>JASDDO010000006.1:250973145-252173145 GCA_030015575.1 Agapanthus africanus
TAAATTAATAAAACTTAATTTTTAATAATTATATAAAATATTACAAATCCATATATTTTCAAATATAACAAACTTACATTTTTTTCAAAAAATAAAAGTTAACAAGTTTCACCAAAATACCATCAAGATATCAATACAAGACAAGTTTTGCAATAAAATATCATGAACTATTCAAGCTAAGTATTTATCACTAAAATACCTCAAATCATTAAAATTCACATCCATGAAAACCCTAAATAATATAAATAACTTCTCGAGATTTATTTTGAAATTATATAAAAAATAATTTTTATAAAACCCCCTCGAATTGTACAAAACACTGTTAAGGACTTTAGTAAATATAGGTTTAAGCGGGATCAATTCTCTTGAGCCTTAGGGAGCTGGAGAAAGTGAGTGCTTGCCTATTTAAGGTAGAAAAACTTAACGGTATTATCAATGGTAATTGTCTTGGAAAAAGACACAAATCCTACCGTCCATTTGCAGCAGTTACCGATAACTCCTGAACCTAATTCAGGATCTAAATCAGTATAAGTGTCTGACTCAAGTCTGAGTCTGACTCAACTCAGAATCCAATTCAAATATGAATCCAAAGTCTAATATGTAAACTTGAACATGAACCTGAATTCAAGCTTCAATATTAAATCTGAATACATGACTTGACTTGACCTAACAATGGCTATAACTTGACTTGATTACAAAATTATCCTAAACCTGACTACTTGAACAACTTGTATCCATGGTTTCGGCAATCCTTGTAACTATAATCAATACAATACATTACGGGGTTTAACGGGGTAGTTTGGTATGGAATGTATTAACGTGGCACGGGATGGTCACTAAAAGACACCTGCATGAACTCTCGTGCCGTTGTCCCGTGAGTTTTGACGAAGCCTTGTACATACATGTTACCATAGTCCACGGGGTAAGATGGACTCCTCTCATGTACACAGATATCTTCTGTACCAAGCTACAAACAACTACGTTAGTATAACAAACATATACATGTATATCTTACCAGTTCCATTTCATACTACTTGTTCTATTCCATTCTTTCTTTTGGGACTTACCAAGCGCTAGTTCGCTGAAAATATTCCTGTCTATTTTCTCTCTTTGGAATGTTCATCAAGAGGACCAGACTCTCAGGAGATCAAAACCAGCCACGAGAACTTGGATCAGTTCACCCAGCAGCAGGACTTCTAGCTTCTTATACTTGCTTTCAGTTCATATGCCACTATTTAGGCATTGCTTTATATCATTATACTTTTCTTTTTAAAACAGTTGTATATAAAGATGAATGTTAATAAAATTACTTTTCATTTTTTATTTCTTGTTATTCTTATGTATTTTACATATATTGCTTAATTTATGCTTAACGTAATTATTTCTTAGTAAATACGTTGCGGCCTGCCACGTCACCGTTTCCATATACTGGGAAGCGGGACATGACGGGTTTTGTTGGTGGCCCATGCAGGTCAGTTCTGCATGAAGTCCTAAGCAAAATATATCACAAGAATTATAAGAATCAGCAACTATACATTCTTTACATTACAAATTCTTGAATCTATCATAATCATTCTTTTTCTATCAAGGTCATGAATTCACTGAACAACACGAGTACCAACGTCAATGGCAACACCCTACCACCTTCTCTACTACCACCACCTACCGTTGCAGCTCCCATCAACGAGCATACGGTACTGTTTGAGGCGATAAAGAGTCTCTTGGAGGGTTAGCAGTATCAGACTGCTATCCTCATGCATCGCCCAGAAGCTGAGGCAGCCGGAGTCAAGCAATTCCGGGCACTGCACCCGAAACATTTCTCTGGGAAAGAGAGCCCACTAGAGGCAGAAGAATGGGCTTAGTCTATCAAAGATGATCTGGCAACAGCACAAGTGCCAGAGATTGCTTGGGTGAGAGTTGCGAAGCTGCAACTAACAGATAACGCCAGAGTCTGGTGGAAGGCTAAAGAAAGCTGACTTGCCCAATCGATTGAATGGAAGACGTTTCGCGATATATTTGACGCAAAATACTTTCCTGAGACTGCCCGTTTCGACATGGAACAACAGTTCATCCACTTGCAAAAAGGCTCGATATGGAGCAAGTCCGTGGATGAATACGATGTTGAGTTTACCATACTTAGCAGGTAAGATATTATCTCAAATTCATTTCCTGATATCACTTATCACACTGCTAACACAAAGTCGTAACAGGTTCACGGCACACCTCATCCCGACTGCTGAGATCCGGGCACGAAGATTTTATCAAATGTTGGACCGGAAATCCATGCTGCACTCGCTATAGGGGATTTCCCAACTCACGATCTTGCACTGAAGGCTGCCCGACGCTATGAGATAGTGGTGAAGAAGAAGAGCAGACCACAAACTGCCGGTGTAAAACGCCCTGCCATACAGATGGTAGGAGGATCCTCTTCCAGGCCAACTTTTGCACCCAGGAGACCGGGAGGAACATTTAACCGGCCCAATCCAGACTTTTGCTTCTATTGCAAGAGGAATGGACACCTGGCGAAGGACTGCAGGCGTGAAAACGGTATGTGCTTAGTTTGTGGCGCATCCACTCACGCCATTGGAGCATGTCCTTATAGACTTAACCCAGCTCCAGCACCCAGACCAGCTATCACTCTTCCGCAGCGGCCAGCTATTCAGGCTCCTGCATCTCGTCTTTCTCTACCTGCTCCACATCCACGTGGACCTTCTGGCCAACCTCCTCGTCAATTCCATCAAGTACAGAGGAGCATGCCTCAAGGGAAGAGAAACGTGCCCCAAGGACAGAGGAATGTGCCTCCAGCAAGGAGGAATGTACCCAGACGTCAAGCTTTCACAATGACTGTTGAGGAAGCTGAAGCCACTGGCCAAATTATCACTGGTAATTCCCAATTCTTTCATCTTTTCAATCCTTGTACATCGCTATATTCTTTCCCTGTATCTAAACCAACCTCACACAACTTAGGTACTATACTAGTAACCATCCTTCCTGCACTAGCACTCTTCGACACTGGAGCATTATATTGCTTTATGTCGCAACGGTTCATCCGAACTCATGTGATTCCAGTTAAACCACTCCTATCCAATTGGAATATCAGTTCAGAGAACGGCGTTCTAAAGGAAACTATGGGATACGATCTGTTTCCAGTGGTCGTCTGCAGTAGAGAATTTTATGCGGACTTCAAGGTGCTGGACATACCGAACTTCGACGTAGTCTTGGGAAGGGACTGGCTGGGAACTTTCTTCGCTACTATCGACTGTCGTCAAAGGAGGGTAGTGTTCGAAATACCAGATTATCCAGTGTTCTATTTCAAGAGTGGTGACCGTACCCTAAAACCTAGCACCTACTTATCTAAACCAAAGAAGGCAGTGATTGCAACAATACAAGCAAAAAAATCGAAGCCAGAGGTAGTTCGAGAGTTCGAGAATGTATTCCCTGAAGATATAACAGGTTTGCCTCCCAATCGAGCTCTTGAATTCAGCATTGATTTACTACCTGGTGCGCTACCGGTGATCAAAGCTCCGTACCAGTTAAGTCCAGAAGGATTGAAGGAGATCCGTACTCAGTTGGATGAATGTCATGACCCAAAGTTTGGCCCGTGACCGGCACTTAACCACGTAACGTCTACAGGCGTAACGCGACTAAGTGAACCGAAAACCCAGAAATCAAACCAGTAAAAGTATAGAATGTTTTAAGTTTTAAATGAAAGCACTTACTAACATGTTAAGAAATCTAAGTAAACAATCACCAAGATAGCAATATACGACGCCGTAGCGAAGATCAAGATCCACAAGTGGGAACATCACAGATAGAATAAACTGCAAAGTACAGTCGGCTCACAACAAGCACGACACCAGAAAACAAGTAATATACATCATCGTCCTCACACTGTCTCTAAGTCAAATACATACATGGTAGATGGAGAATACTAGATACAACAATATACATAACTGAAAGATAAACAGATACCGCACAAACCCACCTATCAGCAACAGAGCTATGTTCCCCTCCGAATGGCGGCCAAGACATGGGACGTCTTGCCTGAGATTCGGGGCAGATGCTAATTGGTGTTATCCGTCCACCTCTCAGAAGATGCCAAGTTGATTTATGGCACCGTGTATCGAAGGTTTAAACGGATGCGACCGATGTAGCAGACTTCGTCAGATTCCCCCTCATTGAGGGGTTTTTGATTGTGGGGACGCTCTTCCCTGCAGGCGCAAGCCCCTGCAGTTAATTACGCTACCGCATCGCGGTAACAACTTTCTCCTTCTCCAGCTGGTCACTTCGTGTCGTGGGTGTTTGTTTTGTTTTTGGTTGCCCGTGGATTGTATACGGAGACTAAGTTATGTCGTCGCCCGTAGGGCGTGGATTAGTCCAAATCCGTATTTTCTTAGATTTGGGTTTGGGGTTTTGGTTTAAGGATACGTTAGCCCTGTTTAAGGCTAAGATCAACTTAAACGTTTGTTAAGGATACGTTAGTCTTGTTTGAGACTAAGATCAACTTAACGGGATCGTTTAGATCCGACAAAAGAGCGTTTGGGCTCTATTGTTCCAGTTTAGAGACATAGTGGTCCATTGAATGTATGGCCGTCGGGACCCGTCACCTCTCTGACGACGTTGAAGGATTACAACGACAGATATCAGAGGAGTTCTGAGATGTACCCTTGAACCAAAGTTGGTTGGGAGACCTGTAGTCCAATTTGGGACTAAAGTCTGTTTGAGGGTTTAAGGATACGTTAGCCATATTTAAGGCTAAGATCAACTTAAACGGGATCGTTTAGATCCGAAAAAAGAGCATTTGGGACTCTATTATTCCAGTTTAGGGACATAGTGGTCCATTGCCAGTTTAGGGACATAGTGGTCCATGTTCCAGTTTAGGGACGTGGTGGTCCATTTTCAGTTTAGGGACGTGGTGGTTCATCATTCCCGTTTTGAGGACAAATGTTAGTTTAAGGACGCATTAGTCCATGAGTTTAAGGACCCCACAGTCCGTATCAATGTGTGGTTGTCGGGACCCGTCACCTCTCTGACGACGTTGAAGGATTACAACGACAGATGTCAGAGGAGTTCTGAGATGTATCCTTGAACCAAAGTTGGTTGGGAGACCTGTAGTCCAATTTGGGACTAAAGTCTGTTTGAGGGTTTAAGGATACGTTAGCCATATTTAAGGCTAAGATCAACTTAAACGGGATCGTTTAGATCCGACAAAAGAGCATTTGGGGCTCTATTATTCCAGTTTAGGGACATAGTGGTCCATTGCCAGTTTAGGGACATAGTGGTCCATGTTCCAGTTTAGGGACGTGGTGGTCCATGTTCCAGTTTAGGGACATGGTGGTCCATCTCCAGTTTAGGGACATGGTGGTCCAATACCAGTTTAAGAACGTAGTGGTCCATTAAATGTATGGCCGCCAGGACCCGTCACCTCTCTGACGACGTTGAAGGATTACAACGACAGGTGTCAGAGGAGTTCGGAGATATACCCTTGAACCAAAGTCGATTAGGGGATCTATACTCCAATTTGGGACTGAAGTCTGTTTGAAGGTTTAACGATACGTTAGCCATATTTGAGGCTAAGATCAACTTAAACGTTTGTTAAGGATACGTTAGTCCAGTTTGAGACTAAGATCAACTTAACGGGATCGTTTAGATCCGACAAAAGAGCGTTTGGGCTCTATTGTTCCAGTTTAGGGACATGGTGGTCCATTGCCAGTTTAGGGACATGGTGGTCCATATTCCAGTTTAGGGACATGGTGGTCCATTTTCCAGTTTAGGGACATGGTGGTCCATCGGTAGTTTAAGGACATTGCGGTCCATAGGTAGTTTAAGGACGCATAAGTCCATGGGTTTAAGGACCCCACAGTCCATATGGGTGTGTTTAAAGACGCATTAGTCCGTTAGTTTAAGGACGCATAAGTCCGCAGGTTTAAGAACCCCACAGTCCGTATCTTGGTTTAAGGATGCATAAGTCCATGAGTTTAAGGACCCCACAGTCCGTTTTGATGTGTGGTTGTCGGGACCCGTCACCTCTCTGAAGACGTTGAAGGATTACAACGACAAATATCAAAGGAGTTCAGAGATGTACCCTTGAACCAATGAGTTGGTTGAAAGAGAAGATGTGCTCAGTTCAAGATGATTTGAGGACTTATGGCCAGTTTGGACTAAGTCCAATTATGTTTGAAATATTGGCCCTCTGTTGGCTCATTGAAAGAGAGGCTTTGCCTCTAGAAACTTAGCCAATTGGGCTAAAGCTAGTGTTAAACACTAAAGACCAACAGTGTTGAACACTGGAATTAAGATTAGCGAGTTAGTGTTTAACACTAAAAGTTAATCAGTGTTAAACACTAGCAACGGGGCTTTCAAATTAGTGTTAAACACTAAAGCAAATCAGTGTTAAACACTGGTAGCAGAGATTTCAAATTAGTGTTAAACACTAAAGCAAATCAGTGTTAAACACCGGGAACAGAGTTTTCACATTAGTGTTAATCACTAAGAAAATCAGTGTTAAACACTGCAAATAGAGTTTTCCAAATTAGTGTTAAACACTATGAAAATCAGTGTTAAACACTGCAGATAGGGTTTTCCAATTAGTGTTAAACACTAAGGAGGGAGGGGTCACGTGCGGACACGTGAGAGCGCCCTGATTTCCCTTATTTTATTCTGCAGGTAAGTGTTTAACACTTTTAATTTCCAGGCCATCACGTGTGGGCACGTGATAGGCATCCATCCATTCGATATTAAAGGGATCTGTTAGGGGTCACGTGGGGACACGTGAGGGCGCCCTAAATGTGAAGCCAGATTTCCTTTGTTTTATCCTCAAATCTGTGAATAAGTGTTAAACACTTTTCATCTTTATTTTAGAGCATCACGTGTTGGCACGTGATGGGGGTTTATGCATCGATAATTACAGCACTTGCTGAGGGGTCACGTGAGATGCCTGAGATTGGGCCGAAACTCCTTTCTTCGTTCTGCCATTAAGTGTTAAACACTTTCATTTTTATTTTAGAGCATCACGTGTTGGCACGTGATGGGGATCTGTGCGCCAATTGTTAAAGCATTTGCTGAGGGGTCACGTGATAACACGTGAGAGCGCCCAAAGCTTTCATTTCCTTTGCTTTTTCTTTCTGCGTTTTGGGAGTTACGTGGGAGCACGTGATGGCATCAAAAAGTGGGGCCAGATCCCCTTTATTTTGTTCTGTAAACAAGTGTTAAACACTTTTAATTTTCATAGCCATCACGTGTGGGCACGTGATGTATAATCATGCCCTGATTTATTAGAACATTTATTAGGGGTCACGTGGTATCACGTGAGAGCGCACAGAATTGTTTCTGCCTTTGCTTTTGTTCCATATATAATGAGGGTCACGTGGGAACACGTGAGGCATTGCCTCAAAGCTTTCCTCTTCTCATTTTTGGGGGATCTGTTCAGGGGTCACGTGGGGCACGTGACCTTTGTCTTTTCATGCACAGAGATCTTTTAAGTCTCCTTATCTTTAAGAATTAAATTCTTATTTAGGGTAAAACCCTAATTTTTGTTTTGGAGGAATTAAATTCCTATTGTGAAAGAATTAAATTCTTATTTAGGGTAAAACCCTAATTTTATCCCAAAGGAATTAAATTTCTATAATTTTATGAGAATTGAATTCTCAAAACTTAATTCCTCCTCTATATTTTGGATCTGCATGGCAGGATCTCAACCCAATGAGAATTAAATTCTCAATTCATGGGGAGATGTGCACTTTGCAGATCCTCCACCAGAGAAAGAACTAAGTTCTTTTCTTTATTTAAGAGTTAAAATCTTTTGAGAATTAAATTCTCTTTTGAAGCCTCTCTTTTTTTATCTAGGGTTTTTCTTTTGCAGAGAATTAAATTCTCCTCTCTTTTCTTTTTCCTCTTGAGAATTAAATTCTCCTCCCTCTGTTTCTTTTCTCCAAAAGTTCAGATCCCTCTCTCTTCTCTTCTTGGCTCCTATTTATAGGAGAAGGAAGAGAATCAATTTGTTTAGCAAATCTCTCATTGAAAGATTTGCTTTGTATTCATCATTCATCTGGACCTTTGGATTATTAGGTGAATTTTATTCACCATTGGATTTTAAATCCAAAGATATTCCTTTGTTATTTCGGTTAGATTTTAAGGGGAAATCTTTCCAAGTTCAAGACTTTTCCATAGATAGGTGATATTTAATCACCTTTGGATCTTTAATCCAACGGTCCCCATAATCCTTTTCCATTTAGAAAAATTTAGAAGCTTTTAGAATTTACTTCTATTTCGAAAGATTTTTAGAGAAATTTAGAATTTTAATTCTATTAAACTGTAAGGCTTTCAAAGCCTGTCACGTGCTGGCACGTGACCCTTGATCACGTGTGAGCACGTGACCCCCAAATTGGTTCCTTTAACAGCCGCTTGTTCATGTTATTGTTTTAACCATCACGTGTCAACACGTGACCATTGGTCACGTGTGAGCACGTGATACCTCGTTGAGGTACTTCCTGATTTTTAATCAGGGAACAGATTTTAGAATTTAATTCTATTCATTATTTTAGAAGCTTTAAGAGCCCATCACGTGTCTGCACCTGACCCATGGTCACGTGTGAGCACGTGATGCCCTATTGGGGTCTTTTCTGAGTTTTTATTATATCTTCTAACTCCTCCAGCGGGTTCTTAAAGGTCCATCACGTGTGGACATGTGATGCCTCATAACTTTTGATCCCGGATGAATTATGAGGCCCATAATATATCAAATCGAAGGGTTTTTCGAGATGCTTCCAATACCATCAGAATTTAATAGTTCCTCCTTCGGGAACTTATCAAAATACAGGCCGGAAAATATTGGTTCGCATTTCCTTAAGCGTATCGCTGCCATTTGATATATTGGACTCTTCTGCGCAGAAATTTTTGGCGGGAACAAATGCCCCCCACTACTTTGCCCATGTAAGTATATACGTGGGTGAAGTAGTGCAAAATAATGCATAGCGTATGACCAGTTTCGGGTTGGTATATTACTTTCAGAATCTTGATCTGAGAAGATAACGAGCGGACACAAGCGTCGCCATTTATCATTGACTCAAATCTCGACTCTTAAGAGATATAGTTCTAAACCCTTAACTCCATGAGCCGCACCCTTCTATCTCTTTATATCTCACTCTGGCGTGAAGCAGTTTATATGCTCATGAGTAGCTTTTCCATTTCAGTGGCATGTAGCTTTGGCGAGTGTAGCTCATAAATGGTCCATCTTGACCACTTTACAGGGTGGTGATGGCTTAGGAGACAGGGTTAGGATCTGTCACCTAAGACTTTTCAACTTTATGAGCCGTGAGGGTCTCATAAAGACTTTTCTCCCTATGAGTCGAGAGGATCCCGCAGGTGTGTTTTCTCCTTAGGGGTCGTGAGGACTCCTAAGTGTGTTTTCTCTTGAAAGTCGTAAGGATCTCACAAGAGAATTTTCCCTCATACGAGTCGAGAGGACCCGTAAGCGGTTGTTTCCCTCCTTGTCGAGATTCGACTTTGGAGAGTGTGACCCATGGATAGTATGCAAGAGACCGTTTTGGATCGCCTTGCAGGGCCCCAGTGCTTAGGAAACAGTTTTTTTAATCACTACTGCTTAAGGCTTTATCTCACGAGTCGAGACGAATCGAGAAGTTCTCGCAAAGACATCAATTTCCTCACGAGTCGAAACGGATCGAGCAGATCTCGCAAGAATATCCTAACGTCACAGTTAACCTCTGCTCTTTACGACAGAAGTCCGTTAGGGTCTGTGGTACTTAGGGTTTTGGCCGTCGTACCGTCGCATGAGCTGATATATTTCTCGATTGGCAATCGTGCTGTTCGAGTAGCCCTGCGACTGCTGTGTCTCTGATCCCTTCGGGGGCTGGACAAGACGTCTTCAAGTAATCCTCCTTGGCAGTTTGACCGTCGGAAGAGCAAGCGTTAGGAATTTGCCATGCCGCTTTTTACTTGAGGTTAGGCTCATTTTGGAGAGCCCCGATGAGTAATAACCACTCCGCGCTGGTGTGGGATGATCTTCGATAGTCTTTCAGGCTTTATATGACTTGCCGTTAAGACCCTGAAGGTAGGAATTTGGCCTTTGCTTCGTTTGCCGGCATCGCGTCCTCTGTATCAAGACGAATGTCATAGTTGTCTCTAGGTTGCTGGTGAACCGTCGAGGTTTGGAACTAAGGATTTTGCCGTGGCTCCTTTTGGTGATGTTGCGTCTACTGTATCGAGACGAACGTCGAGGTGGTGACCACTCTGCACTGGTGTGAGATAATCTCCGATTGTCTTTCAGGCTTTATATGACTTGCCGTTAAGACCCTGAAGCTAGGAATTTGGCCTTCGCTTCGTTTGCTGGCATTGCGTCCTCTGTATCGAGACGAATGTCGTGGTTGTCTCTAGGTTGCTGGTGAACCGTTGAGGTTTGGAACTAGGGATTTTGCCGTGGCTCCTTTTGGTGATGTTGCGTCTGCTGTATCGAGACGAACGTCGAGGTGGTGACCACTCCGCACTGGTGCGAGATAATCTCCGATTGTCTTTCAGGCTTTATATGACTTGCCGTTAAGATACATGAAGCTAGGAATTTGGCCTTCGCTTCGTTTGCTGGCATCGCATCCTCTGTATCGAGACGAATGTCATGGTTGTCTCTAGGTTGCTGGTGAACCGTCGAGGTTTGGAACTAGAGATTTTGCCGTGGCTCCTTTTGGTGATGTTGCGTCTGCTGTATCGAGACGAACGTCGAGGTGGTGACCACTCCGCACTGGTGCGAGATAATCTCCGATTGTCTTTCAGGCTTTATATGACTTGCCGTTAAGACGCATGAAGCTAGGAATCTGGCCTTCGTTTCGTTTACTGGCATCGCGTCCTCTGTATCGAGACGAATGTCATAGTTGTCTCTAGGTTGCTGGTGAACCATCGAGGTTTGGAACTAGGGATTTTGCCGTGGCTCCTTTTGGTGATGTTGCGTCTGCTGTATCGAGACGAACGTCGAGGTGGTGACCACTCCGTGTTGGTGCGAGATGATCTCCAATTGTCTTTGAGGCTTTATATGACTTGCCGTCAAGACGCATGAAGCTAGGAATTTGGCCTTCGCTTCGTTTGCTTTGGTGTGTCCTAATCCTGTTGGGGGAAGAACGCTGGGGTGACATTTCATCTGCTGTATCGAGACGATCGTCGAGGTGGTGACCACTCCGCGCTGGTGCGAGATGATCTCCGATTGTCTTTCAGGCTTTATATGACTTGCCGTCAAGACCCTGAAGTTAGGAATTTGGCCTTTTGCTTCATTTTCTTTGGATAGTCCCGAAGAATAATCCAGTGGTGGCCTGAGTTACCTGCTCCACTGGCATCTTGAAAAGAGAGGCCGCTTGGGGCCCATAAGTCACTCCTCCGGCAGGGACCGAGTGAGAGTTGCAGTTGCAGACAGTGCAGTTTGAAGCCATTGATCTTCTGTTTTCTGCACGGAGCAAGACACCAAATCTTAGTACCTCGAATCCACAGGCAACCACAGTAAACTGTGATTCGTTCGCGAACACGACACATGAAGTGTGGAGTGGAAAGAGGAAAAGGTCCCACCGGGCGTGCCAGAATCTGTTCCCCTCCGAATGGCGGCCAAGACATGGGACGTCTTTCCTGAGATTCGGGGCAGATGCTAATTGGTGCTATCCGTCCACCTCTCCGAAGATGCCAAGTTGATTTATGGCACCGTGTATCGAAACTTTAAACGGATGCGACCGATGTAGCAGACTTCGTCAGATTCCCCCTCATTGAGGGGTTTTTGATTGTGGGGACGCTCTTCCCTGCAGGCGCAAGCCCCTGCAGTTAATTACGCTACCACATCGCGGTAACAACTTTCTCCTTCTCCAGCTGGTCACTTCGTGTCGTGGGTGTTTGTTTTGGTTTTGGTTGCCCGTGGATTGTATACGGAGACTAAGTTATGTCGTCGCCCGTAGGGCGTGGATTAGTCCAAATCCATATTTTCTTAGATTTGGGTTTGGGGTTTTGGTTTAAGGATACGTTAGCCCTGTTTAAGGCTAAGATCAACTTAAACGTTTGTTAAGAATACGTTAGTCAGTTTGAGACTAAGATCAACTTAACGGGATCGTTTAGATCTGACAAAAGAGCGTTTGGGCTCTATTGTTCCAGTTTAGAAACATAGTGGTCCATTGAATGTATGGCCATCGGGACCCGTCACCTCTCTGACGACGTTGAAGGATTACAACGACAGATGTCAGAGGAGTTCTGAGATGTACCCTTAAACCAATGAGTTGGTTGAAAGACCTGTAGTCCAATTTGGGACTAAAGTCTGTTTGAGGGTTTAAGGATACGTTAGCCATATTTAAGGCTGGGATCAACTTAAACGGGATCGTTTAGATCCGACAAAAGAGCATTTGGGGTTCTATTATTCCAGTTTAGGGACATAGTGGTCAATTGCCAGTTTAGGGACATAGTGGTCCATGTTCCAGTTTAAGGACGTGGTGGTCCATGTTCCAGTTTAGGGACGTGGTGGTCCATTTTCAGTTTAGGGACGTGGTGGTTCATCATTCCCGTTTTGGGGACAAATGTTAGTTTAAGGACGCATTAGTCCATGAGTTTAAGGACCCCACAGTCCGTATCAATGTGTGGTTGTCGGGACCCGTCACCTCTCTGACGACGTTGAAGGATTACAACGACAGATGTCAGAGGAGTTCTGAGATGTACCCTTGAACCAAAGTTAGTTGGGAGACCTGTAGTCCAATTTGGGACTAAAGTCTGTTTGAGGGTTTAAGGATACGTTAGCCATATTTAAGGCTAAGATCAACTTAAACGGGACCGTTTAGATCCGACAAAAGAGCATTTGGGGCTCTATTATTCCAGTTTAGGGACATAGTGGTCCATTGCCAGTTTAGGGACATAGTGGTCCATGTTCCAGTTTAGGGACGTGGTGGTCCATGTTCCAGTTTAGGGACGTGGTGGTCCATCTCCAGTTTAGGGACATGGTGGTCCAATACCAGTTTAAGGACGTAGTGGTCCATTAAATGTATGGCCGCCAGGACCCGTCACCTTTCTGACGACGTTGAAGGATTACAACGACAGGTGTCAGAGGAGTTCGGAGATATACCCTTGAACCAAAGTCGATTAGGGGATCTATACTCCAATTTGGGACTGAAGTATGTTTGAAGGTTTAAGGATACGTTAGCCATATTTGAGGCTAAGATCAACTTAAACGTTTGTTAAGGATACGTTAGTCCAGTTTGAGACTAAGATCAACTTAACGGGATCGTTTAGATCCGACAAAAGAGCGTTTGGGCTCTATTGTTCCAGTTTAGGGACATGGTGGTCCATTACCAGTTTAGGGACATGGTGGTCCATGTTCCAGTTTAGGGACATAGTGGCCCATCGGTAGTTTAAGGACATTGCGGTCCATAGGTAGTTTAAGGACGCATAAGTCCATTGGTTTAAGGACCCCACGGTCCATATGGGTGTGTTTAAGGACGCATTAGTCCGTTAGTTTAAGGACGCATAAGTCCGCGGGTTTAAGGACCCCACAGTCCGTATCTTGGTTTAAGGATGCATAAGTCCATGAGTTTAAGGACCCCACAGTCCGTTTTGATGTGTGGTTGTCGGGACCCGTCACCTCTCTGAAGACGTTGAAGGATTACAACGACAAATATCAGAGGAGTTCAGAGATGTACCCTTGAACCAATGAGTTGGTTGAAAGAGCAGATGTGCTCAGTTCAAGATGATTTGAGGACTTATGGCCAGTTTGGACTAAGTCCAATTATGTTTGAAATATTGGCCCTCTGTTGGCTTATTGAAAGAGAGGCTTTGCCTCTAGAAACTTAGCCAATTGAGCTAAAGCTAGTGTTAAACACTAAAGACCAACAGTGTTGAACACTGGAATTAAGATTAGCGAGTTAGTGTTTAACACTAAAAGTTAATCAGTGTTAAACACTAGCAACGGGGCTTTCAAATTAGTGTTAAACACTAAAGCAAATCAGTGTTAAACACTGGTAGCAGAGATTTCAAATTAGTGTTAAACACTAAAGCAAATCAGTGTTAAACACCGGGAACAGAGTTTTCACATTAGTGTTAATCACTAAGAAAATCAGTGTTAAACACTGCAAATAGAGTTTTCCAAATTAGTGTTAAACACTATGAAAATCAGTGTTAAACACTGCAGATAGGGTTTTCCAATTAGTGTTAAACACTAAGGAGGGAGGGGTCACGTGCGGACACGTGAGAGCGCCCTGATTTCCCTTATTTTATTCTGCGGGTAAGTGTTTAACACTTTTAATTTCCTGGCCATCACGTGTGGGCACGTGATAGGCATCCATCCATTCGATATTAAAGAGATCTGTTAGGGGTCACGTGGGGACACGTGAGGGCGCCAGATCTCCTTTTTTTTATCCTCAAATCTGTGAATAAGTGTTAAACACTTTTCATCTTTATTTTAGAGCATCACGTGTTGTCACGTGATGGGGGTTTATGCATCGATAATTACAGCACTTGCTGAGGGGTCACGTGAGATGCCTGAAATTGGGCCGAAACTCCTTTCTTCGTTCTGCCATTAAGTGTTAAACACTTTCATTTTTATTTTAGAGCATCACGTGTTGGCACGTGATGGGGATCTGTGCGCCAATTGTTAAAGCATTTGCTGAGGGGTCACGTGATAACACGTGAGAGCGCCCAAAGCTTTCATTTCCTTTGCTTTTTCTTTCTGCGTTTTGGAAGTCACTTGGGAGCACGTGATGGCATCAAAAAGTGGGGCCAGATCCCCTTTATTTTGTTCTGCAAACAAGTGTTAAACACTTTTAATTTTCATAGCCATCACGTGTGGGCACGTGATGTATAATCATGCCCTGATTTATTAGAACATTTATTAGGGGTCACGTGGTAACACGTGAGAGCGCCCAGAATTGTTTCTGCCTTTGCTTTTGTTCCATATATAATGAGGGTCACGTGGGAACACGTGAGGCTTGCCTCAAAGCTTTCCTCTTCTCATTTTTGGGGGATCTGTTCAGGGGTCACGTGGGGCACGTGACCTTTGTCTTTTCATGCACAGAGATCTTTTAAGTCTCCTTATTTTTAAGAATTAAATTCTTATTTAGGGTAAAACCCTAATTTTTGTTTTGGAGGAATTAAATTCCTATTGTGAAAGAATTAAATTCTTATTTATGGTAAAACCCTAATTTTATCCCAAAGGAATTAAATTTCTATAATTTTGTGAGAATTGAATTCTCAAAACTTAATTCCTCCTCTATGTTTTGGATCTGCATGGCAGGATCTCAACCCAATAAGAATTAAATTCTCAATTCATAGGGAGATATGTACTTTGCAGATCCTCCACCAGAGTAAGAACTAAGTTCTTTTCTTTATTTAAGAGTTAAAATCTTTTGAGAATTAAATTCTCTTTTGAAGCCTCTCTTTTCTTACCTAGGGTTTTTCTTTTGCAGAGAATTAAATTCTCCTCTCTTTTCTTTTTCCTCTTGAGAATTAAATTCTCCTCCCTCTATTTCTTTTCTCCAAAAGTTCAGATCTCTCTCTCTTCTCTTCTTGGCTCCTATTTATAGGAGAAGGAAGAGAATCAATTTGTTTAGCAAATCTCTCATTGAAAGATTTGCTATGTATTCATCATTCATCTGGTCCTTTGGATTATTAGGTGAATTTTATTCACCATTGGATTTTAAATCCAAAGATATTCCTTTGTTATTTCGGTTAGATTTTAAGGGGAAATCTTTCCAAGTTCAAGACTTTTCCATAGATAGGTGATATTTAATCACCTTTGGATCTTTAATCCAACAGTCTCCATAATCCTTTTTCATTTGAAAAGATTTAGAAGCTTTTAGAATTTAATTCTATTTCGAAAGATTTTTAGAGAAATTTAGAATTTAAATTCTATTAAACTTTAAGGCTTTCAAAGCCTGTCACGTGCTGGCACGTGACCCTTGATCACGTGTGAGCACGTGACCCCCAAATTGGTTCCTTTAACAGCCGCTTGTTCATGTTATTGTTTTAACCATCACGTGTCAACACGTGACCATTGGTCACGTGTGAGCACGTGATACCTCGTTGAGGTACTTCCTGATTTTTAATCAGGGAACAGATTTTAGAATTTAATTCTATTCATTATTTTAGAGGCCTTAAGAGCCCATCACGTGTCTGCACGTGACCCATGGTCACGTGTGAGCACGTGATGCCCCATTGGGGTCTTTTCTGAGTTTTTATTACATCTTCTAACTCCTCCAGCGGGTTCTTAAAGGTCCATCACGTGTGGACATGTGATGCCTCATAACTTTTGATCCCGGATGAATTATGAGGCCCATAATATATCAAATCGAAGGGTTTTTCGAGATGCTTCCAATACCATCAGAATTTAATATTTTCTCCTTCGGAAACTTATCAAAATACAGGCCGGAAGATATTGGTTCGCATTTCCTTAAGCGTATCGCTGCCATTTGATACATTGGACTCTTCTGCGCAGAAATTTTTGGCGGGAACAAGCTAGTATACCAACTATGGGGGTATCTGTGTCAAAAGATGCAAAACGCAGCCTGCCGCGACTACTCCGAAGGGCAACCTGCAAACACTGTGGCACAACGGGGGTGAGTTGCCAACTCGTGAATAGAGATAACATATAAAGGTAATCGCGAGCATGCACGTACTGCGCTACTCTATCATATGTCAACGGATGATATCAATGGGTGGTAAGCAGTATGTGCAATAATCATGCAAGTGCTCTATCAGGTAATATAACTGCAGGATGAGATACAATAATGAATGCTGAGCATGGGAAATATAACATCTACACGGAATGTCAACGTGGAATATATACGCGGTATCCATCAATGCACCCAGATCCCCCAAATAACTCAAGCACCGGCACTCTCATCGGCCCTCCAATCTTGTATATCTCTGGGAATCACGAGTGCCCAACATCGGCACCCAAATATCACAAATACTCGTGTCCAGCATCGACACGCAAATCCTCATCCATCGGGCCCCGTCAGTCCGGGTCAGCCCACGGGCTCCGTCTGCGGTATCGGCCCTCGGCCCCGGCTGTACGGATCATCCCGCATCCATCTATCGACTCTGATCAGTATCCTCCGGATAACTGCCAGGTCCAACCAATCACCGGTAAGTAGTAGTCCCTCTGCCAGGCTCACCGTCTACTACACAGCGAAACCGTTCTCGCCCCGGGGTACCATACCGGGTCCACCATGTACCCGTAATCGGCTTCATCCAGTTCCTCGATTCGGGTTCACATATATCACTCTAGCACCGAGGAAACACATGGTGGACGCACCGAAATATCAAATCAAGGGAACCGGGTTTTTAAATGATTACATATTTGAAATAGCAACGGTTCCCAAATCCAGAAATCACATGTAATCCAAACTAATATGGAAGTCAATGTGAGGTGATATGCGCATCAAGTATGAATATCATGTCTAGTCACATAAAAGATGAGCTACAGCATAATGATCATAGAAATTCTACAGTGTGAGTGTCATGGCAATTACTAACGGTGTGTGTGTAACATGCAGGATAGTGCTCGTGCAACATGAACCGTTGGTAATGGTGCGGTGTTCTATCAATTCTAGTTTATATCCATATAGCAGGGAATGTAGTATACACTAAATAGTAGCTATGAACAGTCAAATGTATGTAAATGTAGCTATAAGGTCCTATCAGCCCTGACGTAGAACGCCATGCGGGCGATATCCCCGTAGATGTTAAATCTACTCACCGTAGTCTCTCGTTAGGTATAGCCGACGACTTGTTTCCCCTTCTGCGCGGCCTCCGTCGTACTCGCCTGCGAACCTAGAATTACACAATATATCACACATATGCTCAAATCCATAAAAACGCAAAGTTAATGCCAACCTAGAAACCCGTGTTGCAAACCAAACGCGCGTGTGATCGATATGCTAAAACGTGCGATTACGCGCCTGAAGTCACTCCGACGCGTCGCGATACGCAGAAACCCCAAACCCACACACACGCATCACGCGTGTCGCGAAAGATTAAAAATACGGGAAATAGGGTATTCACCTCCAGATTTTGATACAGAAATGATATTGTAAAACTATATATACCAAAATACTACACATAACAGCAGACTCCTGTGTCCCAAACCCCAACCCCCAACTCACTCATCTGGCCGCAGATTGCGGCCAGAATGAATATTCCGGCGGCCTGGGCAGGGGGTGGGCTCCCAGGTTTGGTGTGTGCACTCTATACCCCCCATACATGCTACAGTAAAATCTAGTTTTACTCTGAAACATCTCGGGTAGTAGCAGATCCTAGAGAGCCTTAAATCAAGTTAAAACACACACTTTTTGCACTAAAATGATACATTATGGTATTTCTGTGCAAACTGAAACAAAACCTGGCCTAAAATAGCTCTAATAACACATAATAGAGCTAACCAAGCTAACAAAACCCTAATCTAACATATGAAACACAAATATCCTTTAATATCACTAAAAATGCACAAAAAAGAGATTTTTGCTAAAGAATACTACAAATTTATGGAAAAGGAGTGCTAATATGAGTTAATACCTTCAAAAGACCCTATGAACACCAAAAATCCCAGCTCTAACATCAAGTGTGCAGATTCGCCTTCAAACACCTCAAAAAGCTCACTTTTCCATGGTTTTGTGATGAAAATGTGTTGATTTGTGTAGGTTTTTGTGTAGGGATCAAAGGGAAATGAAAAAGGAGAAGAAAAGATGGAGAAAAGCAAAGTTTTCTTGCTGGAATTCTGCAGAATTCTGAAGTGAAGAGAAGAGAGAGAGAAGAGAGAGAAATGGGGTCAAAAGTCAATCCTCTTTACCTAACACCATGCTCTCAATTGTTTAATTGAAATTTTGGAATTTTAAAAGGGATTTTGTTTTGATTTAAAAATGGTGAGGAATTAAAATGAACCATGCAACAAAAGAATGGTTAACATGCTATACCAAAAACCCTAAGTCACAAAATGCTAAGTGTGCAAGTGTACACTACAAAGGAAAATTTTCCAATTAGGGTAAACCCGACTAAAATAACTAGTAATCCTATGCACACATATAAATATAACATACACAATTACTAATTATCACGAAAAGACATTCTAACGAAAATTCAAAGTGCTACAATCTACCCCCTTAAAGAAATTCGGTCCCCGAATTTAAAAATCTAACTATACGCACCTTTAAAAAGATGGGGATACCTCTTCCTCATCTCGCTCTCGGTCTCCCAAGTGACCTCCTCGCCGCTCTGGCCACGCCAAAGTACCTTGACGGACGGTATCTCTTTCGACCTCAATTTCTTCACTTGTCGATCCAAGATCATCACCAGCTGCTCTGCATAGGAAAGGTCGCGCTCAAGCTGGATCGTCGGGTGCTGAATCGCATGTGAAGGATCATGAAGATATTTGCGGAGCATCGAAACGTGAAATACGGGGTGCACGTCTGGAAAACTGGGCGGAAGGGCTAATCGATACGCAACTGCACCAACACGCTCGAGGATCTCGAAGGGGCCCACATATCTGGGACTAAGCTTCCCCTTCTTCCCAAACCTCATCACGCCTTTCATTGGGGAGACCCTCAAGAAAACATGATCACCAACAGAAAACTCAAGTCTGTGCCGACGACGGTCCGCATAAGATCTCTGCCTACTCTTGGCTGCTCTCATCCTATCGCGAATCAACTGGATCTTCGTGGTCGTCTCTGTTAGTTATATGTATGCCCTAGAGGCCATTACTGTACATAGGATGTATATTGTAGTGGATGCTGGGACATATATAGGGAGGACTTTCTTGCTCGACATGATAGTATGCTATATGGTTACTCTTTGCCTTAACGTATATACTGATTGTCTCTCTGTTACATGTTGGTAAAGCCCTTAGAATGTGTACTTGACTACCTGGACTATGATGCGGATCATACTAGTGGGAACATGGTAGTCTATAAGTACATCCTTCAAGGTCCCTGGTCGTGGGTGTATCGAGACGGGGCATCGATATACCAGAGTAGACTAGCGTATACCTTCTCGACCCATACAGATGGGCAATGGATGATCCCATATCCATTGGTGTTTGACATCAGAGATGATATACGGGTGCTCAGTAGAGACTGGGTACACTGGACGGACTTGCCGAGAACTCCCAGATGGTATTATACCTTACGTCAGATGGCAGTTCTCAGGTGACACTGGTACAGGTTAGTCTGTAGACCCGAGATCGTCATAGAGTCTTGTGTGATTCCTACTGTGCTTTGATTTCCACCTTACCATGTCCAAGAGCGCGTGCAAAACGGTGGTTTTTGGGTACAGTCCCGAATCACATAGAGGCAATGAGCGATAGGAGGGGATTCGTCTCTCCTAGTATAGGGAGTTGATGTTGCGCTATGTTCGATTGACTATAACCGGAAATCCCTGGCCAGGGTTGCTGAGATTTACTGGTAAGTGTTACCAGTAGTTTCTCGAACTGTTATAGACCTCATATCGACACGACTTATCGAGCTACTGGGGTCTGACGTTTACCACCCCTAGGCAAGATATGCGACATATCAGACGAACAGACTGGACTGTATGGTAAGTGTTACTGGTTGGATCACAGGAGTGTGAGCGGGCTTGCTCGTCGATCTTCTGATCGCTCAATACCCGGGTGGCCGTTACGTTTAGCAGACCGCTTGCGGCATGTGGGTGCTTGATATGATCATCATCTGCTGCCGGCGTATTGACGAGTCTTTAGAGTCCTACACAGAGGTTTCCTGGCTCAAGCGAAACGAAATAGGAGCGCATATGAGATATGTGCGGGACCGAGAATAATACCAGTATGTGATACTGTATTCTATTCTCGCAATTTGTATCATGGGACGGTTATATGTGATATAGCCGGGTTACTGAATCAAGTGTTGATTCGATACATTGATACACATGATATTAGTCGGTTATATGCGATATGACCGGATCATTGAATCAAGTGTTGATTTAATGATTTAATGTATAATTATATATTTGATATATTACTTTACCTTAACTAGTATTGGTTCACTTAAGATTATTTTCTCACTTGAATGTGCACATTGTATATATATGATATAGTTTTGTGCACTAGTTTGTATCATGTTTGATGATACATGCAAACTTGGGTGTGTATGCATTAAACCATGGTTTAGGTTAATGGTTAAGGTATTATTTTCTTTTCTTTATTCATTTTTGGAAAAACAAAATGGTGGCTTTTCTTATTTTTGGCAAGAAGCTTCATGACTTTTCTAGCATCTTTGAATAAGTCTTACCATTTTGTTTTCTTCCTAAACCCTAACCATTTAGCTTAACCCTAGTTCATTCTCTACATGAGTTAGCCTCACCCATGGTTGCATTATGATAACTCTTCACTTGATTTTTCATTTTCAATTTTTGATATTCTTTTCTTCTTCTTCTTCTTCATGAGAAAGAAAAGAAAAGCTTGCTTCAAAAATGTCAAGTGATGATTCCAAGTGAGAAATCCAAATCCAAAGTGAACCCACTTCCTATTTCTTCATCCTCTACCACTTGCCAAGTAGTATAGGGTGTTTTCTTCACAAGTTTCATGACTTGGTGAAGTTGGAGCTTGATCTTGTGTTGCCTCGACGTAGATCATCTTCGGCATCGAAGTCGACGACCTAGCCCGATCATTTCTTCGACGAAACCATCGCTAGAGTCCGGGATCCGATGATCGCAGCGGAGGGACATCATCACGGAGCCAAGGAAGTGGAGGACCGGATCTACAAAGGTTGTAGTCTCTTTCACTTAGCAGTTAAGTTGTTAACTACTTGCATGTTTCGCCTAATCTCTAGTCAACGATCTATATTAGGGTTTCTCGGCACCAGAAAATTTTGAATTTGGCATGGTTGATGCCTTGTGAGACCTCATTAGTGTGCCTAGGAACCCTACAGTGAGCATAGCTAGAGCCTTAGGTGATGTGTAGACGAAGTTAGAAACCCGATCGAACCCGAAACCCTAATTCTAAATCCTTCTCTGTATAATTTTTAAAAACTGAGATTTTTGTGAATTAAAAATATGCAGAAATATCAGCAGGGAATTGTACGAAATACTGTGCAGCACGTGATCATGATTCCTCTAAACCGCCGCGGAACCGCGGCACGAGCATGCCTCGTGCGGCGGTTCCACGGCCATTCTGTCACATTAATTTTTTAAAACTGCACAGTAATTCATAACTTTTAGTGCTGTATTTTCTGGGAATTTTTAAATTCTACTCAAGAGTTGAGTTTTCTGGGTTGTATTGGGGACTCGGTATTTCGATCGGTATGTTTAACTTCGTTTATAGGTTTTTCCGGATTATTTTAGAATATGTTAAAAAGGTTCGAACGGATATAAATACCCACTTTTTCCCTTGTCGGGAAATTTCCAAGTGTTGGATCTTTCCATGGTTTAATAACGTTCTAAGTAGTGCAAGTAACACGATGGACCCTCTAGAAGACAACAAACCTTAACTCGATTATACGACCGTCTTGAACTGCCCTTTGAACCTTCGGGTTTGAGGCAGTACGGCGTGCCACATGTGAGGCGTTGGCTTGACCCTTCTACGGCTGGACCGTTGGTACTGAGGCATGAACTGGATGTTTTTAAACTTGTTTCATGTGTTGAGCTGTTTCGGGAAAACTTGGGTGTTTGAATGTTCGATCGGAAAGTTTAACATTTTCTATTTTATCTAGAATGGGATACAATACTTGGAATCCACAAGTAGTTATGAGATAACTGAATGAATGTTATAAACATAGCACTTTAGTCTCACTTGATCGATTGCCACGGAATTTTGATGTGATCAAAAGTCCGTCGCAATCACGTAGCGTACGCGGATACTCGCCGATAAAACTTAATAGATAGCCACACCCCATAGTCCTGACCAAGTGACTGTAGGAGAACCCCGTCGCCAAAAGCATCCGTTCGGGTGCTCGCGGCAGCGGTGTTCCGCCTTGGTGCACTTCGTCGACGGTATCGGGGGTGCGGCCGTCTACTAAAGTTTGCGACGAGCATTCGATCAGGATGCCGGGAATCTTGTTGAATTGCCCGACTTGATATTGAAAAGTGTTTTCGATAATAAGACTAAAATGCGGGGTTTATAATTGTTAGGCATGCGATGTCTAAGGAATTCATTTGATTAGGCATGCGATGTCTATGCAAGTTGCGGATTCCAACTGTTGTAGTTTTACACTTTCTTTACTGTGACCGTAAGTGTAATATGTGATATTGCCGGTTTCGTTGCTATATGTCAACGATAATTGGGATGCGCATATTTACTTACGTTGATGACATGTGATGTTATGTGTTGCTGGATATGTTATATTGGATCGTCGTATTTGAATAGCCGGGGGGTTTTTATGTGAGATGAGTGTTTTTAATTTTCATTCATGTAAAAACTTGTATGTAATATTCTTTTATTGGGGCACTTCCAGGTTGCGGAAGATGTCACCGTTTGTATATTATTTACTTTTCCGCACTAGGATAGACCCAAGGAGGAGGGCACAAGTAACCGGGTTCTGGAGTCCAGTGGGAGACCAACTCGAGGAGTCGAGTCCGGGTCTCCTAACTCTAGAATTGGTAGGGTTGCTTGACTCTCTCGTAGGGGTCTAGGGGTGTGGGTTTGGCTATTCATCGCGACCGTGGAATCCATGTTTTATACTGGCTCGTATTAAAACACGGACGTCCTAGTATATCCAATGTTTCATATGTTTCTTCTGCTGCGATATTTGTGATGTGATCATTTCATATGTTCTGTGATAGATACTGTATATGATATATATGATATATTATATAGACGTTACTTATGTTTTGCACTCGCGCTAGCCCTGCCCCGCTCTGTCGTTAGTTACCCAACCTAACGGTGCACGAGGGGACATCGAGGCGAATGCGGATGGCATAAGTGTACGTCGTATTTATCTGTGATGTTTAGGTAACTTAAATGATGGGACTTCATTAATATGATTAATGAAAGAAAAAGAAACCTAAAGATGTTGTGGAATTGAATTTTCAAAAACAGGTAGCTACAGTTCTTGCTTTGCATCGCGGTGTTCCTTGTAGAACATCCTGCACCTTATTCAATAAGGAAAGGACCGAGATCCCTTCACCGGGAGTGACTCCTTTAGCAATAACTGGCAGATGCTACAACCCTCGGTTTGTTTTTTGATTGCTTCTATAGTTTTTTGCTTTGCACAGCGGTATATATGATATATCCTGCACCTTATTCGATGAGGAAAGGGCCGACGATCCCTTCACCGGGAGTGACCCCTTTAGCAAAACTAGAAAAGCCTAAAAAACACTCCATTTTAAAATCATTTGATTCTACAACGATATCAAGTTCATTACGCAATAGGTTTTCAGAAAAACCTGTCGTAGCCCTCCGTCATTTCAGATAAGTACTACTTAGTATTCGTGCTGCGGTAGTTTGGCATGCGTCAAGGCGTAGTGTACGGTAGCTAACTAGTGCTTATCTGCTAGCATACGATGCGATTGGATTAGGGTATTCGTAAGGCGTTGTTTGGCATGCGTCAAGGGTCGTGCGGGTGGGTTTAATTCAATCAAGAAATGTACGGGTTGAACTTGACTAGCGGACTATGGGTTGTTTGGCATGCGTCAAGGTCATAGCACGCTAGGGGCAAAATATTATCGGGAATTTCAAGTGTTGAAATTTGCAATGAGATTGCATACCTCTATGTGATATTTGGATCCCGATACCCGCTGCGAGTAAGAGTTACTCCTGGGAGAGTTTTATTACAATTAGCCGATCAAGTAGGTGTCTAGAAAGGTGTCAACGGGGTTACGCCTCTGGAAAAACGAGGTTTACTTTAATTAGGTTCGTGCGAAAGCACGGGGAACCTCCCTCAAAGTACCGACACTGGCCTGGCTGAAAGATTGGCGAACTTGTAGCGTGTAATTAATCCCGGCTAGTCTTTCCTTTTAGGGTTTGAAGGAAGATTTGATAAAAACAGTGGGAGCCATCCTGATTAGACAAAATAATAACCAATCTGATCTTGCAAGAGCGCACGCAGAATGTTTTCTTCTCTCTCTCTCCTGGTAGCGACCATGTCACGCCTTAATCAAGATAATAATATTATCAGTCCGAATATCATCCATGTAGCCAGTACACGTATATGATCGGAACTCTGTCGTAAAACCATATGGCCTTTACATCATATCGCCCGAAGCAGGGAAACCCTCTGTATGGGACTCTAAAGACTCGACAGTACGCTGGCAGTGGGTTTAACCATAAGTCTGTCAGCGGTACTAGCTGCACGTAACGGCTACCCAGGTATGTGTCGATAAGAAGACCGACGAGCAAACTCATCCGAACTCCTACTGAGCCTATCTGTGACAATCTCCGTACAGTCCGGTTTGATCGTCTAAGATACTCGCATATTAGGTCTAAGGGGACGATAACTGTCAGACCCCTAATAGCGCAATAAGTCATGCCGAGGTAGAGCCTAATACACCCTGCTCCTCTAAGATCCGGATCGCGCTTGATCGCCGACCTCCTCGTGTCGAAGATGATCCACCCGAGAGTCTATACTTTAAGCTCCAACCTCTAAACTGAGGTAACTAAGGTACCTAGTTCGCTAAGCTAGGTCGCTTAGAAGATGTAGAGTATCGGAGTATTTAATCTCACTTGACCCTATAGTTCACAACTCATATGAGAGATTAGGGTCTTGAGGAAGAAGGAGAGGAAAAACGGAGAGAGAAACAAAATGAGCAAATGAACTAGGTCAAAGGCAAGTGAAGCATGGCTCACTCATTATCGCACATGAAGCATGGATTATTTTCCCATTGAAAAAAGCAACCATGCTTCAATAGTAACCACAAACCAATAAAAAAATGCAATGAGCTATACTTCACCCCATGCCTTGAAAATCTCCAATTTCCACCTCATTAATCTATTTCTCAAAATAGATAAATCCAAATAATGAGGTGTCCCCTTCTAGAAGCATGTCTTATGAAATTACAAGAATTCTCTCACCGTATATACATACCCGATTCATATTCCGAAAAATACCAATACAATGAGATACTAATAATCCAATAATATAATACTAGGATCTGGCTTAAACCAAAGCCCACTATTGATTCGATCGGATAATTTAACTTTGTTTAGTTTGTCCGGGTAATTTTTAGAAACTGTTAAAAAGTTTGAGCGGATATCAATAACTCACTTTTTCCTCAGTCGGAATTTTTTTCAAAAGTTGGATTTTTTTCTCGAGTTTAAGAACGTTCTAAGTAATGCAAGTAACGCAATGGACCCTCTATAAGACAACAAACCTTAACTCGATTATGTGACCGTCTTGAACTGCTTTTTGAACCTTAGGGTTTGGGGCAGTACGGCGTGCCACATGTGAGGCGTTGGCTTGACCCTTATACGGCTGGACCGTTGGTACTGTGGCATGAAATGGATGTTTTTAAACTTATTTCAAGTATTGAGCTGTTTCGGGAAAACTTGGGTGTTTGATTGTTCGATCGGAAAGTTTAACATTTTCTATTTATCTGGAATGTGATACAATATTTGGAATCCACAAGTAGTTATGAGATAACTGATTTGAATATTATAAACATAGCACTTTAGTCTCAAATGATCGGTTGCCACGGAATTTTGATGCGATCAAAAGTCCGTCGTAATCACGTAGCGTACGTGGATACTCGCCGGATAAACTTAATAGACAGCCATGCCCCATAGCCCCGACCAAGTGACTGTAGGAGAACCCCGTCGCCGAAAGCATCCGTTCGGGTGCTCGCGGCAGCGGTGTTCCGCCTTAGTGCACTTCGTCGACGACATCCGGGGGTGCGGCCGTCTACTAAAGTTTGCGACGAGCATTCGATCAGGATGTCGGGAATCCTATTGAATTGCCGACTTGATATTGAAAAGAGTTTTCGATAATGAGACTAAAATGCGGGGTTTATAATTTTAGGCATGTGATGTCTAAGGAATTCATTTGGTTAGGCATGCGATGTCTAAAGGGGTTGTGGATTCCAACTATTGTAGTTTTACACTTTCTTTTCTGCGACCGTAAGTGTAATATGTGATATCGCCGGTTTCGTTGCTATATGTCAACGACAATTGGGATGCGCATATTTACTTACGTTGATGACATGTGATATTATGTGTTGCTGGATATGTTGTATTGGATCGTCGCGTTTGAATAGCCGGGGGTTTTATGTGAGATGAGAGTTTTTCTTTTTCATTCATGTAAAATCAATTGTATGTAATATTCTTTTATTGGGGCACTTCCGGGTTGAGATTGATGTCACCATTTGTATATTATTTACTTTTCCGCACTAGGATAGACCCAAGGAGGAGAGCACAAGTAACCGGGTTCTAGAGTTCAGTGGGAGACCAACTCCAGGAGTCGAGCCCGGGTCTCCTAACTCTAGAATTGGTAAGGTTGCTTGCCGCTCTCGTAGGGGTCTAGAGGTGTGGGTTTGGCTATTCATCGCGACCGTGGAATCCGTGTTTTATACAGGCTCGTATTGAAAATACGGACGTCCCAGTATATCTAATGTTTCATATGTTTCTTCTGCTGCGATATCTGTGATGTGATCATTTGATATGTTGCGATAGATACTGTATATGATATATATGATATATTATATAGACGCTATTTATGTTTTACACCCGCGCTAGCCCTGCCCCGCTCTGCCGTTAGTTACCTAACCTAACGGTGCACGAGGGGACATCGAGGCGAATGCTGATGGCATAAGTGTACGTCGTATTTATCTGTGATGTTTAGGTGACTTAAATGATGGGACTTCATTAATATGATTAATGAAAGAAAAGAAACCTAAAAGATGTTGTGGAATCGAATTTTCAAAAACAGGTAGCACGGTTCTTGCTTTGCATCGTGTTCCTTGTAGAACATCCTGCACCTTATTCGATAAGGAAAGGGCCGAGATCCCTTCACCGGGAGTGACCCCTTTAGCAATAACTGGCAGATGCTACACCCCTCGGTTTGTCTTTTGATTTCTTTTGGAGTTTTTGCTTTGCATAGTGATATATATGATATATCCTGCACCTTATTTGATGAGGAAAGGGCCGACGATCCCTTCACCGGGAGTGACCCCTTTAGCAAAACTAGAAAAAAGCCTCAAAAACACTCCATTTTAAAATCATTTGATTCTACAACGATATCAAGTTCATTACGCAATAGGTTTTCAGGAAAAAAAATCTGTCGTAGCCCTCCATCATTTCAGATAAGGACTGTTTAGTATTCGTACTGCGTTTGTTGGCCTTTGTCAAGGCGTAGTGTGCGGTAGCTGAATAGTACTTATCTGCTTATGCATATGATGCAGATTGGATTAGGGTAGTCGTGCGACCTTGTTGGCCTTTGTCAAGGGCCGTTCGGGTGGGTTTAATTCAATCAAGAAATGACGGGTTGAACTTGACTAGCAGCCTATGGTTTGTTGGCCTTTGTCAAGGTCATAGGACGCTAGGGGTAAAATATTATTGGGAATTTCAAGTGTTGAAATTTTCAATGAGATTGCATACCTTCTATGAAATAGTTGGATCCCGATACCCACTGCGAGTAAGAGTTACTCCTGGAAGAGTTTTACACATTATAATTAGCCGATCAAGTAGGTGTCTAGAAAGGTGTTAACGAGGTTACGCCTCTGGGAAAGTGAGGTTTACTTTAATTAGGTCCGTGCGAAAGCACGGGGAACCTCCCTCAAAGTACCGACACTGGCCTGGCTGAAAGATTGGCGAACTTGTAGCGTGTAATTAATCCCGGCTAGTCTTTCCTTTTAGGGTTTGAAGGAAGATTTGATTAAAACAGTGGGAGCCATCCTGATTAGATAAAAAAATAACCAATCTGATCTTGCAAGAGCATACGCTGAGTGTTTTCTTCTCTCTCTCTCCAGGTAGCGACCATATCACGCCTTAATCAAGATAATAAAACGGATATATTGACCGAACCCGCTTGTTATACTGAGCTGGGGAACGTTGGTCCCGCTCCAACTTATAATTGTTATAAGACAGAGCAGGAAATTAGGGAATACCAGATTTCCCGTGCCGCCCAAACGAAGAAAGTGCATGCTGATGCATCATCTTCGGGCGTGTTCATTACATAGAACTGTTTCTCAGTATCCTTTACGTCCTGAGTATGAGATACCGGATCAGGATCCCGCATATGTAATCTGTTAAATGGGCTACAGAAAGGTAGAGGACTGAAAAAGGGTGATAAGTTACATGAGACAGAAAACGGTGTAAGTGTTGCAGTCAAGTCTGTTGGTCACTATCACCTTGTATTACCAGAATACATTGATTCTGAACGAATGTTATTAGATACCGAACCTGATATACAACATCATATCAATCTCTTTATTAGTAAAGAAAGGATATAATTTTGTATTGTTGGATAATGTTTTGAACATTTCCTATATCAAGAGTTGATCGGTTCAGGTACGTTATCTAAAAGCATTGACGTTCTAAATCAAACAACAGTTCTTAGTATACAGAACACACACAAGAGGAAGAGTTCAGAAATGAATGAATCCTTCTTGAGGCATTGTAGACTAGGTCATATCAATGCGACCCAACTGGATGAAGTTACATATAGATGCATATTTAAATTCGTTTGAATTTACATCTTGTGAAACTTGCCAGTCATGTCACAAAGATACGATGACCATAGCTCTGTTTATTGGAAACAGAGAAAGAGTTGGTGAACTCTTGGGATTGATACATGTATGAAAGTCTCCTGTCTACACATGCCAAGACCGGTTCTTTGTACTTCATTACATTCTCTGATGATCTCTCAAGATTCAGACATATGTTCCTATTGAAACACAAGTCCGAAGCTTTTGAGATATTCACAGAATATAAGTTAGAAGTAGAGAACCAAAAACGGGTATAAGTATTATGTCCTTTGATGTGATCAGGGAGGAGAATACTTGAGCACGGAATTCCTGGATTATTCTAAAGGAGAATGAGATTCTCTCTCAGCATTACTCCCCCGTATATACCACAGTTACTCGGTGTATCGGGGCGGAGCAAGAAACACCCTATGTGATATGGTGTGCTTTATGATGAGTACTACTGAGTTGCCTATTTCCTTTTGGGAGTTAAGCACTCGAGAAGCTGCATACCTATTGAATAAGGTTCAAATCAAATCAGTTGCCTACCACTTCATATGTGATATGGAAAGGGAAGAGCCCATATCTTAAGTTTGTTAAGATTTGGGGTTGTCCGGCCTATGTCTAAAGGCAAAATCCGGACAAGCTCGAGGCAAAGTCAGTTCTGTGGAAGTTTGTTGGATATCCCAAGCATTCGCAAGGGAATATCTTCTACCAAACCGAGGAACAAAAGATGTTTTGTTTCTCAACATGCCACCTCTGTGAAAGGGAATTTCTTGTGAAGAAATTAGTGGTCATGAGGTAGAACTGGAAAAAGTTCCATCTATACAAACTGCAGCTGATGATTTGGTAGAACCAAAAGATTCAATAGAAACCAACGAACCTCAGCCTCTCCGCCGATCTAGTAGGTTTCCTCACCCACCTGAGAGATACCTCGATTTCTCTATGACAGTGGGAGCAAGGATTGCATCATGAGATGATGACCCAACTAGTTTTGAGCAGGCTATCAGGAGTGAGACTCTGTAAGAATGGCTGGATGCTTATCGATCTGAGATGGAATCCTTATACACCAACAAAGTATGGACTTTGGTTGCTTTATCTGAAGGGTTAAATCCCCATCAGGAGCAAGTATATCTTGAGAAGATTACTTGTGGTGTAGATGGAAAAGTTGAGACTTTCAAAGCTAGACTTGTTAAAGGTTTTTCGTCATCGACCAGGCGTGGATAATGATGAAACCTTTTCCAGTGCCTATGCTTAAGTCCATCCAGATCCTACTTGCCACGGCTACATACCATGACTACGATATCTGGTGGCTGGGTGTCATGACTGCTTTTCTAAATGATGATTAGGAAGAGAGCGTCTATAAGTACACAGCCAGAGGGCTTCGTAAACAGTGGGAGCAGCGGAAACGTGTGCAAGATGTTTTATGTGATGAAACAGGCATCGCGGAGTTGGAACGTCTGTTTTGATGTGGTAGTCAAAGAGTTTGACTTCATCAAAATGGTAGATAAACCTTGTATAAACAAAAAGGTAGTAGGGAGTATAGTGGTGATCCTCGTAGAGTACGTGGATGACATACTCTTGATAGGGAAGGAGTTTCCTATGCTACGATCGGTTAATCTCCGCTTATCACAAAGATTCTCCATAAAGGATCATAGTGATACCTCCTGAATCCTGGATTTTGGATCTATGAGATAGATCTAATTGGATGTTAGGATACTCACTAGTTGTAGTGAGATGGTATCAATCGATCCTGGGGAGAATCACTAGAAAGGTTCCAGGGTGATAAGGACGACTGAAAGTCAGTCGCAGGCATTGTCTTTACCCTCAGTGGAGGGACGGTATGTTGGAAGAGTTCCAAGCTAGATACCGTAACTAACTAGACGATTTAAGGCAAGATACATCGTTACCAAAGATACTACCAAAGAGGCAGTCTGGGTGTATATAAGTTCATGAGATGAACTTCGTTCCTACCATTGTGTGATAATGGAGTTGTGGCTTTAGCCAAGGAACTACCGTCCCATCAGAAATCCAGATATAATTCTTAGGCAGTATCACCTGATCAAGGAGATGGTTGATCTCCAGGGAGATCGAGGTTAGGAGAGTAGACTCAGAGGACAACACGGCGGATCCACTCACAAAGGCTTTTTCCCAGAGAGAGACTATTAAGGGATGGTTGAGTATGAGATACTACAACCACTGTTATCAGATGGCCCTAGTGCAAGTGGGAGATTGTTAGTTATATGTATGCCCTAGAGGCCATTACTATACATGAGATGTATATTGTAGTGGATGCTTGGACATATATAGGGAGGACTTTCTTGCTCGACATGATAGTATGCTATCTAGTTACTCTTTACCTTAACGTGTACACTGATTGTCTCTCTGTTACATGTTGGTAAAGCCCTTAGGATATGTACTCGACTACTGGGACTATGATGAGATCATACTAGTGAGGCCACCGTAGTCTACGAGTACATCCTATAACTGTTCCTAGTCGAGGGTGTATCGAGACAGGGCATCGATACACCAGAGTAGACTACCGTATACGCATCTTGAGCCATATGATGGGCGATGGATGATCCCATATCCATCGGTGTTTGACATCAAGGATGGTGTACGGGTGCTCGGTGGAGACTGGGTACACTGGACGGACTCGCCGAGAACTCCCAGATGGTATTATACCTTATGTCAGATGACAGTTCTCTAGTGACACTGGTACAGGTTAGTCTATTGACCCGAGATCGTCATAGAGTCTTGTGTGATTCCCACTGTGCTTTGATTTCCACCTTACCACGTCCAAGAGGGCATGTAAAACGGTGGCTTTTGGGTACATTTCCGAATCACATGGAGGCAATGAGCGATAGGAGGGGATTCGTCTCTCCCGGTATATGGAGTTGATGTTGCGCTGTGTTCGATTGGCTATAACCGGAAATCCCTGGCCAGGGTTGTTGAGATTTACTGGTAAGTGTTATCAGTAGTATCTCGAACTGTTATAGACCACATATCGACACAACTTATCAAGCTACTGGGGTCTGACGTTTACCACCCCTAGGCGAGATATGCGACATATCAGACGAATAGACCGGACTGTATGGTAAGTGTTACTGGTTGGATTCACAGGAGTGTGAGCGGGCTTGCTCGTTGATCTTCTGATCGCTCAATACCCGAGTGGCCGTTATGTTTAGCAGACCGCTTGCGGCTTGTGGGTGTTTGATATGATCATCACCTGCTGCCGGCGTATTGACGAGTCTTTAGAGTCCTACACAGAGGTTTCCTGGCTCAAGCGAAACGAAATAGGAGCTCATATGGGATATGTGCGGGACCGAGAATAATACCAGTATGTGATAATGTATTCTATTCTCGCGATTTGTATCATCGGACGGTTATATGAGATATAGCCGGGTTACCGAATCAAATGTTGATTCGATATATTGATACACTTGATATTAGTCGGTTATATGCGATATGACCGGATCATTAAATCAAGTGTTGATTTAATGATTTAATGTATAATTATATATTTGATATATTACTTTACATTAACTAGTATTGGTTCACTTAAGATTATTTTTCTCACCAGATTGTGCACATTGTATATATGATATATGTTTGTGCACTAGTTTGTATCATATTTGATGATACATGCAAACTTGGGTGTGTATGCTTTAAACCATGTTTAGGTTAATGGTTAGGGTTTTAATTTTATTTATTTATTTTTAGCAAAAATAAAATGATGGCTTTCTTTGTTTTTATTCTTGAAGCTTCATGAAGCATTTCAAGCATCTTTGAAAAGTCTAACCATTTTGTTTTATGCTTTAACCTAACCATCAACCTAAACCCTAGTTTATTCTCTACATGAGTTTACTCACCCATGGTTGCATTATGATAAGTTTTCACTTTATTATTCGTTTTTAAAAAATAATTCATTTTTCTTTTCTTCTTCTTCTTCTTCATGAAGAAAAGAAAAGCTTTCTTGAAAAATTTCAAGTGTTGAAATCAAGTGAGAAATCCAAATCCAAAGTGAACCCACTTCCTATTTCTTCATCCTCTACCACTTACCATGTTGTATAGGGTGTTTTCTTCACAAGGCTTATGAACAAGTGAAGATGGAGCTTGAGTTTGAGTCGCCTCGACATAGATCATCTTCGGCATCGAAGTCAATGACCTAGCCCGATTATTTCTCCGACGAAACCATCACTAGAGTCCGGGATTCCGATGATCGCAGCGGAGGGACGTCAACACGGAGCTAAAGAAGTGGTGGACCGGATCTACAAAGGTTGTAATCCCTTTCACTTGTAGCAAAGTAGTTTGCTTGCTTTTCTTTTTCGCCTTACCTCTAGTAATCGATCTAGTTTAGGGTTGTTCGGCACGGCTAAAATTTTAATCGGGCATGGTTGATGCCTCGTAGACCCTTGTGCGCATGCCTAGCAACCCTACACTACTCACGAGTTGGCAACTCACCCCCGTTGTTACAGATTTGGCCGTACAGGTTCCGTAGCGGCTTCGCTGGCACACCACATTCTTCTAGGTGATTGCTTGGTAGGTGGGTTCACTCACATCGTGACCACCATTGTACTTTTATTTTATTTCAGTTGTATCTAATTAAAATCTCCATCAACCAGACTTGTATATTTAGTAGACTTAGAAACCACCGTTTGTATATTCTTTTGGACCTTAAGTCATGATTATGTATTTATTCTTATTCCTGTTTTCTTGGTGATGCTTTTTTCCTTATTTTTTTCTGTGTTTTGATCCTCGCCTTTCAGCGTTGTATATTTATATCTTTGCGTGGTTGTTTCCACCAATTGGCGAAGAGCTAGCTTCTGCTTGGGATGCCTATATTTATTATTACTTGTATCCATTTTCGGGTTAAAAATTACAAAGGAGGTGCTGCTGAAATTTATAATGACGAAAATGTTTTAACTACGGCATATAATCTTCTTGGGTTTTCATATAATATTACTTATGTCTTAAAAGAAAGAACTTGATTTCATTTTTACCGTAGTTTCAAAACCTCACCTCCAATATTTTCCCTAAAAGGTTTAGATTTTTGGGCTTTTGGCTTACTTGAATTAGGTGGAGTCCTATAGACTTCACATGATTCAGGTGCCAGTCATATATCTTTTCCGGATCATGACAAAAACATAATCCATTATCTTCTTGATTTGAAACTTGATCTATCCTTTGAGATTATTAGGATTGTAAAGTTGGTTCTATAAAAATTTGATAAAAATCTTGTTTGTAAGACCTACTGAAGAAAAATCTAAGATCATCATATTGTAAAGGTTTTGGACTTAGACCATGGGAAAAAGTCTTGGTGTTCACCACCCGTAAGTGTAAAAGGTTTCGGACTTGAGCCTTTAAGAAAAAGTCTATATGTTCACCACCTGCAAGTGTAAAGATTCTAAGATCTGATCCTGGTAAAAGATTTGGGTTTCTCACCTGTAAGGAATCACAGGATTGTGAGTTTGAATCCTAAGCAAGAGTTCTCAGGAGGGGATTAGCCACAGAGTTGGTGAACCCTACTTAACAATCATCTGTGTCAAATTTGTCTCTTTGTGCAATATGTGACTGTGAAATTGTTACTTTTTATACTATGATTTTATATTCTGCTGCAAAATTTTTTATTCCGCACAATTGTAATAAGTTTGCCATAAAACCTTATTCACCCCCTTCTAATGTTGTTTTCAATTGGTATCAGAGCAGGTTACTCTATTTTTGAAAGATTAATCTCTTGAGTTTCTGATCCTATGGAAAACCACATGGAAGGACAATCCACTAATTGTCCTCCTCTTTTCAACGGTATCAACTATCAGTTTTGGAAAACTAAGATCAAAGTTTTCCTTCAGTGTGTATAGATCTAGAAATCTTAGAAATCGTAAAAAAAAACTTTTGTCATTCCTACTACGAATCCTCTATCTGACGCTGATAAGAGATCTATGACATTAAATGTCAAGGCAATAATGCACTTCATTGTTCTTTGAATTCAAAAGAATACTATAGAATATCTATGTGTCAAACGGCAAATGAAATTTGGAATACTCTCCAGGCTTCCCTTGAAGGAACCAGATAAGTTAAAGAGAGTAAAATCAACTGTTTCATGCATGAGTATAAGATATTCCAAATGCGAGACGATGAAACTATCGACTGTATGTATTCTAGATTCAATAATGTCATTATAGAACTTTTCAATCTTGGAAAGAAACTCGATGAGAAAGAAAAGTGTTATGAGTTGCTGAGATCTCTAACGATCTCATGGAAACCCAAGATCACTGCCATCGAAGAAACCAATGACATGACAACATTGACAATCGATTCTCTTATAGGCAAGTTAAAGACGTACGAAATGCAGCTCGGAGATCTAAAGCAAAAATAGGAGAAAGATACTCATCAAAGGAAAAATATCGCGTTAAAGGACTCAACTAGTTAGTCGAAGACTAAGGAGATAACTAGTGATGAGGAAAACGACGATGAAGAAATGACCAACATTGCTAGTTACTTCAGGAAGTGTCTGAAGTCTAGAAAATTTTCCCAAAAGAACGGTACGTATAAGTCTATTAAATTTTTTAATTCTAATAAAACTCTTCGTTGTTTTGAATACAATAAGGAAGGCCATTTGAAATCGGAGTGTCCTATGCACAATAAGGATAAGTGGAAGTTTAAGAAGGAATCAGAAAAGCGTTCGTTTCAAACTATTTGAGATGATACGGATTCCAACGACTCAGAAGCCGTAGAAGTTGCCAACGTGTGCTTCATGTCACAAGACGATGAAGTAATTGATGATGAATTTGATTTAGAATCTTTTAGTAAAGTAGATTTGATAAATCTTTGATATTTTCTTAATGACAATTACGATAAAATCAATTCTAAATATAAAATTTTAAATTCAAAACTATCTGCTAAAAATAATTTAGAAATATCAACTCAAGATGAACTAAAAGAAATTAAATAAGAAAATAAGAATTTAAACGATAAAATAAAATCTGTAACATTAACTAATGATATATTAACTAAAACTAACAATACATTAAATTTTGAAATCTTTGACTTAAAAAGAAAAGTAGATTTAAAAGATAAAATACTTTTAAAATTTACTAAAATTAAAGATAACTTAGATGTTATGTTAAGTCAATCTATAAAACATTGTAAGAAAAAAAGTATAGGTTATGATAAATACTCTGAGTTAGTTTTTAAAACCAAACCATTTAGACGTAAATATTATTATAGATATAGAAACAAATATGTTAACTCTACGTGTAACTATTGTGGCATCTTAGGATACATCTCAATACTGCACATTTAAAAATAACCCATCTTATAAATATCATTTTTCTCCGAAGACTGAACTGAGTGGACCAAGTATGATATGGGTCCCAAAGGCCACACAATATTCTTCCTATTTTGAAGGACCTCCAAAGACATAGCAGTCGTTGAATCCTTGATAGCGGGTGCTCGAGGCACATGAACAGAAATATTCAAAGCTTCAAAACACTATCACGAGAAGAAAGTGACAATGCCATTTTTGAAGATAATTAATAAGGTAATAATTAGAAAATATTTAAATAAAACCCCATTTGAATTATTTTATAGTAAAACTTCTAACTTTAAATACTTTAAAGTTTTTGGTTGAAAATGCTACATATAAAATATTCTAGACAACTTAAGAAAGTTCGATTCTAAATGTGATGAAGGAATATTTTTTGGTTACTCTATGACCAGCAAAACCTATCATATTTATAATAAACAAATTTTAACCATTCAAGAAAGTATGCACATTCAATTTGATGAAACTAACTCCTTAAATCCCATAGATGATGATGACCTATCTTGTCAAAATGTTTAGATGATTCATCAGTGGTTAAAGATGTAGGAACCAATCAACCGGAACAACAAGAGCAAGTTATTGATGCTTCTCTTCCAAAAAAATTGGCAATTCAACAAAGATCATCTTAAGGACTTAATAATTGGAGATATAGATAAAGGGGTAGTTACTAGGTTATCAACTTTTAACTGATACATCAATTCAGCCTTTATCTCGGTTATAGAACCGAAGAATTTTAAAGAAGCTGAAAATGATGAGTATTGGATAGTGTTGGATATGTATACCCTAAAGGCCTTCATTGTATAGGATGCTAGGGATATGTATGTACAGGACAATCTTGCTCGATATGATAGTACGCTATTTGGTTTGTCTTTATCTTAACATGTGAAGTGTTTTACTTTGTATTTCATATCTTGTATACATGTTGATAAAGTCCATAAGATCTTTACTTGACTACCAGCGTTGTGATGGCAATCATACTTGTGGGAGCTTGGTAGTCGATAAGCATATCCTTAAAGTGTCCCTAGTCATGGGAGTATCGAGACTGGGCATCGATACTCCAAAATAGACTAGTGTATACATATCTAGACCCTGACGAGGGGCGATGGATTGGTCCCGCAGCTATTGGTGAGGTGCGCCTAAGATTGTATACAGATGCTTACTGGGGGTGAGTACACTGGACGGACTCGCCGAGGACTGGCTAGATGGTATTATACCTAGCGTCAGATAGCAGTTCTCTGGTGACATGAGTGCAGATAGTCTGTCTACTTGAGGTCGTCATTTGTCTCGTGTGAGTTTCTACTGTGCTTTGATTACTACCCTACCACGACTCTACTGAGTCGTGCAAACAAGTTTTAGTTGGGTACGGTCCCGAGCCACATGGAGGCAGTAAGCAACTGTTAGGGATTCGTCTTTCCCGGTATAGGGATTCGATGTCGCGTTGTGATCGGTTGGTCAACACCATAAGTCCCTGGTCAGGGCGGATTGAGAATTACTGGTAGTTAGACCAGTAGACTCTCGGGTGGTCTTGAGCCACACCGACATGACTTGTCTGGTTATTAGGGGTCTGGCGTTTTCCAACCCCCTAGACCCGGCATGTGATACTCTTAGACGAACAGACCGGACCGCATGAAGATTGTCACGGACAGGCTCAGTAGGGGTTCGGATGAGTTCCCTCGTCGGCCTTCTTTTTGACAGATACCTAGATAGCCATTACATACAGCTAGTGCCACTGACAAACTTATGGTTAAACCCACTGCCAGCGTACTGTCGAGTCTTTAGAGTCCTGCACAGAGAGTTTCCCGGGTTCAGGCGAAACGGTATAGAGGCTGTATGTTTTACGGTAGGGTTTCGATCATATACGTGTACTGGCTACACGGATATTGTTCGGACGGATAATACTAGTGGGTTTTGGTTTAAGCCGGATTCTAGTATTATATTATTGGATTATTATTATCTCATTGTATTCGTATTTTTACAGTACGAATACGGGTATGTATATACAATGAGGGCATTCTTGTAATTTCACAAGACATGCTTTTAGAAAGAGACACCTCATTATTAGATTTATCTATTTATGGAAATAGATTAATGAGGTGGAAAATGGAGATATTTGTGGTATAGGTGAAGCATGGCTAGTTGATTTGTTTATTGTCTTTGACTTTACTATTCAAGTATGGATCATTATTTTCTATTGAAAATATTGCATGATTGATTATTGTTTTGACTTAGCCATTCTACACTTGCCTCCACAACCTTAGCTCATTTGTGTTTGCTCTTTCTCTCTCCATTTTTTCTCTCCTCCTTCTTCCTCAAGCCCTAACCTTCACATGTGTTGTGAATCCTAGGGCTTCTTGAGATAAAATACTCTAATCATCTCTCTACATTTTCTAAGTTGTCTAGATTACCAAACTAGATATCTTAGTTAACTCACTCTTGATATTGAAGCTTGAACCATGGGCTCTCGGGTGGATCATTGATTAGTCTAAAATATTACATATTTGAATGAACATTTTCTCTACTATTGTTAAGTACTAAAAGGTGTTTATTGTAAATATAGAACATATGAGGGTTTATTTGTAAAAACATTATCATCATGTGTTTCTACATTATAATTAACATAATGATGGAAAATATATGCATATAGTATTTAAATGAAATCTTAATAATTAAAATATGCATATCATATCAAATATTTCTAAAAAATATTCTTAAGATTTAATATCATATAAAATGGTTAGAATAATATCTCAAAAATACCAAATGCTACTCACACTTTGATTTGAAATATTGTGCAGATAATAGCTCAGGTTTGGAATCCAAGAGATCCGAGTCAAATCGGGATATCGGAACCGAATCTGCCAAAATATATAAGCAAATCCAGAGATCTAGCAACGGCAGAGAATCAGAGCATTATTTTCAGAATTTAGACATCAAAAGGATCTTTAAATGTCAACATAAAATACCAGATAAAATCCCAAATCCTGATTCCACCAAGTTGCGGCGGAAGGACGGCCAAATAGGGGGATATGCGGCGGATCCGCAGCTCATTTGTAGCCGTAGGATGTGAGAATTTGTAGTTTGGATTGTAACTGTATATCGTCACTTATGGAATCTAGGGTTTCTGGTTTCAAGGACTACATAAGAGACCGAGATCTGTACATTCAGAATCATCACCGAAGAGATCAAGAGATCCACGTATCCGAGTGATCATCATCTATTCATCTAAATCCAACAAGAAAGAGATCTAGAGCAAATTAGGGTTCTTGTAATCCACTTTCAAAGAAGAATTGTAAATGCAATAGTTGATTAATAAAGGTAGTTGTTTTTAATTCTCTTTGCATTTATTTTCCGCATTTAATTTCTGCACTTACTTTTCTGCATCTTCATTTTGATTTCTTTCTTCTTCAACCTTTCTTCTAAATCTCTAACCATGAACGAGTAATTCCTAGCTTGCTAGGGTTCATAGGATAGGGTAGAACAATGGATGAGAAAATCATTTAACTTATTTTATACATTTTAAAGTTTGTAAACTTTAGCAAAATAAATATTAACATTCTTATCGGGCGCGCTATCAATTTATTAATAACCACGATTTGAGATTGGTTTAACACTTGTTTTGTTAAGGGCTAGACATGAATAGATTTCAATGCAAGGACAAGGGTTAGTAGTGGGGAAACCCTAGTTTCTTCCAAGAACCCTAATCTTCATTCATCACTATCGATCTAGTTTTAAACTATTAAAAGATAAAGGAGTCTTTAATTATTCATCCATTACTACGAAGTCCTATGAACTCTATAAGCCTTTTCATTATAAATTTTATATCCGTAACGACAAGCAATCACCCATCTTTCATCAACTCGTCTAAAGCAAGAAAAGAGTTCATGTTTCCCTGCGGACGACCCATACTTATCGCGGCTAGCTACTAGCGACACCATCTTGATTGAAGTTATTTACAAAACACTTCTTTCACAAACGATCAATCAATCATCTTCGACACGAGGAGACCGATGACTGAGTTCCATTCAAGCCAACTAGGAGCCAAGAAGAGGAGAAGAAGATTCAAGTCATCTAGGAGTGTTGGGGTAAAAATTTACACCCCTGTTGACCGAGTTAAAGTCAAGGTCAACCCCCAAGCTAGGTGGGCCCAAGCCCAGGTCAAGTGGGCCCATGCCCCGGTCGAGTCCGAACATGATGCGGCCGGCCCTCCCCCATGCCAAAATGAAATCATGTAATAAATAATTTTTATGTAATTGTTTATGCATGAATGAAAACAAAATGGGCATAAAGCCAATATTTTGTAAGCCCATGGCTTATGTGCAAAAATGAAATGGCACATGGGCCATAAGATGGCTAAAACGCCATTTTTGTAAAGCCCAAGGGGCTATATGTAAATGTGTAAGCCTATATAAGGCAACATGATGATGAATAAAGTAACACTTTTCATTCCCTCAAAAAAACTAGGGTTTGTGCCTCCACTCTCTCTTCTTCAAGTTCTTCCTCTTCCTTTTTATTTTCCAAATAAATCAAGAGCTTAGCTCTTTTTTTTTTAAACTAAATAAAGTTTTACCATAAACCCATCTCCCAAAACTCCATCAAGAGAAGAAAAAGGGTCTCTTTTTTTATCATCCAAGATCTAGATCTTGGAGTTTTAAGAGAACCCATTTTAGGTTTCTCCTCAAAGGAGAAAGGAGAAAATCTTTTGAAGTTTAACTCCACAAATAAAATTCTTTTGGAGTTCAACTCCACCACCAGGAAAATTATTTTAGAGTTTAACTCCACTACAAAAATTCTTTTGGAGTTTAACTCCACAGTAAAAATCTTTTGGAGTTCAACTCCACAAATAAAATTCCTTTGGAGTTCAACTCCACAAATAAAATTCTTTTGGAGTTTAACTCCACTACAGAAATTCTTTTGGAGTTTAACTCCACAAAAAAAAATACTTTTTTTGGGGAGTCTAACTCCACATTACATGTTTTTTTAGCCATATAAAATTCTTTTGGAGTTGAACTCCAGGTTAAAAAAAAAAAAGTTTGTGGTCACATGCGAAGCATGTGACGGGCGTCACATGCTAAGCATGTGACGGGGGTCACATGCAATGCATGTGACGGGGGTCACATGCAATGTATGTGACGGGTCACATGCTAAAGCAGCCCCATCACATGTTTAGCATGTGACGTGGGTCACATGCTAAACATGTGATGGCCTTCTCACATGCTAGCATGTGACCCCCCCCTCACATGAGGGGTCACATGCTAACATGTGACTCTCCATGTCACATGCTAGCATATGACCCCCTTCATATGAGGGGTCACATGCTAACATGTGACCCCCTTCATTTGAGGGTTTTTATAAAACAAAATTCTCTTTTCTTCTTTTCTTCTTTCTTCCTCCTTTTTTTTTATTTATTTAAAAAAAATATTAAATAAATAAAATTAAATTATAAATAATTTTTTAAAAATAAAAAAATAATAAATTAAAAAAAAATTCTCCAAATATTTATTTACTTATTTATTTTTGTTTTTATATATAGAAAATATATATATATGTATATATATCTTTTTTTTTACAAGTAGAACAAAACCAAAAAAATACACACACACCAACACACTGCATATTGAGTTCGCATGACCAGTTTAACCCGTCAATCGGAGGTTCCTTCGCTCCAAATGCGAAGGGTAATTAACGGCAGCTTAGTCCGCGGCTGCCGGAGATTCGGATCCCTACAATCATTAAACCCCGGCCTACCCTAGGCAGGGGGAATCTGTAATGCGCCTGACAAGCGCGAGCGTATTCCCATCTCAATGGGGTGACGAAAAACACCCTACAGATTCTGGCACGCCCGGTGGGACTTATCTCTCCTCCCATATTTCGGGTTAAATGTTCATGCGAACTCAATCAATATACATATCGATTACCTATACTGAAATAATGTTTCTATTTGCAGGTTAACAATTTCCAATTGCCATATTCGATGCAAGTCGGTATTTGAACGACTTTCCTTGGCCCCAGCTGGGGGCAAGGCCATCAACTCCGATAAAGTAATAAGGCATCTCGGGCAAACTCCAGCGGTACCCCCGACAACTGCCCGATCAGGTATCTTCTCTGACCTCCACGTCGTTAAACTGGAAACAGATGACCTCTACGTCGTTAAACTGGAGACAGATGACCACCACGTCGTTAAACTGGAAACAGATGACCACTACGTCGTTAAACTGGAAACAGATGACCTCTAAGTCTTTAAACTGGAAACAGATGACCGCCAAGTCGTTAAACTGGGCACAGTAGACCTCTAAGTCTCTAAACTGGAAACAGATGACCACCAAGTCGTTAAACTGGAAACAGATGACCACCAAGTCGTTAAACTGGAAACAGATGACCTCCAAGTCGTTAAACTGGAAACAGACGACCTCCAAGTCTTTAAACTGGAAACAGATGACCTCCAAGTAGTTAAACTGGAAACAGATGACCACCACGTCGTTAAACTGGAAACAGATGACCTCTACGTCATTAAACTGGAAACAGTAGACCCCTAAGTCTTTAAACTGGAAACAGATGACCGCTAAGTCGTTAAACTGGAAACAGTCGACCACCACGTCATTAAACTGGGAATAATAGACCTCTAAGTCTTTAAACTGGGAACAGTAGACCCCTAAGTCTTTAAACTGGAAACAGTAGACCTCTAAGTCTTTAAACTGGAAACAGACGACCGCCACGTCATTAAACTGGGAACAATCGACCACCACGTTATTAAACTGGGAACAGTCGACCTCTAAGTCGTTAAACTGGGAATGTAAAAAAAATGTAAATAAACAAAAAAAAATGTGTAAATAAAAGAAAAGAAAAGCCAAAATGATGGGGCAACCGCGAATAAATAGCCGAAATGATAGGGCAATCGCGACCTTCGCGATAAGAAAAACTGAAATGATAGAGCAATCGCGGTAAAAAAAAACAAAAAGAAAAAACAAAAAAAAAAAACAACAGCGAATGATGAGTCGTTCCTGGTACCATATTCCAGTGCAGCGATGCAGACGCCAACAAAAATTCAAATTTCCAAAATTCCCCCAGCCCTACGGCTAGCCCCCAAATTGACTACCGTATACAATCCACGGGCTCAAATAATTCTCATCATACCCATATCCCACCGCAACCACCAGTTACGCGGCTGGTCTCCGCCTTTGGAATTATGCTCCATTAAGAAGACCCACTCATGTGTCCTCACGATACACGAGGAGAACAAACCTTTGTGGGATCCTTACGACTCACGAAGGAAAAACACACTTAGGAGTCCCCACAACTCCTAAGGAGAAAATACACCTGTGAGATCCTTACGACTCGCAGGGAGAAACTACTTTTATGGGACCCTCACGGCTCATAAAATTGAAAAGCCTTAGGTGATAGGGATCTAAACCTGTCTCCTAAGCCATCGCTCCCCAATCCCCAAGTGGCGAATGATGAGTCGCTGCTGGTACTACATTCCAGTACAGCGATGCAGACGCCAACCAAATTCCAACTCCCATACCCCAACGGCGAATGATGAGTCGCTGCTGGTACTACATTCCAGTGCAACGATGCAGACGCCAACCAAATTCCAACTCCCATACCCCAACGGCGAATGATGAGTCGCTCCTGGTACCATATTCTAGTGCAGCGATGCAGACGCCAACAATGTCCCAAAATTTTTCCGGCCCTATTGTCTGGATCATACATCCTGCAAAACCGTATACAATCCACGGGCGTAAAACAATCCCGATCTCACCAAAAAAAAAGAAAAAAAAAAGAACGGTATGTCCACAAGCAAAACGGGCACGGATGAAAACCCGAAAGGGCTCCGTGAGTAAAAACAGCAGGACTGCCGGCGAGTTTGTGAAAACCCGAAAGGGCGCAAACTCGTAAAAGAAAAAAGAAATGAAATGCACTCGCAAAGTCCTCTCGACTTTGTGAGGAGAAAATTCCCGCGTGAGATCCCTACGACTCACAAAGGAGCAACACACTTAGGAGTCCCCACGACTCCTGAGGAGAAAATACACATACGGGATCCTTACGACTCGTAGGGAGAAAATGCTTTGTGGGACCCTCACGGCCCATAAAATTGAAAAGCTTTAGGTGACAGGGATCTAAAACTGTCTCCTAAACTACCAATTCCCAAATCCTCTCGGGCACATGATGAGTTGCTCCTGGCATTATTCCAGTGCAGCAATGCAGATGCCAAACAAACCAAATCCAAATCCTCCCGGGGCACATGATGAGTTGCTCCTGGCATTATTCCAGTGCAGCAATGCAGATGCCAAACCAAACAAACCCAATCCAAATCCTCTCGGGGCACATGATGAGTTGCTCCTGGCATTATTCCAGTGCAGCAATGCAGATGCCAAACAAAAACCCCAATTCCCAAATCCTCTCAAAGACAGATGATGATTCGCTCCTGGTACCATATTCCAGTACAGCGATGCTGATGTCAACTAAAATCAAACAAATCAAACCAACCAATTCCAACATCGACCTCTGCGTCAACCAGCGACACTTCACATCGGGGAAACGTCCTACCACAGGCACTCCGTCTCGGGGATACGTCCTACCACAGGCACTCCGTCTCGGGGATACGTCCTACAACAGGCACTCCGTCTCGGGGATACGTCCTACAACAGACACTCCGTCTCGGGGAAACGTCCTACCACAGGCACTCCGTCTCGGGAAAACTTCCTACCATAGGCACTCCGTCTCGGGGATACGTCCTACAACAGGCACTCCGTCTCGGGGATACGTCCTACCACAGGCACTCCGTCTCGGGGATACGTCCTACAACAGGCACTCCGTCTCGGGGAAACGTCCTACCACAGGCACTCCGTCTCGGGGATACGTCCTACAACAGGCACTCCGTCTCGGGGATACGTCGAACAACAGGCACTCCGTCTCGGGGATACGTCCTACAACAGGCACTCCGTCTCGGGGATACGTCCTACCACAGGCACTCCGTCTCGGGGATACGTCCTACAACAGGCACTCCGTCTCGGGGAAACGTCCTACCACAGGCACTTCGTCTCGGAGAAATGTCCTACAGCAGACACTCCGCCTCGGGGAAACGTCGACCAGCGACACTCCGTGCCGGGGAGACGTCTACCAAATCGCTTCGGATCAGAGCGTCGACCGTCCATGTCGTAAAAAGGGCAGTGCATCCCAAAAAGTGGGAACCAAAGCAAGTCGCCTCCACGTGAAAGAAGATCCATCAATTCATGCACACGACCCACATATGCTGTGTGCATTTATTGATGGGGGGCAATTTGTTGGGGTAAAAATTTACACCCCTGTTGACCGAGTCAAAGTCAAGGTCAACCCCCAAGCTAGGTGGGCCCAAGCCCAGGTCAAGTGGGCCCATGCCCCGGTCGAGTCCGAACATGAAGCGGCCGACCCTCCCCATGCCAAAATGAAATCATGTAATAAATAATTTTTATGTAATTGTTTATGCATGAATGAAAACAAAATGGGCATAAAGCCAATATTTTGTAAGCCCATGGCTTATGTGCAAAAATGAAATGGCACATGGGCCATGGGATGGCTAAAACGTCATTTTTGTAAAGCCCAAGGGGCTATATGTAAATGTGTAAGCCTATATAAGGCAACATGATGATGAATAAAGTAACACTTTTCATTCCCTCAAAAAAACTAGGGTTTGTGCCTCCACTCTCTCTTCTTCAAGTTCTTCCTCTTCCTTTTTATTTTCCAAATAAATCAAGAGCTTAGCTCTTTTTTTTTAAACTAAATAAAGTTTTACCATAAACCCATCTCCCAAAACTCCATCAAGAGAAGAAAAAGGGTCTCTTTTTTTATCATCCAAGATCTAGATCTTGGAGTTTTAAGAGAACCCATTTTGGGTTTCTTCTCAAAGGAGAAAGGAGAAAATCTTTTGGAGTTTAACTCCACAAATAAAATTCTTTTGGAGTTCAACTCCACCACCAGGAAAATTATTTTGGAGTTTAACTCCACTACAAAAATTCTTTTGGAGTTTAACTCCACAGTAAAAATCTTTTGGAGTTCAACTCCACAAATAAAATTCTTTTGGAGTTCAACTCCACAAATAAAATTCTTTTGGAGTTTAACTCCACTACAGAAATTCTTTTGGAGTTTAACTCCACAAAAAAAATACTTTTTTTTGGGAGTCTAACTCCACATTACATGTTTTTTTAGCCATATAAAATTCTTTGGAGTTGAACTCCACGTTAAAAAATAAAAGAAAAAAGTCAATGCATGTGACGGGTCACATGCAATGCATGTGACGGGTCACATGCTAGCAGCCCCATCACATGTTTAACATGTGACGTGGGTCACATGCTAAGCATGTGACGGCTCCCTCACATGCTAAGCATGTGACTGCTCCCTCACATGCTAAACATGTGATGGCCTTCTCACATGCTAGCATGTGATCCCCCCTCACATGAGGGGTCACATGCTAACATGTGACTCTCCATGTTACATGCTAGCATGTGACCCACTTCATATGAGGGGTCACATGCTAACATGTGATCCCACCTTTTTTATAAAACAAAATTCTCTTTTCTTCTTTCTTCCTCCTTTTTTTTTATTTATTTTAAAAAAATATAAAATAAATATTAAATAAATAAAATTAAATTATAAATAATATTTTAAAAATAAAAAAATAATAAATTAAAAAAAAAATCTCCAAATATTTATTTACTTATTTATTTTTGTTTTTATATATATAAAATATATATATGTATATATATCTTTTTTTTACAAGTAGAACAAAACCAAAAAAATACACACACACCAATACACTGCATATTGAGTTCGCATGACCAGTTTAACCCGTCAATCGGAGGTTCCTTTGCTCCAAATGCGAGGGGTAATTAACGGCAGCTTAGTCCATGGCTGCCGGAGATTTGGATCCCCACAATCATTAAACCCCGGCCTACCCTAGGCAGGGGGAATCTGTAATGCGTCTGACAAGCGCGAGCGTATTCCCATCTCAATGGGGTGACGAAAAACATCCTACAAGGAGCTAAGAAGAAAACAAGAAGACCCGAAGGATTTGAACAAGGAGGTATAAACTCTTACATAGTAGTTAGAACCTTCTTTGTAGTCTTAGCTAGTTATGGTTTCCGATAGATCCTTGGTTGTTTGGTCGATGTTGCGAATACTCTTTAAATGAAGAAAAAATCATTTTTTGTGTATTCCGCCTCCCCGCAAACCCGCGGGATGCACGACTTCGACTTACAGATAGAAGCAATGCAAGTGGAGTTAAATCAGTTTGAAAGAAATAAGTATGGAAATTAGTTCCAAAACCCGAAGATAGACCAATAATTGGTACAAAGTAGGTTTTTAGAAACAAGTTGTCTAAGAAATAAAGTATGTTTAGTTGCTCAAGATTATAATCAAGTCGAAGGAATATTATGACTAAACTTACGCTCCTGTCGCTATTATTAGCCTATGATTCTTTCAAAAACTTTAAAGTATTTCAAATGGACATCAAAAGTGAATTCTTGAACGGTAGAATAGATGAAGAAGTATACGTAGCACAACCACCAGGGTTTGAAAACCATAAACATCTTGAATATGTTTATACTAGAAAAAAATTTGTACGGTCTCAAACAAGCCCCCAGAGCTTGGTATGAGAGATTAAGTACATTCTTAATAAAGATAGTATATATAAAAGGCATTGTTGATAAGACCTTATTTACAAAAACTCATGGAAATGATATTTTAGTTGTTCAGATTTATGTTAATGATATAGTTGTTCAAATTTATGTTAATGATTTCATATTTGGTTCTAATAACGAGCTGCTTTGCCATGAATTCTCAAAGTCTATGTAGGATAAATTTGAGATGGGTATAATGGGAGAATTTAATTTCTTTCTCGGATTTCAAATCAAACAAAGTCAAGAACTATTCATCACTCAAGCCAAGTATACCAGGGAATCTATCAAAAAGTTCGGCTTAAAAGATGCAAAGACATGTGAGACTCCGATGGCAACGATAACCAAACTAACCAAGGATGAAACTAGAAAGACGGTAGATATATAACTCTACCGAGGCATGATTGTTAGTTTGTTATATTTAACTGCAAGTAGACCTAATATCATGTATAGTGTGTGTTTATGTGCTAGATTCCAAGCAGATCCTAGAGAGTCATATTTAGTAGTCGTTAAGAGAAAATGTAGATATCTCAAAGGCACTATTTATCTAGGATTATGGTATCCTAAGAATAATGTGTTCCACTTAACAAGTTATTCGGATGTTGATTATATTGGAAGTCAAACCGACAGAAAAAGTACTAGTGGCACATGTCATTTCTTAGGAAACTGCCTTGTGTAACGACTCTGAAATCCCTGGACAAATGTAACCTGTTCAAATGTATAGAAAGGGTATATCTGCCCGACTAGGAGTTATAAGTTAATTTTGTTCAATAAAAGCAAGAAACAACTTGTAGCTCACTGGTTAATACTCTCGATTGCTGTGTCATAGCCTGCGTGTTTAAATCCCATAAGTCCCAATTATTTTTATAATTTTTCTTTTTCACTTTTTCGGAAGCCCTAGAGTTGCACGTGCAATACACGGAGAATCGAAAAGTTTCAGAGAAATCAAACGGGATAAATGAGGAGTTAAGACCGATTAAAACCCATGGCACGAGTCTCGAGACACGTGGCGTAGATCCGACTGCCAGAATCAAGCCCAAAACCGCTACCGATGGTTCGATCATTCCCAAATGCCTCCATTCTTTGCTCGTGTGTCCTTTTGACTTCCCTCTACTCTATTTTATTGTTTGTTTTCTCTGATTTCAACCAGAGACCTTTCAATTCCTCCATTAACACCATTAAACTTATTTTTTATTCATTTTTATTTCTCACACTCTTTCATTTTTATCCTATAAATACCACCCCATCCTCTAGCTCTCCCCTATTCTGAAAGTTTATCAAAATTTCTCTAAATTTCTAAGTTCAAGAAAAGAGTTAAGACTAGTTAAGAGGAGTTAGCAATCCAAGTCCGTTCCATTGAAGACCGGAACCATTCCCGACGATACCGCGGCGTCATGAAGACCCCCTCTCTCTTACTCTATTCTCAACGCTACACAAACCGTAAGTCCCTTTCTTTTTCTTTCGTTTCATCTCAAACTGTTTTCTAAAACTATTCGACTAAAATGGAGTTAGGCTAAGTAAAACTTCTTTTAATAAGTTTTGTCACTCTTGCTATGATAAAAATTTCATCATAACTCTTTTAACATCACTTCAAATATTATTCATCTAAATTACTTTTGAATTGTTTAAAAAATTTGGGCTAAATAAATCATACAACAAAATTACACCAAAATACTATGAACTTTAAAAGTAACGTTTTTATTGAAACCTAGAAATATATACCTATAGAAAATTCACGGGGTAATGGCCTACCCTACCACATACACTATGGATTCATAGCATGATATTTTAGATACATTTCATTAAAATATCATTACTTACAAAAATGTTTTTTTAATCGATATTTTTAAATCCTTTGTAATTACGCCTCTACAACCCTTTTAGGGTGTCACGCCCCGCTTCCCAGAGTACGCTAGATTGGGCACGTGACATAGCCAACCATGCTACCTGTGGTTAGGAAGTATGCATCCACAGTCACATTACGGCTGTAGAGATATCAAGAACAAGATAAAATTTCTAAAACATGTCCATAAACCAGAATAACAGGAATCAATAATAAATAAACGCGGAAGCAAATGATCCAATACAAATAACTGGAAAGTATGTCCCATAATGCGGGCTCACATCAGGAAATAAATGCAGGAAATAAAACTAACTAATACTAATACCTCACAGCTCAGCCTGCTGGCTGAAGTACTCCTGCTCGGACTGCGACGGCGGTACGGAATCTGGGCCATGCAAAACCAAGACGTCAGCGCGTCATGTCAACTAGTAATATAATATGAACAGTGTAATAGGCAATGCAGAAATAAACATGAATAAAGCAATAGTATGAAACAAACAGTGCAGGGTAGTGTACAATGGGTAACTAAACTGTTCTCTCAGGTTTTCTAGTCTAAAGTCTTTGAAATCAATTTGAGTAATTCTTCATGTAACTCAAAGGATATGTCCCGTTACCCCCCGGGACCACGGATCAGGAATATGGGAACCAATAGTGGTTCTGTCCCGTTACCCCCCGGGACCACGGATCAGGAAAATGTAAGAGTCACGAATGGCTCTGTCCCGTTACCCCCCGGGACCACGGATCAAGTAATACCCTTTTAAGTTACACTTTAGTTTACACTTTAGATTTCCTCATACCCCCAAATTATATGTGTCAGGTCAGGTATTCAGTAATCAAGAACTAATGCCAATACAGGATCAGGTAACAGCAGCTTTGTCTGGATAGACAACAGGAATGGTCCATGAGGACTACATGTCAGGTTTGTTGGCATTAGGCACGAGATCAGGTAGCAGGTCAGGTCATGGTACATCAGGTCAAGTTAACAGTAAACGGCACCATGTCAGGTGTATCAATATATATCATGTGTAACAAAGTCAAGTCAAGATGCAACAGTATCGTGGGTGTGCTCACAACAGATATATAATCGAACAGGGGATTAACAGCAGGAAATAAGCAATAAATTAAACATCAATAAACAGTTCATTCAATCACAATAGTGCATTAATATAATGCATCCGTTTTATTACATTAACAGGTTTTGAGCACCCTTAGCGGTGCAACAGTTTAAATGATGATGCAATACAGTTATATCAAGCCTTTGAAATACGAATATCCGAACGTAATAGAACTACATGAGAAAGTGCTACAATCTATTAAACGGTAAAATGTGATTACCGGGTAAACTTGGTTCTTAGGTTAAAAGTGGCAAATTGTAATTTTATGTTAACTGTAAAAATGATACATGTCATATTACAACCAAATGAGAAAATAACTATACCGCGTTAAGTTTTGCAGGTTTAATGAGTCAAACATATATAATTGTATAGTATAGCATGCAGCAAGTGATACTTGCCTCGACGGGTCGTGAACCGGGAAAAACGGAACGTAACGTTGGCGGGGAAACTCGCGACGGACGCACGGTTCACGGAAGGAACCCAAACGAAGAACAGTGGAACCACACGGGTCGGGGTACCTCGCTGGAACGTCGGGACGCGTCGCCGGCACGGCCGGATTCCGGCGAGATCAAAACAGTGAACGTCAAGAGTTGCGATCAAGAAAAGAAATGGAAAATAAAGAAGAAAGGGAAAGATGATGGAGAGGGAAGGCTTACAATGGTCTGTGGGACGGGTGGCGACGGTCGACCTCGTCGACGGAGCTCCGGCGGCCGACCAACAGTGACTGTGAAGACCTGCAGATCACCAATGAACATAGAAAGGAGGAGGGAAGAAAATGAGAAGGAAGGAGAAAGAAGAAACTTACTGAGGGGACGAGCGAGGCCGGGGAGGCGGATTGAGATCGCCGGCGGTGACTCAAACGGTGCGACGGGTGAGCAGGGATGGGTGCAGGTGGCTGCGGCTATGGCGTAGGGTGCACGGGAACGTGGGGAAAGGAGGAAGGATGAGACGAGGTTGAGGAGGCAAGGATCCCGGCGGTGCTAACGCCGGCATCGGAGCTGCGGTGGCGGCGGGCACGGTGGCTAGGGCTAAGTTCTCGTGGGTTTCCTCGCGTGGGGTTTCTGCTCGTGAATAATAAATGGTGAGGGAAAAAATATATATAAGGGAGAGAGAGAGAAAGAGAGTTAGAGAGAGAGAGAGATATAGAAATTAGAGAGAGAGAGAGAGACGTGAGAGATGGAGAGAGGAAGAGAGAGAGAGATAGGAGCGGGCCCACGGGGGTTAAAAACCCCTTGATTGGCTGATAAAAGAATTTGAGTGGTTAAAAGATTAGTTTAAAAAGATTTAAGAATATTACGTTAACAGTATATATATATATATATATATATATATATATAATATTATAAGGTTTGAATATTTTATTAATTTGGGATTTTGGTGCTAAATGAAACATTTCCAAATCGCGCCCGGGTTGGGTCCAAAAATTCGAAATTCAAATAGTAGGATTTTAAGCGGGTTCCAAATTTTAAAATGAAATGTTTTATGATTAAAAAGCATACCCCCAAGTCGGCCACATGTACGCGCGCGTAGTCGTCCAAACTCGCCCGTTCCACCGAACGGAACGAGAACTCGACGCACGGACGCTACCACGCGGCTAGGGGTGACGAGTAGGCCAAGATAGATATTTTTAATTTTGTTTTAGGTGCTAAAATTTGTTATATGCAGAAATAACTTAGCCAGATGAAATTTTACAGTAAGACCCAAACAAGCAAGATAAATAAAATGAGTAATATCTAACACTCAACCAGTAACAGAAATAGTAGTATTGGGCTCGGGTGTTACATTATACCCAACTACAAAAGAATTTCGTCCTCGAAATTCCAAGAATACAAGATAGAAAACTACAGGAAAAGGTGAGGAAACTTCTGTCGGATCTCGTCTTCTCGCTCCCAAGTGGACTCCCCATGCGATCGATTACCCCAAGAAACTAGCACAAGGGGGATAACCCTGTTCTTAAGGACCTTTTCCCTTCGATCCATGATTTCAACCGGTCGCTCCTCAAAAGTTAGGTCTTCCCGTACAGTTAACTCCGAATGATCCAAGACGTGGATTTCATCTCGAACATACCTTCGTAATTGAGATACATAAAACACATCGTGCACACCCGCCAAGGACTGCGGTAACGCCAAACGGTATGCTACCTCCCCAACGCGCTCCAATATCTCGAAGGGTCCAACGAATCGAGGACTAAGCTTCCCTCGACTCCCAAAACGAATCACTCCTCTAGTCGGTGATATCTTCAAGAATACCAAATCACCCACGGCGAACTCTAGAGGTCTTCTTGATGTGTCAGCCCAACTTTTCTGTCTGTCTTGAGCTGCCTTCATATGCTTTCTGATGGTGTTAACCTTCTCAACTGTCTGTACCACCAAATCTGGTCCCAGTAATCTTCGTTCACCAACATCATCCCAACAAACAGGTGAACGGCACTTACGACCATACAAAGCTTCAAACGGAGCCATCTGGATAGCTGCTTGGAAACTATTGTTGTAAGAAAACTCCACCAAGTGTAGATGATCCTCCCATGAACCCTTGAAGTCCAACATGCATGCCCTCAACATGTCTTCAAGAGTTTGGATCGTTCTCTCCGACTGACCATCGGTTTGAGGATGATAAGCTATGCTAAACTTCAATCGAGTCCCCAAACTTTCCTGTAAACTCCTCCAGAAGTGTGATAAGAACCGAGTGTCCCGATCGGACACGATGCTCACCCGTACGCCATGCAGTCTTACAATCTCCTGCATGTACCGTTCTGCCAAAGTCTTCGTTGATTGACCAACCCGGAAAGGGATAAAGTGAGCTGCCTTGGTCAACCGATCGACAATCACCCATACCGCATTGTTGCCCTTTGGACTCCGCGGTAAAGCCGTCACGAAATCCATGGTTATATGTTCCCACTTCCACTGAGGAATCGGAAGTGGTTGCAACAAACCAGCAACCCTTTGGTGTTCAGCCTTGACTTGCTGACATACCAAGCACTTAGCCACGAAGCGAGCAATCTCCCGTTTCATGCCTTCCCACTAGAAATGATGTCGAAAATCTCGGTACATCTTTGTGCCTCCTGGATGTACAGAGTAAGCTGAACTGTGTGCCTCCTTCATAACCTCTTCACGAACATCTCCCTTTGGCACACACAAACGGCTACCATACCTCAACGAACCATCTTCGTGGACCAGTAAATCTGTTCGTAGTCCAGCTTCAACCTGCTCTCAAAACTTTTGCAGTCTAGGATCCTGCGATTGTGCCGATTTAATCTTCTCAACCAAGGACGACTGTACTTGCAACTGCATCAACTGTCCCGTAGAGTGTGGTAGCACAACCTCCAAGTCAAATCTTCGAAAATCTGCAATGATCTCCCTCTGTGTAGTTAACATCTGAATTGCTGGTAACCGACTAAGCGCATCCAGCACGACGTTAACCTTTCCCGGATGGTACTTAAGATCAAGGTCGTAGTCGGCCATCAGCTCCAACCATCTATGCTGCCTCATATTCAACTCCTTCTGAGTGAACACATACTTCAAACTCTTGTGATCTGTAAAAACTTCGACTCTCTCGCCCAAAAGGTAGTGTCTCCAAATCTTCAAAGCGAAGATCACAACCGCAAGCTCCAAGTCATGAGTTGGATAATTCTTCTCATGGGTCTTCAGTTGTCTTGATGCGTATGCTACGACCTTCCCATGCTGCATCAAAACACATCCCAATCCTTTCCCAGATGCGTCGCTATGAATCACCAGTCCCCCGGAATTGTCTGGTACGGTCAGGATAGGGGCGGTTATCAACTTCTGCTTCAACGTCTCGAAAGCCGATGCACATTTGTCCGTCCATACAAAAGGTACCTCCTTACACGTAAGCTTGGTCAACGGTTCTGCCAAACGAGCGAAGTTCTCCACAAATCTCCTGTAGTACCCGGCTAATCCAAGGAAACTTCTTATCTCAGCTACATTCTTTGGAATCGGCCAATCTCGAACTGCTGAAATCTTTTCGGGATCGACGGCGATTCCATCGCCCGACACAACATGCCCCAGAAACTTCACTTCTTCCAGCCAAAATTCGCACTTACTCATCTTCGCATACAATTTCTCCTGTCTCAATGTCTGCAATGCGATCTTCAAATGCTCAGCATGCTCCTCAAAACTCTTCGAGTAATCCAGAATATCGTCAATGAATACCACAATAAACTGGTCCAAGAACGGTGAAAATATTCGGTTCATCAAATCCATGAATATTGCCGGCGCATTCGTTACTCCGAAGGGCATTACTAAGTACTCGTAATGTCCATACCGAGTTCGAAACGCCGTCTTGCAAATATCTTCTGCTTTCACTCGGACCTGATAATATCCGGATCGCAAATCCAGCTTCGAGAATACCCTCGCGCCACTAAGCTGCTCAAAAAGTTCTCCAATGCGAGGGATCGGGTACTTGTTCTTGATAGTCACCCGGTTTAATTCTCGATAGTCGATGCACATCCTTCTCGTGCCATCCTTCTTCTTTACTAGAAGGACTGGAGCTCCTCAAGGCGAGTTGCTGCTTCGAATCCAACCCTTCTCAAGCAATTCAGCAACTTGTTTCTTGACTTCTTCTAACTCTACTGGTGCCATTGGGTACTACGCTTTAGATACTGGCACTGCACAAGGAATAAGGTCAATCGCGAACTCCACGTCTCGCTTCGGCGGTAAGCCCGATATATCTTCAAATACGTCCATAAAATCGCGAACAACCGCTGGCTCTTCATTACTATCAACATCCATTGCTGCAAGAATAACATTTGTCGGCCTAGCCCTAAACTCGACTGGCCCGACAGAACTGCTTCCTCCAGTGAAGGTAAACTCAGGATGTCCGGGAATCTGGAAAATTACCTTCCTTGCCCTACAGTCAATGTGAGCGTGGAAAGTGCCAAGAAAGTCCATTCCCAAGACGACCTCGTAGCTGCCCGTATCAATCACCAAGAAATTAGCAAAAAGCTCCCGTCCGCATACCACAACTGTACAGTCTTTACATTCCCTACTAGATACAATTTTCCCATTCCCAGTGTGTATGTCCCAGAAACTAGACAGGGTCGTGCAGGCAATCGAGTGTGTAGTTATAAACTTAGATGACATAAAACAATGGGATGCACCAAAATCAAATAATGCCACTGCGGGAAAACCATGAACGAGTAGAATACCTGAAACCACTTCTCCTGATGCCTTAGCTTCCTCAGCTGTCAAGGTGAAAGCTCGAGCCTGATTAGGTCCCTGAGTCGGCTGTTTCTGCCCTTGGAACGGTCTCTGCGGAGGCTTCTGAAAATAATCCCTCGTACGAAGCTTCGACGGACAGGCACCAACTGCGTGATCAGCCGCTCCACAAACCAAACAAAGTCCAGCTTCCTTCGACAATCCTTCTGCACGTGCCCAGGTAAACGGCAGTAGTCACAAATCATGCTCTTTCTTCGATCAAGGATCACAGGCTTCTTCATGGGTGCTAAACCTCGACGGTCCACTGGAATACCTCTGCGACCATGAGCTCTGTTAGGTACAAATGCGGGCTTCCTTGCCGCAACTGCTGTCTGCTGCAAGCTTCCTTTCATCCCAGATAAACTCTGCTGTTCCCGAGCTGCCGTAAGAACCTGTGAGAAAGTGGTCAAACCCAGGGAGACAATCTGCCTCTGTATGTCCACATCCAAGCTGCGCATGAACCTCCGTGCCCTGTCTGCATCGTTGGCAACTAAAGGTCCAGCGAATCTGTTGAGTCTCGTCCATTCTGCTGCATGCACATCCACGGGTGCTCCATTTTGCCTCAGCCCAATAAACTTCTCTTCCATTTCCTCCCGTGCAGTTCGCGGGAAGAACTTCTCCAGGAAACTCTTAGAAAAATCCGCCCATTTGATCGGTTTGGGCAAGCGGGTCTCCTCCACAAGCCACCATTCTCGGGCATAGTCCACTAACTGAATGCGTACCACATCAACTCTTTTGTCATCTGGAATCTGTGCCGCAATCAGCAAGTTCTCCGTGTCAACTAGCCACTGCTCGACTGGCAACGGCTCCTCCAAACTAGTAAATGTAGACGGACCCAAACGTCTGAAATCTGCCACGGTCCCTACTCGGTCAACTGGTTTCGCTCTAGCGTTGTTCACAGACTGCTGAACGATCTGTAAACCTTCCTGAAACGAGTCTGCTTGCAGCTGGATCTGCTCGGTCTGCCTTTTTTGATTCTCTAGCATTCCCCTTATCACTCCAAGCATGGCGGCTTCGTCCACACGCCTCTGGTACGTCTTCAAATTCTTACCTGCCATATTCCTGAAATTAAGAAAACACCCAACATTAGCATGATGATAGATTTAATATATAGATCAAGGCTAGAACTCCAAGATACTTAAATAGAGTGCTGCATTGTAACTATGCCGCGGTATCATAGCCACAATTACTTAACTCCACCCAAGTCACCTAAGTCCTAGAGATAACGAGGAATCGGGTTTTCGAGTCGACATGCAAAGTAAGTTTGCACGTCATAAAAGATATAATCAGGAAGAATGTGATTCAAGAATGGTAAATGGCAAAGTGGCAGGACATGTTTCCTAAACACGGGTATTCTGATTCGTGTATTGGGTACAATACCCAACTACAAAAGAATCAACTCAACTAACCTAGGCTCTGATACCAAAAAGAACCATGTCACGCCCCGCTTCCCAGAGTACGCTAGATTGGGCACGTGACATAGCCAACCATGCTACCTGTGGTTAGAAAGTATCCATCCACAGTCACATTACGGCTGTAGAGATATCAAGAACAAGATAAAATTTCTAAAACATGTCCATAAACCAGAATAACAGGAATCAATAATAAATAAATGCGGAAGCAAATGATCCAATACAAATAACTGGAAAGTATGTCCCATAATGCGGGCTCACATCAGGAAATAAATGAATGAAATAAAACTAACTAATACTAACACCTCACAGCTCAGCCTGCTGGCTGAAGTACTCCTACTCGGACTGCGACGGCGGTACGGAATCTGGGCCATGCAAAACCAAGACGTCAGCGCGTTATGTCAACTAGTAATATAATATGAACAGTGTAATAGGCAATGCAGAAATAAACATGAATAAAGCAATAGTATGAAACAAACAGTGCAGGGTAGTGTACAATGGGTAACTAAACTGTTCTCTCAGGTTTTCTAGTCTAAAGTCTTTGAAATCAATTTGAGTAATCCTCCATGTAACTCAAAGGATATGTCCCGTTACCCCCCGGGACCACGGATCAGGAATATGGGAACCAATAGTGGTTTTGTCCCGTTACCCCCCGGGACCACGGATCAGGAAAATGTAAGAGTCACGAATGGCTCTGTCCCGTTACCCCCCGGGACCACGGATCAAGTAATACCCTTTTAGTTTACACTTTTGATTTCCCCATACCCCCAAGTTATATGTGTTCGTTATATGCATGCCCTAGAGGCCATTACTGTACATAGGATGTATATTGTAGTGGATGCTGGGACATATATAGGGAGGACTTTCTTGCTCGACATGATAGTATGCTATCTGGTTACTCTTTACCTTAACGTGTATACTGATTGTCTCTCTGTTACATGTTGGTAAAGTCCTTAGGATGTGTACTTGACTACCTGGATTATGATGCGGATCATACTAGTGGGGACATGGTAGTCCATAAGTACATCCTTCAAGGTCCCTAGTCGTGGGTGTATCGAGACGGGGCATCGATATACCAGTGTAGACTAGCGTATACCTTCTCGACCCATATAGATGGGCGATGGATGATCCCATATCCATTGGTGTTTGACATCAGAGATGATATACGGGTGCTCATTAGAGACTGGGTACACTGGACGGACTCGCCGAGAACTCCCAGATGGTATTATACCTTACGTCAGATGGCAGTTCTCTGGTGACACTAGTACAGAGTAGTATGTTGACCCGAGATCGTCATAGAGTCTTGTGTGATTCCTACTGTACTTTGATTTCCACCTTACCACGTCCAAGAGGGCGTGCAAAACGGTGGTTTTTGGGTACAGTCCCGAATCACATGGAGGCAATGAGCGATAGGAAGGGATTCGTCTCTCCCGGTATAGGGAGTTGATGTTGCACTGTGTCCGATTAGCTATAACCGGAAATCCCTGGCCAGGGTTGCTGAGATTTACTGGTAAGTGTTACCAGTAGTTTCTCGAACTGTTATAGACCTCATATCGACACGACTTATCGAGCTACTGGGGTCTGACATTTACCACCCCAGGCGAGATATGCGACATGTCAGACGAACAGACCGGACTGTATGGTAAGTGTTGCTGGTTGGATTCACAGGAGTGTGAGCGGGCTTGCTCTTCGATCTTCTGATCGCTCAATACCCGGGTGGCCGTTACGTTTAGCAGACCGCTTACGGCTTGTGAGTGTTTGATATGATCATCACCTGGTGCCGGCGTATTGACGAGTCTTTAAAGTCCTACACAGAGGTTTCCTGGCTCAAGCGAAACGAAATAGGAGCGCATATGAGATATGTGCGGGACCGAGAATAATGCGTGTATATGATACCGTATTCCATTCTCGCGGTGAATGTATCGATTGGTTATATGCGATATAACCTAGTTATCGATTCAAGGATTGATTCGATAAGCCGATACATAGGATATTAGTCGGTTATATGAGATATGACCGGATCGTTAAATCAAGTGTTGATTTAATGATTTAATGCATAATTATATATTTGATATATTACTTTGCATTAACTAGTATTGGTTCATTTTAAATGGATTTTCTCACTTGAAATGCACATTGTATATGTGATATATTTTTGTGCACTTGTTTGTATCATGTTTGATGATACATGCTCACTTGGGTTTGTGTAAAGATTAAACCATGGTTGTGTAATGGTTAGGTTTTTCTTTTTATTCATTTAATTATTCTTTTTGTTTATTTTGGCAAAAGAAAATGAAGAAGAGAAAATGGTGGCTTTCTTTGTTTGTAGTTGAAGCTTCATGAAGCTTTGACTAAGTGACCATTTTGTCTCATGCTTAACCCTAACCATTACACTTAACCATAGTCTATTCTCTACACATAACCATGGTTGGTATATGATAAGTATTTCTTTTATTTTCTATTTTATATAACACTAATCATATATTCTTCATCTTCTTCTTCATCTTCTTCAAGAAGAAAACCTTGCCTCCATCAATGGTAACTAGTGAAAAATAGTGAGAAATCCAATTCTAAAGTGAACACACTTCCTATTTCTTCATCCTCTACTTCTTGCCAAGTAGTATAGGGTGTTTCCTTCATAAGTTTTCATGGCTTGGTGAAGTTGGAGCTTGATCTTGTGATGCCTCGACGTAGATCATCTTCGGCATCATAGTCGATGACCTAGCCCGCCCATTCTCCGATGAAGTCGACGCTAGAGCCCGGGATCCGATGATCGCAGCGAGGAGACTTCATCGCGGAGCCATGGAGGTGGAGAACCGGATCTACAAAGGTTGTATGTTCGTTCACTTCTTTAGTTAAGTTGTTAACTAGTTGTTGTTTCGCCTAAAATTCTAGTCAACGATCTAGTCTAGGGTTTCTCGGCACCGTAAAATTTGAAATTGGCATGGTTGATGCCTTGTGAGACCTCCTTAGCGTGCCTAGGAACCCTACAGTGGTATCAGAGCTACTAGGCATTGGATGTCGACCTATGGGGGGGTCTCACTGTGTGACAGTGTGGCGAAGCATAGGCTCTTACCCCCAGGGTGTCCCGAGACCGGAAGGTGTTCCGGTGGGTTGTAGTCCTCGCAAGGGGGCATGCGTAAAAAGTAGCGGCTGAGGGACCCATTGGTGCCACGGCGACCCCATTGGATGGGGTGGCTGCCTGACCTACAGTGGTATCAGAGCCTAGCTAGAGCCTTAGGCGATGCGTAGACGGAATTAGAAGTCCGATCGAACCAAAACCCAAACCCAAAAATGCTCTCTGTACTTTTTTGAAAATCGTGGTTTTTTGAGAATTAAAAATATGCAGAAAACTCAGTAGAATATTCTAAGAATTACTGTATAAAACGGGACCTCTGAATCGATAATAGTGCGGCGGAACCGCGACATATGCATGCCTAATGCGGCGGTTCCGCGGCAAGTTGGTCTCTTCAGACACTATTTTCTGCACAGTAATTCTTGTATTTTATTGTTGGTGTTTCTGGGAATTTTTAATATTTATTCTAGAGTTTAATTTTCTGGGTTGTATTAGGGACTCGGTGTTTCGATCGGATTGTCTAATTTTGTCGGTGTGTTTTTCCGGGTATTTTTAGAATATGTTAAAAAGTTCGGCCGGACATAAATACCCACTTTTTCCCCTGCCGGGAAATTTCCAATTGTTGGATATTTCTGTAGTTTAATCACGTTCTAAGTAGTGCAAGTAATGCGATGGTCCCTCTAGAAGACAACAAACCTTAACTCGATTATGTGACCGTCTTGAACTGCCCTTTGAACCTTAGGGTTTGGGGCAGTACGGCGTGCCACATGTGAGGCGTTGGCTTGACCCTTCTACGGCTGGATCGTTGGTACTGAGGCATGAACTGAATGTTTTTAGACTTGTTTCATGTGTTGAGCTGTATCGGGAAAACTTGGGTATTTGACTGTTCGATCGGAAAGTTTAACATTTTCTATTTATCCGGAATGTGATACAATACTTGGAATTCGCAAAAAGTTATGAGATAACTGAATGAAGTTATAAACATAGCAGTTTAGTCTCACTTGATCGGTTGCCATGGAATTTTGATGCGATCAAAAGTCCGTCGCAATCACGTAGCGTATGCGGATACTCGCCGGATAAACTTACTAGACATCCAAACCCCATAGCCCCGACCAAGTGACTGTAGGAGAACCCCGTCGCCGAAAGCATCCGTTCGGGTGCTCGCGGTAGCGGTGTTCCGCCTTGGTGCACTTCGTCGACGGTATCGGGGGTGCAGCCGTCTACTGAAGTTTGCGACGAGCATTCGATCAGAATATCGGGAATCTTGTTGAATTGCCCGACTTTATATTGAAAAGTGTTTTCGATTTTGAGACTAAAATGCGGGGTTTATAATTGTTAGGCATGCGATGTCTAAGAAATTCATATGGTTAGGCATGTGATATCTATGTAGGTTGCGGATTCCAACTGTTGTAGTTTTACACTTTCTTTTCTGTGACCGTAAGTGTAATATGTGATATCGCCGGTTTCGTTGCTATATGTCAACGACAATTGGGATACGCATGTTTACTTACGTTGATGACATGTGATGTTATGTGTTTCTTGATATGTTATATTGGATCGTCGTGTTTGAATAGCGGGGGGGTTTTATGTGAGATGAGTGTTTTTCATTTTCATTCATGTAAAAACTTGTATGTAATATTCTTTTATTGGGGCACTTCCAGGTTGCGGAAGATGTCACCCTTTGTATATTATTTACTTTTCCGCACTAGGATAGACCCAAGGAGGAGAGCACGAGTAACCGGGTTCTAGAGTCCAGTGGGAGACCAACTCGAGGAGTCGAGTCCGGGTCTCCTAACTCTAGAATTGGTTGGGTTGCTTGCCGCTCTCGTAGGGGTCTAGGGGTGTGGGTTTGGCTATTCATCGCGACCGTGGAATCCGTGTTTTATACTGGCTCGTATTAAAAACACGGACGTCCTAGTATATCCAATATTTCATATGATATTTTCTGCTGCGATATTTGTGATGTGATCATTTGATATGTTCTGTGATAAATACTGTATATAGTATATATGATATATTATATAGGCGTTACTTATGTTTTACACCCGCGCTAGCCCTGCCCTGCTCTGCCGTTAGTTACCTAACCTAACGGTGCACGAGGGGACATCGAGGCGAATGTGGATGGCATAAGTGTACGTCGTATTTATCTGTGATGTTTAGGTACTTAAATGATGGGAATTCATTAATATGATTAATGAAAATAAAAGAAATTTTAGATGTTGTGGAATCAAATTTCAAAACAAAAACAGGTAGCTACAGTTCTTGCTTTGCATCGCGGTGTTCCTAGTAGAAAATCCTGCACCTTATTCGATAAGAAAAGGACCGAGATCCCTTCACCGGGAGTGACTCCTTTAGCAATAACTGGCAGATGCTACAACCCTCGGTTTGTCTTTTGATTGCTTATATAGTTTCTGCTTTGCACAGTGATATATATGATATATCCCGCACCTCATTCGACGAGGAAAGGACCGACGATTCCTTCACCGGGAGTGACTCCTTTAGCAAAACTAGAAAAGTCTCAAAAACACTCCATTTCAAAATTCATTCGATCCTACAACGATATCAAGTTCATTACGCAATAGGTTTTCAGAAAAACCTGTCGTAGCCCTCCGTCATTTCAGATAAGTTGTATATAGTATTCGTGCTGCATTTGTTGGCTTTCGTCAAGGTGCCGTGTGCGGTAGCTATATGCTGCTTATCTGCTGCATACGATGCGATTGGATTAGGGTAGTCGTGCGGCTTTATTGGCTTTCGTCAAGGGTCGTGCGGGTGGGTTTAATTCAATCAAGAAATGACGGGTTGAACTTGACTAGCGGGCTATGGTTTGTTGGCATTCGTCAAGGTCATAGCACGTTAGGGGCAAAATTGTCGGGAATTTCAAGTGTTGAAATTTGCAATGAGAATGCATACTTTCTATGAGATAGTTGGATCCCGATACCCACTTCGAGTAATTGTTACTCCTGGGAGAGTTTTACACATTACAATTAGCCGATCAAGTAGGTGTCTAGAAAGGTGTCAACGGGGTTACGCCTCTGGGAAAACGAGGTTTACATTAATTAGGATCGTGCGAAAGCACGGGGGACCTCCCTCAAAATACCGACACTGGCCTGGCTGAAAGATTGGCGAACTTGTAGCGTGTAATTAATCCCGGCTAGTCTTTCCTTTTAGGGTTTGAAGGAAGATTTGATAAAAACAGTGGGAGCCATCCTGATTAGATAAAATAATAACCAATCTATTCTTGCAAGAGCGCACGCTGAGTGTTTTCTTCTCTCTCTCTCCAGGTAGCGACCATTTCACGCCTTAATCAAGATAATAATACGGATGTATTGACCGAACCCGCTTGTTATACTGAGCTGGGGAACGTTGGTCCCGCTCCAACTTATAATTGTTATAAGACAGAGCAGGAAATTGGGGAATACCAGAATTCCCATGACGCCCAAACGAAGAAAGTGCATATGATGCATCTTCTTCGGGTGTGTTCGTTACACAGAACTGTTTCTCAATATTCTTTACGTCCTAGGTATGTGATACCAGAACAGGATCCCAGATATGTAATCTGTTATATAGGGCTTCTGACAGGTAAAGTACTGAGAACGGATGATAAGTTTCATGAGGCAGAAAACGGGGCAAGTGTTGCAGCCAAGTTTGTTGGTCACTGTCACCCTGTATTACCAATACATTGATTCTGAACGAATGTTATTAGATACCGAACCTGATATACAAAATCATATCAGTCTCTTTATTAGTAAAGAAATGATAAAATTTTATATTGTTGGATAATATTTTGAACATTTCCTATATCAAAAGTTGATCAGTTCAGGCACGTTATCTAAAAGCATTGATGTTCTAAATCAAACTACAGTTCTTAGTATACGGAACACACACAAGAGGAAGAGTTCACATAAGAACGAATCCTTCTTGAGGTATTGTAGACTAGGTCATATCAATGCGATCCGACTAGCTAAAGTTACATTTAGATGTATATTTAAATCAGTTTGAATTTACATCTTGTGAAACTTGCCAGTCATGTCACAAAGATTAGATGACCGTAGCTCTGTTTACTGGAAACAGAGAAAGAGTTAGTGAACTCTTGGGATGATACATGTGGATGTATGTAGGTCCCCTGTCTACATGTGCCTAGATCGGTTCTTTGTACTTCATTACATTCTCTGATGATCTCTTTAGATTCAGACATATGTTTGTAGCGTCTTGAAAAGTCGTTTTGGTGTTTTCCTGAAAATCGGTGAAAATTCGGTATTTTTCCGAAAACCGTCTTTCTCGTTATTTTGCAGTTTAGGACTAATTATACCTAAAATGGATAGGTAATTGCTTGTTTTTAGTAGCTAATGAGTTAATTATGAAATTCTGGTCGTTTAAAAATTTTCCCTAATTTTTCAATTTTTTTATAATATTTTAAGCCGGTAAGAAAATACATTAATTTAGCGATAAATACAAATTTTTCCGGGCTAATTTTAATCTTTAAAATTATGTTAATTAAAATCTAGTTGTAACATAAATTTTTAGTATTTTATTTTGATTTTTAACAAATTTTTATGATAGGAAACGAATTTATTGAATTTTAAGCTAAAACTTGCAATTTTTGACTTGTAGGGGGTCTTTTTGCATAAAATTTCTTTTGTAAAACCCCTCTCTCTTTTCCCTCAGCCCTAGGACAGCCCCACCTTGATCAAGTCCAGAAATTTCTGGCCTCACATTGATTTTCTTTCATGTGTGGTATTGTTTTGTTTAGGAATTTATTTTAAATATAGTTGTTGAAGTATGGTGCATTGACTTTTGGGGAGTTGACTCTTGACCTTTCCCACACACCCACACCCCTCCCCCTTCCTCTAATCTGGCCGAAACCTGCACTCCCTCCTCTTCATCTCTTTTCTTTTCATTTTCTTCAAAATTCTTCAAGTTTAATTCATCAAAATTGCAATTTCAAGCTTACAAATTAAACCCATCCTTCATCTTTCTTTTCCTTCACCTCCCTAGCTTGGATCTTGATACTTGAGGCCATCATTTGGAGCAAATTTATTCTTGCTAGATCTCAAATTGAGGTATAATTTCCATCAAGTTAATTTCTTTTGGCTAAATTCCTTTAATTATATTGTTTTAGTGTTAAATTTCATTGCTAATTTCTAATCTTGTTTTTTTTAAAGTGAATGGTTTGATTTGAATTAGGGTTTAGAAACCATTGTGTAGTTGCTTAAATCTAATTTGTTATCTAGTTGTTTTGCTAACCTAATCTAGAAGGTTAACTTGCTAATTGAGTTATAAATTAGTGTTAAAAGTTTAGCTAAATTCTAATCTAGTTTATAAAAGAGTAGTTTGTTTTTAAACTAGGTTTTTTTTAGCACACCATTATTTGGTTAATTAAATTTATTTTGCTTGCTAGTTCCTACACAACCAAATCAAAGAAGTTACCTTGTTTATGTGGTCCTCAAATTATGCTAATTTAGTTAATTTTAAAAGTGTGATTTTGGTTGTAAATTGTTGTTTTAGGAAATTCAAGAAAGGGGTTTGTGTATGGAAATGGGTTGTGAAGCATGATAAATGAGTTGAATTTATGTGATTATGGCTAACTAGTTGTGTGGTTGGATATTGTGTTGGATTGTGTTAACCGTATCGCTAATTTTCGATATTTGCACCAAATTGCTAGTTTTGTGCTTACTAGGTTTTTATTAAAATTAATTGGTGAATTATTTGTGATACCTTAGGGATGTTTTTAGCATCTCCTATGACGTTTAGGATGCGTGAGTGCGGATTTTTGAGTAGTCGGGTTTTAGTTTTGTCGGGCGACCAAATCGGCGTTTTTTGGCAGTTTTTGCGATTTTCGCGTGTGTTCCGCGCACTTTGTGCACGTTGTACCTAGCTAGCGAACATTAATAGTTTCGTTGGGGTTTTGCGTCGTTCTTGATATGTAACCTTATGTTTGGTATTGATGTAAATTCCAGGTTCGGTCGCGGAGACGTCAGACGCGGCGCGAAAAGGGAAAGCGGTGATTGGACACAGCTAGCCAGGGATTCCGGTGAGTAGATGTAACATCTACGGGGGACTATCGTTGGATGGCGCAAGCCGCCCGATAGTTTTAGTAACTTACAAGATTCTTAGTGATGTTAGTAATTAGGGGTGAAATACGTATATGATTATTTGCTGCATCCATGCATTATATTGACATACCTATGCGAAACCATTTTATAGGACACCTGCACCATTGCCAGGTTTTTATATGCAGCACGAGCACTATTCATGCTTACACACACACCCTGGTAATTGCCATGCCACCACACTAGATAACCTTTAAATTTAAACCTTTTACTAATTGATACTTAAACTTGTGCTATTGCCTTTAATTCCTTAAAATGAAACCGTAGGATTGCTATTCATGTGCATGTACTTCATCATATTAATTGTTCATGCTTAATCTATTAATCACACGTCGCAACTTGATTATTGATACCATACGCATTCATTATCACTGATATATGCACTTATGAGGATTTCTTGAGATTTTATGATATTGCTGGATTTCGGGGGAAAGCCGCAAAATTTCTAAACTTATTATATTTTTAAAATATGTAAATTGCGGTTTTCTAGTGATGTAAGTGTCGTCCACCATGAGTTTGCTGTGGTTTTGGAAATCCGTGTCGAGGAGTGGAGGAACCGGCACGGGTACATGGTGGGCCCGGTAAGGTACCCCGGGGCAAGAGGAATGTGGTGTTGACGTTGAGCCGGCAGGGGACGGATTACCTACCGGTGACTGTTTGGGACGGCGGATATCCAGAGGATACCGACCGTGGCCGCTAGATGATGAGATATTGATATTTGAGATGGGTCAGCCGGACGGCTGAGGCCAGAGATACATTGATATGAGATTTGAGACAGTTTTGAGGTGTCGATGCTGGACACAGGTTCTTGTTGATTCTATTGGTATTGTGATGGTATTTCAAAAGACATTCTTAAAGGGAAAAACATGATTTCTTATACTTACACATTCAGATCACGAGTTGATTCGCATTGCATTCATACCTGCTAGTATATCCATATTGCATACATACTTGCCATTATGTCCTGCCTTACCTGTATTTAGATGCTAGGATGCTTGTGTGCATGCATTCGATAGCCTGTGTAGATGTTATTTATTACTCACGAGTTGGCAACTCACCCCCGTTGTGCCATAGCCTTTTTCAGGTCCGCTCCGTCAGTACAGTAGCGGCGGGTGCGCTTGCTTCTTTTGCCTCTTTTGCCTGGACTCGAGATTTTGCTCATAGGTGGGTTATGTTATTATTTTTGTCCCACCTTGTATATTCTTTGTATCTAGTGTACTCCATCTACTGTTTCTACCAGTATTATTGTATATTGACCTAGAGATGAGACTGTGAGGTTTGTGGACTTTTATGCTGTATTTTGGGGTCGAGCTCACTTGAGTCGACATGATGTTTTCTTATGCTTCATTATGATTATTTCCCATGTTGCTTTTTTATTGCGTGGGATTTGTGACCGCCTTGTGGCGAAGAGCTAGCTCCCGCTTGGGGATTCCTTATTTGTTGGATTTATATATATTCTTGTTGTACCCATTTTGGGGGCCAGTATTTACAAAGGAGACTCTGCCGAAATTTTCGGAAAAATTGGTATTGTTTTTAAAAAGGGTTTTACATGACTTATTTGATAAACTCGCTTTCAATGGATTGGTTTTCCTTCATTCTTTTGCTTATTTGGTTTTGGTTTCTGGGCTTTGGCTTACTTATTTTACGGACGTCTTGAGACGTTTCGTAACCTAAGTGCCAGTCACGTTCCGTACCCTGCGGGTCGTGACAATGTTCCTGTTGAAACACAAGTCCGAACCTTTTGAGATATTCACAGAATATAAGATAGAAGTAGAGAACCAAAATACGGGTATAAGTATTATGTCTTTTGATGTGATCGAGGAGGAGAATACTTGTGCATGGAATTCCTGGACTATTCTAATGGAGAATGAGATTCTCTCTCAGCATTACTCCTCCGTATACACCATAGCACGATGGTATATCGGGGTGGAGCAGATACACCCTATATGATAAGGTGTGCTCTATGATGAGTACTACTTAGTTACCTATTTCCTTTTGGGAGTTATGCACTTATGAAGTTGCATACCTATTGAATAGGGTTTCGATCAAATCAATTGCCTACCACTTCATATGTGATATGGAAAGGGAAGAGCCCATATCTTAAGTTAGTTAAGATTTGGGGTTGTCCGGCCTATGTCTAAAAGCAAAATCCGGACAAGCTCGAGGCAAGATCTGTTATGTACAACTGGAAAGGTTCCAGCTATACAAACTACAGCAGATGATTTGGTAGAACCAAAGGATTCAATAGTTACCAACGAACCTAAGCCTCTCCGCCGATCTAGTAGGTTTCCTCATCCGCCTGAGAGATACTTCGGTTTCTCTATGACAGTGGGAGCGAGAATTGCATCATAAGATGATGACCCAACTAGTTTCGAGCAGGCCATCAGGAGTGGGACTCTGTAAGAATGGCTGGATGCTTAGCGATCTGAGATGGAATCCTTATACACCAAAAAAGTATGGACTTTAGTTGCTATATCTGAAGGGTTAAATCCCCATCAGGAGCAAGTATATCTTGAGAAGATTACTTGGTGTACATGGAAAAATTGAGACTTTCAAAGCTAGACTTGTTAAAGGTTTGCATCATTGACCAGGTATGGATTATGTTGAAACCTTTTCTAAAGATCTATGCTTAAGTCCATCCAGATCCTACTTGCCACGGCTACATACCATGACTACGATATCTGGTGGTTGGGTGTCATGACAGCTCTTCTAAAATGATGTTTTGGAAGAGATCATCTATAAGTACACAGCCAGAGGGCTTCGTAGATAGTGGGAGCAGCGGAAACGTGTGCAAGATGTTTTATGTGATGAAGCAGGCATCGCGGAGTTGGAACATCTGTTTTGATGAGTTAGTCAAACAGTTTGACATCATTAAAATGGTAGATGAACCTTGTATATACAAAAAGGTTGTAGGGAGTATGGTAGTGATCCTCGTAGAGTACGTGGATGACATACTCTTGATAAGAAAGGAGTTTCCTATGCTACGCTCGGTCAATCTCCGCTTATCACATGGATTCTCCATGTAGGATCAAGCTGATACCTCCTAAATCCTGAGTCTTCATCTATGAGATAAATGTTATTTGGGTGTTAGAATACTCACTAGCTGTAGTGAGATGGTATCAATTGATCCAGGGAAGAATCACTGGAAAGGTTCCAGGGTGATAAAGACGACTGAATGTCAGTCGCAGGCATTGTCTTTACCCTCAGTAAAGGGACGGTATGTTGGAAGAGTTCCAAGCTAGATACCGTGGCATACTAGACGATAAAGGCTGGATACATCGCTACTTAAGATGCTACCAAAGAGACAGTCTGGATGTATATTTGTTCATAAGATGAACTAAGTTCCCCCCCATTGTATGACAATGGAGTTGTGGCTTATGCCGAGGAACGTCCGTCCCATCAGTGATCCAGACATATTCTAAGGCAGTATCACCTGATCATGGAGATAGTTGATCTCCAGGGTGATCAAGTTTAGGAGAGCGGACTCAGAGGATAACACGGCGGATCCACTCACGAAGGCCTATTCCCAGAGAGAGACTTTTATGGGATGGTTGAGTATGAGATACTACAACCACTGCTACAGATGGCCCTAGTGCAAGTGGGAGATTGTTAGTTATATGTATGCCCTAGAGGCCATTACTGTACATAGGATGTATATTGTAGTGGATGCTGGGACATATATATTGAGGACTTTCTTGCTCGACATGATAGTATGCTATCTGGTTACTCTTTACCTTAACGTGTATACTGATTGTCTCTCTGTTACATGTTGGTAAAGCCCTTAGGATGTGTACTTGACTACCTGGACTATGATGCGGATCATACTAGTGGGGACATGGTAGTCCATAAGTACATCCTTCAAGGTCCCTAGTCGTGGGTGTATCGAGACGGGGCATCGATATACCAGTGTAGACTAGCGTATACCTTCTCGACCCATATAGATGGGCGATGGATGATCCCATATCCATTGGTGTTTGACATCAGAGATGATATACGGGTGCTCAGTAGAGACTGGGTACACTGGACGGACTCGCCGAGAACTCCCAGATGATATTATACCTTACGTCAGATGGCAGTTCTCTGGTGACACTAGTACAGAGTAGTCTGTTGACCCGAGATCGTCATAGAGTCTTATGTGATTCCCACTGTACTTTGATTTCCACCTTACCACGTCCAAGAGGGCGTGCAAAACGGTGGTTTTTGGGTACAGTCCCGAATCACATGGAGGCAATGAGCGATGGGAAGGGATTCGTCTCTCCCGGTATAGGGAGTTGATGCTGCACTGTGTCCGATTGGCTATAACCGGAAATTCCTGGCCAGGGTTGTTGAGATTTACTGGTAAGTGTTACCAGTAGTTTCTCGAACTGTTATAGACCTCATATCGACATGACTTATCGAGCTACTGAGGTCTGACGTTTACCACCCCTAGGCGAGATATGCGACATATCAGACGAACAGACCGGACTGTACGGTAAGTGTTGCTGGTTGGATTCACAGGAGTGTGAGCGGGCTTGCTCGTCGATCTTCTGATCGCTCAATACCCGGGTGGCCGTTACGTTTAGAAGACCGCTTGCGGCTTGTGGGTGTTTGATATGATCATCACCTGGTGCCGGCGTATTGACGAGTCTTTAGAGTCCTACACAGAGGTTTCCTGGCTCAAGCGAAACGAAATAGGAGCGCATATGAGATATGTGCGGGACCGAGAATAATGCGTGTATGTGATACCGTATTCCATTCTCGCGATGAATGTATCGATTGGTTATATGCGATATAACCTAGTTATCGATTTAGTATTTGGTCCTCATCATAAGCCAAATCAAAGGAATCAATCATCAAAATCATGAATAACTTCCGTTTGACTTAGGATTGATTCGATAAGCCGATACATAGGATATTAGTCGGTTATATGAGATATGACCGGATCGTTAAATCAAGTGTTGATTTAATGATTTAATGCATAATTATATATTTGATATATTACTTTGCATTAACTAGTATTGGTTCATTTTAAATGGATTTTCTCACTTGAAATGCACATTGTATATGTGATATATTTTTGTGCTCTTGTTTGTATCATGTTTGATGATACATGCTCACTTGGGTTTGTGTAAAGATTAAACCATGGTTGTGTAATGGTTAGGTTTTTCTTTTTATTCATTTAATTATTCTTTTTGTCTATTTTGGCAAAAGAAAATGAAGAAGAGAAAATAGTGGCTTTCTTTGTTTGTAGTTGAAGCTTCATGAAGCTTTGACTAAGTGACCATTTTGTCTCATGCTTAACCCTAACCATTACACTTAACGATAGTCTATTCTCTACACATAACCATGGTTGGTATATGATAAGTATTCCTTTTATTTTCTATTTTATATAACACTAATCATATATTCTTCATCTTCTTCAAGAAGAAAACATTGCCTCCATCAATGGCAACTAGTGAAAAATAGTGAGAAATCCAATTCTAAAGTGAACCCACTTCCTATTTCTTCATCCTCTACTTCTTGCCAAGTAGTATAGGGTGTTTCCTTCACAAGTTTTCATGGCTTGGTGAAGTTGAAGCTTGATCTTGTGATGCCTCGACGTAGATCATGTTCGGCATCATAGTCGATGACCTAGCCCGCCCATTCTCCGATGAAGCCGACGCTAGAGCCCGGGATCCGAGGATCGCAGCGAGGAGACTTCATCGCGGAGCCATGGAGGTGGAGAACCGGATCTACAAAGGTTGTATGTTCGTTCACTTCATTAGTTAAGTTGTTAACTAGTTGTTGTTTCGCCTAAAATTCTAGTCAACGATCTAGTCTAGGATTTCTCGGCACCGTAAAATTTGAAATTGGCATGGTTGATGCCTTGTGAGACCTCCTTAGCATGCCTAGGAACCCTACAATATGTGTTAGGTCAGGTATTCAGTAATCAAGAACTAATGCCAACACAGGATCAGGTAACAGCAGGTTTGTCTGGATAGACAACAGGAATGGTCCATGAGGACTACATGTCAGGTTTGTTGGCATTAGGCACGAGATCAGGTAACAGGTCAGGTCATGGTATATCAGGTCAAGTTAACAGTAAACGGCACCATGTCAGGTGTATCAATATATATCATGTGTAACAAAGTCAAGTCAAGATGCAACAGTATCGTGGGTGTGCTCACAACAGATATATAATCGAACAGGGGATTAACAGCAGGAAATAAGCAATAAATTAAACATCAATAAACAGTTCATTCAATCACAATAGTGCATTAATATAGTGCAGCTGTTTTATTACATTAACAGGTTTTGAGCACCCTTAGCGGTGCGACAGTTTAAATGATGATGCAATACAGTTATATCAAGCCTTTGAAATACGAATATCCGAATGTAATAGAACTACATGGGAAAGTGCTACAATCTATTAAACGGTAAAATGTGATTACCAGGTAAACTTGGTTCTTAGGTTAAAAGTGGCAAATTGTAATTTTATGTTAACTGTAAAAATGATACATGTCATATTACAACCAAATGAGAAAATAACTATACCGCGTTAAGTTTTGCAGGTTTAATGAGTCAAACATATATAATTGTATAGTATAGCATGCAGCAAGTGATACTTGCCTCGACGGGTCGCGAACCGGGAAAAACGGAACGTAACGTCGGTGGGGAAACTCGCGACGGACGCACGGTTCACGGAAGGAACCCAAACGACGAACAGTGGAACCACACGGGTCGGGGTACCTCGCTGGAACGTCGGGACGCGTCGCCGGCACGGCCGGATTCCGGCGAGATCAAAACAGTGAACGTCAAGAGTTGCGATCAAGAAAAGAAATGGAAAATAAAGAAGAAAGGGAAAGATGATGGAGAGGGAAGGCTTACAATGGTCTATGGGACGGGTGGCGACGGTCGACCTCGTCGACGGAGCTCCGGCGGCCGACCAACAGTGACTGTGAAGACCTGCAGATCACCAATGAACATAGAAAGGAGGAGGGAAGAAAATGAGAAGGAAGGAGAAAGAAGAAACTTACTGAGGGGACGAGCGAGGCCGGGGAGGCGGATTGAGATCGCCGGCGGTGACTCAAACGGTGCGACGGGTGAGCAGGGATGGGTGCAGGTGGCCGCGGCTATGGCGTAGGGTGCACGGGAACGTGGGGAAAGGAGGAAGGATGAGACGAGATTGAGGAGGCAAGGATCCCGGCGGTGCTAACGCCGGTGTCGGAGCTGCGGTGGCGGCGGGCACGGTGGCTAGGGCTAAGTTCTCGTGGGTTTCCTCGCATGGGGTTTCTGCTCGTGAATAATAAATGGTGAGGGGAAAAATATATATAAGGGAGAGAGAGAAAGAGAGTTAGAGAGAGAGAGAGATAGAAATTTGAGAGAGAGAGACGTGAGAGATGGAGAGAGGAAGAGAGAGAGATAGGAGCGGGCCCACGGGGGTTAAAACTCCCTTGATTGGCTGATAAAAGAATTTGAGTGGTTAAAAGATTAGTTTAAAAAGATTTAAGAATATTACGTTAACAGTAAAGATATATATATATATATATATATATATATATATATATATATATAATATTATAAGGTTTGAATATTTTATTAATTTGGGATTTTGGCGCTAAATGAAACATTTCAAAATCGCGCCCAGGTTGGGTCCAAAAATTCGAAATTCAAATAGTAGGATTTTAAGCGGGTTCCAAATTTTAAAATGAAATGTTTTATGATTAAAAAGCATACCCCCAAGTCGGCCACATGTACGCGCGCGTAGTCGTCCAAACTCGCCCGTTCCACCGAACGGAACGAGAACTCGACGCACGGACGCTACCACGCGGCTAGGGGTGACGAGTAGGCCAAGATAGATATTTTTAATTTTGTTTTAGGTGCTAAAATTTGTTATATGCAGAAATAACTTAGCCAGATGAAATTTTACAGTAAGACCCAAACAAGCAAGATAAATAAAATGAGTAATATCTAACACTCAACCAGTAACAGAAATAGTAGTATTGGGCTCGGGTGTTACATAGAGGAACCCATTTATAGATGGTGCGGGTTATCGCGCGTCCTTGGGATTGTCGAGCAGGATACAGAACTCCTCACGGAGAATTCGGTCTCGAAAGGAAATAAAAATACGATTTTTAAAAAATACGATATTTTAACAAATTAAATCATTTGAAAATTTTCATAAATCATAAATCCGTATTTTTTCTATGAAAACTAATTTTTGAAAAAATATATTATTAAAATGAAAAAAATAAAATTTACATAAAAAATACCGCCAAGTTTCCAAAAGTATAGTTTTCACAAAAATATCATAAACTTTTAAAAGCTAAGTTTCATCTCTAAAATACCACTAAAACTAAAATATATTTTTATAAAAACTCTTAATATTATAAATCACTCTCGAGGTTTATTTTTAATACAATATTATAACATTTTTCATAAAAACCCCTCGAGAAATACAAACAATGTAAACAACAAGAATAACTCTTTAAGAACCTCAGATTAATATATGCTTAAGCGGTATCATTTCTCTTGAGCCCCAGCGAGCCGGAGAAAGTGAGTGCTTGTCTATTCAGGTTAGACAATACTGTAACTTAACAGAGTTATCAATGGCAATCGTCTTGGAAAAAAACACAAATCATGTCGTCCATGTGCAGCGGTTGTCCGATTATTCCCGAACTTAAGAATTTCAAAAGCTAAATCCATTCATAAGATATTGACTATAATTTGAATACACACTAGAACTTGTTGTAAACTTAAACTCGAATCCAACTCAAACCCAAACTTGAACACTTAATCTTGAACTTGAATATCTGAACTTGAACTTGAATATCCAAACTTGAAATTGAATACTTGACTTGATTTGATCGAACCATGAATATAAATTCATATGAACTTGACATGAATACCTGCACACGTGATTACACCTTGAACATGAACTTGTACTCTTATATTCATAGATTCGGCCAAGACTTGTAAACTTGAAATATACACTACAATACTCGGGGATAAGGGGTAGACTGGTACGGAACGTATATCGTGGCATGAGAGGTCACTTTAAAAGAAACCTACATGAATTCACGTGTCGTTGTCCCGTGGGTTATGACGGGGCCTTATACTATATGTTATCATAGTCCACGGGATAAGTTAGACTCCTCTCGTATACATGAATATTTTCTTTATTAAACTACAAACAACCATGTTAGGATAGTTAACCTTATAGAATATATGACATGTTTAAGAAACCTTTTCATACAACCTTACTTGTTCAACAGTACTTGATTTCTATTCATTTTTACATACCTTCATTCATCATTACTTATTTTTTTAGGGACATACCTAGCGCTAGTTCGCTGACGAAATGCCTCTCTATTTCTTTTCCTTGGAATGTTCGTCGGGAGGACCGGACCCTGAAGAGAGCGAGCCGAACCAGGAGGACTTGGACCAGTTCGCTACCCAGCCTGACTATTAACTCCTTTCTGCATTTACTTTCTGTATGCCAATGTTTAGACATTTGTTTAAATCATTGTATCTTTTTATTTCCGACAGTTGTATTTGAAATTTGAATATAAATAAACTTGTTGTTTAATTTTATTACTCTTATTATTCTTGCACATTATTATATTGCTTACATACGCTTAATGTATTTATTAAGAAAAATGACCTTCTCATAGTAAATACATTGCGAGATTGCCACATCTCCATTTCCGTCTACTGGGAAGTGGGGTGTGACACCCTGTTTGTTAGAATTCCGAGAAATAAGTATCGGTAGCATTGTCTACTGTTGAAGCAGAGTATATTTCCGCTGGTGCATACTGTGCCCAGAGTTTTTGGATAAAATAAACTTTAGAAGACTATAAGGAAATAATCTCTAAAATTCCAATACTCTGTGACAATACTAGCACTGTCCAAATGACCAAAAACGCTGACCAACATTCAATAACCAAACATATAGATGTTGGATATCATTTCCTATGAGATCAGTATCATAAAGGAGATATCATTCTTGAATATATACTGATTGAATCTCAGTTGGCTATATATTCATAAAATCTTTAGATAGAACTCGTTTTGCAAAGATAAGGGTTGAACTCAACATGCTAGAACTAGAAACCGAATTATCTATTCTAAAAACCACTAACAAACTCTCAAAAATATTTTTTTTAGTCTATAGGAGTCCTTATGGACGTCACTGTAGACGTCTATAGATGTGTCTGTTCAAAAATTGCACAGCAGTTTTTATCAACTTCTTCTCGTTTTTGAAATTTAACATTTCAAAAAGTTTCTAAACGTTTTAAAACTGAAATTCTAGTTTTAAAACTTCTCCTTCCCTCTGTAAATTGATGTGAATTCTCCTTTGCTCAGTTCACAATTCTTATTTTTCATCCAACACTAAAAATCTGCACTCTTACCTTCACAATGTCGAAGCGCACAATATCAACAGGTAGCACTCCCCTTGTTGAGAAAGAATCACCTTCTTCAAAGAAACTTGATGTTAGAAATCAAAGAAGAACTCATTTCTCCTATACGACTAACTCCGAATCCTTCGCGAATTCTGCCATCCACTCTGTCTCATTCTCTTTCGAGTCCATCCATTGAGGACCCTTTGAAGGATCTGTCAGAAGAACCATTCGAGGACTATTCCTTTCATGAACCTCCGGCAGAAGAAATCCTCGCAGAAAATCGACTTGCTACCGATCCCTTCGTTCAAGGACCACCATCGAACGGTCCTGATGACACTTGGTATCACTTTTACCCTTCTGAACATAGAATCGGGGTGGATGATCCTTTCTATATTCATCCGCCTCCTGACCAACGTTTCATGTTCATCGCTCGGTGTGAAATTAATGACATTCATACCTAAATATTCGACCGGGTCAAAGGGGTTTTTGTCAAGGAATTGGGAAACCAAGAAGACAGAATACTAGAAACATCTCTCAAGCCTCTAGGAATCCGTTACGTCTAAGTTGTCGGTCGTAGGATGTGTTTAGTTTCTTTGTTTGTTTGTTGTTTATTTAATTATTGTGTTTGTTTTTTATTTTAGTATATGTGTGTATTAATTTATTGTATTTGTATTCTTACTTTAGTATGATTGTTTAATTATATATATCTACTATTCACTTGCTACCTAATGTTTTTTTATATTTCTCCTCCATGCTAAAACTTTTTGAATTTTTCCAAAAAGAGGGAGAATTCATATGCTTATATTAAAGGGGAGCATTTGAATAGATATTTTTGTAAAATTATATATATCCTTTTGAAATTATGAATATTATGTATACTTTAAATATTTTTAATTAAGTTTAGTAAAATATACATATTTTGGTAAAATTATATATACCTTTTTGAAATTATGAATATTATATGTATATATATTCTTTTGAAATTATGAATATTATGTATACTTTAAATATTATTAATTAAGTTTTGTAAAATATCAAAAAGGAAAAAATTGTTGACATATGAGTTTCATTCTCTTTAATTTTGATTATTTTACAAAAACCATATTTCAAATATATCGTATGTTATTAACCATGTCAGATAAGTTAAGATGATAAAACACTAGAGTTATTCAAGCAAAAGGACAATTGACACTGCAACTGACATCTCCAAAGTAATATTGGCAACGTCAAAAGACTTGGAAGATCTCAATATAACGGAGAAGTCGCACATTGGAAATATTTAAGACTTTTCCATTTTCTTTGAGTCTAGAATCGAATCGATTTCAAACAGTTAGAATCTATTTTCTAATCCTATTTTTAATTAAAGTTTTCAAAACTAAAATTCTCTTTTGAAATTTTTTCAAACTTTGAAGCTTTTTGTCTAAAATATCAGACATAGGATATACCTTAGGACGTCCCTATAGACGTCCATAGCAGTTATATGTTTTTCAAAATTCTGTTTTCGGTTTTAAATTCAAACCGTAACGGCTATTAATTGCCAAAAACGGTCCTAAAGTTTAGCGACAGTTATTTTAACTGCCCCATCCGCCCTTCATTATTTTTCTATATAAAGGACGTATTTTCAAAGAGTTTTTAATAACTTTTGACTTATCGTTTTCACGTTTTCGAATTTTCATTCTTTAAATCTTTTCGTGAAAACTCTGTCACTCTCTCATTCTTAAGTTTTTACTACTCTTTTAGAGAGGAGATATTTCAGGGATTTAGAATATCCTAGTCATTATAAACGAAAGATCTCTAGTTATCGAAGAAGTTTTATTTAAACTTCTCTTAATCCTTTTGAAAACTTCTTCAATCGTTCTTAAATTTTTAATATTTTTTTGAGAGAAGAAATCTTTCAGGGTCTCAGAAGTTTCGAGTCATTAAAGAAAGATCTCTAATTTTCAAAGATATTTCGTTTTATGTTTTTCTTAATCTTTTGAAAACTTCTTTGAATCGTTCTCAAACGTTTTTAATTTTCAAAACACAATCCATTATCTCCTTAATTTGGAACTTGATTTATCCTTTGAGATCATTACGATTGTAAAGTTGGTTCCGTAAAGATTTGATAAAAATCTTGTTTGTAAGACCTAGTGAAGAAAGGTCTAAGATCTTCATATTGTAAGGGTTTCGGACTTGAGCCTTGGGAAAAATTCTATGTGTTTACCACCTGTAAATGTAAAAGGTTTCGGACTTGAGTATTTAGGAAAGAGTCTAGGTGTTCATCACCTACAAGTGTAAAGGTTTTAACATTTTAGCCTGATAAAAAATCTGGATTTCTCCACCCGTAAGAAGTCACTGGATAGTGAGTTCGAATTCTGAGCAGTAGTTCTCAGACGAGGATTAGCTACAGAGTTGGTGAACCTTAGTTAACAATCCTCTATGTCAAATTTTTCTCTTTGTGCATTATACGACTGTGAAATTGTTACTCTTTATGCTCTGATTTTATATTCCGTTACAAAATTTCTTTATTGTGCACAATTGTACTAAGTTTGCCATAAAGCCTTATTCATCCCCACCCCCCACGCCCCCTCTCTAAGGCTGTTTTCAGTAAATAATATCAGGTATCTACTAAATATTATGAACATATTAGTTTGGTAGACAAGGGTACCGGGCTCTCGCGACTATTCCGTTGGGGCCACGGAATAATATCAGTGGGAGTGAATAGTACTCGTTTCACTCTTCGGACCGTGGTCAATCAATAGAGGAATCAGATACCCATAATACCGCCTTGTCTAGTCAAACTACCCAGCCCCGGTCTTATATACTGATATAGTGGTACATGTTGGTGTTAGCACGTAGTTCTACTAGGCATAGAATTTCAGTAGTAGTAAGGTCATCTGTATATTGGAATCTTCAATAAGTATTCCATACTTTTCTCTATGCATGGAATTTCAATAGATGAGGTCACCCGTATATCTGGATCTTCAATAGATAAGGTCACTCGTATATAGGGATTTTCAATAAGTAAGGTCATCCGTAAATCGGGATCTTCAATAGATAAGGTCACTCGTAAATCAGGATCTTCAAAAAGTATTCCATATCTAGGATTCGCGTGTTTAACCCTAACCCTACCAGATAACATTTCATATAGTATATCATTAGTTGGGTTTAGTATAGGACAATGCTCATGTGTGTAGGTTACCATAATAGCTCATGGTATTTCAGTGAAATAATAATTTAGGGAAGTTTATGGTATTTATAGAAGTTTATGGTATTTATTTTAAAGTACGACTTTAGATACAGTCGAGGTATTTATTAAAAATACGACTTTTAGAAAAGTCGGGATATTTATTTTAAAATACGACTTTTAGAAAGGTCGGGATATTTATTTAAAAATATGAAATTAGGAAACTTTAGGGTATTTATGTGAAGATACGGTATTAGGAAATCTTAGGGTATGTTTAGCGGTAAAAGTTTATTTAGGAATGTGGCACAAGTCATTCTAGAATGCGGTAGCACTTCGGTTGCAAACTAGTATTATGGCAAAATATGGCAAAATATATGATGAGTACCTCAAAGGACGAATCGTCTGTGAAGAGAGCTCACCTTTGTTCCATTGAATGGATGGCAAAGCCTCCGACATGAGTCACCAAGGTATGAGAATTATAAAAATAAATACTTGTTATAAAAGTATATTTGCTTAGCATAACGGCTTATACAACTGTGTTTTATTGGTCTCAATTTTGCAATTACAAAATAACAGTAAATAAAAAGGGTTAGTCGTTACCCCAAGAGTGTACGAAATGTGTGTTTAGGTGAGTGAAGAAGTAACTCAAGCAAGCTGTCGTTATTACCGATTAGAAACTGACTAATATGACTATCATAGCCGTGTTAAATATTTAGAGTGCAAGTTGGCATTTAGAACAGGTTTAGCATGCATAGAAGAGGCGACAAGATCGAGTGGGAGGGAGATGAATCCTAACTTTTGAGACGAGTGAATGGAACGAAGTCGAGAATGTTGAGCGGCACCGTAACACGGATATCTCCTTCCTCGGATTTTTCCCGAGCACTTGGGCGGCACTATAGCATATGAGACGAAGAGGCGAAGACAACGATATTTTTTTCAGAATTTTTGACCGAGCAAATTGTGAGAAAATCGAGATGGAATAGGGGTTTTTTATAGGGTTTGAAGACCTTTAACCCGAGCCGACCCATGCCCCAAACCGCGCAGCCGTAACCCCCCAATTGTGCGTTGTTGTCGCCCTACTCGCCTCGGCCTTCCGATCTATTGATCGGATGGATAAAAAACGCTCACGTGGGCGCACAAGCCTGCGCATGCAAGCGCACGAGCCTGCGCATGCAGGCGCATGCCCACACAGTTGTCCCCACATAGCGCCCTGTGGGCCGTTGGATCGAGAGATCCAACGGTCCCCGTTTCCCTACGTTTTATATTTTTTCCCCTTTTGTTTTAAAATCAAAATAGTTTTTTAATTGTTTTTATTTAGGAAATTTTTTTAAAAAAAAATACTTAAAATTACTTGAAAATTATGGAAAAATTTTAGAAAATCTATTTTAATGCTTTCTTCCTTTTGTAACTAGATTTGGTGAAAAATAACTTTCTTTTCCGGTATTAAAAAATATCCCATAAACCTTTATCCTTTTCTACAAATTCAAATTAAATATTTAAACATTACTAAAAATTATATTAATTAGTCTTAAATATAGAACAATATTTTAAAAGTGTGTTCTCAAATGAAGTATTAAAATAATTACCGTGACTCAAGGAAAAATTTGTAAGAAGCCTTTAATACGTATTTGAAAAACACACACGTTACAATTGGTATATTCTGTAAGAGAGTTTAGAAATGAAGAACGGTTTTGGCGTCCTAAATTTAGATATCATCTTACTGAAGAATATCAGGATGAATTAACTCACTTGTTTCAATTAGTCCCTTCAGCTAATTTATCCGAGCATAGAGATATTTGGAATTGAAGATAGAGTGTTGATGGCCAATTTTCTGTTAAATCCTTATAAAGATTCATAACATTCAGTGGTTGCAAGTGCCCTATTGCTGGAATTTTATAAAGGTGCAATGTTCCATCGAAATTTAAAATCCATATGTAGCTTATAATTAAAGAAAAGCTTCTCACTTTAGATGTTTTGAAAAAAGAAGAAGTTGAACTTTGTGTCTTGTGTAATAAAGAATCTGAAACAATTAAACATATTTTTTTTTAGATGTTATTTTGTAAAATCGATATGAAATAATACAAGACATTTATGGAAGATTAAAGAAAATCAAGTATCTATGTTCTCTTGTGGACGAAGTGAAGAATCAAAAGGGTCAAAAAGATAATTAGGAATGGTTGGGATATGTTGTCATGGCATTCTGCTGGTGTATTGGCCCGAAAGAAAATTCAGGATATTCCATGATAAAAAGTGCTCTTTTTTAGTTGTACTTCATAAAGTTAATATTCTGTTGGGCTTTTGGACGGACGCTTTGAAGTGTAGGATGTCTACATCTACATAATTTACCGATTTTTTTGAAGAAACTTGTGGAGAAATGGTTTAAATCGCTTTTTAATTAATTTTTTGTTGTCTTAAAGGTTGTTTTCTCAAATTTGTTTTTTTTTCCTCTTTGTTTACTTGTTTTTGTAACCTTTCTTATTTCTTACTTTTAATGAAATGTTTTATTTGGATAGGGTTCTATTGACCCTATCTTGAAGGTAATTTCCATTCTGTCAAATATCTAGTTGCTAAAGGGAATTTCTTAGTTCATTTTTTGTCTCCTAAGATTAAATTGTCGGTATCATGACCGAGCCATTATCAACGGGCAGGATTCAGTTATGTTTGTAACAAGCTTAGAGTTTACTCAGGAAAAATCTCAGCTTGAGGGGCATATGAGAATTTACCCTTTATTGGGACGGAAGGATTCGAACCTCTGAGTAACGGGACCAAAACCCGCCATCATACCGCTTGGCCACGTCCTATTTACATTACTGTTAGGCTTCAACACATGTAAATATGGATTCAGAGTGGCTGCTATTATGGGTATAATAGCAACCATACTGTTACATCCAACGATCCAGATCTATCCAAAATAGTAATAGACGGTCGAGATTTGTGTGAAACAGGAGGCTTTTGGTGTTGGTGTATCCTACATGCATGTAGGATGTATGGTCAAGATCCCCTAAGATCACTCATGCAGCCACTTTTTTTCCTGTAAATATAGAAAAAAAAATTATTGATCATTACATAAAATTCAATTAAAATATTGTATGGAACTATAATTCTTTTCATTCTCAAATGAGAATACAAAGAAATATTTTAGATTTGAGAGAGTTCCAAAAGAAAAGGAAAGGATTTTTTTACCCGCCTTTTCATTTTTTTCCTGTTGTCTTTGTTCGCCGTTGTGGCTAGAGAAAATCCCAGTTTCGATAGTTGGTTCCAGCTAGATGAGTGAACGGTAACCCAGCGAGGTCAACTCTTTTAGCCATGCATATGACAAGGAAAAAGCTGCGATTCAGGTCGTCTGATGGCCTCTCGTCGACCGACCTTTAATGCTGTCAGACTCCGCTGACTGAAAACTCTTATTCTAACAACTATTGGACCCATTTCTTTCTCGATGTCCCGCTCCAAGATTTCACAGTGAAGGCCCCTGTTGAAATCAATTTTTCCTTGATAGTTCTGAACTTATGAGTGCTCTTGTTAGCTATTACAAACAGTGAAGTTATTTACCTATTGAATTTATATCCATAGGTTTAGAACATAACGGTAACTACATGGATGTATAATAAGAGGCATATGAATCATTAAAGAGTTTAAGCCTCCTTTCAAAATTATTCTCATCCCCCTTGTTTGGTTTAGGGGAGGCAAACCAAGGTATCAAATTGACCATTACTTTATGGAATTGAATATTTAATGTTTGGACAATGTGTATTCTTTTTCTTCAGAATTTTATTTTCTTGCTATTATTTTGGGAATTTTGAATATATAGAATTGAGTTCTCTGATATATGGAAAAAAGAGAGAAGCAAAGAGTAACAGGGAGAAGCGACAAATGAAGAGAGAGAAGCGGTAAAACAAGCACTGGAGGAGAAGAGAGAAGCCCCAACACCATTAATCCCCACAGCTAGCCGTTTAGGAGGGTATATCATTCCTTGTAGCCCCCAACGGCGATAACTAAAAAAGAACTACCGAGTTTAGATGACCAGAGTTAACTAAAGGGTATATTTTAGTGAGAAAACAGGGCCTACAGATACCCTGCAGTCCTCAAACTGCAGTGGTTACTCACAACCCAGGATAAGGCCTAAGAGCCAAAATGCAAAATAGCCCGTGAGCCCCACTCCGGGCTTTTAAAGGGCACTGCAGTTGAGGCCTGCAAAGTCCTTACAGGCACCGTTTCCTCTATTTTTAGTTCAGTTTTAAGCATAGGGAACTAACTAATGAATCTCCTGCCTTGGATTGTCCAAAATATTCTCGAGCTCACACAAAAGGAGGAAGAAGACACCGTTACCCTCAACTTCGTCCCGAGTAATTCTTACAATGTAAGAGCTGCTTATAAACACAGATCAACTCCTACGACTACAACAAATCTGAAGAACCGCCGTCCTAAGAGATACTACACAAGGAGAACTCGGTGGTTCCTATGGAAGCTGCTCGACAATCACCTACGAAGGCATGGCTTCAAGTAAGAAGCCTTCAAATACAGCCGGAATGCATAATCTGCAATGATCATTCACTAGAGGATGTGGATCACCTGTTCAAAAAATGGTAGGGTATGGCAAGCATTTCATCAAACACTCCGTAGGCTCTTACAAGAAAGAGGAATTCCGACCATACGAACGACTAGCCTGTGCCATTCAAACAAAGTCCACAGAGATAGAATTGAAGTTATGATATCGGCCATTGCCTTCTGAACATGGTGGAAAAAGAGGAATGGCACCTCATTTGGTAGGGAAAGAGAAATCTATATAGGCAAGACGGCACAAACATCATTCCTTTCAATTACATATCAACTTTGTATTAACAATATCAAGTTTCTTAGTATGTAACTCAAGCACATGTGTATAATCAGAAAAATTAAATAAAAACTGTGTCTTGATATCAACTTTCTTTCCTTCTTGTTGAACCAGCCCGTTAGCCTAAACCCACACACAGCACACACATGCATCCAGATAACCCACGAATTTGTCCCGAAAGTGTTAAATTGTGGTCAGTTCCCCTCAGGTTCGAACCCCGCACTCTCCCGGAGTGGTTATTTGGTTGCAAGATTATGAAATTTAGATTCTGGAATCCTTAAAAAAAAATTTGGATTCATGAATTTTTTGTTTGGTTGCAAGATTTGAATTTATAAGATTATTTTGTTTTTAGTGTGGGTCCCACTCTAAAACCAGGATCCATAAAGCGCCGTTTGGTTGCAAGATTATGAAATTTGGATTCCAAAATGGTACGGTTGAAAATTTCTGGATTTGGTAATTTATTATTTTGTTGGTATTAAATTACTAGTATTGGATTTGTAGATTCTTATAATTTTTGTTTGGTTAGTGAAACAAAGTGGGATTTGAATTTGAGAATTTTAAAGAGAGATAGATGGAGAGAGAATTATTAAATAAATTAAGAACCCGGGCCCCATCTAAAAATACAATGAATAATATCAAATCTTTGCAAATTTTCTAAATTTTTAAGGATTCAAGGATCTTTTTTCATGATGGCCCTCCATAAAAAACAAAAGAATCATATAAATCCAAATTCTACAACCAAACACAAAATTGTGGAACCCTCTCACTTTCTTGGATTCCACAATTCAATTCTTTCATAATCTTGCAACCAAACAGGCCCTAAATACTAAAAAAAGAATGGATTTACCTTGGATTTGTACTGTTCATTGTACTTATTTGATGGGGCCCGTATACTTTTATGCATAAAAAACCATCTATCTTTCTTTAATCCTCAAATCAAATCCCACTTTCTTTTTCTCAAACGAATATAGAATACAAGGATTTGCAAATCCAATACTAAGAATCGAATACCAACCAAACACAAAACTAGCTAATCCAAAAAAATTCAATTGTACTATTTAGCAATCCAAATTTCACAATCCTGCAACCAAACAGCTCTCGGAGGGGAAGCGTCGTACAAACTATACAAACTGAGCTATTGCTCAGTGTTCTTGATATCAACTTAGTTTTTCTTTAAATGCTCCACAAGACATACCCATACCATTTTTTCTAACCGTTAAAAGCTGGCATAATCATTGTATGAGGTGAACAAAATAAAAGATGTGAATCTCAGCTTTTGCAAATGAATAAAAGTGAACCAAATAAAATATACTGCATGCCATATTACCAATTGAATTAACCCATTCGCCATCCAAAATCAATATCAATGCACAAATCTCAAACTTCAGTAGTGACAGAAATTTTTGCAAATTCACTGTTACTTGATCAAGTAACACCCTAATTACATCACAAAAGACCTACTCAGCTCTCTCCTTTTTTAACCCCAAAATAAAAACATGAGAAGCCCTTTACCAGCACTAGACTCGACCCGCCCAGAGGCAGTCGTTGGGCCCCACCTGATCGTTGCCGCTGACCTTGAGCAGGATGGCCTCCACGTCAGCAGGCGGGTTGAGGCCCATGGAGGAGGCCCGGTCCCAGCGCTCCATCCTCGTGAGCCCGATGCAGGGCCCGTACCTCATGTCCAGATCGAACCCCCTCAGCTTCTCCTCCACCATCTCCTCATCTGTTTCCAAAAGCAAAGCAGCGTTAACGGGTCGGATCCAGATCCAAAACCCCTCAGATCAGAGAAAAGGTTTCGGATTCGTACCTTGGACGAGGGTTATCGGGTCGGATCCGATAGGAGACTTAACGGATCCGCGGTGGGTGAGTGAGGGAGAGGGCTTCTTCTCCTTGGAGATGGCGGAGCTTGTCTTCTTCTGGCGGTAGAAGCTCTTCATCCCCTTCGACGCCATCGCGGTCTCGAGATTTTTCGATTTGAGATTTGGGGGAAATTGCTGGAGACTACTGGAGCGCTGCGGGGTTCGTTTATGTAGAGGATGGGGTTGGAATCGGACGGTGGGTGTGAGGCCACGTGTGATGATGTTTGGTTTTTTTTTTGAATGTTTGAATCTTGAGAGATTGAGCGGCATATCTGTGCCCAATTGTTCTGGGAGACTGGTATATTGAAGAATTTTTCCAGGTGTACAACATCTTGGTGCCCGTAGTTTCTTTGTTGCATGACTGTTTGAAAATAAAAACATCACGATATTTATTTTTTATTTAAAAAATAAATTTGTACAGCGCAACAATGATTTCTACGTTTTTAACTACAGTTTGTTTGAAACAAAAAGGCTGCGACTTTGGAGCTTTAATTATAACAGTTAATCAACCATAAGCCACTCATTCACTCCCGTTTCAAATTTGCAAGAAATGCTACATTTTTGCATTAATTTAATAGCTTACTCGCAAAACGGATGTCGGCGTGTAACTAAGGTTGTGTTTTCTTTGGCATCAATCCAAACAGAAAATAACATGATGACAAATAACTGGGCGATGTTGTCAAAAGAATTTGTTATTGCAGTTAGGAATCGATCCTAAAAGCGTATGAAACCTGATAATAACTATAAAAAAAGATATATATATATATATATATATATATATATATATATATATATTTGAGAATAATGGAGGAAAGATGCCATAGGAGAGAATTTTCTCCTAAATACGCCCTCCATCGTGTTTTCCGACGATCGGAATCCATCATCTTCATCATTATCATCTAAGATACAGGTACGCCAAATTTTATGTGATTCAACAACCTTTTCACCGTTGAATTAGTGGGTTCAAAATTAACGGTTTACCGACAATAGAACTTTTTACATTGCTAAATCAACGGTGGAAAAGTTGTAGAATCACATAAAATTTGGCGTACACATATCTTAAATGATAACGATGAAGATGATGGATTCCGATCGTCGGAAAACACAATTGAGAGCGTATTTTTTCGACGCCATAAGAGTAAATTCCCTTCTATGGCCTTTTTCCTCCATTATTATTATTATTATTATTATTATTATTATTATTATATAGCTAAACGCGCAATTTTTACATCTTAAATCATGATAAAAATTTTATATTAGAGAGCAAGGTTTACTTTAACAAATTCAAAGATTTTAGTCATACCTTTGTAACATATATCTTTTTATACACTTCCAAAATAGGTGCTAGCAAAAAATATACCATCAGAAAAAGTTTTTGCCGGAAGAATTGAAATTTAGGAAATACCTTGAGAATGCTTGTAAATTGAAAAATAGTTTTATAAAAAAAATGATGGACTTGGCATTCTTGATCTGAGAGATAGTTTTCTTGGAAAAATGGATGAAGACGGTTCTGAACAATGATAATGTCCTTTAGGTCATATGTTGAAGCCCAATAATTCCTCTCTATGTGTGAAGGTGGTGGTGGTGGTTCGTCGCTTAATATACAAAATGACATGGTATGAACTATAACTCTAGATGAGTTATTATGATCTATTAATCGTCGCTAGGTATTGGACAATGACAAAGCAAATCGGGTTGACTGAATCGGTGGATAGAAGATCGTTCTTCGAAGTTTAGATTTCCAAAAGTAAATGAGTTGATGGTAACCAATGAACAAGGGTGATGGAGGTTATTGAATCTTCCTATATTAAAATCATGTTGTTGTGACAGAATGAAGAAACTTCTAATAGAATTTGATGGAATTACACTTATCGGAAAAGGATGATAGTGTGGTGTAAAAAGCTCTATTGAGATGGTGAATTTTCGGAGCAAAGTTATAAATTTTCAACCTTTAGGTAGTGAAGCTCTATGATATAACTTTATTTGGAAAGGCAATGATCCTTTTAAAAGTCAAAAAAATTGCTTTGATTCTTCTCAACGGGCGGCTCTTAATAAGATCATATAAGAAACATAAAAGATGGATATGAGACTGGTATTGCGAGTTTTGTAGTTCACATGAAGAAACAGATAAGCATTTATTTCTAACGTATCATTTTGGTGTTGAGCTTTGAACCATAATGATAAAGGCATTTCGGATATCAAGGTTCTAAGATGGAATTGATTTGAACGATAATGATAAAGGCATTTCGGATATCAAGGTTCTAAGATGGAATTGAGAAATGGTTCTTAATTAGAACCCATCGAATTCGAATTTTTCTTTATGGTGGAATAATTTAAAGATGACTATTTCTATTGGTGTATAGTGCATATTGATAGCAATGAAATATCTAGAAATAACTATTTTGTTTCTTAGGATCAATAATATTGATGACCATGATATGGAGATTGAGAAGGATCTAGCTCATAAGATCAAAGTGGGATGTTTGAAATGGAGAGAAATGTTTCAGGAGTACTATATGATCCTAGGATAAATTTGAATTTGAAAATGAAAGTTTACAAAACAGCGATAAGATCGACACTTATTTATGGATCATAATATTAGGCAACGGCAAATAATGAGTGTGGATGAGATTATGATGTTGTGATGGATGAACGGCAATACACTAAAAAATAGGATAAAAAATTAGTGTATTAGTAAAAGTTTTGAGTTAGCTCACATAGAGGATAAGATAAGGGAGAACGGATTGTGTTGGTTTGGTCATATGCAACAGAGACCAATCATTGCCCCGGTTAGAAAAAAGAAAAAAAATTATAGTAAATGGTGCAACCAAAGATAGAGATAGACCTAAAAGAATATGGATAGAAACAATTAAGAACGATATGTTAGTGGTTAACTTAATCGAGAAGATGGTGTTGTTCTAAAAATGAACTACATTGTCAAAACTAGAGCCCAAACAAGTAGGTTCGAGCCCAACCAACCATGGTCCAAACTCGAACAAGTGGACTCGGGTCTAAGCCAAAACCAATCCAAGCATGAAGTCGGCCTATCAAGAGAAGCCAAAGAATGTAATATGTAATTAGTAGAAAATAAATGTAAAAAAAAATAGGTAAAAAGCCAAATTTGTAAAGCCCAAGAATTAAAGTGCAAAAGTGTGCAGACATTTAAGAGAAATTGACAAAAATCTAATTTTGTAAAGTCCAAAATCTAAAATGCAAAAATGTAAAGGTATTTAAACCTATCCAAAATAAAGAAATAACAACTTTCATTCTCTCTAAAAATCCCTAGGGTTTTATGTCACCATACCTCTCTTAAGATGACGGCTCATCTTCTTCCTCTAAGAGAAACCCAAAAGTAAAATAGAGCTCCATTTAGGTCTCGCTTATCTCCTCCATCTTTTGCCCCAGTACAACCAATTAAAAAGAGAACTAATCTCTTTAAAAAAAACTTCATATCAAAATCTCAAGAACCAAATCCAAAACAAAAAAAAAAAGAGCAAGCTTTCCTCCTCAAATCTAAGGAGGAATAAGGAGAAGAACTCTCGGGATGAAAGTCTATGGCTTTCATCCCGGAAAAGCATCTAGGATGAAGAATCACGGTGAAAGCCATCGGCTTTCAACATCGAACAAACTCAAAGGCAAGGATGTTGGAACATGGATCGCAATCCATGTTCCTGACATGAACATGAGAATCCAACCATGTTCATCTCGACATCGGATACCCCCAGAAGCATCATCCGGAATCGGATACCTCCCCAAGGGCATTCGACCCCAGATCCCCCCAAAAGGGGGCATCCAATCCGGATACCCCCCCAAAAGGGAATCAAACCTCTGAAGACACCCGACTGCGGGTATCCATCCCTCTCACTCTTTTTCACTTCTGGGGAGCTGTCCGACATGCTTAAAATACTCCTCCGTGAAAAAAAATTCCTTTTCGGAGTGTTTCCTCAAGCTCCGTAAGGGGACTGCTAGCCTCCTTAACCCCCAGCCCGCTGACCGGGCAGCGAGACCCCCATTGTGAGGCCCCCGAAATGCTCAAAGCTGGCCTAAAATTTGTTTTCAAACACAATGTACATACCATAGAGTAAGTTTGCATGATACGTGACCCGTTAATCAGAGGTGTTCTCGTGTCAAAACGAGAGGTAATTAATACAGTTTTGTTCGCAGCTGCTGGAGATTAGAACCCCACAATCAATAAATTCTTGCCTATTATAGGTAGAAGAAATCTGTACAAGCCTGAATACACATCCATCTCAATGGGTGATGAAAAATACTCTGCAGTGCAGATGGTGCTTTAAAAAAAAGAATGAAATAAAATGATTGAGGTTAGTGACCCCAAAATTTGGGGAAAAGGCTTGTTTTTGTTTTTTGTTACTGAGAAACCTTATTGTTTATGCTTAACTAAACCTTTTTTTTATTAAATTTACCACTTAAATCCTCATAGGTAAGTTCGTACTTAAGCTAAATGAAGCAGATATAATAAAATAGATAATAAAAATTATAATTTAGTGTTAACAAGAAAATTTGATATAAGTTTGAAATATTTCTATGTCTTATATATAATTACTAATGTAAAAGAAAATGAAACATATTGGAAAATAATATTCATTTTCCTTTTTTGTATTAGAAAGAAAAAATAAAAAGTGAACCTTTGTTACTTGAAATAGTAAAGTAGTAGTGAAAGATATTTTAACAGCAGTTTTGAAAATTTCAAGGGGTATATACAAATATAAATATTAGAATGGGTATATAATAAATACAAAATATTGTAGGGGTATAAAAAAACATACAAATTTATGGGCTAAATTTCACTAAACCTTCTAGCATTTAAGGTGTTTCATGTAACCCTCCCATGTTTCAAAATGCTCTCACTAAACCTTTTAACTTGCATCACATAACCTTCTTATGTTTCAAAATGCTATAAGATCCTTCTTATATTTTTCTAATTTCAAACCAACTAAAATTCAATTTAAATCTACTGGATGAATAAATAGTTTGTAGATCATTATATAACTTTTAAAAATCATTTTACTTCATTTCTTTTATATCTACTTTCCTTCTACCCGCATTATTGCTTTTTTTTTGGCACTGGTCCCTAAGCCCTAACCTATGCACACAACACGCACACATCACACACATGCATCCAGAGAAACTGTGAATTTGCCCCCTCCAAAAGCGTTAATTTGTGGTCTTTTCTCTCTTGGGGTTTTGAGGGTTCGAACCCCGCACTCGTCCCAAAAGGGAAAGTGCTCATACAAACTGAACTATAGTTCATTGAATATATATATATATATATATATATATATATATATATATATATATATATTGCTCTTTTATACCACATTCTGTATTCTCTTCTCTCACCATTATAACTTTATTAATTGATTTTAGGCTTATTAAAGAGAACTCCCAACAGGTTTGAGTCGTTTTAACAAAACTTTCATTATTTTTGAAATGATCAAGAACCTCATGGTAATACGCCAGCGCTGTCTGTGCCATGTCGGCGCCAAGTCAACTAAGTTGCTATGTTGTTGGGGTCAAAAATTATACCCCTCTGCCAAAGTCAAGGTCAACGCTCAAGTAAGTGGGCCCGAGCCCAAATTGGTCCAAACTCAAGTATGGTGCCGGCCCCCATGCCAAGAAAGAAAAATTGCAATAAATAAATGTAATATGTAATAAGTAGGAATAATGTAAGAAAAATGGATAAACCAATTTTATAAAGCCCAAGGGCTAAAGTGTGAAAATGTAAAGAATGAGGCAAAAAACCAAAATTGTAAAACCCGCTAATATGCAAATGTGTAAGGGGTATTTAAACCCCACCATACGATGAAATGATAAGTTTCTCTCTCTTGAGGTCCATCTTCTTTCTACAAAAATAGTAGGGATTTTGCCTCCACTCTCTCTTTCTGAGGTCCATCTTCTTCCTACAAAAATAGTAGGGATTTTGCCTCCACTCTCTCTTTCTGAGGTCCATCTTCTTCCTCAAAAATCTAAAGAAAGATTTTTCTTTTCTAAAATAAAAGACTAATAATCCCACAAAATCATCCAAAGAGCCTTTTACCTCTATCAAATCCAAATAAAAGACGGTCCTTTGGATCTCTTTCGTCTTTCTCTTCGAAAAAAAAAATACTAAAGAAAAAAGGAAGAAGAAAGAAAACACATCCACTTTAAGATCCAAAGCTCAGTGACACGGAAGTAGTTTATTTTCTCTCATCCAATATACAAAATTCAAGATCCAAATATAAAATAGGGTCTTTAATATTAAAATAAGAAGGTTGAGGGTAATTCCACAACAGGGAAAGCCCATGGCTTCTCCCTTAGGAATACGGATTTCGATCCGTACTCTTCTTTCTTGAACGCGAATTTCCAATCCTGCTTCATCCAAAACACGGAAGTATAGATTTCGGTCTACATAGATCCGTATTTGGGGCATGCATTTTTATTGACCGGATATCGCATTATGCTTTTAACTTTTACGTATATTCTGCATATTTAAAACTTGATCTCTAGAAGAGACCCGGGTAATTTTCGGAATAGTTTAAAATCAGCTGTATAAACCCAAAATATATATCTATATATATATATATATATATATATTATAATATTTTTTATAAACAACTGAACAAACAGTGTATATATATATATATATATATATATATATATAATATTTATTATAACTAATTTAAAATCCTCTCTCTCTCCCTTCTTTTTCTGTGAAACGAATCGGAGTTTGATATAAATATTATATTTATAACTTAATATATATAACCTCTCTCTATCCTCTCTTTCTTTCTATCGTATATTTCCCCGCCACGAGAAAACCCAAAACTTAATCCTTACCCACGTCCTCGCTATGGCCGCCCCTCACCGTCTCCGCTCACCATCATCATCGCCCTCATCACCTCCTCGCCCTCTTCTCCTCACCACCATCACCTCCTCACTTCCCTCTTCGCTCCCCGACACCACAAACCACCACCAGAGCTTAATGAACTGACTTTGCTAATAAAATGGCTAAAGTTAAAAGAAATACTAAACCCTGCATGATTCAGTAGCTTAATGAACTGACTTTGCTAATAAAAGAAGATATCCTAACAGGGTCCTTATGGATCCCATCAGAAGCGCAGATGCCACTGCTGACGTCGACTCCATCAGGTTTCAGTGCCGTGACTGCTTCGTGGACGATTTCGGCATGGAGGCCTCCCGCCAACAACCACCCATGTTTGCTTCGAATGGAAGATCCTTTTCCACTGCATGAGAATATAACAAGATACGAATTTTAGCAACTCTTTATTATATGGATTTGCCCTGCACAGAGCAGGCATAGCAAAAGTACATTTGGTCGGCGAAAAAGCTTTCCATCATCTGTTTAAAGAAATTTGAAGGGGCATGAGAATGTAATAAATAAACATTTTAAGAACTTTCAGCTTAAAAGGGTTGGATTAATAGTCCCGGGAAAACCAAAAAGTAATATTGACATAAGATATAGATGGTTATCCCTATCAAAAGTCTCAAGTCTTTTGGATGGAACCGGCACTTCAACCACTCAATCTTTAATGCACTCCAACTACTCAAACTTTAATATGGTATATCATAGCTCGGTTCGTTCTCATGACCTTTCAAATAGCCATCTCTCAAAAATCCAAAAACCATTCAAAAGAATACAAAAATTCCGAAATACAAAACAGTGGTTTCGCGTGAGGGGGTGTTGGAATAATAGTCTCATATGGGTACGTATAGATTGTATTGTAAAAATAAATACATATATCACTGAACAGAAATCTCATGATGATAAGCACTCCGTGTAGCAAATAAAATAGAAAATCTACTGATAAACAATTAATTAATTAGAAAAGAATTAACAGTAGAGTTCTAGGGCTTGGATGAATCTCTTTATCTGAAAGATCTCTTTATCATATTTCATTTAACCCAGTATAAGAAACCATATTAGATTATTTTTTTTTTTATCTAAATGATGTTACATAACTTGGTTGTTCACTACATTATCAAATTGGTTACATCTGATAGAATGCAGTTTAGAAGTCAATTATCACATTAGATAGTATTTCTGTGAGACATAAGCTAATGTTTATGATTTATACAGGATAAAAAACATATAAAAACTTTGTTCTTTGTATTCTACTGCAATTTTTTTTTTAAATAATCAATAAACTTTTTGAAGACATTGATACTTGATACCAACAACTTGATATCGCAACCTCTTCATCTCCAAAACTTCAATACTAATACCTAAATAAAATAAATTGAAACTGATATATATCGAGATTTCATAAGTTAAGCTTGACATGTTTATGCTTTGTATAACAATAGACTAAACCTGGACAAACTCAAGGCCAGACCCAGATGCATCAGCTACGCGTAGGATTGCGCTCAGGTCATCATCAACGAACACTCCAACCGGTAATGCACCGCAATCCCGTGCAACTCTTGATATTTCTTTTGCCACCTCTAACGAAACAGAACGTTTTGAATTGGGCCAAAGTATCATCCCAATAAGGTTAGCTCCTGCCTCGGCAGCTAGTTCTGCATCTCTAGCAGAGGTGATGCCGCACATTTTAATCTCAGGGTGGAATATTTTGGACTATTTTTCACAGGTTTTTGTAAACTGAGATGTTGAACAAGCCCTAATATTTTTTGGAGACGTGGTGAACTTCGTGATGTCGACCTGACTTGAGCATTGCAGAAGTCTGAAGATATTGAATCGTTTAGACGGAGAGCACGAAACTGACTTTATGCAAAGGAGAGAAAAATGGGACTAAAAAGAAAACCAATAGGAAGTGCATTGTCGTAGGAATTAAAATTGTCCCTTCCACTGCTTAAAATTGTCATGTTTTGTAAAGGTTGATGACGAAAAATGCCTCATCTACTCATAAGAGTGATGATATACATGCGTGCATGCGATGCGCTCGCACACAAGTATGCACGCGCTAAGATCCTGGCGATATCAAATTTTTCAGCCTTGGATTCGCTTAAGTATTTGTGCTATCAATTATGAAGAAAAGCATTCATTCTTTTAATTAATCACATGATTGATAGCACATATCTCTATGTAAATCCCAAGGCTAAAAGGTTGATAGGATTGTTTCTAAACTCTACGGGTAGGATCCTAGTCTAACTCTAAGTTTGTGTGCTTGTACGTGTGCATGCATGTGACATTATATTTCCTAGAAGCCTATGGTACTATGTAATGCTTAAAATATCTGGTTATAAGCGGAGACCATCAATGAAATGTTCTGAAATGCACTTATGGGCTGTTTGGTTGCAAGATTATGAGATTTAGATTTCAAAATAGCATGGTTGAAAATTTCTGGATTTGGTAATTTGTTGTTTGATTAGTATTGAATTCCTAGATTTTTATAATATTTGTTTGGTTGGTGAAAAGAAAGTGTGATTTAGATTTGAGATTTTAGAGAGAGATAGAGAGAGCATTATTAAATAAATAAAATATCCAGGTCCCATCTAAAAGTATAATGAACAGCGTCAAATCCTTGCAAATTCTTCAATTTTTTTAGGATTCAAGGATCCTTGTTTTATAGTAGACCCTCCATATAAAACAAAGGAACCCTACAAATCCAAATCCCACAACCAAACAGAAAATTATGAAATCCTCTCAAATTTTTGAATTCCGCCGTCCAATTCTTTCATAATCCTACAACCAAACAGGCCCTTAATGGAATGGGTATATAATATCACTTCATTATTTCTCGTGATCAAATAAACTAAAATATTGAAGTAGAAGCCATCGACATAAGAGCTACAAGATCTATCGATTTAGTCTACACATGCGATAGATATAAGCATAACCACAGATCGACAGCATTTTTGTTGAACCCAATAGGTGAAACTTTAGAGTTGTTATAGATAGCTCTTACATGTTTAATGCATGTACCATTGTTAAGAGAGTGCAAGGTGGAGAACAATAATTTGTTTCAACGGCACGTTTTTCAAGTTATAACCAATATATGATATTCGATGATAATATGAAACCTTCATATTCTTATCGATACTCATATATGAAACTCAAAGCGCTACTTAGTCCCCGTCTATCGGTTAACATACGTTCGATATTCGTCGTGACATAGAACTATACGAAAGTTGTTAAATATCAGACGGTATAGCTCGATACCAACAACCGTCGTGTAGTCTATGTGACGAGAAGATTCAATCGTATGATAACCGATAGATTTGTCCCGTGTGGACAAGTTAGGAATGTATAAAGCAAACACCTTCATTCACTTATGTTTTCATCCGTTTCGAGATATTTTGTCTGTATTTTTCCGCTGGTTCTCCGTGTACAAAGATAGATTAGATGTTCATTTCAACGTTGTTTCACAGCTTTGAAATGATTATCTATTCTATTACAGTGTACTCGGAAAACAGCGGGGAGATGCTGCCGAAATTTACTCGAAATGGTTGAAAGCACAAGTGATGGGCGTTCGCTCTATACATTCTTAATGGGATAGAAGCCTACTCCCGACAGCCGGAACACACACATACAACAAGAATACACAACAAACGCATAATTAGAAAGCGATTCGAGATGTTCGGGTTAAAACCAATATATGATATTCGATGATAATATGAAACCTTCATATTCTCATCGATACTCATATATGAAACTAAAAGCACCACTTAGTCCCCGTCTATCGGTTAACATACGTGCGATGCTCGTCGTGACCTAGAACTATACGAAGGTTGTTAAATATCGGACAGTATAGCTCGATACTAACAACCGTCGTATAGTCTACGCGACGAGAAAATTCAATCGTATGGTAACCCATAGATTTGTCCCGTGTGGACAAGTTAAGAATGTATAAAGCAAACGCCTTCATTCACTTGTGTTTTCATCCGTTTCGAGATATTTCATCGGTACCTTTCCGCTGGTTCTCCGTTTACAAAGATAGATTAGATGTTCATTTCAACGTTGTTTCACGGCTTTGAAATGATTATCTATTCTATTACAGTGTACTCGGAGAACAGCGGGGAGGTGCTGCCGAAATTTACTCGAAACGGTTGAAAGCACAAATGATGGGCGTTCGCTCTATACATTCTTAATGGGATAGAAGCCTACCCCCGACAGCCGGAACACACACATACAACAAGAATACACAACAAACGCATAATTAGAGAGCAATTCGAGATGTTCGGGTTAAAACCAATATATGATATTCGATGATAATATGAAACCTTCATATTCTCATCGATACTCATATATGAAACTAAAAGCGCCACTTAGTCCCCGTCTATCGGTTAACATACGTGCGATGCTCGTCGTGACCTAGAACTATACGAAGGTTGTTAAATATCGGACAGTATAGCTCGATACTAACAACCGTCGTATAGTCTACGCGACGAGAAAATTCAATCATATGGTAACCCATAGATTTGTCCCGTGTGGACAAGTTAAGAATGTATAAAGCAAACGCCTTCATTCACTTGTGTTTTCATCCGTTTCGAGATATTTCGTCGGTACCTTTCCGCTGGTTCTCCGTGTACAAAGATAGATTAGATGTTCATTTCAACGTTGTTTCACGGCTTTGAAATGATTATCTATTCTATTACAGTGTACTCGGAGAACAGCGGGGAGGTGCTGCCGAAATTTACTCGAAACGGTTGAAAGCACAAGTGATGGGCGTTCGCTCTATACATTCTTAATGGGATAGAAGCCTACCCCCGACAGCCGGAATACACACATACAACAAGAATACACAACAAACGCATAATTAGAGAGCGATTCGAGATATTCGGGTTAAAACCAATATATGATAATATGAAACCTTCATATTCCCATCGATACTCATATATGAAACTAAAAGCGCCACTTAGTCCCCGTCTATCGGTTAACATACGTGCGATAATTTATTCTTTTCAACGACAAACGCACACACAAAGCATATACACGGATTTTCTCCTTTGTCAGTAACTATCCCGTTCTTATATTTCTCAATATAGTCAGCATAACCTACAATTTATATGTTATACAGTCTAACATGGCCCATGAGTACGTCAGAGTTAAGGACTGGATGTATGTGGATTGGAAACAACGTATGCAACCTAAGTTTGTCGCAGGAGTTGCTGCTTTCCTTGAATTTGCACACGCACATAATAAGATCATAATAGAGAAGATTCTCTGTCCGTGCGATAGATGTGGCAATAAGTACTGGCAGAAGGTAGAATTGGCAGAGCTTCATATTGTAAAACATGGGTTTACTAGACTTTATACAACTTGGAAATATCACAGGGAAGGAGAAGAATGCAGTACTGCGGCAAAAGAAGAAGGAGAACACGATAATGCGGCAGGAGAAGAAGAAGAATTCGGTAATGCGGCAGGAGACGGAAATTTATTTCCATCAGAAGAAATGGAGGATATGGTAGAGGCTGCCCTAGGTGAATCTATTCGTACCGAAGATGACATTTATTCCGGTCAAGGACTGCGTGCGGATAAATATGAAAATTTCATGAATGATGCTAGGAAACCAATTTATGAGAATGCGAAGTATTCCACCCTCTCATGGTTCGTCCAACTTTTCCAGATTAAGTGCCTAAATGGATGGAGTAACAAGTCATTCACAATGCTTTTTTCGTTCTTGAAAGATTCTATGCCTCCGGGAAATAATGTGCCCGAAAGCTGGTACGAAGCCCAGAAGATGATGTCTGATTTGGGTCTAAAGTGCGAGAAGATTCAAGCATGTCCTAAAAATTGCGTGTTGTACCAGAAAAAGAATTCTGATTTGAAAGAGTGTCCAACATGCGGAGAGGCCAGGTATAAGCTGAAAGATTCTGATAAGAAGCCTGATATACCTGTGAAGATAGCACGATACTTTTCCATAACACAGAGGTTATAGAGGCTATTCAGGTGCAAGAAAACAGCCGAGGCAATGATTTGGCATCACCGTGCTCCTCCAAGCGAAAATGGAAAAATGAGTCATCCAAGAGATTCACCGGCATGGAAGGATTTCGATAGGAGGCACGCAATATTCAGTAGCGATCCTCGCAATGTCCGGCTCGGACTGGCTACTGATGGCTTCTGCCCATTCAACTATATGACTGGAAGTCACAGCACATGGCCCGTTGTAATAATAATTTATAATCTGTCGCCTTGGTTAGCTATGGACCAATCATACTTTATGATGTCTCTTTTTATCGACGGACCAAATTCACCGGGGAACAATATCGACGTCTATCTCCGACCTCTGATCGAGGAGTTGAAATCTTTGTTCATTGATGGTGTAGAGACATATGATTCAAACACAAATACAACCTTCATACTGCGTGCGGCTTTAATGTGGACAATTAATGACTTTCCTGCGTATGGAATGCTATCAGGTTGGTCCGTACATGGTCACAAAGCATGTCCTCATTACCATGAACACACAACATCAAAATTCTTGAATTTTAGCAGGAAGGTTTGTTATTGCGGCCATCGACGTTTTCTGCCTCCAGACCACCCCTATAGGTTAGATACGGTTCACTTTGATGGTCATCAGGAGCTTCTTGGACCTCCATCCCCATTGTCCGGAGAGGACGTGACTGCTAAATGGGATGGTTACAATAACGTGACCTTCGGGATGGATCCGACGAAACAGGTCAAACCACAATATTGGAACAAGTTAAGCATTTTCTTCGAGCTTCCGTACTGGTCTACAAATTCAGTGCGTCATTGTCTGGACGTCATGCATATAGAGAAGGGAGTATCAGAGCACATACTTAACTTGCTTCTTTGTAAAGACGGGAAATTGAAAGACAACATGAATGCTCGGATGGATTTACAAGAGTGGGGAATAAGAAGTGAATTGCACCCTAGACCGGTAGCGGGTAAACCGGGCAAGTTTGTACTTCCCAATGCCGCTTATCATATGTCACAACCGGAGAAGAAAAGATTCCTGCAGGTGTTGCATGATTTGAAAGTCCCCACAGGTTTCTCAGGATTATTCAGCAAGAAAATAAAAATTGTGAAGGGTAAGATCGATGGGCTGAAAAATCATGATCACCATGTTATCGTGGAGCACCTTCTTCCATTAGCCCTCAGGACTTCTCTCCCCGACTCGGTTGGTCTAGTAATCAACGACCTATGCTGTTTTTTCAGGGAGTTGTGTACTAAAACACTGGAGGTTGCGACGCTGTATAAACTAGAAAATTCTGTTGCGTTGATACTTTGCAAGTTTGAGCGTATTTTCCCACCGTCATTCTTCGATATCATAATACACATGACGGTTCATCTTGCAACTGAGGCGAAGTTAGCCGGACCGGTACAATATCGATGGATGTATCCCGTCGAGAGGTACGTGTAATTTTTCGTTTCGCGCAATTTATAAATTTATTGTTGTCCTGTATGCCCGTATTTATTTATTCAATATATTCTCATTAGGTACCTCTACACTCTTAAGAAGTATATACGCAATAAAAATCGACCAGAGGGTTCTATCATGCAAGGTTATCTTCTTGATGAGGCAACCACATTTTGTTCCCGCTATCTGGACGAGAACATTGAGACAAGGCTTAACCGACCACGAAGAATTCAAGACGGGCCATATGGTAAAGCCGAGTATAAGAGGGTAGACACTATGTTTATCAACAAGATATACCGGTTTATCTTGCTTAATTGCGCATGTCTTGAACAAATTAGAGAGTAAGTTCTTTTGGATTAATTGTTATATCTGTGTTTGTGTGTGTATGAAATGATATAATATTAATGTCACAATTATTTGTCGAAAACAGAATTCATTTTAACGAGGTACGTGAGGGGCATCCTGATTGGAACAAAGAACGTTTGGAAAAATACCATCAGGATAATTTTTGTGATTGGGTCACGGATCATGTAAGTTATTCGAATAACATTTTATTGCTATCAGTTTTAATCTAAACTTGTATCGTTATGTATTTGTCGTAAAATTTGTTTTGTTAGATCCACGATCCGAACTTGTCTGCATCATTTGAGAGTGATTCAAGATGTTTAGCTCAATTTCCTAGTATGGAGGTTGCATATTACAAAGGATTTGGTGTTCTTGGATACAAATTCGAAGTTAAGGACATAGAAACATCTAGAACCACTCAGAATAGTGGGATTGCGACGGTAGGATCGGACGGTGTGATTTACTATGGGTACTTAAATTGTATACTCGGCATCCACTATCCCAGACGATCAGAACCCTTTTATATATTCCAGTGTACTTGGTACGATCCGCGAACCGATACGGACAGGTGGAGAAGCAGTCTTGGGACTTGGAAAGATGAATACGGATTGACCAGTGTGAACACACTTCGATTTTACGGTCAGGACGATCCGTTTATCTTTCCGAACCAAACGTTCCAAGTATACTACTCACAGTGTTTGAAGCATCCGGGGTGGAGTGTTTTATGCCGATGGAAACCCAGAGATGTGTACGATGTCCCAGAATACGAGGACATCGATGAGGACGAAGAAGAGAGAAGGCTTAAAGTGCTCCGACCGTCTGTTGCGAAGGACGGGTTGTCTTCGACCGATCATGAAGTTACGTGGGTTAGAAATGACATCGACGATGAAATCCAAGTAGATATGTATGATGCGCCCACGAAACGAAAAAGGTTATCAGTAATGTTATATTATTACTTCACATTTTACGCTCTATACATATATAGTCAATACTTTTAATGATTGTCTAATGCGTCCACGAACCGTTTATCTAGATTTGATGACGATGTCGGGAGCAGCGAGGGGCGGCAGGAGCTCCAGCCGTGGCAGAGGCAGAGCGGTTCTGCCGCCCGGGGAGCTCCGTAGGGAGCTTCAGAGGGCCGGTCTTGCACCCAGATCGGAGACCCCTTCGGATGCCTCCTTCCGTGTGGATTTTTCCACACCTCCAGGTATACTGCACGCATATCCATTTTGAATGTAATATTACAGATATTCATGCCTGTTTATGTCAAAATTACTTATATTGTCAATGTTTGATTGTCTAGTTGTTGGTGATGCGTCCACATCTGGGACAGAGGCCACCCCCGCTCCTCCAGGTATGTTTATATATCATATAGTGTATGTATATTGATTTAGAATGCTATATTATAAATACACACATTCCTTTTGCTCTTACTTAGCAATTTTTATTATTGTCTAGCTGTAGGTGGTGACACCACCGCACCTGCGGGTATGTTTATATATCCTATAGTGCATGCATATTGATTTAGAACGTTATATTATTGATCTACACATTCTTTTTGCAATTACTTATATAATCTATTTTTAATTGTCTAATTATAGGTAGTGCGTCCACATCTTCCGCAGGGGCCACTCCTGCCGCTTCCATACCCTCCGCATCGTTTGCAGGTTAGTATGAATAAATTTAAAATATTTATTCATTTTACATATGCTCTATTGTAACGCCTTGAAAAGTCGTTTTGGTGTTTTCCTGAAAATCGGTGAAAATTCGGTATTTTTCCGAAAACCGTCTTTCTCGTTATTTTGCAGTTTAGGGCTAATTATACCTAAAATGGATAGGTAATTGCTTGTTTTTAGTAGCTAATGAGTTACTTATGAAATTTTGGTCATTTAAAAAAAATTTCCCTATTTTTCAATTTTTTAATATTATTTTAAGCCGGTAAGAAAATACATTAAATTAGCGATAAATACAAATTTTTCCGGGCTAATTTTAATCTTTAAAATTATGATAATTAAAATCTAGTTGTAACATAAATTTTTAGTATTTTATTTTGATTTTTAACTAATTTTTATTATAGGAAGCGAAATTATTGAATTTTAAGCTAAAACTTGCAATTTTTGACTTGTAGGGGGTCTTTTTGCATAAAATTTCTTTTGTAAAACCCCTCTCTCTCTTCCCTCAGCCCTAGGACAGCCCCACCTTGTTCAGGTCCAGAAATTTCTGGCCTCACCTTGTGTTTGTTTCATGTGTTGAATTAGTTGGTTTATGAATTTATTTTAAATATAGTTTGATGAGGTATGGTGCATTGACTTTTGGGAGAGTTGACTCATGATTTTTCCCCACACACCCACACCCTCCCCTTACCTCTCATCTGGCCGAAACCTGCACCCCCTCCTCTTCATCTCTTTTCTTTTCATTTTCTTCAAATTCTTCAAGTTTAATTCCAAAAAAATTGCAATTTAAAGCTTACAAATTAAACCCATCCTTCATCTTTCTTTTCCTTCACCTCCCTAGCTTGTGAACGTTAGTATTTTCGTTTGGGTTTTGCGTCGTTCTTGATTTGTAACCTTATGTTTGTATTGATGTAAATTCCAGGTTCGGTCGCGGAGGCTTCGGATGCGGCACGAAAAGGGGAAGCGGTGATCGGACGTAGCTAGCTGAGGATTTCTGTGAGTAGATGTAATATCTACGGGGGACTATCGTTGGATGGCGCAAGTCGCCCGATAGTTTTAGTAACTTAAAAGATTCTTAGTGATGTTAGTAATTAGGGGTGTAATACTTATATGATTATTTGCTGCATTCATGCCTTATATTGACATACATATACGAACCAATTCTATAGGACACCTGCACCATTGCCAGGGTTTTTATATGCAGCACGAGCACTATTCATGCTTACACACACACCCTGGTAATTGCCATGCCACCACACTAGATAACCTTTAAATTGAAACCTTTTACTATAATTGACACTTACACATGTGCTATTGCTTTAATTCCTTAAAATGAAATCGTAGGATTGCTATTCATGTGCATGTGCTTCATCATATTATTTGTTCATGCCTAATCTATTAATCACACATCACAACTTGATTATTGATACCATATGCATTCATTATCATTGACATATGCACTTATGAGGATTTCTTGAGATTTTATGATATTTCTGGATTTCGGGGGAAAGCCGCAAAATTTCTAAACTTATTATATTTTTAAAATATGTAAATTGCGGTTTTCTAGTGATGTAAGTGTCGTCCACCATGAGTTTGCTGTGGTTTTGGAGATCCGTGTCGAGGAGTGGAGAAACCGTCACGGGTACATGGTGGGCCCGGTAAGGTACCCCGGGGCAAGAGGAATGTGGTGTTGACGTTGAGCCTGGCAGGGGACGGATTACCTACCGGTGACTGTTTGGGACGGCGGATATCCAGAGGATACCGACCGTGGCCGCTAGATGATGAGATATTGATATTTGAGATGGGTCAGCCGGACGGCTGAGGCCAGAGATACATTGATATGAGATTTGAGACAGTTTTGAGGTGTCGATGCTGGACACAGGTTCTTGTTGATTCTATTGGTTTTGTGCTGGTATTTCAAAAGACATTCTTAAAGGGGAAAACATGATTTCTTATACTTACACATTCAGATCACGAGCTGATTCGCATTGCATTCATACCTGCTAGTATATCTATATTGCATACATACTTGCCATTATGTCCTGCCTTACCTGTGTTTAGATGCTAGGATGCTTGTGTGCATGCATTCGATAGCCTGTGTAGATGTTATTTATTACTCACGAGTTGGCAACTCACCCCCGTTGTGCCATAGCCTTTTGCAGGTCCGCTCCATCAGTACAGTAGCGGCGGGTGCGCTTGCTTCTTTTGCCTCCTTTGCTTGGACTCGAGGTTTTGCTCCTATGTGGGTTATTTCATTATTTTTGTACCACCTTGTATATTCTTTGTATCTAGTACACTCCATCTACTGTATCTACCAGTATTATTGTATATTGACCTAGAGATGAGACTGTGAGGTTTGTGGACTTTTATGCTGTATTTTGGGGTCGAGCTCACTTGAGTCGACATGATGTTTTCTTATGCTTCATTATGATTATTTCGCATGTTGTTGCTTTATATTGCGTGGGATTTGTGACCGCCTTGTGGCGAAGAGCTAGCTCCCGCTTGGGGATGCCTTATTTGTTGGATTCATATATATTCTTGTTGTACCCATTTTGGGGGCCAGTATTTACAAAGGAGACTCTGCCGAAATTTTCGGAAAAATTGATATTGTTTTTAAAGAGGTTTTATATGACTTATTTGATAACTCGTTTTCAATTGATTGGGTTCTCTTCACTCTTTTGCTTATTTGGTTTTGGTTTCTGGGTTTTGGCTTACTTATTTTACGGACGTCTTGAGACGTTTCGTAACCTAAGTGCCAGTCACGTTCCGTACCCTGCGGGTCGTGACAAAGTTGGTATCAGAGCGATAGGTTTTACCTTTTTGAGTGTAGGATGACCCTTGGTAGATGGAGTAAGTGACTTAAGCAGGGTAACGTAGCGTGCGTATGTCCGCGGCATACTTGCGATACGGTACTCCGCCTAAGTGACTTTAGGATATACTTGCTTGAAATTCCTTCTTCAATTCCGTGTATCCTATGATTCTACTGCACCATTCTTATTGTCCTGTTCCTGTACCAGTCACTATGCCACCGAAGGCTACGAGGGCACAGAAGGCTGCCGCCCGAGACGAGATTCGAGCTGGCTCGTCCGAGACTAGGACTGAGCAGGGTGGTATGCCTACGCCGCAGGGACAGACCGATCCACCTTCCCCAGGCCGTATGGATAGGCTTGAGTCTGGTATGGAGGAGCTACGACAGATGATGGGAGGTATGCAGGAGTTACGACAGATGGTGGGATCCCTAGTAGCGGCCAGTCGTGCACCGAGATCGGAGGACGCACCTACTACATCACAGACGACCATGATACCTGCTCCTACTACTACCACCGTGGCCATTCCGGTTTCACTACAGGATTTCATGAGGCTGAGACCTCCAGTATTCACCGGCACCGAGGCAGCGGAGGACCCACAGACGTTCCTTGACAGTTTAGACAGGATCTGTCGTTCGCTGAGATGTTCGGATGATCGATGGGTAGAGCTTGCGAGTTTCCGACTAGAGGGTCTTGCGCAGACATGGTGGGAGTCAGTCTTGAGAGGTCGAGCTGCAGGTCTACCGCCTATGACTTGGGCCGAGTTTACAGCGGTCTTTCTAGCTCGTTTCCTTCCAGAGAGCGTTCGTGACGCCAGAGCTCGCAGTTTCGAGGCCTTAGTCAAGACACCTGGGATGACGGTGTCTGAGTATGACATCCAGTTTACACAGTTATCCCGATATGCTCCGCATTTGGTGGATACCAAAGAGAAGATGGTGAAGAGGTTCGTACAGGGACTTGATGCCCAGTTATATCTTGCCATTGGCACCCAGCACTACGACACTTATTCAGCGGCTATGGATACGGCATTATGGATGGAGGCACGCATATCACAGACTTCGGCCGTTTCTGGGCCGAAAAGGATTCGCACCGATGTACCGTCTCAGAGGCAGCGCGCCAGATTCTTCCCGAGAGATAGGCCTGGCAGAGGATTTGGACGGGGACAGTTATATGGTTCTTATCCCCAGGGACAGCAGCCGTCGCCAGGGTGTTTTGGGTGCGGGAGTCTGCACCATCTTGTCAGAGACTGTCCGGTGAGACGACAGGGAGCAGCGACAGTTCCGCATGTGACCCTACCCCCATCACCACCCCCTCCTCAGAGAGCCCTACTTCCTATCCCAGGCGATGCTCCACGCCAGCTAGGTGCACCCAGAGGCCGTGGATGCGGCGGTCCTGTTCAGAGAGGACGAGGAGGCAGAGGCAGAGGCCGAGGTCAGCCCGCTATCGGTGGAGGACAGGCCCGAGTTTTTGCTTTGACACCGCAGGATGCGCAGGCATCCAATGCCGTTGTGACAGGTACCTTGCCAGTTTGTTCTTTCGACGCCCGGGTATTATTTGACCCAGGTTCCACACATTCGTACGCCTCTACACACTTTGCACCGATGTTGGGCCGTGAGTCGTCGTCGTTAGATCATTCGCTTGTTGTTGTTACTCCGGTAGGCGAGTCGTTTGTCGCTCGGTTTGTATTTCGTTTGTGTTCCGTTCGTATCGGGGAGAGGGATTCATCAGTTGATTTGATTCTCCTCGATATGTTGGACTTTGATGTGCTTCTGGGCATGGATTGGCTAGCCACTTGTTATGCTTCGGTGGACTGTCGTGAGAAGGCAGTCATATTTAGCTTTTCGGGAGAGCCAGTCCTTGTTATTCGGGGAGACCGCAGTGTCACCCTTCCCAGCTTAATTTCGTCTCTTCGCGCTGGTCAGCTCTTGCGGAAGGGATGTCAGGGATTCTTAGCGTGTATTTGTGATACTCGAGCTGCAGAGGTTCCGTTGGACCGGGTCCCGGTAGTTTGTGAGTTCCCTGATGTTTTCCCTGATGAGCTACCTGGGCTACCGCCTGAGCGCGATGTTGAGTTCTGCATTGATTTGATTCCCGGCTCGGGGCCTATTTCTATACCGCCTTATCGGATGGCCCCGGCAGAGCTTCGAGAGCTGAAGGATCAGTTGTAAGATTTGTTAGATAAGGGGCTTATTCGACCGAGTGTTTCTCCGTGGGGTGCTCCGGTCCTGTTTGTCAAGAAGAAGGATGGAAGTTTGCGCTTATGTATCGACTACCGCCAGCTGAACAAAGTTACCGTTCGGAACAGATATCCGTTGCCGCGCATTGATGATTTGTTCGACCAGCTTCAGGGTGCAGGGTATTTTTCGAGGATCGACTTGCGATCAGGATACCATCAACTGCGAGTTCGACAGGAGGATATACCGAGGACAGCTTTCCGCACGCGCTACGGCCACTATGAGTTTTTGGTGATGTCGTTCGGACTCACCAACGCCCCAGCAGCATTCATTGATTTGATGAACTGTACATTCAGGCCGTATCTTGACTTGTTCATCATCGTGTTTATCGACGATATCTTGGTGTACTCCCGGAGCAGAGAGGAGCACGAGCAGCACTTGCGGATTACGTTACAGACTCTGAGGGAGCACCAGCTGTTCGCAAAGTTCTCCAAGTGTGCTTTCTGGCTGGACAGCGTCGGATTCTTGGGTCACGTGGTTACGAGAGACGGCATTTGTGTGGACCCGAAGAAGATTGAGGCTGTTCAGCAGTAGCCCCGACCTACATCGGTTACTGAGATCCGTAGTTTTCTAGGCCTGGCGGGCTACTACAGGCGTTTTGTTCAGGACTTCTCCCGTATAGCCGCACCGTTGACCGGTTTGACCCGGAAGGGAGTTCCTTTCGTCTGGACAGAGGAGTGCGAGCGCAGTTTTCAGCAGCTACGGACTTGTTTGACTACGGCGCCGGTATTATCTTTGCCTTCGGGATCAGGCGGATTTGTTGTCTACTGTGATGCTTCGCGAGTGGGATTAGGATGCGTATTGATGCAGCATGGCCGGGTGATCGCTTATGCTTCTCGGCAGTTGAAGAAGCATGAACAGAACTACCCCACTCATGATTTGGAGATGGCTGCAGTGGTCTTTGCACTGAAGATTTGGCGACATTACCTATACGGCGAGTCGTGTCAGATATTCACCGATCACAAGAGCTTAAGGTACATATTTCAGCAGCGAGATCTGAACCTCAGACAGCGTCGTTGGATGGAGTTGGTGAAAGACTACGACTGCGAGATCTTATATCACCCAGGCAAGGCGAATGTGGTGGCAAATGCGTTGAGTAGGAGGCCCGGGGGTAGTCTATCGTGTTTGCGCGCAGTGCAGAGGCAGTCGTCAGCAGATTGGCAGATGTTATGCGATAGCCGAATTGAGTTCGAGTTCACTCAGACAGGGGGACAGCTCGCGCATGTTCGTGCACGCCTACAGTTGCTTGACCGTATATATGAGGCACAGCGCAGTGACGACCGTTGCTCAGAGATCATGGAACAGATGGGACAGGGCAGATTTTCCGAGTTCGTGATTGATGATCAGGGGATTTTACGATATGGATCTAGACTGTGCGTACCAGATGCTGATGGATTGCGGCGCGACATTCTTGAGGAGGCACACCGATCAGTGTATAGTGTCCACCCCGGTTCCACCAAGATGTACCATGATATGAGAGAGACCTACTGGTGGGACGGGATGAGGAGGGACATTGCGGAGTTCGTTTCGAGATGCCTGACTTGTCAGCAAGTCAAGGCCGAGCACCAGAGGCCCGCAGGAGAGCTACAGCCGTTACCCATTCCAGAGTGGAAATGGGAGCAGATTTCGATGGATTTCGTTGTGGGTCTACCCAGGACCAGTCGAGGGTACGACTCCATCTGGGTGATCGTGGATAGATTGACGAAGGCGGCTCACTTCCTACCAGTGAAGACCACTTTCAGCTTCGCTCAGTATGCTCAGCTCTATATTGACGAGATCGTGCGACTACATGGCGTACCGACTTGTATCGTGTCAGATCGAGGCACTCAGTTCACCAGCCGACTTTGGCAGAGACTTCAGGAGGCTTTGGGCACTCGTTTGAGCTTCAGCACAGCGTTTCATCCGCAGACAGACGGACAGTCAGAGCGGACCATTCAGACTCTCGAGGACATGCTCAGAGCGTGCGTTTTAGACTTTGGTGGTAGCTGGGATCGTCATTTACCTCTAGTGGAGTTCTCCTACAACAACAGCTTCCAGGATACTATTCAGATGGCACCTTTCGAGGCATTGTATGGGAGGAGATGCAGATCGCCCGTCTGTTGGATAGAGCTCAGCGAGAGCAGCATTTTGGGGCCGCAGCTTGTTGAGGAGACGACAGCGAAGATACAGTTGATCCGAGACCGGATGAGAGCGGCTCAGAGCAGGCAGAAATCCTATGCGGACAGGCGCCGTCGCAGATTAGAGTTCGCAGTTGGCGACCATGTTTTTCTGAAAGTCTCTCCGATGAAGGGCGTGATGCGTTTTGGGCGGAAGGGGAAGCTTAGCCCTAGATTCGTAGGTCCCTTCGAGATCCTCTAGCGGGTTGGCGCTGTTGCTTATCGTTTGGCTCTTCCTCCCAGCTTTCCCGATGTTCACCCCGTCTTCCATGTTTCGATGCTCCGCAAGTACCTTCACGACCCTTCGCATGCGATTCAGCACCCGACAGTCCAGCTAGAGCGCGACCTTTCTTTTGCAGAGCAGCCGGTGGCCATCCTGGATCGGCAGGTGAAGAAGTTGAGGTCGAAGATTATACCAACCGTCAAGGTCCTTTGGCGTAGCCCGAGCAGCGAGGAGGTTACCTGGGAGACCGAGGGCGAGATGAGGAAGAAATATCCCCATCTCTTCGAAGGTACGCGTAGTTATATTTTTTAAATTCGGGGACCGAATTTCTTTAAGGGGGGAAGATTGTAACGCCTTGAAAAGTCGTTTTGATGTTTTCCTGAAAATCGGTGAAAATTCGGTATTTTTCCGAAAACCGTCTTTCTCGTTATTTTACAGTTTAGGGCTAATTATACCTAAAATGGATAGGTAATTGCTTGTTTTTAGTAGCTAATGAGTTACTTATGAAATTTTGGTCATTTAAAAAAAAATTCCCTATTTTTCAATTTTTTAATATTATTTTAAGCCGGTAAGAAAATACATTAAATTAGCGATAAATACAAATTTTTCCGGGCTAATTTTAATCTTTAAAATTATGATAATTAAAATCTAGTTGTAACATAAATTTTTAGTATTTTATTTTGATTTTTAACTAATTTTTATTATAGGAAGCGAAATTATTGAATTTTAAGCTAAAACTTGCAATTTTTGACTTGTAGGGGGTCTTTTTGCATAAAATTTCTTTTGTAAAACCCCTCTCTCTCTTCCCTCAGCCCTAGGACAGCCCCACCTTGTTCAGGTTCAGAAATTTCTGGCCTCACCTTGTGTTTGTTTCATGTGTTGAATTAGTTGGTTTATGAATTTATTTTAAATATAGTTTGATGAGGTATGGTGCATTGACTTTTGGGAGAGTTGACTCATGACTTTTCCCCACACACCCACACCCTCCCCTTACCTCTCATCTGGCCGAAACCTGCACCCCCTCCTCTTCATCTCTTTTCTTTTCATTTTCTTCAAATTCTTCAAGTTTAATTCCAAAAAAATTGCAATTTAAAGCTTACAAATTAAACCCATCCTTCATCTTTCTTTTCCTTCACCTCCCTAGCTTGTGGACGTTAGTATTTTCGTTTGGGTTTTGCGTCGTTCTTGATTTGTAACCTTATGTTTGTATTGATGTAAATTCCAGGTTCGGTCGCGGAGGCTTCGGATGCGGCACGAAAAGGGGAAGCGGTGATCGGACGTAGCTAGCTGAGGATTTCTGTGAGTAGATGTAACATCTACGGGGGACTATCGTTGGATGGCGCAAGTCGCCCGATAGTTTTAGTAACTTAAAAGATTCTTAGTGATGTTAGTAATTAGGGGTGTAATACTTATATGATTATTTGCTGCATTCATGCCTTATATTGACATACATATACGAACCCATTCTATAGGACACCTGCACCATTGCCAGGGTTTTTATATGCAGCACGAGCACTATTCATGCTTACACACACACCCTGGTAATTGCCATGCCACCACACTAGATAACCTTTAAATTGAAACCTTTTACTATAATTGACACTTACACATGTGCTATTGCTTTAATTCCTTAAAATGAAATCGTAGGATTGCTATTCATGTGCATGTGCTTCATCATATTATTTGTTCATGCCTAATCTATTAATCACACATCACAACTTGATTATTGATACCATATGCATTCATTATCATTGACATATGCACTTATGAGGATTTCTTGAGATTTTATGATATTTCTGGATTTCGGGGGAAAGCCGCAAAATTTCTAAACTTATTATATTTTTAAAATATGTAAATTGCGGTTTTCTAGTGATGTAAGTGTCGTCCACCATGAGTTTGCTGTGGTTTTGGAGATCCGTGTCGAGGAGTGGAGGAACCGTCACGGGTACATGGTGGGCCCGGTAAGGTACCCCGGGGCAAGAGGAATGTGGTGTTGACGTTGAGCCTGGCAGGGGACGGATTACCTACCGGTGACTGTTTGGGACGGCGGATATCCAGAGGATACCGACCGTGGCCGCTAGATGATGAGATATTGATATTTGAGATGGGTCAGCCGGACGGCTGAGGCCAGAGATACATTGATATGAGATTTGAGACAGTTTTGAGGTGTCGATGCTGGACACAGGTTCTTGTTGATTCTATTGGTATTGTGCTGGTATTTCAAAAGACATTCTTAAAGGGAAAAACATGATTTCTTATACTTACACATTCAGATCACGAGCTGATTCGCATTGCATTCATACCTGCTAGTATATCCATATTGCATACATACTTGCCATTATGTCCTGCCTTACCTGTGTTTAGATGCTAGGATGCTTGTGTGCATGCATTCGATAGCCTGTGTAGATGTTATTTATTACTCACGAGTTGGCAACTCACCCCCGTTGTGCCATAGCCTTTTGCAGGTCCGCTCCGTCAGTACAGTAGCGGCGGGTGCGCTTGCTTCTTTTGCCTCCTTTGCTTGGACTCGAGGTTTTGCTCCTAGGTGGGTTATATCATTATTTTTGTACCACCTTGTATATTCTTTGTATCTAGTACACTCCATCTACTGTTTCTATCAGTATTATTGTATATTGACCTAGAGATGAGACTGTGAGGTTTGTGGACTTTTATGCTGTATTTTGGGGTCGAGCTCACTTGAGTCGACATGATGTTTTCTTATGCTTCATTATGATTATTTCGCATGTTGTTGCTTTATATTGCGTGAGATTTGTGACCGCCTTGTGGCGAAGAGCTAGCTCCCGCTTGGGGATGCCTTATTTGTTGGATTCATATATATTCTTGTTGTACCCATTTTGGGGGCCAGTATTTACAAAGGAGACTCTGCCGAAATTTTCGGAAAAATTGATATTGTTTTTAAAGAGGTTTTATATGACTTATTTGATAACTCGTTTTCAATTGATTGGGTTCTCTTCACTCTTTTGCTTATTTGGTTTTGGTTTCTGGGCTTTGGCTTACTTATTTTACGGACGTCTTGAGACGTTTCGTAACCTAAGTGCCAGTCACGTTCCGTACCCTGCGGGTCGTGACATCTATAGAATAAATATGAACTTCATGGAAATTTAGCGTCGATGTTTATTTTCTAGTTGGAGGGGATGCGTCCGCATCCGGGACCCCGGTTGTTCCTCACCGGAGGAACTATCGTCCCGCTCGTGCTGCTGCCCGGGCCCAGGCTCGTGCGATAGTCACCGGAGGTATATATCACACTTGAATTTTCGTTTAATCTTGATTTCTTAATATAACTTTGTTTTATTATTGATTGTCTTGATATTCCGTGCAGACGCAGGGCCTCCCCATCTCTAGAGGGGGACTCGAGGCCCGAATCAGTCCCATAGGCTGAGGCCTGACAGAGCTAGGGGGGAGACAGCATTCCCTCTTTTTTTTACCCTTGACTATCGCTATACCGGTCCTCATGCCGAGAGGTTCGGCCGGTATTTGGGGGACGAGAGCCGGCTCGTGAAGAACTATCCACTTCACGTTGAGTGGGGCGAGCAGCACCAGCGCTCATTCGCCCTCTTCTTTGATCAGGCTCGGGTATGTATTAATATATATTTTAATTTGATCTATCCAATATATTTATTATTAACACTTGCAATCTAATAACAATGTTTTTTTTGTATTTTCAGTTGGATTACGATTTTCAGCCTGTAGCCGACCCTAATCACCCGGGGAGGGTGCTCGACCTTCATGCTCTGTACAATGGCCTGATGAAGAACATGCAGGCCAAGGTCCGATACAACATGAATGAGATGAAGGCCGACTGCTACTCCCTGTGGATGGCGACCCCCGAGGCAGAGAGAGCGGCCCTCCTATCTACTCCGGCATTTGCGAGAGTCGACGTAGAGACATGGCCTCTATTGTGCGCTTATTTCGACTCCCAACGCAAACAGGTATGTATTTTAAATGTAATTCATTATTTATGATATAATTTATTTCCTTGTGTTTCTTAATTAGAAAACTAAATGTTAATGCGTTGTGCAGAAACAGGCCGCTCAGAATACAGAGAACAGGAAGTCGGCGAAGAGGGGTCGCCCCACTTACACAGGTGGCTCGAGGAACATTACTCGAGCCATGGAGTTATCGGTAAATTACAATAGACCGACCTTTGTGATATTCTGCAATATTAAGAGTTATTTTCTAATATTTCTAATATTAAAAGTTACTTTCTAATATTGCAGACATCTCGAACCGTGGCGTCAGGTGGTACACCGAGTGTGTTGTCCGCATATCTTGCCGTCCACAGCACCTCGACAGATCCCGCCACGGGCGAGCTTCGATATCCCGACGTCGCTACCCAGGAGTACTGCGTAAGTGTTAATATTTTTTCTCCCAAATTTGAAATTTTAGTTTTGGAAGGTTCAAGTTTAAATTTTATACTTATACTTTACTGCTTAATGTGGGTGTAGGAGCGGGTGGTTGAGCAGGCCCAGGCCTCGGGGATCGATTTTACCGGACAGAGCGATCCGAGGCTGCTGACCCCAGTTTTGGACGCCGCACACGGAGGGCACCACGGAGGTTGGGAGAGAGGCCGGGGACTGGGCCCTAGCAGGGCCCATATGAGGTTGGACTCCACCCCGGCGGTTACTTCCTCCGTCTCCAGTGACCGACGTGTCCATCAGGAACTGGAGAGCTTGAGGGCCACCGTTCAGAAGTTGAAGGAGATGCTGGTATGTATACTACTTTATAGTAAAATATCATGTCATATTATATAGATATCAACATATCCATAATTAGTACGTAGCTTGAGCTTATTTGGTTTTAGACTTAAGTTTGATTAATCATACATACAGATGTAATTAAAATAAACAACAAACTACATATCCAAACGGGGTTTCGAAATAACTTAATAATGATACGAATTCGAATAATACACAGTTCTTACACGCTTATTACACACGTTAGGTCCAGACGCGACAGGGTACATCGGCCGAGCCTCCACATGCATCTTCTTCGGCTGCGGCTCCGCAAGCCACTACATCGGCTGCGGTTTCGCAGACAGCTCCTGTAGCTCCACCGCCCGCTCAGACTCCCGCAGCCGCGGCTCCGCAAGCGACTACCTCGATGGCGGCTGCGCAGACCACATCGCCAGCTCCACATGCCGCTCAGACTCCCGCTCGCGCCGAATTGCAGAGTTTTTTGACCGAGGAGCAGGCGCACGTTATTCTATCGTTATTCAGAGGTGGAGCTGGATCGAACTAGGGTAGCTTTTTGGTTCTTATTTTTTGAAACATGTATTTATTTATATCATACACATTGTACTACATTTTGAAACGATATTGATATTGGTTTATATTTATATCATATTCAGTTTTTGGGTTTCTTTTGTATATTATATATATGTGTGAGATGTGATTATGAATACTGCGATATATGTTGTGTGATGATTAATTTTATATTTGATTGATGTATATATTATTGTGCACAGGACGGGAAAAAATCAAGCAGCCCATTTTTTAAAAAAAAATACAGATAATATGTACCTACGAATTAATCCGTAGGTACACATATTGCCCCTACGGCTATATCCGTAGGGGCAAAATATCAGCAGTAACTGATATTTCCTCCCTGATTTCAGTACCAGGAGGTTGGGAGTGCCCCTACGGACATATTCGTAGGGGCCACGGCCTCGCCCCTACGGCGTTATCGGTAGGGGCAAAATATCAGGATTCCTGATATGTTGCCCCTACGGATAGGTACCTACGGAGCTATCCGTAGGGGCGAGTACATGGCCCTACGGTCATGCCCATAGGTACATTTAATATATTAAAAAAACCCGTAAATAATATAACTTTTTTTACCCTACGGACTACTCCGTAGGGGCAACAGGACCTACACAGAAAGCCGTAGGGACAAGAATTTGCCCGTAGGGGCAAGTTCAGGGCTTCAACTTGCACCTGCGGCCTTTGCACCTACGGGGTATTTTTTCGCCCCTACGCATATATCCGTAGGGGCAGTGGGTTGCCCCTACGGATAAATCCGTAGGGCCAACCCTTATTTGTAGTAGTGTCGTTCAGACATATCATGACTTGAAAAGGCAAAGCATCCATTTGTCAATGATGAATATCCACATGTTTCAACACAGAAAATATGTTGCCGTCACTTGCCATTACTCACTGTTCCACTTGAAACTGATTTAAACAAACATACAACTCTAACTAAGGGGCTGTTTGGTAGGTAGGATAAAAAATCTCCATTTTCTAAGTTTGGTTAATAACAAACTTGAGTTGGAAATGGAAATTGATATGCAAAACGATTAAATTCTTGCAACATTTGTTGCACTCATTTTGGTTGTAACAAGAGTTGCAACTTTCATAATGGTGAGTATAATAGTTATTATATGGTGCCACATAAGCTTTGTATATGCCACATGTGCAAATTTGCAACAAGTGTTGCATTTTCTTTAGTTTTTTGTTCTGCCAAACACAAAAAAATGGTTTGGATTTGGAAATTCGCTTGCAAAACTTGAAAAGAACCAAACAATGGATTTGGACCATTTTTTTGCAATAAATACCGTATGCAACATTTGTTGTATGAAAGCGTCATGCAATTTTTTATTTTTTATTTTTGCTGCCAAACATGCCCTAAAAGGGCATACAAATATAAACTCATAAGTTTGAAACGAAATTACAGCTTGGATGCAGCAACTTGAGATTAAGCGCCTGCGCTGGTTACGATGCCAGCCATTACACACACACACACACACATATATATCAAAGCTAGGTTGAACGCTTGTGTGGATTCATACTTTTATAACATCTTTCAGAGAGAACCATCTACATATATCTGAGAGACTAGACTCTACATGTGTCATACCATCTTTGAGAGAGAGCCGTCTACATGCCTCTAAGAGACTAACCTTTACATGTGTTGTATGATCCACGTGCAACCTAACTATGTTGCACGTGATGAGAAATATTGAGATGTGTGGAATAAAATAGTCTCACATTGGAAAAAATATGAGAAGTGCATGGATATAAAACATAAGATGAGTCAAACCTTCAAAATGCTTGAGTCTTATTGGATGGAGCTTGTCTATATTAAAATCCAGTGTACACTTATAAAATTGTCACGCCCTATCGTTCGTGAATATATACATGTATATATATGGTATTAAAAGCTAGATTGAACACTTATCTGGATTCGTACTTTATAACACCTCTGTGAGAGAGTGTGTTGAGATGTGTAATAGTCTCTCAGAGGCGTTATAAAATACGAATCCAACAAAACTCAAGCTTTATGGCAATTTGGCCCATTTTATTTTTTATACCCATATGTCTCTAATATTCTTCCCAATGTGGGTGTATGTTATCAACGTAAACACCCAGCGACCACTGCAACAAAATAAGGATAATTCACCCATTGATTTCACATTTTGTTCTTTACAGCATATTAACAAACAGGTCAGGTATGTAAGGATTCAAAAGCTTTTGCTTACAAAGAGTAGAAGAAAATTGTTGATATGTGAAGAATCCAGTTTGCACTGATCCTCTCAAGCAACGAAATGAGATATCTTGATTGAAAAAATTTTGAGGGTTGCAACCATACAAGCCCCCTAAGAGACAAATACACTGTTTCTTTAATTTAGAGAGAGATTTAAGAGTAATTGCTTCCCTTTTTAGTAAATCATATAACCTTTTTAGTTATTCTTTACTTTTTTTTGGTACCTAAATGTAAAAAGCAAGTTGATAATTTGGCTTGTTTGGCTATCATTTTGGAGTTGAGATAACTATAGTTATCTCGGCCCAAATGTTGAGAAAACAGTAATTATCTCAACTCCAATCTGATCAAAGTTTTGTAAACTCCATTTTTAAAGTTCGGGACTTGTAAACCACAGTTTGCATCCCCGGCTCAACTTAAAAATAAATTATAGTCATCCCAACTCTATATCCAAATAGGGCCTAAATATGGCCTGAGCCTGAGAATTGGCACCAATAAACACCTTTTGATGGGGGAGTGACGGATCGGATTACGTACGCATCAACGAGATCTGACCCTTCTGTTTTACCTCCTATTCGCATAACCCATCGGCAAGCCAGCTGACCTCTTAAATTTATACGGTGAGTTCTGATTTAGGCCCAACTCAATTACCTTTGGGCTTTTTTTCAGATTTTCCTTTGATTTGTATAAAAGGTTTTGAGGATATGTGTATAATTTTCCTAAAGGATTTTTACTAACAAGGACCCTCACGGTCACTAATTACTAAAAGGTCTTCTCATATTTCATATTTACTTAAAAGACCCCATGCGTTTAAATTTCACTAACAAACCCTCACTAGTTTTCCATCAAAAGATAATGTTCCGTTCGAAACATAGAGCTGGAACTTATGTTTAAGCTGTTCTTTTACTTTCTAAATATTCAAGTAGGTGTTTCTTTCATAAAAGAACTCACATTCTCGCTTAGTTGAAGATTGGAATTACACAACTAAAGAATCACCCTCCTTTCAAATGAGCTTGCTCATGAATTCGAAACTTGCAATTTAAGTGACAACAACATTCGACAAGCTCGTTGCTGGAGAATGTTGAGAAAGATGGGCCGGTTTTAATAATCAATTTGAGAGATTTTTGATCAAAAACCCTAATCCTAAAGTCAATTTGTGAGAAATTTAGAAATTTTGGGAAAAGAAGAGTTGTAGTGAAGATTTTAAATACGAAGTATAGAGAGCCTTTTTAAATAGCAAAGTATCAGGGCTTTTTAGTAAAAGGCGCTTTTCCTAAATATAAAAGCTATTATATTGCACGTGTAATGCACTTGAGATTATTAAATATTGTATGATTATTATTTAGGGTGTGTTATTATGGAGAATAATATGGGATAGATATAATTTGTAACTGCTTTTATTGTGTGCATTTTTAATTAATTAAGATTGATTTAATTTGGTAATAAGTAGTTTTTTCTCTTCTTCATTCTTACAACCACTTTTGATCGTCTAATATGGTTTATTTGTTACCTGTAGAATTCTAAAATGAAAACTTGGCTCCATTGTTTGGGTTTGAATTTGAATTCTAAAAGTTAATACGGATGGAGAGAACTTCACCATAATGTCTTTATCCTTGTTTTTCTTATTATAATGACGTGAAACTTTCTTATACTTTCTTTTAGAAAAGGCTATTTTCTTTTCTTTTGTTTTAAATTTTTTTTTACAAAATGATGCGATAATGACATCACTGTCGTAAAAGTTGTAATAGTAAAGAAAATTGACTAAATGAGAGAGGGAGTTGAAGTTTTAATTTAATGTTTAAATATTTTAATTGGTTGATGATGTTATCTATTGCGTTTTGACCGCGAGCACCAGTAACTACTTCCCTCTTTTGAGTTGAGAATTAAAGAGAAGAAGAGATAGAAGAACTCAAAAACGAGAGAGAGAAAGAAAATAACGAGAATGAAAAATATAATGAGAGAAAATGGCTAGCATGGTTTTGTAAAACTATTTTCCAAATAGAAAATAGAAACCATGCTTGAAAAGTGTATACAAATGTAATAAATAAATAACAAAGTCATTTCTCTCACCATTCCTCCATGCCACCTCACCCCTCTACCTCATTTTCATTTTCCAATAAATGGAAAAATCTCAAATGAGATGTACTCCTTCTAGAATGTATGATGTATACATACAAAATATATTCTACCGTATATACATACCCGTATCCGTATAAAAATAAGAATATCCAAGAGATAGAAAAATACAATGAACATAATACTATAATATACATATCGAAATATAAATATGTAAATTATTAAATCAATACTTGATTTAATAATCCGGCTTAATGCTAAGCCGTCTAGTATCATCATCCGTCTGATTAAAGTCTGTGTAGCTAGTACACGTATTTAATCGGAACCATGCACGTATCAAAATATGATCACTATACCATTTCGTCTGAACCAGGGAAACGCTCTGCGTGAGACTCTAAATACTCGACAGTATGCTGGCAGTGAGTTACTGGATAAATTCATAACCACAAGCACGTCAGTAGCACTAGCTATATGTAACGGCTACCCAGATATCTGTTGAAAGGAAGGCCGATGAGCAAACTCATCCGAACCCCTATTAAGCCTATCTGTGACAATCTCCGTAAAGTCCAGTCTCTTCGTCTAAGAGTATCACATAACGGTCTAGAGGTGGTAAACGTCAAACCACTAATAACCTGGTAATTCGTGTCGATGCGGCTTAGGACCAATCCGAGAAACTACTGATCTAACTATCAGTAAATCTCATCTGTCTTGGCCAAGGTCTTATGGTACTTGCCAACTGAACACAGTGTGACATTGGCTCCCTATACAGGGAGAGACAATCCCTAACAATCGCTCACTGCCTCCTTATGGCTCGGGATTATACCCAACTAAAACCTGTTTGCAAGACTCGGTAGAGCCGTGGTAGGGTAGTAATCTAAGTACAGTAAGAACTCACACCAGACAAATGATGATCTCAAGTCTAAAGACTAATCTATACTCGTGTCACCTGAGAACTGCTATCTGACGATAGGTATAATACCGTCTAGAAGTTCTCGGTGAGTCTGTCTAGTGTACTCACCCCCATTGAGCACCTGTATACGATCTTAGGTGCCACATATCAATGGTTGTGGGACCAACCATCGCCTCTCGTCACGGTTTAAAAATGTATACATCCGTCTACTCCGGAATATCGATACCTGGTCTCGATACTCCCACGACTAGGGACATTTAAGGATGTACTTATGGACTACCCAGCCCCCACATGTATGATCGCCATCATAACGCTGGTGGCTAAGCAATAATCCTACGGGCTTTATCAACATGTATTAGCGATACGTAATAATAAGTAAAACATATACACATGTTAAAATAAAGACAAACCAAATAGCATACTATCATATCAAGCAAGATTATCCTGTATATACATATGTTCAAGCATCCACTATATATATATACAATAATGGCCTCTAGGGCATACATATCCAACAATCTCCCACTTACACTAAGGCCAGTTTTTGGCGTATCGAGTACCCAACGTCTACTCTATGGCCAGCTGCTGGCGTATTGCATACCCAACATCTCAAAAATTCACTCGAACTGTGCTTGAGGGAGGGCCTTTGTGAATGGATCCACCGTATTTTCTTTTGTGTCCGCTTTCTGAATCTTGAATTCCCGGCAATCTACGACCTCCCTAATCAAGCGATAGTGCCTTAAGATGTGTCTGGATCTCTAATAGGACCGTGGTTCTTTTGTTAATTCTATAGGCCCATTATTATCGCAATACAAAGGTATTGGATCAACAATGGACGAAACTACCTCAAGTTCAGTAATGAACTTTCTCATCCAGACCACTTCTTTTGCGGCATCATTGGCGGCAATGTACTCAGCCTCCATCGTCGAATCTGCGACGGTGTCCTGTTTGGAGCTCTTCTAACAGACCGCCCTTCCATTGAGGGTAAACACATAATCCGAGACATACTTGATGTCATCCTTGTCACTTTGGAAGCTTGAATTGGTAAAGAACTTCACTTTGAGGTCTCCATTACCATACACCAAGAACATCTCCTTAGTCCTTCTCAGGTACTTGAGAATGTTCTTTACTGCTGTCTAGTGGTTCTCCCTTGGGTTTAAATGATACTGGCTTACCATGATAAGTGCGTAAGTTACATCTGGTCTAATATATAATATCGCATACATTATAGATTCTACCACCGAAATGTAGGGTATAATGCTCATGTGAGCCCTCTTCTCATCAGTCTTTGGAGACATCTCTTTGGAGATGGTGATTCCGTGCAAAGCGGGTATATTACCGCGCTTGGAATCTTCCATACTAAACCTCTTTAATATGTCGTCTATGTACCTGGATTGTGAAAGTCTCAACATTCTTTTGGATCAATCTCTGTAGATTTTTATCCCCAGAATGTAGGAGGCATCACCTAGGTCTTTCATGGAGAACTTTTGTGATAAGAACAGCTTGACCGATTGCAGCATAAGAATATCATTTCCTATCAGGAGAATGTCATCAACGTACAAGACGAGTAATACGACAACTCTCCCTACAATCTTCTTGTAGATGCATGGCTCATCCTCATTTTTTATGAAGTCAAATTCCTTGAATGTGTCATCAAAATAGATGTTCCAACTCCGCGATGCCTGCTTTAATCCTTAAATGGATTTAACAAACTTGCACATCTTCCCGCTACTCCCACTGTCTTTGAATCCCTCCAGTTGATTCATATAAACGCACTCTTCTAAACTTCCATTTAGAAAAGCCGTTTTTACGTCCATCTGCCAGATATCATAGTCACGGAAGGCAGCAATCGCAAGTAGGATTCGAATGGATTTGAGCATAACCACTGGAAAAAAGGTTTCGTTATAGTCCACACAGGGTCTTTGACGAAAACCTGTTGCAATAAGTCTAGTTTTATAGGTTTCCACCTGGCCATCTATACTAATTTTCTTTTTGAAGATCCACTTGCATCCAACGAGTTTTACCCTAGAAGGAGTAACAACTAATGTCTAAACTTTCTTTGTGTACATGAACTCTATTTCAGATCTCATATCATCCGGCCATTTATCAGAGTTCATACCGGTAATGGCCTGCTCGAAACTAGTAGGATCATCTTTTTCCAAGATGCAATCCTCTTGATTCCGGTCTATAAGAAAACCGTAGTATCTTCGGGCGGACGATAAATCCTATTAGATCTGCGAAGTGGATGAGATTCGTCCGGGATTATTGAATCTTGAGGTTCTACCAAATCTTTAGTTTCAGTTTGTGGTTCTAGAATTTCTTCCAGTTCTACCGTGCTCTCACTAATTTCTTTTGTAAGAAACTGTCATTCTAAAAGGGTGGCGTGACGAGCAACAAACACCTTCTGTTTCTCGGTGTGGTAGAAAAGATATCCCTGTGAATATTTGCGGTATCCCACAAACTTGCATAATACTGATCGTGCCTCTAGCTTATCTGGGTTTTGCTTTTTAATAAAAGTAGGACAACCCCATATCTTAATATACTTAAGATACGGTCTCTTCCTACTCCATATATCATATGGAGTGGTAAGCACAGATTTGGTCGGAACCCTATTCAATAGATATGTTGTTTTCTCAAGAGCATATCCCAAGAAAGAAAGAGGTAATTCGGCATTACTCATCATGGAGCGAACCATATCTAATAGGGTACAATTCCTCCACTTTGATACACCGTTGTGCTGTGGCATATATGGAGGAGTAAACTGAGAGAGAATTCTCTTTTAGAAAATCAAGAAATTATGTGCTTAAGTATTCACCTCCTCGATCAGATTGAAGGATTTTATTACTTTTTCTAGTCTGGTTCTCTACTTCGCTCCTATATTCTTTGAATTTCTCAAAATCCTCAGATTTATGTTTCATCAGAAATATATATCCGAATTTAGAGAGATCGTCAGTGAATGTAATGAAGTATGAGAACCCACCCCTCTCATACGTAGAAATTGGAGCGCCCCGGCCATCAATCCGTGGCCAAATGCGGAACAAAAATTTACAAACGCGGCGCTACCACAACCCCGAATACGGATCAACCATTAACCCTAATCTAGCAATTAATTAAAGAGTTTATAAAGTTATACCGAATGATCCGTGTCCTTCGGTCTTTAACCTTTATCCAAAGCTCCTTGCGGCTTCCTTGATCAAGTTTGATCTTCGGTCTCTCCCCATCGAAGATGATCCACCCGAGAGTCTTTGCATCGAGCTCCAACCTTATATCCGAGGCAACTCGAGTACCTAGTTTGCTACACTAGATAGCCAAGATGAAGTAGAGAGTGTGTAGGATTATTTTGTCTCAATACACCCTAGGTTTCTCAACACATGAGACATGTAGGGTGAAGGTAGAAGAAGAAGCCATTGGAGGATGGGAGATTGAAGCTAGGAAAAACAAGTGAGGAAAAATGGTTAAGTGTTGTGAGTATTTGTGAGAATGGTTGCAACTAAAGAAAGCAAACCAAGAATAAATATCTCCACACAAAATATCTCCACACAAATATCCCACAACCCTCTCCAAAATATCAAGCATGGCACATAAAGTCAACTATGACTCACACCATGAGTCATGCAATGTGTCATGCTTGAACAAATTGTGACAAAACCCTCATCCTCCACCTCATTAACCTTTTAATCCAAAAATGTTAAAAACCAAAAACAAAGATGGCATCTTCAAAAGTAATCTTGGAAAGAATTACAAGAATACCCCTCATCCGTATATACATATCCGCATCCGTATTCCGACAGAATATGAATACAATGAGACGAAAATAATCCAACAATATAATACTAGAATCTGGCTTAAACCAAAGCCACTAGTATTATCCGTCCAAATCATGATACGTGCACAAGTGCACGTATATGATTGAACCCTGCCGTAAAACCATACAGCCTCTACATCGTTTTTCCTGAAGTAGGAAAACCCTCTGTGTGGGACTCTAAAGACTCATCAATACGCTGGCAGTGGGTTTAACCATAAGCACGTCAGCGGCACTAGCTGTACGTAACGGCTACCCAGGTATTGAGCGAAAGGGAGGCCGACGAGCAAACTCATCCTGAAACTCATACTGAGCCTGTCAGTGACAATATCCGTACAGTCCGGTCCGTTCGTCTATGAGTATCGCAAATCAAGTCTAGGTGGTGGATAAAGTCAAACCCCTAATAACACGACATTTAGTGTCAGCATGAAACCCATCACTACCTGAGAAACTACCGATCCTAGATCAGTAATTCTCAACTATCTTGGCCAAGGATTTCTGGTGATGGCCATCAGTGCACAACGGGACATCAACCCCCAATACCGGGAGAGACGAATCCCCTGACAATTCGCTCACTACCTCCATGTGGTTAGGGACTGTACCCAACTAAAACCTGTTTGCATGACTCCTTTGAGCCGTGGTAGGGTAGTAATCCAAGCACAGTGGGAACTCACACGAGACAAATGACGATCTTAGGTCGATAGACTAACCTGTACACATGTCACCTGGGAACTGCTATCTGACAATAAGTATAATACCAACTAGCATGTTCCCGGAGAGTCCGTTCGGTGTTCTCATAACCCAATGAGCACCTGTATACATCTTAGGTGAACAATCTAACACCAATGGCTTGTGAGACATGCCACCGCCCCTCGTCGGGTCTCGATCAGTATACACCAGTCTACTCTGGAGTATCGATGCCCAGTCTCAAAACTCCCATGACTAGGGACATTTAAGGATGTGCTTATAGACTACCCAGCTCCCATGTATATGATCACCATCATACTGTTGGCTATAGTGCCCTCAAGTCAATTATTGGATCGCAGGCACGTAATTGCAATGATTGAGGGAGGACCTATATAGGTAGGACGGTCTTACTCGAGATGATAATATGCTATCTGGTTTGTCTTTATCATCGTGTACATGCTTCAGGTGACATTACAGATCACTATTACATATTGATAGAGCCCATAGGATTCTTGCTTGACTACCGGCAGTATGATGGCGATCATATACGTGAGAGTTAGGTGGTCTATAAGCACATCCTTAAAGTGTCCCTAGTCATGTGAGTTTCGAGACTGGGCATCGATACTCCAAGAGTAGACTAGTGTATACGGATCGAGATCCAGACGAGGGGCGGTGGCCGGTCTCATAAGCCATTGGTGTCAGTTAGTTCACCTAAGATGTATACAGGTGCTCATTGGGTTATGAGTACACCGGACGGACTCGCCGGGAACATGCTAGTTGGTATTATACCTATTGTCAGATAGCAGTTCCCTGGTGACATGTGTACAGGTTAGTCTATCGACCTGAGATCGTCATTTGTCTCGTGTGAGTTCCTACTGTTCTTTGATTACTACCCTACCACGGCTCAAAAGAGTCGTGCAAACAGGTTTTAGTTGGGTACAGTCCCGAGCCACATGGAGGCAGTGAGCGGATCGTCAAGGGATTCGTCTCTCCCGGTATTGGGGGTTGATGTCGCGGTGTGCACGGGTGGCCATCATCAGAAATCCTTGGCCAAGGTAGTCGAGAATTACTGATTTGTATCAGTAGTTTCTCAGGTGGTGATGGGCTTCATACCGACACTAAATGTCACGTTATTAGGGGTCAGACTTTATCCACCCTCCTAGACTCGATATGCGATACTCATAGACGAACGGATCGGACTGTACGGATATTGTCACTGTCAGGCTCAGTAGGGTTTCAGGATGAGTTTGTTCATCGGCCTCCCTTTCGCTCAATACCTGGGCAGCCGTTATGTACAGCTAGTGCCACTGACGTGCTTGTGGTTAAACCCACTGTCAGCGTATTGATGAGTCTTTAGAGTCCCACACAGAGGGTTTTCCTGGTTCGGGCGAAACGTTGTAGAGGCCGTATGGTTTTATGGAAGGGTTCGATCATATTCGTACACTTGTGCACGGATCATGATCGGACGGATAATACTAGTGGGCTTTGGTTTAAGCCGGATCCTAGTATTATATTGTTGGATTATTTTCGTCTCGTTGTATTCGTATTCAGTCGGAATACGAATGCGGGTATGTATATACGGATGAGGGGTATTATTGTAATTCGTTATAAGATTTCTTTAGTTGATGCCATTTCTTTTTTGTTATAAACATTTAGGGTTTTAAATGTTTATTTGGAATGGAAAGTGTGACTCATTCTTTGCATTGATTGTGGCATGTGCACTTGGTGACTCATGGTGTGAGCGACATGCTAGATTCAATGTTTTGTGGTATGAGATGTTATATTGTGAGGTATTTTCTCTTGAGAGGGAAGATCTTTTTTTGGTGAGGGAATTTCTTTAGTTGCTTGCTCACAAAAGAAAAGACTTCACAATTTTCTTGACTTGCTCTTTTCCTTTCTTGAGCTCACACTTTCCTCTCATGGGCATCTTCTTCAACCTCCATCCATACCCTCTCATGAGTTGAGAATCCATGGGTGTTTTGAGACAAAGTATTCACACACTATCTCTACTTCATCTTGGGTATCTAGGCTAGCAAACTGGATATCCGAGTTGCTTCGATTTTGAAGCGGGAGCCCGTATTACTAATCCTCGACGTGGATCGTCTTCGACGAGGGAGACCGGAGATCGAACTTGATCGAGTAATCCACGAGGAGCTTGGGGCAGAGGTTGAATACCGAAGAACACGGATCGATCGGTATAACCTCTCCAAACTCTTTTTATAGAACTAGTATAGGGTTAATGGTACAATCCGTCGATTAAGGTTCCGTTAGCGTCGGGTTTTAAAAGTTTTTATTCCGCATTTGGCCATGGATTAATGGCCAGAGCGCTGCCGTAACCCAACAAATACTACTGGTAGTCAAGAAAAAATCTTATGGGCTCTATCAACATGTAATAGTGATCTGTAAGGCTATCTAATGCTGTATGTAAAGACAAACCAGATAGCATACTATCATCGAGTAAGACTGTTCTACCGGTATAGGCCCTTTCTCAATCATCATAATCACTTGCCTATGACTATGATAATGGCCTTGAGGGCACTATAGCCAACAATCTCCCACTTGCACTTAAGGTTAATTATTGCGGTGTCGCATACTCACAGCCCGTGTGATACCGAACACCCAACTTCTCTACTAATCAGTCTCACAAAGCTCGTTTGTGAAACTATTGTGTTCGAGAAATAGCCTCAGTGAGTGGATCCGCTCCAATGTTTCTTTCTGTATCTCTCTATATCTCAACTTCGTGGAGAAACCTATCTCCCAAAATGAGCAATACCTGTCTTAGAATATGTCTGGATATCTGATGGGTCCCAATTCACAAATGAACTCCAAATCCAGCAAACTTCTTAGACTGTATCGTCCACTGAATTTAATCAGTATCCCGCGCCATGCCTTCCTCAGTATTCTGCTTGGACCACCTGTCCAACATACTGTCCCTCAAAAGAGGGAAAATATAACTCCGACAGTCGCTCTGTCATCCACGTCACCTTGGAAGCCTGGAATGATAACCGTCTCCCGAAGGAGGCTGCCATTACCATATCCCAAGAACATCCACTTATGTTCTTAACTGCTTCCTCTCCAGGATTGGATTAATATATATGCTTATTGCAGCTAGTGCAAAAACAACATCTGGTGTGGTACTTGACATCACATGATTGACTCAATTGCCTAAGCAAGTGATATGCCAATCATGCAAATCTCTCTCCCCTTTAGTCTGAAAGACATCCTTTAGAGAGGGTGACTCTATCACTTGCAGGTACACCATAATGCCAGGAGTCAACCATTCTAAAACACCTTTAGAATAATGTCAAAGTACCCAGATTGTGACACTTCCCAAATCTAGATCTAAAACCATAAATCTAGTAACAAGAAACCCTGATATTATATCCATATCCTATGTGGAGAAACAACTTTGTGACAACCACAGTATAACCGATCGTAGTAAAGGAAGTTCACTTCCTATAAAGTGCATGTCATCCAATTACTAGGACATCACACCCTACTACATTCTTACTAGATCCATCTCCTATTCTGATGAGGTCAAAGCCTACGATTGTCACATAAAAAATAGATGATCTATCTCCGCTATATCTGCTTTAGTCTATAAATAGACACAAGCTACTTGTCCACTATGCTTCCGCTGCTCCCACTGACTATAACAACCCTTTGGCAGAGTCATATGCACGTGCACTTCTAAAGCTAGTTTAAAATGAAGCTATACTCATGCTCCTGCCGGGTCTCATAGTCTAGAACAGCAGCAATGGCAAGTCTGGGTAAACAAGAACCTCCATGTCACCGTCCTTGAGGATACCGAAGTACCTCTCGGGTGCCTGATGAAAGGTTCCTAGGCACCCTATAGAGGTCTCACAAGGCATCGAACATGCCAATTTAAAATTTTATGGGTACCGAGAAACCCTAATACGGATCTTAGACTAGAATTCTAGGCGAAATATAAATCCAGTTAACAACTTAACTAAAGTTAAGATGCTACAACCTTTGTAGATCCGGATATCCACTTCCTTAGCTCCACGTGCGCATCCTCTCGCTGTCCATCTTGAATCTTGGACTCTCGCGACGGCTTCATCGGAGAAACGAGCGGAATAGGTCGTCGGCTTCGTGCCGAAGATGATCTACGTCGAGGTTGCACAAGTTCAAGCTCCAACTTCACCAAGTGATGAAACTTGTGAAGAAAACACCCAAAACAACTTGGCAAGAGGTAGAGGGTGAAGAAATAGGAGGTGTGTTCACTTTAGAATTTGATTTCTCACTTTAGAACTCAAGTTGCCATTGATGGCATCAAGGTTTTTCTCTTGAAGATGAAGAAGAAGAAGTAGATAGAATATGATAAGTGTTGTTTAAGAAGAATAATAAAATCAATACTTATCATCTTCTAACCTAGGTTAAGTGTAGAGAATAAACCATGGTCACTTGGATGGGTTAGGGTTAAGCATGATGACAAGAATGGTTACAAAAGTCAAAGCTTCATGAAGCTTCAACTTAAAACAAAAAGGGCCACCATTCTCATCATAATCCTTTTCAAATAAATAAATAAATAAATAAATGAAAATGCAAAACCCTAATCAACACTTAACCATGGTTTAATTCTTTATACTTAACAACAAGATCAAGTATCATCAAACATGATACAAATATGTGCACAAAAGTATATCACATATACTTCTTGCACATCAAGTGAGAAAATCCATATAAAGTGAACCAATACTAGTTAATGCAATGCAGTATATCAAATATATAATTATACATTAAATCATTAAATCAACACTTGATTTAACGATCCGGTCATATCGCATATAACCGACCAGTATCCAATGTATCGGCTTATCGAATCAATGATTCGATAACTAGGTCATATCGAATATAACCAATCGAAACATTTATCGCGAGAATGAAATGCGGTATCACATACTCGCATTATTCTCGGTCCCGCACATATCTCATATGCGCTCCTATTTCGTTTCGCTTGAGCCAGGAAACCTCTGTGTAGGACTCTAAAGACTCGTCAATACGCCGGTAGCAGATGATGATCATATCAAGCACCCACAAGCCGCAAGCGGTCTGCTAAACGTAACGGCCATCCGGGCATTGAGCGATCAGAAGATCGACGAGCTAGCCCGCTCACACTCCTGTGAATCCAACCAGTAACACTTACCATACAGTCCGGTCTGTTCGTCTGATACGTCGCATATCAAGTCTAGGGGTGGTAAACGTCAGACCCCAATACTCGATAAGTCGTGCCGATGTGAGGCTCATAACGGGTCGAGAAACTACTGGTAACACTTACCAGCAAATCTCTGATCAGCCCTGGCCAGGGACTTCCCTGTTACGGCCAATCGAGCACAGCGCAACATCAACCCCCAATACCGGGAGAGACGAAACCCCTCCTATCGCTCATTGCCTCCATGTGACTCGGGACTGTACCCAAAGACCACCGTTTTGCACGCCCTCATGGACGTGGTAAGGTGGAGATCAAAGCACAGTGGGAATCACACAAGACTCTATGACGATCTCGGGTCTACAGACTAACCTGCACAAGTGTCACCTGAGAACTGCCATCTGACGTGAGGTATAATACCATCTGGGAGTTCTCGGCGAGTCCGTCCAGTGTACCCAGTCTCCACTGAGCACCCGTACACCATCTCTGATGTAAAACACCAATGGATATGGGATCATCCATCGCCCATCTCATGGGTCGAGAAGCGTATACGCTAGTCTACTCTGGTATATCGATGCCCCGTCTCGATACACCCACGACTAGGGACCTTGAAGGATGTACTTATGGACTACCATGTCCCCACTAGTATGATCTGCATCATAGTCCAGGTAGTCAAGTACACATCCTAAGGGCTTTACCAACATGTAACCATAAGACAGTTTAAAGAGACTAGTGTACTGTTAAGATAAAGAGTAACCAGATAGCATACTATCATATCGAGCAAGAAAGTCATCTCTATATATGTCCAAGCATCCAATATAATATACATCATCTGTACAATACTGGCCTCTAGGGCATACATACAACTAACAATCTCCCACTTGCACTAGGGCCAGCTGCTGTAGTATCGCATACCGAGCATCCCGAAGAGTCTCTCAAACTGTATCTGGGGAATGGCCTTCGTGAGTGGATCCGCCGTGTTGTTCTTCGTGTCAACCCTCCCGACCTCGATCTCCCGGCGATCAACTATCTCCCGGATCAGGTGATACCGCCTCAGAATATGCCTGGATCGCTGATGGGACCTGGGTTCCTTGGCCAAAGCCACCGCTCCATTGTTATCGCAATACAAAGGTATTGGATGCTCAATGGATGGAACCACTCCAAGTTCAGTAATGAACTTCCTGATCCAGACAGCCTCTTTGGCAGCATCGTTGGCAGCGATGTATTCAGCCTCCATCGTCGAGTCTGCCACGGTTTCCTGCTTGGAACTCTTCCAGCTAACCGCCCCTCCGTAAAGGGTAAAGACAAAGCCCGACTGCGACTTAGAGTCGTCCTTATCACTCTGGAAGCTCGAATCGGTAAAGGACTCCACTTGGAGCTCTCCGTTACCATACACCAAGAACATATCTCTAGTCCTTCGTAAGTACTTGAGAATGCTCTTCACAGCTGTCCAGTGACTCTCTCCAGGATCAGCTTGATACCTGCTCACTACACTTAGTGAGTATGCTACATCGGGTCTGGTACATAGCATCGCATACATGATAGAGCCTACTGCCGAAGCATAGGGTATCCCTTGCATGCGAGCTCTCTCCAAATCAGTCTTGGGAGACATCTCTTTGGAGAGAGTGACTCCAGAGATCGTGGGTAAGTTCCCACGCTTGGACTCTTCCATACTAAACCTCTTTAGTATGGTGTCAATGTACCTGGATTGGGACAATCCCAATATCCTTTTGGATCTATCTCTATAGATCCTGATTCCCAATATGCAGGAGGCATCACCAAGATCTTTCATTGAGAATCTTTGTGATAAGAAGAGCTTGACCGATTGCAGCATAGGAATATCATTTCCTATCAAGAGTATGTCGTCCACGTACAATACGAGGAAGACAACTTTACTCTCTGCCACCTTCTTGTAGATACAAGGTTCATCTGGATTTTTGACGAAATCAAACTCTTTGATAACGACGTCAAAGCAGATATTCCAACTCCGCGATGCTTGCTTTAATCCATAAATGGATTTAAGCAGCTTGCACACCTTCCCGCTGCTCCCACTGTCTACGAAGCCCTCTGGCTGAGTCATGTACACGCACTCTTCTAAATCACCATTTAGAAAGGCGGTCTTAACATCCATTTGCCAGATCTCGTAATCATGATAAGCAGCGATGGCAAGCATGATCCGGATGGATTTAAGCATAGCCACTGGAGAAAAGGTCTCGTCATAGTCCACACCTGGTCTTTAACGAAAACCCTTTGCTACAAGTCTAGCTTTGAAAGTCTCCACTTTCCCATCTACACCAAGTTTCTTCTTGAAGATCCACTTGCTCCCAATGGGTTTTACCCTTTCAGGAGCAACTTCCAAAGTCCATACTTTGTTGGTGTACATGGAATCCATCTCAGACCGCATAGCATCCAGCCATTTCACTGAGTCCCCACTCGTGATGGCCTGCTCGAAGCTAGTTGGGTCATCATCCTCCATGATGCAATCCTCGCTCCCACCATCCATGAGAAAACCGTAGTATCTCTCAGGTTGGCGAGGAACCCTACTAGATCGGCGGAGAGGCTGAGGTTCATTGGGAGCTACTGAATCTTCTGGTTCCACTAAATCTTCAGTTACGGTTTGTGTATCTGGAACCTCTTCCAGCTCTACCACTTTGCCACTAATTTCCTTTTCAAGGAATTCCTTTTCCAAAAAGGTGGCATGTTGAGCAACAAACACTTTTTGTTCCTCACTGTGGTAGAAAAAATACCCATATGAATTCTTTGGATATCCCACAAACTTGCAGAGAACTGACCGTGCCTCGAGCTTGTCCGGATTTTGCCTTTTGACATAGGCCGGACAACCCCATATCTTAACTCGTTTAAAATACGGTCTCTTCCCACTCCATATCTCATATGGTGTGGTAGGTACAGATTTAGATGGAACTTGATTCAATAGGTATGTTGCTGTTTCCAGCGCATAACCCCAGAAGGAAATAGGTAACTCAGCTGTGCTCATCATAGAGCGCACCATATCTAATAGGGTGCGGTTCCTCCGTTCTGATACACCGTTGTGCTGTGGTGTATATGGAGGAGTTAGCTGAGAGAGAATCCCATTCTCTTTTAGGAAGTCCAGGAATTCATTGCTTAAGTATTCTCCTCCTCGATCAGATCGTAGGATTTTAATACTTTTTCCGGTTTGGTTCTCAACTTCTTGTTTATATTCCCTAAATTTCTCAAAAGCTTCTGATTTGTGTTTCATCAGGAACACATACCCGAACCTAGAGAGATCGTCAGTGAATGTAATGAAGTATGAAGAACCATCCCTGGCATGTGTAGACATGGGACCGCATACATCACTATGTATAAGTCCCAAGAGTTCGGTAACTCTTTCTCCGTGTCCCGTAAACGGAGTTTTGGTCATCTTGCCTTTGAGACATGACTGGCAAGTGTCATAAGATGAAAATTCAAACGGAATTAAATATCCATCTTTATGCAACTTAGCTAGTCGTGTCGCATTGATGTGACCCAGTCTACAATGCCACAAGAAGGATTCGTTGAGTTCAGAACTCTTCCTCTTGTGTGTGTTTGTTATGCTCAGAACTGTTGATTGATTTAGAACATAAATGCCATTGCATAACGTGCCTGATCCAACCAACTTTTGGTTACGGAAAATGTTCATAACATTGTCCTGTAATACAAAATTATATCTCTCTTTACTCAATAAAGAAACTGATATAATGTTGCATATCAGGTTCGGCATGTAATAGCATTCGTTCAGAACCAATGTATTACCAGTTGGTAATATAAGGTGATATTCCCCGACAGTCTTAGCTGCAACAATTGCACCATTTCCAACTCTAATGTCTTTATCACCTTCTCCAAGTTCTCTACCTTTCCTAAGCCCATGTAACTGATTACATATATGGGATCCTGACCCGGTATCTAATACCCAGGACGTAGAGCAAATGGAGAAACAGTTCTCAGTAACGAACACACCCGAAGAAAATGCATCAACATGTACTTTCTTCATTCGGGTGGCATGGGAATCCTGGTATTCCCCTATATCCTGTTCATTCCTATAACTCTTATAAGAAAGAACGGAACCAACGTTCCCCAGAACAGTATAACATGCGGGTTCGGTCAATACATCCATATTATTATCTTTATTAGGGCATGAAATGGTCGCTACCTGGAGAGAGAGAGAAGAAAACACTTTAGCGTATGCTCGTGCAAGATCAGATTGGTTATTATCTTATCTAATCAGGATGGCTCCCACTGCTTTTTATCAAATCTTCCTCCAAACCCTAAAAGGAAAGACTAGCCCGGATTAATTACACACTACAAGTTCGCCAATCTTTCAGCCAGGCCAGTGTCGGTACTTTGAGGGAGGTCCCCCGTGCTTTCGCACGAACCTAATTAATGTAAACCTCGTTTTCCCAGAGGCGTAACCCCGTTGACACCTTTCTAGACACCTACTTGATTAGCTAATTGCAATGTGTAAAACTCTTCCAGGAGTAACTCTTACTCGCAGTGGGTATCGGGATCCAACTATCTCATAGAAGGTATGCAATCTCATTGCAAATTTCAACACTTGAAATTCCCGATAATGTTTTTGCCCCGAACGATCTATGACCTTGACAAGGTCAACAAACCATAGACCGCAAGTCAAGTTCAACCCGTCATTTCTTGATTGAATCAAACCCACCCGCACGACCCTTGACAAGGTCAACAAGGCCGTACGACTACCCTAACCCAATCTGCATCATATGCATAAGCAGACAAATACTGGTTAGCTACCGCACACTGCGCCTTGACAAGGTCAAAAAACGCAGCACGAATACTAAACAGGACTTATCTGAAATGACGGAGGGCTACGACAGGTTTTTCTGAAAACCTATTGCGTAATGAACTTGATATCGTTGTAGAATCAAATGAAGTTTTAAAATGGAGTGATTTTGAGGCTTTTTCTAGTTTTGCTAAAGGAGTCAGTCCCGGTGAAGGGATCTCGGTCCTTTCCTCGTCGAATGAGGTGCGGGATATATCATATATATCGCTGTGCAAAGCAAAAACCCAAAAGCAGTCAAAAGCAAACCGAGTGTGTAGCATCTGCCAGTTATTGCTAAAGGAGTCACTCCCGGTGAAGGGATCTCGGTCCTTTCCTCATCGAATAAGGTGCAGGGTATATCATATATACCGCTATGCAAAGAAAGAACTGTAGCTACCTGTTTTGTTTTTAAAATTTGATTCTACAACATCTTAGGTTTCTTTTCTTTCATTAATCACATTAATGAAGTCCCATCATTTAAGTACCTAAACATCACAGATAGATATGACGTACACTTATGCCATCCGCATTCGCCTCGATATCCCCTCGTGCACCGTTAGGTTAGGTAACTAACGACAGAGCAGGGCAGGACTAGCGCGGGTGTAAAACATAAGTAACGTCTATATAATATATCATATATACTATATACTATATCCATCACAGATATCGCAGCAGAAGAAACATATGAAATATTGGATATTCTAGGACGTCCGTGTTTTCAATACGAGCCAGTATAAAACACGGATTCCATGGTCGTGATGAATAGCCAATCCCACACCCCTAGACCCCTACGAGAGCGGCAAGCAACCCTGCCAATTCCAGGGTTAGGAGACCCGGACTCGACTCCTCGAGTTGGTTTCCCACTGGACCCCAGAACCCGGTTACTTGTGCTCCCCTCCTTGGGTCTATCCTAATGCGGAAAAGTAAATAATATACAAAGGGTGACAGCTTCCGCTACCTGGAAGTGCCCCAAATAAAAGAATATTACATACAAGTTTTTACATGAATGAAAATGAAAAACACTCATCTCACATAAAACCCCCCGGCTATTCAAACACGACGATCCAATATAACATATCCAGCAACACATAACATCACATGTCATCAACGTAAGTAAGTATGCATACCCCAATTGTCGTTGACGTATAGCAACGAAACCGGCGATATGAACATACTACACTTACGGTCACAGAAAAGAAAGTGTAAAACTACAACAATTGGAATCCGCAACTTCTTTAGACATCACATGCCTAATCAAATGAAATACTTGGACATCACATGCCTAACAGTTATAAACCCCGCATTTTAGTCTCATTATCAAAAACTCTTTTCAATATCAGGTGAAACTAAACCGCTAGATTTATAACATTCATTCAGTTATCTCATAACTGTTTGTGAATTCCAATTATTGTATCACATTCCAGATAAACAGATAATGTTAAACTTTCCGATCGAACAGTCGAATACCCAAGTTTTCCCGATACATCTCAACACATGAAATAAGTCTAACAACATTCAGTTCGTGCCTCAGTACCAACGGTCCAGCCGTAGAAGGGTCAAGCCAACGCCTCACATGTGGCACGCCGTACTGTCCCAAACCCGAAGGTTCAAAGGGCAGTTCAAGACGGTCACATAATCGAGTTAAGGTTTGTTGTCTTCTAGAGGGTCCATCGCGTTACTTGCACTACTTAGAACGTCGTTAAACTACAGAAAAATCCAACACTTGGAAATTTCCCGACAGGGGAAAAATTGGGTATTTATATCCGGTCGAACTTTTTAACATATTCTAAAAATTATCCGGAAATACACAAAGACGAAATTTGATAATCCGATCGAACTATCGAAGCTCCAAAACAACCCCAGAAAATTCAACTCTTGAATAAATATTAAAAATTCCCAGGAAAACCAGCACTGGAAGCTAAGAATTACTGTGCAGAATTCTTTGTTTAATGAATCCGTACGGCCGCGGAACCGCCGCATGAGCCATGCTCATGCCGCGGAACCGCGGCGACTTGGTGGATTTACGCTGTCGAATTTCACAGTAATTCTTATATTCACCTGCTGATTTTTCTGCATATTTTTAATTTGGAAAAATCCCAGATTTTAGAAAATGTACAGAGAGCATTTTGTGAGTTAGGGTTTCGGTTCGTTCGGACTTCAAATTGCGTTTAGACTTCGCCTAAGGCTCTAGCTAAGCTCTGATACCAGTGAAAGGTTCCTAGGCACCCTATAGAGGTCTCACAAGGCATCGGACATGCCAATTTAAAATTTTATGGGTACTGAGAAACCCTAATACGGATCTTAGACTAGAATTCTAGGCGAAATATAAATCTAGTTAACAACTTAACTAAAGTTAAGATGCTACAACCTTTGTAGATCCGGATATCCACTTCCTTAGCTCCGCGTGTGCGTCCTCTCGCTGTCCATCTTGAATCTTGGACTCTCGCGACGGCTTCATCGGAGAAACGAGCGGAATAGGTCGTCGGCTTCGTGCCGAAGATGATCTACGTCGAGGTTGCACAAGTTCAAGCTCCAACTTCACCAAGTGGTGAAACTTGTGAAGAAAACACCCAAAACAACTTGGCAAGAGGTAGAGGGTGAAGAAATAGGAGGTGGGTACACTTTAGAATTTGATTTCTCACTTTAGAACTCAAGTTGCCATTGATGGCATCAAGGTTTTTCTCTTGAAGATGAAGAAGAAGAAGTAGATAGAATATGATAAGTGTTGTTTAAAAAGAATAATAAAATCAATACTTATCATCTTCTAACCTAGGTTAAGTGTAGAGAATAAACCATGGTCACTTGGATGGGTTAGGGTTAAGCATGATGACAAGAATGGTTACAAAAGTCAAAGCTTCATGAAGCTTCAACTTAAAACAAAAAGGGCCACCATTCTCATCATAATCCTTTTCAAATAAATAAATAAATAAATAAATGAAAATGCAAAATCCTAATCAACACTTAACCATGGTTTAATTCTTTATACTTAACAACAAGATCAAGTATCATCAAACACGATACAAATATGTGCACAAAAGTATATCACATATACTTCTTGCACATCAAGTGAGAAAATCCATATAAAGTGAACCAATACTAGTTAATGCAATACAGTATATCAAATATATAATTATACATTAAATCATTAAATCAACACTTGATTTAACGATCCGGTCATATCGCATATAACCGACCAGTATCCAATGTATCGGCTTATCGAATCAATGATTCGATAACTAGGTCATATCGAATATAACCAATCGAAACATTTATCGCGAGAATGAAATGAGGTATCACATACTCGCATTATTCTCGGTCCCGCACATATCTCATATGCGCTCCTATTTCGTTTCGCTTGAGCCAGGAAACCTCTGTGTAGGACTCTAAAGACTCGTCAATACGCCGGTAGCAGATGATGATCATATCAAGCACCCACAAGCCGCAAGCGGTCTGCTAAACGTAACGGCCATCCGGGCATTGAGCGATCAGAAGATCGACGAGCTAGCCCGCTCACACTCCTGTGAATCCAACCAGTAACACTTACCATACAGTCCGGTCTGTTCGTCTGATACGTCGCATATCAAGTCTAGGGGTGGTAAACGTCAGACCCCAATACTCGATAAGTCGTACCGATGTGAGGCTCATAACGGGTCGAGAAACTACTGGTAACACTTACCAGCAAATCTCTGATCAGCCCTGGCCAGGGACTTCCCTGTTACGGCCAATCGAGCACAGCGCAACATCAACCCCCAATACCGGGAGAGACGAAACCCCTCCTATCGCTCATTGCCTCCATGTGACTCGGGACTGTACCCAAAGACCACCGTTTTGCACGCCCTCTGTAAGTGCACGGCGGTGCCCCGGCCGTCAATCCGACGGCCAAACGCGAAAACGGTGAAAAATTTTAATTTTGCGGACTTAGCAAACCGGCACCACCGCGCACTAAACCCCGGATCGTGCCATTAAACTAATTCTAGCAAACAAGAGAAGGGTTAGAGATATACCGAATGATCCGAGTCCTCCGGTCTTCATCTCCGCTCCGATCTCCTCGCGGGATCTCCGTCCGTCTCCTCCTCGTCGGAAAGGGCACCACGAAGCCGGGTACTTTTACGGGCTCCCACCTCAATACCGAGGCAACTCGGGCGCGAAGTAGGCTAGCCGACGCGTCCAAGTTTTGCCGTAGAATGTAGTGTAGAGTGCATGTCTCACTTTGGGGTTTGTTGCCATTTGTGGATGATGGAGGAAACAAGATAAGAAAAATGGTGCTTGCATTTTTCTTAGCATGAAAAGAGATCAAGAATGAAACACTCTCAAGGATGAAGATGAAGCTCTCTTCTTCTCTTTTCTTCTTCTCTCTTTCTTTTTTCTTAACCATGAATAAAATTCTCTCATCAAGTGAGAATGAAAATGGTGGAGCAAAAACAATATGATCGCAAGAGGGAGGTGAGTGTAGGAAGCAAAAGTGGTGACCACATCCTAAAACATAATCATCACTAAATCAACATCAAACCTCACTTCATTTCTAATCTCATATAATCTCATAAATGCATGAAAAGCAAAGATGCTTATCATATCAAACCTTATGCAAATAAGTCCTCCACAAAGTGTTATTTGCAAAACTGCAAATAACCCCCTCCATCAGAAAAGTCCGGCCGGGAAAGAACAAAGGAAAACCGGCCGGAACGGAATGCAAACTGGCAACTCCAGAAAACTGGTCCCGTAATAAATTACAGGAAAACCCCGATACTGTGCATACACACCCGCATTTGTATTCCGACCGAAATACAAATGCAAAGAGACAAAACTACACTGTAATATACTAGGATCCGGCTTAAACCAAAGCCGGCTAGTAAAATCCGTCCGATCCTGATTCATGCAAGACCGCACGTATCTGATCGAACCTTGCCATATAACCATACGGCCACTAGTACAAACTGTCCGATCTTGATCCGTGCAATACCGCACGTATCTGATCGGACCCTGCCATATCTCCATACGGTCTCTACAGCGTTTCGCCTGAAACTTGAGTAACTGAAAGTGTGGTGGACTCTAAAGACTCGTCAATACTATGGCTGTGGATTTAACCACTAGCACGTCAGAGGTATAAGCCAATACGTGACGGGCCACCAGCTATTGACTAAAAGGGACGTCGATGAGTGAACTCATCCTGACACCCTACTGAGCCTGTCAGTGACAATATCCGTACAGTCCGGTCCGTTCGTCTATGAGCATCGCATGTCGGGCCTAGGGGGTTGGTAAAAGTCAGACCCCCAAAAGCGGTACAAGTCGTGTCGGAGTGTAGCCCAGAACACCCTGAGATACTACTGGAATACCTACCAGTAAATCTCCTGCCTTGGCCAAGGTCTTCGTGTAATGGCTCTCCTAGAGACAGCGCGACCTCACCCCCAATACCGGGAGAGACGAACCCCTGAAGATCCGCTCACTGCCTCCATGTGGCTCGGGACTGTACCCAACTAAAACCTGTTTGCACGACTCCTTTGAGCCGTGGTAGGGTAGTAATCAAAGTACAGTGGGAACTCACACGAGACAAATGACGATCCCCAGGTCGATGAACTAACCTGTACACATGTCACCGGGGAACTGCTATCTGACGTCAGGTATAAGACCAACTAGCATGTTCCCGGCGAGTCCTGTCCGGTGTACTCATAACCCAATGAGCACCTGTATACATCTTAGGTGAACCAACTGACACCAGTGGCTTGTGAGACCGGCCACCGCCCCTCGTCGGGGTCTCGACTGTATACACTAGTCTACTCTGGAGTATCGATGCCCTGTCTCGAAACTCCCACGACTAGGGACCTTTTAAGGATGTGCTTATAGACTACCAGCTCCCACGTATATGATCGCCCTCATACTGCCGGTAGTCAAGCAAGAATCCTAGGGGCTCTATCAACGTGCAATAGCGACCATGCCAGGTCACCTAAAGCAGTGCACGATGATAAAGGTAAACCAGATAGCATACTATCATCTTGAGTAAGACTGTCCTACCGGGATAGGTCCTCCCTCAATCATTGCAATCACGTGCCTGTGATCCAATAATTGACTCTGAGGGCACTATCTCCAACAATCTCCCACTTGCACTCAAGGTTAATTATTGCGATGTCGCATACTCACAGCCCGTGTGATACCGAACACCCAACTCCTCTACTAGTCAGTCTCACAAAAACCGTTTGTGAAACTATTGCGTTCGAGGAATAGCCTCAGTGAGTGGATCCGCCTTGATGTTTCTTTCTATGTCTCTCTATATCTCAAGTTCGCGGAGAAAACCATCTCCCGAAATGAGCAATACCTGTCTTAGAATGTCTGGATGTCTGATGGGACCGAGCTCATAAATGAACTCCAAATCCAAACTTCTTAGACTGTATCGTCAACTGAACTTAATCAGTATCCCGCGCCATGCCACCCTCAGTATTGCCTTGGACCACCTGTCCAAAATACTGCCCCTCGTCAGAAGGAAAACTATAACTCTGACAACCTCCTTGTCGTCCATGTCACCTTAGAAGCCTGGAGTGATAACCGTCTCCTAAAGGAGGCAGCCGTTATCATATCCCTAGAACATTCACTTATGTTCTAAAACTGCTTCCGACTGTTTCCCCAGGATTGGATCAATGTCAACTTATTGCATCTACTGCAAGAACAACATCTGGTGTGGTACTTGACATCTCATGACTGACTCAATTGCCTAAGCAAGTGATCTGCCAATCATGCGCATCCCTCTCTACTTTAGTCTATAAGACACCTTTAGGGAGGGTGACTCCATCACCTGCAGGTACACTACCGTGCCAGGAGTCGTCCATTCTGAATACTCTTAGAATGCTGTCAAAGTATCCTGATTGGGAAACCACCCAAATCTAGATCTAAAACCATAGATCTAGTAGCCAGTATGTTTGATATAATGTCCAAGTCCTTTGTGGAGAAACCACTGTGTGACGACCAAAGTATAACCGATCGTAGTATAGGAATATCACTTCCTACCACCTTCTCAACAGATCCATCCCCTATTCTGATGACGTCAAACCTATGACTGTCACATCAGAAATAGATGATCTATCTCCGCTACATCTGCTTTAGTCTATAAATAGACATAAGCCTGATGTCCACCAATGCTTCCGCTGCTCCCACTGATTACGACAACCCTCTGCCAGAGTCATATAGACGTGCACTTCTAAAACTAGTTTAGAACGACGCTATACTCATCCTCCTGCCGGGTCTCGTAGCCTGGAACAACAACAATGGCAAGTGTGGGTAAACAAGAACTTCTCTGTCACCGTCCTTGAGGCTACCGGAGTACCTCTCGGGTGCCTGAAGTTACCCACCTTATCTGCGGAGTGGCCAATGGAATGTCAAATTAGATTGAATCTTTAGGTTCCTATCAAATCTTCAGTAATCGTTTGTGGTTCTGGAATCACTTCCAGTTCTACCATACTCCCACTACGGTTTTCTGAAAAAAAATCCATTTCTTTTAAAATTGTGGTGAGTTAAGAACAATATCACTATTGATCTCCCAGATGGTAGAAAGTCAACCCTCGTCATAGCCTGGGTCAACCCACAAACAGCCATTACAGAAACGTGCCTTTGAGTTATCCAGAGTCTGGTTTTAAGCATAAGCCGGACAACTCCCCGTACCTTAACATCGTTAAGATATGAACTGTTCTATATCCAATATAGAACCAGAGGCACTGATTTAATTGAACCAGATTCAAATCATGCATCTGTCTCCAGTGCATGTCAACTAAATGGAAGGAGGCCGATTAGCGTTACTCAACTTAGGAATGCTTCCAATTATGAGTAACCTGAAAGAGAAGCAATTTCTCTTAACCATTACTACCAACTGAATACCATACACAAGTATCTACATCTTCGATCACTTTGAAGAATCCCGATACTTGCTACACCTGGTTCTCTACTCTATTCAAATACCTATAACTCCTCAAAACTTAGACCATGTGCTTCTACGAAACACATGTCTAAGAACTAGAGAAGTTAAAAGTAAACAGAATATAGTATGAGGACCTACCCCTCTGTCCTAATGGACCCTGGACAACATACAATACTCTGTATAAGTCCCTTGAGTCTAATGACTCATTCACTGTGTGTCGTAGGTTGAAAACTGTACTTTTGGTTAAGAAGAATTACACCGCTGTTCAATGCTCCTTACCTAACCATCCACTGATATAGGTAAATGTCATCGACATAATATCAAAAGGTATATCTCACTCTATAAAAATAGACGTACAGATATATCAATTTGAAATTGGTGCACAACAGCGGATATTCAAAACCAAATATTTGCCGACCGGCAAACAACCCAGGTGGCATCCTCAAATATCACCAATTACAACGAATCCCGATATAATGAGGATGATCACCCAATTCCCAATAACTTACTCCCACTCATCATCTGTAAAACCATACAGATGTGAGAATCAAATCTGGTAAATACATACCCTGGAGTAAGTGTCAAATCGGGAAATCAGTTTTCTATTAACAGTACACAGTGAAACTGAAACATTGAAATGTTTCGTTGGGGTATCCTGGTATTCCTAGTAATGCCTCATCCATTATCCAGATTCACAACTGTAACCGTATAATTCTTTGCCACCTCTCCAAATCCCTTTATATGTCTTTAGTCATTACCTTCTGCACACCCCTTAGGTCAAATGGTTTTCTTCCTTCCCTACCGTTCGGCACCAGCCTATGGTTTGGAAGAAGACTATCCAATAAACATAATGGGTGTACTGTCCTAATCCTAGGAGCACTCGCAATGCGAGAGAAGGTGAAGATAAAAGACAACCGAATAAACCTTATTCCTATTTCTCCTGGACCAGAATCCATCCCCGAACTGGAACAAGTTCCTTTCGAGTTCGTATATAACCATACGATGGAGTATCCAAATAAACTGTGGATCTTCGTAGTGATACGAAGTGTCCTGGAGGAATACAAAGGTGATTTAGGATTGGCGAAGAAATACTTGGCTAGGTCGTGAATATCAGTCGCAATTTACTTTGCCCTCTTACTAATCCCTTGCTTTGTCTTAATCTTAATACCTTCTGCACACCGTTTAGGCTAATTGGTTTTCTTCATTCCCTACCGGTCGGCACCAGCCTAAGGTTTGGAAGAAGACTATCCAATTTGCGTAATAGGTGTACTATCTCCTAAACCAAGGAGTACTCACAACTTGAGAGAAGGTAAAAGGGAAAAGACAACTGAATATTCCTATCCGTTTTCTCCAGAACCGGAAACCATCCTCGAATTCCTTCGAGTTCGTATCTAACCATACGATGGTTTTGTCCAATGGAAGTGGATGTTCGTAGTAATACGGGGTGTCCTGGAGAAAAGGGTAAAAGTAGGAGTGGCAATGAGGTCTGCAACTCTGACAATCCAAAAGCCAGTGTTAAGAAGGTTCGGTCAACTTGGTCATTGAGTCATAGTCTAGGGTCGGGTCAATGGTCGCTGCCAGAGAGAGAGAGAAAAGAAACACTCAGCATGCACTCTATCCTAGATCAGAATGGTTACCAATTTATCTAATCTGGAAACCTCCCACTGTACCTCAAATTCTCCTCCAAACCTGAAAGAAGAATCAGTCGGGGTCACCCGAGGAGTAAACTAACTCATCAGTGGGAATCGGGATCCAACTATCATCGCATGATAACGTGACGGAATCCGCTCACGGTGTCACACTCCAGAAGGTATGCGCATATCTGGCAAGTTTCAGTTCTTTTGAAACTCCCGATGTGATTTCTGCCCCATGCTCTTATGACCTTGACGAAGGTCAACAAATCATAAGTCACATGTCAAGTTCCACCCGTCATTGTCCAGGTTAATTTGAACCCACCCGTACAAGCCCTTGACGAAGGTCAACAAGGCTATACGACTGTCCCAAACCAACACATCTATCTATGCAGCAGAAAAGTAACAAGCAGCTACCATGCACTATGCCTTGACGAAGGTCAACAAACATAGCATGAATACTACGTGCTACCCGTTTGAAACGACGGAGGGCTACGAATGGTTTCTGGCGAAAACCTTTAACGTAATGAACTTGATCTCGTTGAAGGAACGGATAGCTTTTTAGAAAATATAGTGACGAAAACCTTTACTAAAGAGGTCACTCCCGGTGAAGGGATCTCGGCTCTTTCCCCGTAGAATGAGGTGCAGGATATTCCAATTGAATACCACGATGCAAAGCAAAAGTAATCGGCTATAGTGAAGTTAATGCCCTGACGCAAACTTCTGTCCAAGGGGTCACTCCCGGTGAAGGGATCTCGGCCCTTGCCTTGTCGACTGAGGAGCAGGATATTCCAAATGAATACCACGATGCAAAACAAAAGTGAACGTCCTTGCAATAACAGCTTTTTGAAAAGTGTTCCAACAACATCAGAATAGGTTTGTTTTAACTTGCATTGATCCGAATCAACGCAGTCCCATCAATTAATCACACCACAAAGAACGAAAATATACTGACGTACGTATATGCCATCCGCATTCGCCACTGGGTCCCGTCATCACCCGTTAGGTTAGCTTACTAACGACAGAGCGGGGACTGGACTAGCGCGGATGAAAAACATATACAACATCTACTAATATATATACCAATATATTATATTTCGCTCAAGGCGTGAAAGAAATGCAACATCACAGAAAATGTACAGCATCACAAAAACAATACAGATATCTGGGATCCCCGGGTTTCACAGAGCCACTACTGAAACCCGACGTTCCCCTGGTCGTGTGGATAGCCTGTGCAATGAAATCCTAGACCCCTACGGGCGCGACAAGTTACCCGCCAAAACCTGAAGCGAGGCAGCCCCCTTTAGCTCCGTGAATGGACCACCCAGCACTCCACGGAATCCGGCAACTTGGGCACCCCTCCTGGGTCAACCTGTACCCCCTACGAGTGCGGCGAATAGCCCGCCAATCCCAGAGTGAAGCCCCCTCCGTCTCAATGCCATGAGATGCGGGCTTGTTGCCCTCCAGAACCCGGCTATCCGTGCACCCCACCGCGGGGTAATCCTAGTACAGAATGTAAAATATACATACACCGGGTGCATCGACCGCAACCAGGTCGTGCCCCAAAATAATAATACAAACAGGCAGTGACGGCAGTCCACATGTCGGACGCTCGCCCCGCAATATCAAATGTACATAATACAACAGCACAACTGTACTAGCATTGCATCCAGGCTATCCCTCACGACCGATCCGTAACATCACAGCATAAACATAGAACATCAACGTGAAAGTCACGTTCGCAAATCCGTCTAACCGGGCTATAGCAGTTAGACCGGATTTACCGATCGAGTGACATTCACGGTCGCAGATATAATGAAAATACTGTGAAAAATGTGTTTAAAATTTTCCGATTGACCAAAAATTAACAAGTGGACCCCCAATCAAAACTGTAGCACTCACAGAAAACCTGGGCCCAATTTTAATATTCCAAAACCCATATTTTAAGCCCAGAAAGCCTCTGTAAAAAATTGGTGCAGTGATCTCCACAATGTGCGGCGGAAGGGCGGCGGAATGGGGGTATGTGCGGCGGTTCCGCGCTCCCACTGTGGACTCACTTCATCGAAATTTTACAGTGTTCTTAGATTTTCCAGTACATCAATATTTTACAACCTGAAAAATTTTTAGACTTCAAAAAATTTCAACAGAAACTGATGTGAAGGAAAAAATACGGTTTTGGAATTTTGGTCGATCGGAACTGAAAAACACATCAAACGAAGCTAGACGAAGTTAATGGCGAGGCTCTGATACCACTGTAAGTGCACGGCGGCGCCCCGGCCGTCAATCCGACGGCCAAATGCGGAAACGGTGAAAAACTTTAATTTTGCGGACTTAGCAAACCGGCACCACCGCGCACTAAACCCCGGATCGTGCCATTAAACTAATTCTAGCAAACAAGAGAAGGGTTAGAGATATACCGAATGATCCGAGTCCTCCGGTCTTCATCTCCGCTCCGATCTCCTCGCGGGATCTCCGTCCGTCTCCTCCTCGTCGGAAAGGGCACCACGAAGCCGGGTACTTTTACGGGCTCCCACCTCAATACCGAGGCAACTCGGGCGCGAAGTAGGCTAGCCGACGCGTCCAAGATTTGCTGTAGAATGTAGTGTAGAGTGCATGTCTCACTTTGGGGTTTGTTGCCATTTGTGGATGATGGAGGAAACAAGATAAGAAAAATGGTGCTTGCATTTTTCTTAGCATGAAAAGAGATCAAGAATGAAACACTCTCAAGGATGAAGATGAAGCTCTCTTCTTCTCTTTTCTTCTTCTCTCTTTCTTTTTTCTTAACCATGAATAAAATTCTCTCATCAAGTGAGAATGAAAATGGCGGAGCAAAAACAATATGATCGCAAGAGGGAGGTGAGTGTAGGAAGCAAAAGTGGTGACCACATCCTAAAACATAATCATCACTAAATCAACATCAAACCTCACTTCATTTCTAATCTCATCTAATCTCATAAATGCATGAAAAGCAAAGATGCTTATCATATCAAACCTTATGCAAATAAGTCCTCCACAAAGTGTTATTTGCAAAACTGCAAATAACCCCCTCCATCAGAAAAGTCCGGCCGGGAAAGAACAAAGGAAAACCGGCCGGAACGGAATGCAAACTGGCAACTCCAGAAAACTGGTCCCGTAATAAATTACAGGAAAACCCCGATACTGTGCATACACACCCGCATTTGTATTCCGACCGAAATACAAATGCAAAGAGACAAAACTACACTGTACTATACTAGGATCCGGCTTAAACCAAAGCCGGCTAGTAAAATCCGTCCGATCCTGATTCGTGCAAGACCGCACGTATCTGATCGAACCTTGCCATATAACCATACGGCCACTAGTACAAACTGTCCGATCCTGATCGGTGCAATACCGCACGTATCTGATCGGACCCTGCCATATCTCCATACGGCCTCTACAGCGTTTCGCCCGAAACTTGAGTAACTGAAAGTGTGGTGGACTCTAAAGACTCGTCAATACTATGGCTGTGGATTTAACCACTAGCACGTCAGAGGTATAAGCCAATACGTGACGGGCCACCAGCTATTGACTAAAAGGGACATCGATGAGTGAACTCATCCTGACACCCTACTGAGCCTGTCAGTGACAATATCCGTACAGTCCGGTCCGTTCGTCTATGAGTATCGCATGTCGGGCCTAGGGGGTTGGTAAAAGTCAGATCCCCAAAAGCGGTACAAGTCGTGTCGGAGTGTAGCCCAGAACACCCTGAGATACTACTGGAATACCTACCAGTAAATCTCCTGCCTTGGCCAAGGTCTTCGTGTAATGGCTCTCCTAGACACAGCGCGACCTCACCCCCAATACCGGGAGAGACGAACCCCTGAAGATCCGCTCACTGCCTCCATGTGGCTCGGGACTGTACCCAACTAAAACCTGTTTGCATGACTCCTTTGAGTCGTGGTAGGGTAGTAATCAAAGTACAGTGGGAACTCACACGAGACAAATGACGATCCCCAGGTCGATGAACTAACCTGTACACATGTCACCGGGGAACTGCTATCTGACGTCAGGTATAAGACCAACTAGCATGTTCCCGGCGAGTCCTGTCCGGTGTACTCATAACCCAATGAGCACCTGTATACATCTTAGGTGAACCAACTGACACCAGTGGCTTGTGAGACCGGCCACCGCCCCTCGTCGGGGTCTCGACTGTATACACTAGTCTACTCTGGAGTATCGATGCCCTGTCTCGAAACTCCCACGACTAGGGACCTTTTAAGGATGTGCTTATAGACTACCAGCTTCCACGTATATGATCGCCCTCATACTGCTGGCAGTCAAGCAAGAATCCTAGGGGCTCTATCAACGTGCAATAGCGACCATGCCAGGTCACCTAAAGCAGTGCACGATGATAAAGGTAAACCAGATAGCATACTATCATCTTGAGTAAGACTGTCCTACCGGGATAGGTCCTCCCTCAATCATTGCAATCACGTGCCTGTGATCCAATAATTGACTCTGAGGGCACTATCTCCAACACCCTCATGGACGTGGTAAGGTGGAGATCAAAGCACAGTGGGAATCACACAAGACTCTATGACGATCTCGGGTCTACAGACTAACCTGCACAAGTGTCACCTGAGAACTGCCATCTGACGTGGGGTATAATACCATCTGGGAGTTCTCGGTGAGTCCGTCCAGTGTACCCAGTCTCCACTGAGCACCCGTACACCATCTCTGATGTCAAACACCAATGGATATGGGATCATCCATCGCCCATCTCATGGGTCGAGAAGCGTATACGCTAGTCTACTCTGGTATATCGATGCCCCGTCTCGATACACCCACGACTAGGGACCTTGAAGGATGTACTTATGGACTACCATGTCCCCACTAGTATGATCTGCATCATAGTCCAGGTAGTCAAGTACACATCCTAAGGGCTTTATCAACATGTAACCATAAGACAGTTTAAAGAGACTAGTGTACATGTTAAGATAAAGAGTAACCAGATAGCATACTATCATATCGAGCAAGAAAGTCATCTCTATTTATGTCCAAGCATCCAATATAATATACATCATCTGTACAATACTGGCCTCTAGGGCATACATACAACTAACACCTGAGGCTACCCACCATATCTGCGGTGTGGCTAATGGAATGTCAAAACCAATTGAATCTCTAGGTTCTATTAAATTTTCAGTAATTATTTGTGGTTCTGGAATCACATCTAGTTCTACCATACTCCCACTAATGTTTTCTGAAAAGAATCCTTATTACTAGAACTGTGGCGAGTCAAGAATAATATATATATATATATATATATATATATATATATATATATATATATATATATATATATATATATATTGATCTTCCAGATGGTAGAAAGTTAACCCTCGTCATAGTCCGGGATAACCCACAAACTGCCATTACTGAAACGTGCCTTGAGTTTATCTAGAGTCTGGTTTTAAGCATAAGCCGGACAACTCCATATACCTTAACATCGTTAAGATATGAACCATTCTATATACAATATAGAAATATAGACACTAATTTAATTGGAACCAGATTCAAATCATGTAGCTGTCTCCAGTGCATGTCAACTAAGTAGAATGAGGTCAAGCAGTATTACTCATCTAGGAGTGCATCCACCTATGAGTAACCTGAAAGAGAAGCAAGTTCTTAAAATCATCACTATCAACGGAATACCAAACACAAGTATCTACATCTTCGATCATCTTGATGAATCCTGATATTTGCAACATATGGTTCTCTACTTTATTCATATACCTATAACTTCTCAAAATTTGGACCTTTTATTTCAACGAAATACATATCTAACTGGTAAATACATACCGTATATTTCCTTGCCATCTCTTTAGTCCCTTTATTTGTCTTTACTTATTACCTTCTATACACCATCCTTAGACTAAATGGTTTTCTTCCTTCCCTACCTTTCGGCACCAGCTTATGGTTTGGAAGAAAACTATCCAATAAGCGTAATAGGTGTACCCTCATAATCCTAAGAGCCTTCGCAACATGAGAGAAGGTAAAGATAAAAGGCAACTGAATAATCCTTATTCTATTTCTCCTGAACCAGAATCCATCCTTGAACTGGAATAAGTTCCTTCGAGTTCGTATGTAACTATACGATGGTGTATCCAATAAATGTAGATCTTCGTAGTGATATGGAATGTTCCGGAGAAATACAAAGGTGAAGTAGGAGTAGCGATGATATACGTGGTTTCTTCATGAATGATAGTAGTCGCAATTTACTTTACCCTCTTTCTAATCCCTTTATTTTTCCTTACTTATTATCTTCTGTACACCAGACATAGGCTAATTGGTTTTCTTTCTTCCCTACCCTTCGGCACCAGCATGAGGTTTGGAAGAAGACTATCCAATAAGCACAATAGGTGTACTCTCTTAAATATCAGGAGCTCTCGCAACCTGAGAGAAGGTAAAAGAAAAAGACAACTGAATAGTCCTATTCATTTTCTCCAGAACCGGAAACCATCCTCGAATCTGAAACAAGTTTCTTCGAGTTCGTATGTAACTATACGATGGTCATATCCAATAAATATGGATCTTCATAGTGATATGGAATGTTCCGGAGAAAATCAAAGGGTAAAAGTAGGAGTGGTAATGATATATGCAACTATGACAATCCAAAAGCCGATGTGTTTTAAGAAGGTTCGGTTAACTTGGTTCATGAGTTTTAGTCCAGGGTCGGGCTATGGTCGTTTCCAGAGAGAGAGAGAAAAGAAACACTCAGCGTGCACTCTAACCTAGATCAGAATGGTTAATCACTTTATCTAATCAGGATGTCTCCCACTGTTTCCTCGAATTCTCCTCCAAACCCAAAAGAAGAATTAGTCGGGATCATCTAAAATCACCCGAGGAGTAAACCAACTCATTAGTGGGAATCGGATCCAATTATCATCGCATGATAACTTGATGGAAGCCACTCAAGTTATCATACTCCAAAAAGTATGCGCATGCCTGGCAAGTTTCCTGTATGTTTGAAATTCCCGATGTGGTTTTTGCCCCTTGCTCTTATGACCTTGACGAAGGCCAACAAATTATAAGTCACATGTTAAGTTCTACCTGTCATTGTCCGGATTAATCTAAACCCACCCGTACTCTCCCTTGACGAAGGCCAAAAAAGCTGTACGACTGTCCTAGATTAATGCAAATCCATGCAATAGAAAAGTAACACATAGCTACCATACACTATGCCTTGACGAAGGCCAACAAACATAGCATGAATACTAAGCGCTACCTGTCTGAAATGACGGAGGGCTACGGCTGGTTTTTGGCGAAAAACCTTTAACGTAATGAACTTGATATCGTTGAAGAAATCCAAGTGGTTTTACAAATATATAGTGGCGAAAACTTTTGCTAAAGAGGTCACTCCCGGTGAAGGGATCTCGGCTCTTTTCTCGTCGAATGAGGTGCAGGATATTCCAAACTGAATACCACGATGCAAAGCAAAAAATAATCGACTACAATAAAGTTATTATGTTGACGCAAACTTCTACTCAAGGGGTCACTCCTGATGAAGGGATCTCGGCCCTTACCTCGTCGAATGAGGTGCAGGATATTCCAAACTGAATACCACTGTGCAAAACAAAAGCAAACTTCTGTAATGTCTGTTTCTAAACTTGGTTCCAACAACATCAAATAGGTTTGTTTTATCCTTGCATTGATCAAAATCAACGTAGTCCCATCAATTAATCACACCAGAAAAGAACGAAAAATATGATATACGTATATGCCACCCGCATTCGCCACTGGGCCCTGTCATCACCCGTTAGGTTACTTAAGTAACGGCAGAGCGAGGGCTGGACTAGCGCGGGTGAAAAACACATACAACATCTACTAGTATATATATGAATATATAAAACAATCGTCCCAGGCATGATATAAAGAAACATCACAGAATCTCAGCCAAGCAACACAGAGCGGTGGATAATCCTGGAGCCTCGGGTTTCATTTGAGCCGAAAATGAGACCCGACGTTCCCCTGTCGTGTGGATAGCCTGTGCAATGAAAACCTAGACCCCTCCGAGTGCGGCAAGTTACCCGGCAATCCCAGAAGCGAGGCAACCGCAATCAACAACGTGAATGGGCCACCCAGCACTTTACGGAATCCGGTAACTTGTGCACCCCTCTGTGGGTCATCATGTACCTCCTACGAGTGCAACGAATAGCCCGCCAATTCTAAAGTAAGGTCCCCTCCGTCTCAAAAGAATGAGATGTGGAACCGTTGCCCTCTAGAACCCGACTATTTGTGCACTCCACTGTGGGGTATGTACAAGGGTGACATCGACCTCAACCCGGCATGCCCCAATCAAATAATATACAAACTGGCAGTGACGGCAGTCCACATGTCGGACGCTCGCCCCGCAATAACAAATGTACAAATGAAATTAAACTACACTAGCATTGCACCACTGTCTATCCACCACGATGATCCAACCACAACCACAGCACAACACAAAACATCAACGTAAATGTCATGTTCGCAAACCCTTCAAAAAGACATACAGCAATTAGACGAGTTGTACTGCTCTAATGGTATTCACGATCACAGATAGAAATGCATGTACTGTTAACGCACACTTAAAATTTCGATCGACTAAACTTTCCAAATTTGGTCCCAAATGCAAATCCAGCACTCAAACAAATCTGGACCAAAACTATATATATCAAAAATCACAATTTCATATTATAGAGTGCCACAAGAATTTTGACCCACAATTTCCATTAGACGACCACGGAACCGCTTCCAATAGGTCACTATTTCTGCGGTTCCGCAGCCAATTTATTGGATCATGCGTTCAAATTTCATGGGGACCCCTAAAAAGGCCTGCACGTATTTTTAAGACCCTGAAAATAATTTTTTGAACAGTTAAAAAATTCGGCAGAAACTTCAAAATTGAAATCGTGATTTCGGAAACTTTCGTCGATCGATCTTTTAAGCGCGTTAGAACTAGATAGTATGGGTTAATAGGTTGGATCTGATACCATATTGGGTTATGGCAGCGCCCCGACAATCAATCCGTGGCTAAATGCGGAACAAAAATTTACAAACGTTGCGCTACCATAACCCCAAATACGGATCGACCATTAACCCTAATCTAGCAATTAGTTAAGGAGTTTAGAAAGTTATACCGAATGATCCGTGTCCTTCGGTCTTTAACCTTTATTCTACCTTGATCAAGTTTGATCTCCGGTCTCCCCCCATCGAAGATGATCCACCCGAGAGTCTTTGCATCAAGCTCCAACCTCATATCCGAGACAACTCGAGTATCTAGTTCGCTATATTAGATAGCCAAGATGAAGTAGAGAGTGTGTAGAATTAGTTTGTCTCAATACACCATAGGTTTCTCAACATATGATACATGTAGGGTAGAGGTAGAAGAAGAAGCCATTGGAGGATGAGAGAGTGAAGCTAGGAAAAACAAGTAAGGAAAAATGGTTAAGTGTTGTGAGTATTTGTGAGCAAGGTTACAACTAAAGAAAGCAACCCAAGAATAAATATCTCCACACAAATATCTCACAACTCTCTCTAAAATATCAAGCATGGAACATAAAGTCAACTATGACTCACACCATGAGTCATGCAATGTGTCATGCTTGAACAAATTGTGACAAAACCCTCATCCTCCACCTCATTAAACTTTTAATTCAAAAAGGTTAAAAACCAAAAACAAAGATGGCATCTTCAAAAGTAATCTTTTAAAGAATTACAAGAATACCCCTCATCCGTATATACATACCCGCATCCATATTCCAACAGAATACGAATACAACGAGACGAAAGTAATCCAACAATATAATACTAGGATCCGGCTTAAACCAAAGCCCACCAGTATTATCCGTCCGACATGATCCATGCACAGGTGCACGTATATGATTGAACCCTGCCGTAAAACCATACAGCCTCTACATCGTTTTGCCCGAAGTAGGGAAACCCTCTGTATGGGACTCTAAAGACTCGTCAATATGCTGGCAGCGGGTTTAACCATAAGCACGTCAACGGCACTAGCTGTACATAACAGCTACCCAGGTATTGAGCGAAAGGGAGGCCGACGAGCAAACTCATCCTGAAACCCCTACTGAGTCTGTCAGTGACAATATCCGTACAGTCCGGTCCGTTCGTCTATGAGTATCGCATATCGAGTCTAGGGGGGTGGATAAAATCATACCCCTAATAACACGGCATTTGTAGGGTTCCTAGGCACTCTTGTGAAGGTTCATAAGGCATTAAACATGCCCGGATAAAAATTTACACGTGCCGAACAACCCAAAGCTGGGATCTTTGCTAGATTATTAGGGTTTAACATGCAAGATAACAACTTTATTACTAAGTGTGAGGGATTACAACCTTTGTAGTCCGTTCCTTCGCTTCATAAGCTCCGAGTAGAAGTCCCTTTGCCGCGATCCACGATCTCCCGGACTCAAGAGAGGCTCCACGACTTGAAAGATCCATGCTAGCTTGTAGTCTTCCGTTTCTCCGATGATCTACGTCGAAGTTGCTATAACTCAAGCTCTCTCACTTTAATGAGGTGAACACCCTAATCTAATGGGCTAGATTATATGAGGATGATGGAGTAGTATTTTTGCTTTCCTTTTATATCATAATCTCACATGAAAATATCACAAAAGGAAAATCAAGTAAGCTTTCTCAAAGCTCAAGAGAGAAGAAGATGCTGAATAATGAGATTAATTCCTTTTGTGATGAATAATGAAATGAGTATATCAATAATAATGCAATCATGGTTAATGATGACAAGGATAACCCTTGTAGAGAGTTAACTAAGGCTAGGGTTTGGTTCGGTTAAGAAATGAGTCATAAGAAAATATCTATCATAATATCTTCTTCATGACAAAAGGAATGCTTCTAGAAGGTGCAAGAAGAAGCTAACCCCAATCAAACCCTAATATCTTTTTATCATCACCAAACATGTTTCATTATTAATTATATCATGTTACTTTAATATATATCACATATATATTATATATTTGTAACAAAAGAAAATAATACAAATAATATATATCGCATATATATCAATGTATTATCCGGTGAGAAAATGAAATAATACAGCGAGCCAATATTAGATAATGTAATACAATATATCATATATATTATTATACATTAAATCATCAAATCAATACTTGATCCGACAATCCGGCTATATCGAATATAACCGACTAATATATCATGTACCGATTCATCGAATCAACACTTGATCCGATGATCCGGTTCATATCTAAATATCGCGAGAATATAATATGGTATCTCATATCGCATTATTCTCGGTCCTGCACATATCACATATGTGCCTCTACTCCGTTTTGCCTGAGCCAAGAAACCTCTGTGTAGGACTCTAAAGAATCGTCAATACGCCGGTAGCAGGTGATGATCATATCAAACACCCACAAGCTGCAAGCGGTCAGCTAAACGTAACAGCCACCCAGGTATTGAGCGATCAGAAGATCAACAAGCTAGCCTGTACGTTCTCCAGCGAATCCAACCAGTAACACTCCCGTACAGTCCGGTCTCTTCGTCTGATATGTCGCATATCAAGTCTAGGGGCGGTATACGTCAGACCCCAGTAACCGATAAGTCGTGTCGATGTATGGCTCATAACGGGTCGAGAAACTACTGGTAACATTTACCAGTAAATCTCTATATCAGCCCTGGCCAGGGACTTCCAGTTATAGCCAATCGAACACAGCACAACATCAACTCCCTATACCGGGAGAGACGAATCCCCTCCTATCACTCATTGCCTCCATGTGATTCGGGACTGTACCCAAAAGCCACCGTTTTGCACGCCCTCTTAGACGTGGTAAGGTGGAAATCAAAGCACAGTGAGAATCACACAAGACTCTATGACGATCTCGGGTCTACAGACTACCCTGTACCAGTGTCACCGGAGAACTGCCATATGACTTGTGGTATATCACCATCTAGGAGTTCTCGGCGAGTCCGTCCAGTGTACCTAGTCTCCACTGAGCACCCGTACACCATCTCTGATGTCAAACACCGATGGATATGGGATCATCCATCGCCCATCATATGGGTCAAGATGCGTATACGCTAGTCTACTCTGGTGTATCGATGCCCTGTCTCGATATACCCTCGACTAGGAACAGTTATAGGATTTACTCATCGACTACCATGGCCCCACTAGTATGATCTCATCATAGTCCCAGTAGTCGAGTACAGATCCTAAGGGCTTTATCAACATGTGAGAGAAAAACAGTAAACCAATACAAGTCAACATGTTAAGATAAAGTGAAACTAAATAGCATACTTTCATGACGAGCAAGAAAGTCCTCTCTATATATATCCAAGCATCCATTATAATATACATCATATGTACAACAATAGCCTCTAGGGCATATACATAACTAACAATCTCCCACTTGCACTAAGGCCAGCTGCTGTAGTATCTCATACCTAGCATCCCGAATAATCTCTCAAACTGTATCTGGGGAATAGCCTTCATGAATGGATCCGCAGTGTTGTCCTTCGTATCTACTCTCCGGACCTCGATCTCCCGGCGATCAACTATCTCCCTGATCAGGTGATACCGCCTAAGAATATGTCTGGACTTTTGATGGGACCTGGGTTCCTTGGCCAACGCCACAGCTCCATTGTTATCACAATACAGAGGTATTGGATGGTCAATGGATGGAACCACACCAAGTTCACTAATGAACTTCTTGATCCAGACAGCCTCTTTGGCAGCATCGTTGGCAGCGATGTATTCAGCCTCCATCGTCGAGTTTGCAACGGTATCCTGTTTGGAACTCTTCCAACATACCGCCCCTCCATTGAGGGTAAAGAAAAATCCCGAGTGTGACTTAGAGTCGTCCTTATCACTTTGGAAGCTGGAATCGGTAAAGGACTCCACCTGGAGTTCTCCGTTACCATACACCAAGAACATGTCTCTAGTCCTTCGCAAGTACTTGAGAATGTTCTTCACAGCTGTCCAGTGACTCTCTCCAGGATCTGCTTGATACCGACTCACTATACTTAGTGAGTATGCTACATCAGGTCTGGTACATAGCATCGCATACATGATAGAGCCTACTGCCGAAGCATAGAGTATCCCTTGCATGCGAGCTCTCTCCAAATCAGTCTTGGGAGACATCTCTTTGGAGAGAGTGAGTCCAGAGATCGTGGGTAGATTCCCACGCTTGGATTCTTCCATACTAAACCTCTTTAGTATGGTGTCAATATACCTAGATTGGGACAATCCCAGTATCCGTTTAGATCTATCTCTATAGATCATGATTCCCAATATGCAGGAGGCATCACCTAGATCTTTCATTGAGAATCTTTGTGATAAGAAGAGCTTGACTGATTGCAGCATAGGAATATCATTTCCTATCAAGAGTATGTCATCCACGTACAATACGAGGAAGACAACCTTACCCTCTGCTACCTTCTTATAGATACAAGGTTCATCTATATTTTTGATGAAGTCAAACTCTTTGACTACAATATCAAAACAGATGTTCCAACTCCACGATGCTTGCTTTAACCCATAAATGGATTTAAGCAGCTTGCACACCTTTCCGCTGCTCCCACTATCTACGAAGCCGTCTAGCTGAGTCATGTACACGCACTCTTCTAAATCACCGTTTAGAAAGGCGGTCTTAACATCCATTTGCCAGATTTCGTAGTCATGGTATGCAGCACTGGCAAGTAAGATCCGGATGGACTTAAGCATAGCCACTGGAGAAAAGGTTTCGTCATAATTCACACTTGGTCGTTGACGAAAACCCTTTGCTACCAGTCTAGCTTTGAAAGTCTCAACTTTTCCATCTACACCAAATTTCTTTTTAAAGATCCATTTGCTCCCAATGGGTTTTACTCCTTCAGGAGCATTTTCCAAAGTCCATACTTTGTTGGTGTACATGGATTCCATCTCAGATCGCATTGCATCCAGCCATTTCACAGAGTCACCACTCGTGATGGCCTGCTCGAAACTAGTTGGGTCATCATCTTCCATGATGCAATCCTCGCTTCCACCATCAATGAGAAAACCGTAGTATCTCTTAGGTGGACGAGAAACCCTACTAGATCGGCGGAGAGGCTGGGGTTCGTCGGGTACTACTGAATCCTCTGGTTCTTCCAAGTCTTCTGTTATAGTTTGTGTCGCTGGAACCTCTTCCAGTTCTTCCTCAATGCCACTAGTCTGTTTCATAAGAAAACCTTTTTCTAAGAAAGTGGCATGTCGAGAAACAAACACTTTTTGTTCCTTAGGGTGGTAGAAGATATACCCTTGTGAATTTTTGGGATATCCTACAAACTTACATAAGACAGATCTTGCCTCGAGTTTGTCCGGATTTTGTCTTTTGACATAGGCTGGACAACCCCATATCTTAACATACTTAAGAGATGGTCTCTTCCCTTTCCATATCTCATATGGAGTGGTAGGCACTGATTTGGTAGGAACTATATTCAATAGGTGTATGGCCATCTCAAGCGCATACCCCCAGAAGGAAATAGGTAACTCAACAGTGCTCATCATAGAGCGCACCATATCTAATAGGGTGAGATTCCTCCGTTCCGATACACCGTTGTGCTGTGGTGTATAAGGAGGAGTAAGCTGAGAGAGAATCCCATTCTCTTTTAGATATTCTTGGAACTCATTGCTTAAGTATTCTCCTCCTCGATCGGATCGAAGGATCTTAATACTTTTGCCCGTTTGGTTCTCTACTTCGTGCTTATATTCTCTGAATTTCTCAAAAGCTTCAGACTTGTGTCTTATTAGGAATACATGTCCGTATCTTGAGAGATCGTCAGTGAATGTAATGAAGTAAGAAGAACCATTCCTGGTATGTGTAGACATAAGACCGCATACATCACTATGTACCAGTCCTAAGAGTTCCGTAACTCTTTCTCCGTGTCCACTAAACGGAGCTTTGGTCATTTTGCCTTTGAGACATGAATGGCAAGTATCATAAGATGATAATTCGAATGGATTCAAATATCCATCCTTATGTAACTTAGCTAGTCGTGTCGCATTGATATGACCAAGTCTACAATGCCACAAGAAGGATTCGTTCATTTCTGAACTCTTCCTCTTGTGTGTGTTTTGTATATTAAGGACTGTATTTTGATTGGGAATGAAAATGCCATTATGTAACGAGCCTGATCCAATCAACTTTTGATTCAGGAATATATTCATAACATTATCCTGTACTACAAAATTATATCCTTCTTTACTTAATAAAGAAACTGATATAATGTTGCACATCATGTTCGGTATATAATAGCACTCATTCAGAATCAGTGTATTACGACTTGGTAATACTAGGTGATATTCGCCAACTGCTTTGGCTACAATACTTGAACCGTTCCCTACTTGAACGGAATGATCACCTTTTCCCAGTTCTCTACCTTTACGTAGCCCATGTAACATTTTACATATGTGGGATCTTGATCCGGTATCTAATACCCAGGACGTAGGGTGAACTGAGAAACAGTTCTCAATAACTAACACACCTGAAGAAGATGCATCAACATGCATGTTCTTTTGGGCGGCTTGAGAATCCAGATATTCTCCTATTCCCTGTTTAGTCTTATAACTCTTATAAGAAAGAACGGGTCCAACGTTCCCCTGCTCAGTATAATAAGCGGGTTCAGTCAATACATCCATATTATTATCTTGATTATGGCCTAACATGGTCGCTACCTGGAGAGAGTGAGAAGAAAAACACTTTAGCGTATGCTCTTGCAAGATTAGATTGGTTTATTATCTTATCTAATCAGGATGTCTCCCACCATTTTTATCAAATCTTCCTTCAAACCCTAAAAGGTAAGATTAGCCGGGATTAATTACACCCCACAATTTCGTCTATCTTTCAGCCAGATCAGTGTCGGTACTTTGAGGGAGGTTCCCCGTGCTTTCGCACGGACCTAATTAAAGTAAACCTCATTTTCCCAGAGGCGTAACCCCGTTAACACTTTTCTAGACACCTACTTGATCGGCTAATTGTCCTGTGTAAAAATCTCCCAGGAGTAACACTTACTCGCAGTGGGTATCAGGATCCAACTATCTCATAGGAGGTATGCAATCTCATTACAAATTTCAACACTTGAAATTCCCGATAATGCTTTTGCCTCTAACGTGCTATGATCTTGACGAATGCCAAACAACTCATAGTCCGCTAGTCAAGTTCAACCCGTACATTTCTTGATTGGATTAAACCCACCCGCACGACCCTTGACGAATGCCAAACAACGCCGTACGAATACCCTAATCCAATCGCATCATATGCTACAGATAAATAGTAAATAGCTACCGTACACTACGCCTTGACGAATGCCAAACTACCGTAGCACGAATACTAAGTAATATCTATCTGAAATGTCGAAGGGCTACGCAGGTTTTTCAGAAAACCATGAGCGTAATGAACTTGATATCGTCGTAGAATCTAGTAGTTTTTGAAAAGGAGTGTTTTTGAGGCTTTTCTAGTTTCGCTAAAGAGGTCACTCCCGGTGAAGGGATCTCGGCTCTTTCCCCATCGAATAAGGTGCAGGATATATCACATATATCACTGTCCAAAGCAAGAACTATATAAGCTGTCAAAAACTAAACCGCGTGTTTGTAGCATCTGCCAGTTTCGCTAAAGAGGTCACTCCCGGTGAAGGGATCTCGGCTCTTTCCTCATCGATTAAGGTGCAGGGTATATCATATATACCGCTATGCAAAGCAAGACTGTAGCTACCCTTTTTATAAAGTTTTGATTCTACAACATCTTTTAGGTTTCTTTTCTTTTTATTAATCTCATTAATAAAATCCCATCAGCTTATGCTTCCTAAGCATCACAGAAGAAACGAAAGCAGTAATATTTATATATCAGCATATATATATATATATATATATATATATATATATATAGTATAAGCATTCGTCTCAGGCAGTAATATGATCTCATCACAGAACATTGCAGCAGAAGAACATATATGAAATATTGGATATATTAGGATGTCCGTGTTTTCAATACGAGCCTGTATAAAACACGGATTCCACGGTCGCGACGAATAGCCAAACCCACATCCCAAGACCCCTACGAGAGCGGCAAGTAACACTGCCAATTCTAGCATTAGGAGACCCGGTCTCGACTCCTCGAGATGGCCTCCCACTGGACCCTAGAACTCGGTTACTTGTGCTCCCCTCCTTGGGTCTACCTAATGCGGAAAAGTAAATAATATACAATGGTGACATCAACCTTAACCCGGAAGTGCCCCAATAAAAGAATATTACATACAAATGAATTTTACACGAATGAAAATAAAAACCCTCATCTCACATAAAACCCCCGGCTATTCATAACACGACGATCCAATATAACATATCACAGCAACACATAATATCACATATCATCAACGTAAGTAAATATGCGCATCCCAATTGTCGTTGACATATAGCAATGAAACCGGCGATATCACATATTACACTTACGGTCACAGAAAATAAAGTGTAAAACTACAATATTTGGAATCCACAATCACTTTAGACATCGTAAATCCGAAATATCACATACTTCGCATTTCATGCCTAACTATATGAATTCCACATATTGTATCACATTCCAGACAAATAGACAATATTAAACTTTCCGAACAGATAATCAAATACCCAAAATTTCCTAAATAGCTCAACACTTGAGCGGGGTTCAAATAATCCCAGAATATGTCACAGTACCGGTGATCCAGCCGTAGAAGGGTCAAGCCAACGCCTCACATGTGGCATGCCGTACTGCCCCAAACCCTAAGGTTTAGAGGCAGTTCAAGACTGTCACATAATCGAGTTAAGGTTTGTTGTCTTCTAGAGGGTCCACCGTGTTACTTGCACATTTTTCCGAAAGATTTAAACCCGATAAAAATTCAACACTTGAAAGTTTTACGTGCCGGGAAAAAGTGAGTTAATGATATCCGTTCGAACATTTTAACAGTTTCTAAATATCCGGAAAAAATAACGAATTTAAATATTCCGATCGAATCTTCGATTACAAAATAAACCCCAGAACACTCAATCCTTGAGTCAAAATAAAAATTCCAGAAACTGTATAAGAATCAAAAAGAAAAATTATTGTGAAATAAAAATTGTCACATCAAGCTGTACTGCCGCGGAACCGCGGCCCAAGCAGGGTACGGCCGCGATTCCACGGTCGTTTGTACGGATCAATTCCTCGTATTTCACTGTTATTCTTATTTCTGTCTACTGTATTTTTCAGGTATTTTTAATTCAGAAAAAATCGCATTTTTGAAAAATATCCAGAGAGGGGTTCATTTTAGTCGGTTCGGGTTCGATCGGAGTTTTAACTTCGTAAACACGTCGCCTAATGCTCTAGCTAGGCTCTGATACCACTGTAGGGTTCCTAGGCACTCTTGTGAAGGTTCATAAGGCATCAAACATGCCCGGATAAAAATTTACACGTGCCGAGCAACCCAAAGCTGGGATCTTTGCTAGATTATTAGGGTTTAACATGCAAGATAATAACTTTATTACTAAGTGTGAGGGATTACAACCTTTGTAGTCCGCTCCTTCGCTTCATAAGCTCCGAGTAGAAGTCCCTTCGCCGCGATCCACGATCTCCCGGACTCAAGAGAGGCTCCACGACTTGAACGATCCATGCTAGCTTGTAGTCTTCCGTTTCTCCGATGATCTACGTCGAAGTTGCTATAACTCAAGCTCTCTCACTCTAATGAGGTGAACACCCTAATCTAATAGGCTAGATTATATGAGGATGATGGAGTAGTATTTTTGCTTTCCTTTTATATCATAATCTCACATGAAAACATCACAAAAGGAAAATCAAGTAAGCTTTCTCAAAGCTCAAGAGAGAAGAAGATGATGAATAATGAGATTAATTCCTTTTGTGATGAATAATGAAATGAGTATATCAATAATAATGCAACCATGGTTAATGATGACAAGGATAACCCTTGTAGCGAGTTAACTAAGGCTAGGGTTTGGTTGGCTTAAGAAATGAGTCATAAGAAAATATCTATCATAATATCTTCTTCATGACAAAAGGAATGCTTCTAGAAGGTGCAAGAAGAAGCAAACCCTAATCTCTTTTTATCATCACGAAACATGTTTCATTATTAATCATATCATGTTACTTTAATATATATCACATATATATTATATATTTGTAACAAAAGAAAATAATACAATTAATATATATCGCATATATATCAATGTATTATCCGGTGAGAAAAAGAAATAATACAGCGAGCCAATATTAGATAATGTAATACAATATATCATATATATTATTATACATTAAATCATCGAATCAATACTTGATCCGACAATCCGGCTATATCGAATATAACTGACTAATATATCATGTACCGATTCATCGAATCAACACTTGATCCGATGATCCGGTTCATATCTAAATATCGCGAGAATATAATAAGGTATCTCATATCGCATTATTCTCGGTCCTGCACATATCACATATGTGCCTCTACTCCGTTTTGCCTGAGCCAAGAAACCTCCGTGTAGGACTCTAAAGAATCGTCAATACGCCGGTAGCAGGTGATGATCATATCAAACACCCACAAGCTGCAAGCGGTCAGCTAAACGTAACAGCCACCCAGGTATTGAGCGATCAGAAGATCAACAAGCTAGCCTGTACGTTCTCCTGTGAATCCAACCAGTAACACTCCCGTACAGTCCGGTCTCTTCGTCTGATATGTCGCATATCAAGTCTAGGGGTGGTATACGTCAGACCCCAGTAACCGATAAGTCGTGTCGATGTATGGCTCATAACGGGTCGAGAAACTACTGGTAACATTTACCAGTAAATCTCTATATCAGCCCTGGCCAGGGACTTCCAGTTATAGCCAATCTAACACAGCACAACATCAACTCCCTATACCGGGAGAGACGAATCCCCTCCTATCGCTCATTGCCTCCATATGATTCGGGACTGTATCCAAAAGCCACCGTTTTGCACGCCCTCTTGGACGTGGTAAGGTGGAAATCAAAGCACAGTGGGAATCACACAAGACTCTATGACGATCTCGGGTCTACAGACTACCCTATACCAGTGTCACCGGAGAACTGCCATATGACGTGTGGTATATCACCATCTGGGAGTTCTCGGCGAGTCCGTCCAGTGTACCCAGTCTCCACTGAGCACCCGTACACCATCTCTGATGTCAGACACCGATGGATATGTGATCATCCATCGCCCATCATATGGGTCAAGATGTATATACGCTAGTCTACTCTGGTGTATCGATGCCCTGTCTCGATATACCCTCGACTAGGAATAGTTATAGGATGTACTCATCGACTACCATGGCCTCACTAGTATGATCTCATCATAGTCCCAGTAGTCGAGTACAGATCCTAAGGGCTTTATCAACATGTGAGAGAAAAACAGTAAACCAATACAGGTCAACATGTTAAGATAAAGTGAAACCAAATAGCATACTATCATGACGAGCAAGAAAGTCCTCTCTATATATATCCAAGCATCCATTATAATATACATCATATGTACAACAATGGCCTCTAGGGGCATATACATAACTAACAGCATTTAGTGCTAGCATGAAACCCATCACCACCTGAGAAACTACCGATCCTAGATCAATAATTCTCTACTATCTTGGCCAAGGATTTCTATTGATGGCCATCCGTGCAAAACGCGACATCAACCCCCAATACCGGGAGAGACGAATCCCCTGACGATCCGCTCCCAGCCTCCATGTGGCTCGGGTCTGTACCCAACTAAAACCTGTTTGTACGACTCCTTTGAGTCATGGTAGGGTAGTAATCAAAGCACAGTGGGAACTCACACGAGACAAATGACGATCTCAGGTCGATAGACTAACGTATACACATGTCACCTGAGAACTGCTATCTGACAATAGGTATAATACCAACTAGCATGTTTCCGGCAAGTCCGTCCAGTGTACTCATAACCCAATAGCACCCATATACATCTTAGGTGAACAATCTGACACCAATGGCTTGTGAGACCGGCCACTGCCCCTCGTCGGGGTCTCGATCAGTATACACTAGTCTAATTTGGAGTATCGATGCCCAGTCTCGAAACTCCTACGACTAGGGACATTTAAGGATGTGCTTATACACTACCAAGCTCCCACGTATATGATCGCCATCATACTGCTGGCAGTCAAGCAAAAATCCTATGGGCTCTATCAACATGTAATAGTGATCTGTAAGGCCACCTAATGCTGTATATGATGATAAAGACAAACCAGATAGCATACTATCATCTCGAGTAAGTCTGTTCTACCGGTATAGGTCCTTCCTTAATCATCATAATCACCTGCTTGCGACTATGATAATTGCCTTGAGGGCACTATACCCAACAATATTCACCGACGGCAGTAGCAGTATCAACTTGTGCTCCGTTTCCTATTCTGACGGACATATCACCCGGTCCAACCATTCTACTTTTTCTCAGTCCTCATAATAAATTACAAATATGAGATCCTGATCTGGAATCTAGTACCCAGGATGTAGAGTTGACCGAAAAACAATTCTCAATAACAAATACACCCGAATAAGATGCATTAGAATGCCTCCTTCATTAGGGTTATATGGAAGTCCTTGCATTCCCTTTTCCTTTTCCTATACTCGTGATAGTTGTCACAAGTTTGAGCCGAACCGACGTTCCTTAGCCCAGTGCAACAAGCTGGTTCGGTCAAATCATACATTTTATTATCTTGATTAAGGCGTGATATGCTTGCTACATGGAGAGAGAGAAAAGAACAATCAGCATATGATCTTGCAAGATTAGATTGGTTTTTAATTTATCTAATCAGGATGGTTCCCACTGTTTCCTCGAATTCTCCTTCAAATCTTAAAGAAGAACTAGTCGGAATCATTTACACCTTACAAGTTCACCAACCGTTCATCTAGGTGGGTGTTGGTACTCCGAGGGAGGTTCTCCGTGCTCTCGCACAGACCTAATTAAAATAAACCTCGTTTCCGTAGAGACATAGCCCCGTTAACACCTTTCTAAACACCTAATAGGTTAGCTAATTGTGAAGGAAAAATATCTCCCAAGAGTAATCCTACTCATCAGTGGGAATCGGGACCTAACTATTTGTCACGTCCCGCTTCCCAGAGTACGCTGGATTGGGCACGTGACATAGTCAACCATGCTACCTGTGGGTAGGAAGTATCCATCCACAGTCACATTACGGCTGTAGAGATATCAAGAACAAGATAAAATTTTCTAAAACATGTCCATAATCCAGAATAACAGGAGTCAATAATAAATAAATGCGGAAGCAAATGATCCAATACAAATAACCGAAAAGTATGTCCCATAATGCGGGCTCACATCAGGAAATAAATGCAGAAAATAAAAACTAACTAATACTAACACCTCACAGCTCAGCCTGCTGGCTGAAGTACTCCTGCTCGGACTGCGACAGCGGTACAGAATCTGGGCCATGCAAAACCAAGACGTCAGCGCGTCATGTCATCAAGTAATATAATATGAACAGTGTAACAAGCAATGCAAAATAAACATGAATAAACGAGAGTAGCAAATAATGTGAATCAGGCAGTGCAGGGTAGTGTGCAGTGGGTAACTAAACTGTTCTATCAGGTTTTCTATTCTAAAGTCTTTGAAATCAATTGATGAATCGTCGATATAACTCAATAGTATCCCGTACATACCTGGGATCACGGCCACAATATTCTCGGCCGAAACAGAGACATGCCGCTAGGCACAAGACAGGAATGCGTACACTCGATAGTATCCCGTACATACCCGGGATCACGGCCACAATATTCTCGGCTGCAGCCGAGACATGCCGCTAGGCACAAAACAGGAATGTGTACACTCGAACAGGTAGTGAACTGTCGAGTTACAAGTCAGGTTCACCTTTGATTTCCCTATACCCCCAAGTTATATGTGTCAGGTCAGGTATTCAGTAATCAAGAACTAATGCCAACACAGGATCAGGTAACAGTAGGTTTGTCTGGATAGACAACAAGATTGGTCCATAAGGACTACATGTCAGGTTTGTTGGCATTAGGCACGAGATCAGGTAACAGGTCAGGTCATGGTACATCAGGTCAAGTCAACAGTAAATGGTACCATGTCAAGTGTATCAATATATACCATATGTAACAAAGTCAAGTCAAGATGTAACAATATCATGGGTGTGCTCATGACAGATATAATCGAACAGGGGATTAACAGCAGGAAATAAGCAACAGATTAAACAACAATAAGCAGTTTCATTCAATAATAAGAGTGCATTAATATAGTGCAGCCATTTTATTATATTAACAGGTTTGAGCACCCTTAGCGGTGCAATAGTTTCAATGATGATGCAATACAGTTATATCAAGCCTTTGAATACGAATGTCCGAATGTAATAGAACTACCTGGGTAAGGGCTACCATCGATTAAACAGTAAAATGTGATTAACAGGTAAACTTAGTTATTAGTTTTAAATTGGCAAACTGTAAATATTATGTTAACTGGAAAATGATATATGTCATTTTGCAACCAAATGAGGAACTACTATACCAAGTTAAGTTTTGCAGGTTTAATGAGTCAAAACATATATAAATGTATAGAATAGCATGTAGCAAGTGATACTTGCCTCGACGGGTCGCGAACCGGGAAAACGGAACGTAACGTCGGCGGGGAAACACGCGACGGACGCACGGTTCACGGATTGAACCCAAACGACGAACCAAGGGACCTCACGGGTCAGTGCACTCCGCTGGATCGTCAGGACACGTCACCGGCATGGCCGGATTCCGGCGAACAGCGACAACAACAAACGGAAAAATGAATGCACGGCCAAGGGATAAACCGGAGGGAAAATGGAAGGAGGAAGGGGAGAGAAGGCTTACTGGTGTTGCAGAGGGCGTGACAGCGATGGGGTCGACGGCGGTGGGGCGCCGGCGAGGAGGTCGCAGCGGTGAAGGTTAGGGCTCGGGTATGGGAAACGGGAAAGAAGGTGGAGAGGGAGAGGAGGTGGTCGGGTGCTGGAGTGCGCAGGTGATAAGGAGGTGCTGAAGGTGGCGCGGGTGGCGACGACGAAGGTCGCCGGCGACGTCTCAGGCCGTACAGAGAAGGCACGGGGTATCCGGGTTGCAGCTGCACCGTGCACACGGGGAGAAGGAGGAGGTGTTGAGTTTGGAACGAGGAGGCGGAGGCAAGGGCGACGGTGGCGCCTGCGCCGGTGTCGGAGCTGCGGCGGCGACGGTGACGAGGCGGCTAGGGTTAGGTCGTAGGGTTTCTCGCGATGGGTTAAATTTTTCTGTTCTGGAGAAAAAATGTGAAGGGGGAGGAGTATTTAATATAGGTAAGAGAGAGAGAGGGTTAGAGAGAGAGAGAGATAGAGAAAGGTTGAGAGAGAGGGGGATAGATACGAGAGATAGAGAGAGAGAGGAATAAAGGAGGGGCCCACGGGGGTTTAAGCGCACTCAATTGGCCAGGGAAAGATTTTAAGTGGTTAAAAGATTTAAGTTAAAGATTTAAGAATCTTAAAAAAAATAACAGTAAGAATATTATAACGAAATATTATAAGGTTTTGAATATTTTATTAATTTGGGATTTTGGCGCTAAACGAAACATTTCCAAATCGCGCCCGGATTGGGTCCAAAAATTTGAAATTTAAATAATAGGATTTTAAGCGGGTTCCAAATTTTAAAATGAAATGTTCTATGATTAAAAAGCATACCCCCAAGTCGGCCACCTGTACGCGCGCGTAGTCGTCCAAACTCGCCCGTTTCACCGAACGGGACGAGAACTCGATGCACGGACGCTACCACGCGGCTAGGGGTGACGAGTAGGCCAAGATAGATATTTTTAATTTTACTTTGGGTGCTAAAATTTGTTATATGCAGAAATGACTTAGCCAGATAAAATTTCACGGCAAGTGTCAAACGGGCAAGCTAAATGAAATGAGTAATATCTAATGCTCAACCAGTAACAGAAATTAGTAGTATTGGGCTTGGGTGTTATATTATACCCAACTACAAAAAGAATTTCGTTCTCGAAATTCCAAGAATACGAGATAGAAAACTACAGAAAAAGGTGAGGAAACTTCTGTCGGATCTTATCTTCTCTTTCCCAAGTGGACTCTCCATGCGATCGATTACCCCAAGAAACGAGCACAAGGGGGATAACCTTGTTCTTAAGAACCTTTTCCCTTCGATCCATGATTTCAACCGGTCGCTCCTCAAAAGTCAGGTCTTCCCATACTGTTAACTCCGAATGATCCAAGACGTGTGTTTCATCTCGAACATACCTTCGTAGTTGAGATACATGAAACACATCGTGCACACCCGCCAAGGACTGTGGTAACACCAAACGGTACGCTACCTCTCCAACGCGCTCCAAGATCTCGAAGGGTCCAACGAATCGAGGACTAAGCTTTCCTCGACTCCCAAAATGAATCACCCCTCTAGTCGGTGATATCTTCAAGAATACCAAATCACCCACGGTGAACTCTAGAGGTCTTCTTGACGTGTCGGCCCAACTTTTCTGTCTGTCTTGAGCTGCCTTCATATGCTTTCTGATTGTGTTAACCTTCTCAACTGTCTGTACCACCAAATCTGGTCCCAATAATCTTCGTTCACCAACATCATCCCAACAAACAGGTGAACGGCACTTACGACCATACAAAGCTTCAAACGGAGCCATCTGGATAGTTGCTTGGAAACTATTGTTGTAAGAAAACTCCACCAAGTGTAGGCGATCCTCCCATGAACCCTTGAAGTCCAACATGCATGCTCTCAACATGTCTTCAAGAGTTTGGATCGTTCTCTCCGACTGACCATCAGTTTGAGGATGATAAGCTGTGCTAAACTTCAATCGAGTCCCCAAACTCTCCTGTAAACTTCTCCAGAAGTGTGATAAGAACCGAGTGTCCCGATCGGACACGATGCTCATCGGTACGCCATGCAATCTTACAATCTCCTGCATGTACCGTTCTACCAAAGTCTCCGTTGATTGACCAACCCGGAAAGGAATAAAGTGAGCTGCCTTGGTCAATCGATCGACGATCACCCATACTGCATTGTTGCCCTTTGGACTCCGCGGTAAAGCCGTCACGAAATCCATGGTTATATGTTCCCACTTCCACTGAGGAATCGGAAGTGGTTGCAACAAACCAGCAACCCTTTGGTGTTCAGCCTTGACTTGCTGACACACCAAGCACTTAGCCACGAAGCGAGCAATCTCTCGTTTCATGCCTTCCCACCAGAAATGCTGTCGAATATCACGGTACATCTTTGTGCCTCGTGGATGTATAGAATAAGCTGAGCTGTGTGCCTCCTTCATAAGCTCTTCACGAACATCCTTCTTTGGCACACACAAACGGCTACCATACCTCAACGAACCATCTTCGTGGACCAGTAAATCTGTTCGTAGTCCAGCCTCAACCTGCTCTCGAAACTTTTGCAGTCTAGGATCCTGCGATTGTGCCGCTTTAATTTTCTCAACCAAGGACGACTGTACTTGCAACTGCATCAACTGTCCCGTAGAACGTGGTAGCACAACCTCCAAGTCAAATCTTCGAAAATCTGCAATGATCTCCCTCTGCGTAGTTAACACCTGAATTGCTGGTAACCGACTAAGCGCATCCGGCACGACGTTAACTTTTCCCGGATGGTACTTAAGATCAAGGTCGTAGTCGGCCATCAGCTCCAACCATCTACGCTGCCTCATGTTCAATTCCTTCTGAGTGAACACATACTTCAAACTCTTGTGATCTGTAAAAACTTCGACTCTCTCACCCAAAAGGTAGTGTCTCCAAATCTTCAAAGCGAAGATCACAGCCGCAAGTTCCAAGTCATGAGTTGGATAATTCTTCTCATGGGTCTTCAGTTGTCTTGATGCGTATGCTACGACCTTCCCATGCTGCATCAAAACACATCCCAATCCTTTCCCAGATGCGTCGCTGTGAATCACCAATCCTCCAGAATTGTCTGGCACGGTCAGAATAGGGGCGGTTATCAACTTCTGCTTCAACGTCTCAAAAGCTAGCGCACATTTATCCGTCCATACAAAAGGTACCTCCTTGCGCGTAAGCTTGGTCAACGGTTCTGCCAGACGAGCGAAGTTCTCCACAAATCTCCTGTAGTATCCGGCTAATCCAAGGAAACTTCTTATCTCAGCTACATTCTTTGGAACAGGCCAATCTCGAACTGCCGCAATCTTTTCGGGATCGACGACGATTCCATCGCCCGACACAACATGCCCCAGAAACTTCACTTCTTTCAGCCAAAATTCGCACTTACTCATCTTCACATACAATTTCTCCTGTCGCAATGTCTGCAGTGCGATCTTCAAATGCTCAGCATGCTCCTCAAAACTCTTCGAGTAAACCAGAATATCGTCAATGAATACCACAATAAACTGGTCCAAGAACGGTGAAAAGATTCTGTTCATCAAGTCCATGAATACTGCCGGCGCATTCGTTACTCCGAAGGGCATCACTAGGTACTCGTAATGTCCATACCGAGTTCGAAACGCCCAAATATCTTCTGCTTTCACTCGGACCTGATGATATCCGGATCGCAAATCCAGTTTCGAGAATACCCTCGCGCCACTAAGCTGCTCAAAAAGTTCTCCAATGCGAGGGATCGGGTACTTGTTCTTAATAGTTACCCGGTTTAATTCTCGATAGTCGATGCACATCCTTCTCGTGCCATCCTTCTTCTTTACTAGAAGAACTGGAGCTCCCCAAGGCGAGTTGCTGCTTCGAATCCAACCCTTCTCAAGCAATTCAGCAACTTGCTTTTTAACTTCTTCCAATTCCACTGGCGCCATTGGATAATATGCTTTAGATACTGGCGCTGCACCAGGGATAAGGTCAATCGCGAACTCCACGTCTCGCTTCGGCGGTAAGCCCGATATATCTTCAAATACGTCCATAAAATCGCGAACAACCGCCGGCTCTTCACTACTATCAACTTCCATTGCTGCAAGAATAACATTTGTTGGCCTAGCCCTAAACTCGACTGGCCCGACAGAACTGCTTCCTCCAGTGAAGGTAAACTCAGGATGTCCGGGAATCTGGAAAATTACCTTCCTTGCCCTACAGTCAATGTGAGCGTGGAAAGTACCAAGAAAGTCCATTCCCAAGACGACCTCGTAGCTGCCCGTATCAATCACCAAGAAATCTGCAAAAAGCTCCCATCCGCACACAACAACTGTACAGTCTTTACATTCCCTACTAGATACAATTTTCCCATTCCCAGTGTGTATGTCCCAGAAACTAGACAGGGTCGTGCAGGCAATCGAGTGTGTAGTTATAAACTTGGATGATATAAAACAATGGGATGCACCAGAATCAAATAATGCCACTGCGGGAAAACCATGAATGAGTAGAATACCTGAAACCACTTCTCCTGGCGCCTTGGCTTCCTCAGCTGTCAAAGTAAAAGCTCGAGCCTGATTAGGTCCTTGAGTCAGCTGTTTCTGCCCTTGAAACGGTCTCTGCGGAGGCTTCTGTATATCATCTCTCGTGCGAAGCTTCGACGGACAGGCACCAACTGCGTGATCAGCCGCTCCACAAACCAAACAAAGTCCCAGCCTCCTTCGACAATCCTTTTGCATGTGGCCCGGTAAATTGCAGTAGTTACAATTCATGCTCTTTCTTTGATCAATGACCACAGGCTTCTTCATGGGTGCTACACCACGACGATCCACTGGAATACCCTTGCGCCCATGATCTCGGTTAGGTACAAATGCGGGCTTCCTGGCCGCAACTACTGTCTGCTGCAAGCTCCCTTTCATCCCAGATAAACTCTGTTGTTCCCGAGCTGCTATAAGAACCTGTGAGAAAGTGGTCAAACCCAGAGAGACAATCTGCCTCTGGATGTCCACATCCAAACTGCGCATGAACCTTCGTGCCCTGTCTGCCTCGTTAGCAACTAAAGGTCCAGCGAATCGGCTGAGTCTCGTCCACTGCGCTGCATGCACGTCCACGGGTGCTCCATTTTGTCTCAGCCCAATAAATTTCTCTTCCATTTCCTCCCGTGCAGTCCGCGGAAAGAACTTCTCCAGGAAACTCTAAGAAAACTCCGCCCAACTGATCGGCTTGGGCAAGCGGGTCTCTTCCACAAGCCACCACTCTCGGGCGTAATCCACTAGCTGAATGAGCACCACATCAACTTTTTTGTCCTCTAGAATCTGTGCCGCAATCAGCAAATTCTCCGTGTCGACTAGCCACTGCTCGGCTGGCAACGGCTCCTTCAAACCAGTGAATGCAGTCGGACCCAAACGTCTGAAATCTGCCACGGTCCCTACTCGGCCAACTGGTTTAGCTCCAGCGTTGTTTACAGACTGCCGAATGATCTGCAAACCTTCCTGGAACGAATCTGCTTGCTGCTGGATCAGCTCAGTATGCCTCTTCTGATTTTCCAGCATTTCTCTTATTACTCCAAGCATGGCGGCTTCGTCCACACGCCTCTGGTACGTCTTGAAATTCTTATCTTCCTTATTCCTGAAATCAAAAACACCCAACATTAGCATGATGATAGATTCAATATAGAGATCAAGGCTAGAACTCCAAGATACTTAAATAGAGTACCGCATTGTAACTATGCCGCGGTATCATAGCCACAATTACTTAACTCCACCCAAGTCGCCTAAGTCCTAGGGATAACAAGAAATCAGGTTTTCGAGTTGACATGCAAAGTAAATTTGCACGTCGTAAAAGATATATTCAGGAAGAATGTGATTCAAGAATGGTAAATGGCAAAGTGGCAGGACATGTTTCCTAACCCATGGCTCTGATACCAAAAGAACCATGTCACGCCCCGCTTCCCAGAGTACGCTAGATTGGGCACGTGACATAGCCAACCATGCTACCTGTGGGTAGGAAGTATCCATCCACAGTCACATTACGGCTGTAGAGATATCAAGAACAAGATAAAATTTTCTAAAACATGTCCATAATCCAGAATAACAGGAGTCAATAATAAATAAATGCGGAAGCAAATGATCCAATACAAATAACCGAAAAGTATGTCCCATAATGCGGGCTCACATCAGGAAATAAATGCAGGAAATAAAAACTAACTAATACTAACACCTCACAGCTCAGCCTGCTGGCTGAAGTACTCCTGCTCGGACTGCGACAGCGGTACAGAATCTGGGCCATGCAAAACCCAGACGTCAGCGCGTCATGTCATCAAGTAATATAATATGAATAGTGTAACAAGCAATGCAAAATAAACATGAATAAACGAGAGTAGCAAATAATGTGAATCAAGCAGTGCAGGGTAGTGTGCAGTGGGTAACTAAACTGTTCTATCAGGTTTTCTATTCTAAAGTCTTTGAAATCAATTGATGAATCGTCGATGTAACTCAATAGTATCCCATACATACCCGGGATCACGGCCACAATATTCTCGGCCGAAACCGAGACATGCCGCTAAGCATAAGACAGGAATGTGTACACTCGATAGTATCCCGTACATACCCGGGATCACGGCCACAATATTCTCGGCTGCAGCCGAGACATGCCGCTAGGCACAAAACAGGAATGTGTACACTCGAACAGGTAGTGAACTGTCGAGTTACAAGTCAGGTTCACCTTTGATTTCCCCATACCCCCAAGTTATATGTGTCAGGTCAGGTATTCAGTAATCAAGAACTAATTCCAACAGAGGATCAGGTAACAGTAGGTTTGTCTGGATAGACAACAAGATTGGTCCATAAGGACTACATGTCAGGTTTGTTGGCATTAGGCACGAGATCAGGTAACAGGTCAGGTCATGGTACATCAGGTCAAGTCAACAGTAAACAGTACCATGTCAAGTGTATCAATATATACCATATGTAATAAAGTCAAGTCAAGATGTAACAATATCGTGGGTGTGCTCACGACAGATATAATCGAACAGGGGATTAACAGCAGGAAATAAGCAACAGATTAAACAACAATAAGAAGTTTCATTCAATCATAAGAGTGCATTAATATAGTGCAGCCGTTTTATTATATTAACAGGTTTGGGCACTCTTGGCGGTGCAATAGTTTCAATGATGATGCAATACAGTTATATCAAGCCTTTGAATACGAATGTCCGAATGTAATAGAACTACCTGGGTAAGGGCTACCATCGATTAAACAGTAAAATGTGATTAATAGGTAAACTTAGTTATTAGTTTTAAATTGGCAAACTGTAAATGTTATGTTAACTGGAAAATGATATATGTCATTTTGCAACCAAATGAGGAACTACTATACCAAGTTAAGTTTTGCAGGTTTAATGAGTCAAAACATATATAAATGTATAGAATAACATGTAGCAAGTGATACTTGCCTCGACGGGTCGCGAACCGGGAAAACGGAACGTAACGTCGGCAGGGAAACACGCGACGGACGCACGGTTCACGGATTGAACCCAAACGACGAACCAAGGGACCTCACGGGTTAGAGCACTCCGCTGGATCGTCAGGACACGTCACCGGCACGGCCGGATTCCGGCGAACAGCGACAACAACAAACGGAAAAATTAATGCACGGCCAAGGGATAAACCGGAGGGAAAATGGAAGGAGGAAGGGGAGAGAAGGCTTACTGGTGTTGCAGAGGGCGTGACAGTGATGGGGTCGACGACGGTGGGGCGCCGGCTAGGAGGTCACAGCGGTGAAGGTTAGGGCTCGGGTATGGGAAACGGGAAAGAAGGTGGAGAGGGAGAGGAGGTGGTCGGGGGCTGGAGTGCGCAGGTGATAAGGAGGTGCTGAAGGTGGCGCGGGTGGCGACGACGAAGGTCGCCGGCGACGTTTCAGGCCGTACAGAGAAGGCACGGGGTATCCGGGTTGCAGCTGCACCGTGCACACGGGGAGAAGGAGGAGGTGTTGAGTTTGGAACGAGGAGGCGGAGGCGAGGGAGACGGTGGCGCTGGCGCCGGCGTCGGAGCTGCGGCGGCGACGGTGACGAGGCGGCTAGGGTTAGGTCGTAGGGTTTCTCACGATGGGTTATATTTTTCTGTTCTGGAAAAAAATGTGAAGGGGAGGAGTATTTAATATAGGGAAGAGAGAGAGAGAGGGTTAGAGAGAGAGAGAGAGAGAGAAAGGTAGAGAGAGAGGGATAGATACGAGAGAGAGAGAGGGATAAAGGAGGGGCCCACGAGGGTTTAAGCGCACTCAATTGTCCAGGGAAAGATTTTAAGTGGTTAAAAGATTTAAGTTAAAGATTTAAGAATCTTAAAAAAAATAACAGTAAGAATATTATAACGAAATATTATAAGGTTTTGAATATTTTATTAATTTGGGATTTTGGCGCTAAATGAAACATTTCCAAATCGCGTCCGGGTTGGGTCCAAAAATTTGAAATTTAAATAATAGGATTTTAAGCGGGTTCCAAATTTTAAAATGAAATGTTCTATGATTAAAAAGCATACCCCCAAGTCGGCCACCTGTACGCGCGCGCAGTCGTCCAAACTCGCCCGTTTCACCGAACGGGACGAGAACTCGATGCACGGACGCTACCACGCGGCTAGGGGTGACGAGTAGGCTAAGATAGATATTTTTAATTTTACTTTGGGTGCTAAAATTTGTTATATGCAGAAATGACTTAGCCAGATAAAATTTCACGGCAAGTGTCAAACGGGCAAGCTAAATGAAATGAGTAATATCTAATGCTCAACCAGTAACAGAAATTAGTAGTATTGGGCTCGGGTAGAACATTCAGCATATGCTCTTGCAAGATTAGATTGGTTTTTAATTTATCTAATCAGGATGGTTCCCACTGTTTCCTCGAATTTTCCTTCAAATCTTAAAGAAGAACTAGTCGGAATCATTTACACCTTACAAGTTCACCAACCGTTCATCTAGGTGGGTGTTGGTACTCCTAGGGAGGTTCTCCGTGCTCTCGCACAGACCTAATTAAAATAAACCTCGTTTCCGTAGAGACGTAGCCCCGTTAACACCTTTCTAAACACCTAATAGGTTAGCTAATTGTGAAGGAAAAATATCTCCCAAGAGTAATCCTACTCATCAGTGGGAATCAGGACCTAACTATTATGACATGATAACTTAAATGGAAACCACTCCAGTTACCACACTCCAGAAGGCATGCACACACTTGGCAAGTTTCGCTTATATTTGAAACTCCCGATATGATTTTTACCCCTAATGCTTATGATCTTGACGTAGGCTAACATATCATAAGCCGTTAGTTAAGTTTAACCCGTCAATGTCCTGAATTAATTTAGAACCACCCGTACAAGTCCTTGACGTAGGCAAAAATAACTGTACGACTGTCCTAAATAATCACATTTTTATGCGGCAAACAAGTATCACCCAGCTACCATTCACTATGCCTTGACGTAGGCCAACATACATAGCATGAATACTAGGCACTACTCATCTGAAATTATGGAGGGTTACAGCTGGTTTTTGGCGAGAAAAAACCTTTAACGTAATGAACTTGATATCGTTGAAGGAACCGAGCAGTTTTGAAAAGGAGTGGTTTAGGCTCCGTTTTTAAAACGAGTGGTTTTGAGGAAAAACGAGTAATCTATAGTAACACAAATTTTTCTTAAAAGAAAAATCCCCATGAAGGGATCAAGGCTCTTCCCTCGTCGAATGAGGTGCAGGTTATTCCTAACCGAATACCTTTATGCAAAGCAAAAGAATACGACTATAGTTTTCAAAAAATTTGTTCCAAATACTTTTAGGTTTATTTTCTAGCATTAATCAAAATTAATATGGTCTCATCGTTTAAAACCTATCAGACTAGAAAACAACTAAAATAGAATGTACGTATATACCATCCGTATTCGTCATAGGGTCCGGGGACTTCACCGTAAGGTTAGTTAACTTACGGTAGTGCATAGGCAGGGCTAGCGTGGATGCAAATATATACAGCATTTATATATATATATATATATGTATGTGTATATATATATATATATATGTATGTATATATATATATATATATATATATATATATATATATATATATATATATATATATATATATATATAGTCATCTCAGGCATGATACAATAAACATCACAAGTATGCGATAAGAAATATTGAATAGAGGATAATCTAGGAGCCCCGCGTTTCATTTGAGCCCCAAATGAAACTTGACGTTCCCCGGTCGTGCGGATAACCCGCGGTAAGTTACCTGCCAATTCTAGAAGTGAAGCAACTCATACTCTATGTCATAAGTGGGCCACCCGATAATTCATGGAATCCGGTAACTTGAGCACTCCACCATGGGTCATCCTAAAATCCCTACAAGTGCGGCAAATAGGCCGCCAATTCTAGAGTGAGGCGGCTCAAACTCACCACTACGAGACGACCACCTAGCACACTTGTTGGGACTCTATCCGCGAGCGCTTTTGTGGTTTTGAAAGAAAGGTGTTAGAAATGCGGCGCGCACGAGATTAGTATCGTTTTAAAATTTATAAACCGCAAGTGCACGACGCGTTGTAGCGAGCCGACAAGTACGGGTCGATCCACAGGGAATTGGTGATTAGGAGTTGTTAAAGGTTCAAAGAGAAATAATTGATTTTGTAACAAGAAATAAGAAAATACGAAATTATAGAACAATGGTAAGAAAAGGCGGCCGTGGCTCTGGTTCGGATGGTTGAATCGTAGCGAATTCTTCGACACTCTCTTGATTATGAGTTATTCTCTCCTTTTGTTGGATCTGATGTAAAACATGGCTTGTCAAGGCATTTGCTATGCATAAACTATCAAGATGTCGAAGTTGTAACGCGAGGAATGAAACAAATCCGTATTGTTGTTACTTACTGTTTGTATGTCCAAGCATGAAGTATCAAAACTAAGCACAAGGGCTAGCAAGCATACATTATCAACAAATACACAAATTAGCACATGAGAGAAAAGTGGTTTAGTATTAACTTGCTAAGTGCTTGGCTGATAGTATAGGGTATATGAATGAAGAGGGGTGTCAATCAACTTGTTAACAAAATACCCTATCTAAACACTTAGCAATCTTAACACTAGTATGATTCTAACCTTAACATTGCTAATGAAGACTTGAGAGAATATGGTATGTGCTAAAGGTTACAAGTAATCATCAAAAGCAACATACCATATCATACAAATACCAAGTTAGCAATCTTAAAGTTACAATCTCTTTTAAGCACATTAAACATTAACAAGAGAAGGAGGAAGGCAGAGCCATTCATCTCACATCATCATCATCACCACAACTATAAAGATTACTCAAATATCACAAAAGAGAAAATAAAACGCAAGAAGAAATATGAAGAAAACAAGTAAGTAAAGAAAAAAAGTGTAAGTTCTTTATTTACAAAAGTAGAGGGCTTGAGCTACAAGATAGATAGCAACTTCAACCTCCTTAATGAAGCATTCAAGTGAGAGCTCAAAGAGAGAAGAAGAAGAAGCTATCAAGTGTTACAATATATTTTTCTCACTCAAAAACCAACCCAGAATTTAATCTAAGATATGTTATATATAGGCAACTCAAAATAAAAAATTAACTATATAAATGGACTGACAAGACCACAAAGGACCCACATAAGTTGAACGAGCCAAAATGACCATGTCTTGGCCTCAAAGCCAAGATGAGTAAATTTGTGGCCACTTTGAGGAGTCTGGGGGCCACCTTGGTTCTGTGGTTTTCTGCTCTCAAGAGCATCTCTCTATTGTCTTAATTTCTTTTAATTCACACTTGGATAGAGCTATGAACAGAGAAGGGAAAGCAAGTGGGCATGTGTTCGCACTTCAAATCAATTCTTTTTCAAAATACTTATGACATACCCACTTGTTCAAGCCACTTTCATGACACCATGATGGTGTTTGCCCACTTGATGCATATGATGGTTCATGCCCACTTGATCTATATGATGGTTCATGCCTTCTTGATCCATATGAACCATTACTTGTTCACACATAATCATGTCGGACCAAAACAAGATATTTTTTGTACACAACAATATTTGTTGCAAAACCGATAGAGTTGATCTGTATTCTGTCATGTTTGCAGTTCCGGCTAAAAACCATCATTTCTGTGTATGTTGTGCAGAGTTTCCAGTGTTTCTGCCTGTGTACCTGTAATCTGTATTAATGAGCAGACACGGATTAAATAGCACTGTTTATTGACAAAATGATAGAAAATGAGTGGTATAAAAATGTACTTAATCCTGCTGAATAAATACCCCCAAACCTATCTTTTACTCGTCCCGAGCAAAATCCTATTCTCATTTTCGCAGGGAACGCGATTACACTGAGCCAATGCAATAAGCCGTTAAATCTCTAGGTGTCCCTGGTAGGAGGGGTTTTATCTCCTGAGGGTTTTCAGCGGATTACACCCACTAAATCCTATCAAACTAGTTTTTAGAGTAATTGTCGATTCTAATCCTAAGGTTTAATATCGAAACTAGAAGTTTTATTACCCAAAGTTAGAAACGTTCAACCCTTATTTTTCACTCCTCATATCTCATTTAACATAAGTTCATATACGTATTTATGTGATTATGCAAATAGTGTGTTAAGTTTTAAAAACTTCGATTAGAGTCATCATGTGATAAATACGGACCAAAAAGAACTTCAAAAGGATCACACAAGTTTGAAAAGACTTAGGATTTTCTCAAGTTTTATTCTCAAGTTAATTCTCAAATTAGAATTTCTATCATCAACAGAAAACTAAGTCTTATTCTTCATTTCTACATTTCACCTGTCTTTGTTCATGCACACCTATCGTGATTGTGCAAAAAGTCTTATAATCATAAACTTTCATATCTCCGCTAAAAAACTGTTTATAATTGAAAACTCGTCCCAACCAAGATTATTCTCCATAAAAAACCGTGAGGACTTTTAACTCGAAGAGAACACCTACTTGACTTGTTTTAATTGGTGATTGGAGACTTCACGAATTTTGGGTCAATGACTCCTAAACCAGATGGTTTTAGGGCATTAGGTGTAGAGACACCCTTAGCACTTAATTGTCTAAGACACCAAGGCCACAAAACAAAAGACTTATTTTTATGCGTTAAAATGTTCAAAAAGCAAGGCGAACAGAGATATTGCTAGTTTTTTTCATCCCAAAGACGTGTTTCGTGTAGATAAGGTGTGTAATCACTCCAACAAGGTTCCAGATGTGTTATTTTCATACTTTAGCCTCTATTAAAGTTTTCAATAATATCCTTTCAAATTCACTTCACTTTATGAATTATTCTTGATATTACTTATTTCAGAACAAACCAGTTTGATTCTAAAGATGTTTATCAACTTTACAAAAAATTTAAAGACATATCAAACTTGTCATCTAATTTTTCAAAACTCACGACAGGTGTAGTATGATGCAAAAACGTATATTAGCTACGGTTAAACTCAAAAGAGAGTTATCTTTCGGGTTTGCAATCTGTAAAAATAAGATTTAAATGTATCTATCTTATCAAACTAAACCGTCGGATTTCAAGTCTAAGTTTCCCCACTAGCTAGCTTGACGACAAAATTTTTATGTTTTGAAAAAATGTCAAAATTTTATGGGTTTTTAAATATATATGTGTTGGGGTCAAAATTTGCACTCCAGTTGACCAAGTGAAAGTCAAGGTCAACCCCAAGTAAGCAGGCCCAAGCCCAAGCAAGTGGGCCCATACCCAAGTCAAGCCCTGCGGCCGGCCTCCCCTATGCCGAAATAAAAAATCATGTAATAAATAATTTTGATGTAATTTTTTTTATGCATGAATGTAAGCAAAATGGGAATAAAGCCAAACTTTTGTAAAGCCCATGGCTTATGTGCAAAAGAAATGAGCACATGATGCATGGGATGGGCAAAATGCCATTTTGTAAAGCCCAAGGGGCTATATGTAAATGTGTAAGCCTATATAAGGCAACATGATGATGAATAAAGCAGAGACTTTTATTCCTCTAAAAAAAAGTAGGGTTCTTGTGCCTCTTTCTCCTTCCTCAAGGTTCTAAACCCTTCTTCCCTTTTTGAATTAAATCAAGAGTTTAACTCTTCCTTTCTAAAAAATAAATAGTTTTTCACCAGAAAACCCACAAAGGGGAATTTAGATCTCCCATCAGATCTCAAAAATAAGAGATTTTAAAAATCTCATACATCTTATTCTTCAAGATCCGACCAACAGAGGAGGAAGAAGGAGACCCATCTCTAAAGACCCCATTTGGGGAAGATCCAAGACTTAAGAGAGAAGAACCTCTGATGATTTTTAGGGTGTTCAACTCCAGGAGCCAAATTCTCAAAGGAGTTTAACTCCTAATCCAGATCGTTTTGGAGTTTAACTCCAAATCTAAATCTTAACTCCACTCAAAATCCTCTTTTGGAGTCTAACTCCTATTTCCTAGGGTAAAACCCCTTTCTTTTCTCTGGCGCCCAAGCGTCCAGTGCCCAAGCACCCACGTACCGGACACGTGAGGCGCTAGTGCCAGCACCGAAAGCGCTCGCGCCCAAGCGCCCACATTCCGGACATGTGAGGCGCTCGCGCCCAAAGTGCCAGCGCCCAAGCGCCCACTGCTGGACACGTGAGGCGCTAGCGCCCAAAGCGATAGCGCCAGCGCCCACGTGCTGGGCACGAGAGGCGTTAGGCGCCTAGAGCCAGCGCCAGTGCCAGTGCCCAGTACCAGCGTGCTAAGCACGTGAGGTGTGTAAGTGCACGGCGGCGCCTCGGCCGTCAATCCGAGGCCAAAATGCGGAAGCGTAAAACTTTGATTTTTCGAACTTAGAAACCGGCACCACCGCGCACTAAACACCCGGATCGGGCCATTAAACTAGTCCTAGCTAACTACAAGATAGGGAAGAGAGATATACCGAGTGATCCGAGTCCTCCGGTCTTCTCGCCGTCGTCCCGATCTCCCGCGGAAAGTCCTGTCTCCACCTCGCCGCCGGAAGGGCACCACATCGCCTGCATCTTTTACGGGCTCCCACCTCAATACCGAGGCAACTCGGGCGCGAAGTTGGCTAGCCGACGCGTCCAAGATTTGCTGTAGGCTAGTGTAGAGTCTATGTCTCATTGGGGTTTAGTTGCCATGGAGGATGGAGGAAGAGTTTAAGGAAAATTGGTGCTTTCAATTTTTAGCAAGGAAATGAGATGATCAAATCTACACATAAATGAACCTCTCTCATTTTTCTCTCCCTCTCAAATGTGTGGCCGGCCTCCTCTCTAATTGGAAAATGGTGGAGGGCAAACATAATACATGAAGGAGGTGAGTGTAGTAAAAGGTGGAGGGTGACCACATCCAAAGCAATGATAACTATATCAAATCCAAATCTAATCAACTCTAATCACCATGAATGCATGAAATGATGATAGAAAAGAATGGTATCTAAAGATGCTCTCATAATTAATACATATGCAAGAAACCCCCTCCACAAATGTTATTTGCAAACTTGCAAATAACCCCCTCCATTGGAAAAGTCCGGCCGGGAAAGAACAAAGGAAAACCGGCCGGAACGGAATGCAAACTGGCAACTCCAGAAAACTGGTCCCGTAATAAATTACAGGAAAACCCCTATACTGTGCATACACACCCGCATCTGTATTCCGACGGGATACAAATGCAATGAGACAAAATCTACACTGTACTATACTAGGATCCGGCTTAAACCAAAGCCGGCTAGTAATATCCGTCCGATCCTGATCCGTGCAATACCGCACATATCTGATTGAACCCTGCCATATATCCATACGGCCTCTAGTACTAACCGTCCGATCCTGATCCGTGCAATACCGCACGTATCTGATCGGACCCTGCTATATCTCCATACGGCCTCTACAGCGTTTCGCCCGAAAGCTTGAGTAACTGTAAGTGTGGTGGACTCTAAAGACTCGTCAATACTATGGCTGTGGATTTAACCACTATCACGTCAGAGGTATAAGCCAATACGTGACGGGCCACTAGCTATTGACCAAAAGGGACGTCGATGAGCGAACTCATCCTGACACCCTACTGAGCCTGTCAGTGACAATATCCGTACAGTCCGGTCCGTTCGTCTATGAGCATCGCATGGCGGGCCTAGAGGGTTGGTAAAAGTCAGACCCCCAAAAGCGGTACAAGTCGTGTCGGAGTGTAGCCCAGAACACCCTGAGATACTACTGGAATACCTACCAGTAAATCTCCTGCCTTGGCCAAGGACTTCGTGTAAAGGCTCTCCTAGACACAGCGCGAACTCACCCCCAATACCGGGAGAGACGAACCCCTGAAGATCCGCTCACTGCCTCCATGTGGCTCGGGACTGTACCCAACTAAAACCTATTTGCACGTCTCCTTTGAGCGTGGTAGGGTAGTAATCAAAGTACAGTGGGAACTCACACGAGACAAATGACGATCCCCAGGTCGATGAACTAACCTGTACACATGTCACCAGGGAACTGCTATCTGACGTCAGGTATAAGACCAACTAGCATGTTCTCGGCGAGTCCTGTCCGGTGTACTCATAATCCAATGAGCACCTGTATACATCTTAGGTGAACCAACTGACACCAGTGGCTTGTGAGACCGGCCACCGCCCCTCGTCGGGGTCTCGACTGTATACACTAGTCTACTCTGGAGAATCGATGCCCTGTCTCGAAACTCCCACGACTAGGGACCATTTAAGGATATGCTTATAGACTACCAGCTCCCACGTATATGATCGCCCTCATACTGCTGGCAGTCAAGCAAGAATCCTAGGGGCTCTATCAACGTGCAATAGCGACCTGTCAGGTTACCTAAAGCAGTACACGATGATAAAGGTAAACTAGATAGCATACTATCATCTCGAGTAAGACTGTCCTACCGGGATAGGTCCTCCCTCAATCATTGCAATCACGCGCCTGTGATCCAATAATTGACTCTGAGGGCACTATCTCCAACAAGGTGCTAGAGCTCACGCGTCCTTTGGACGCCATTTTCCCCTCATTTTACATGTACTCCACAATAAAAATACCTCCCCCGTTAGAAAAAATTTCTAACGGGGCGCTGCCCCGCACCCCGCAGGGCGGCTGCTAGCCCCCTTAACCCCTAGCCCGTAAAAACTCTGCGAGGCCCCTGATATATCCAAAACCCTTTCAAAACACAACACTGCACATTGAGTTCATATGACCTGTTTGACCCGTCAATCGGGGGTTCTCTCGCTCCAAAGGTGAGGGGTAATTAACGGCAGCTTAGTCCGCGGTTGCCGGAGATTCGGATCCATACAATCAATAAACCCCAGTCTACCCTAGGCAGGGGGAATCTGTAATGCGCCTGACAAGCGCTCGCATATTCCAATCTCAATGGGGTGACGAAAAACACCCTACAGATTCTAGCACGTCCGGTGGGACCTCTCTCTCCTCCCATATTTTGGGTCAAGCGTTTATGCGAACTCATTTAACATATATACATATATATATTTATACTAAAATAATGCTTTTTCATGCAGGTTTTCAAGCAACCAATTTTCAACAATGTCTCCAAAGATGAACTCAGCTCCCATCTCCTGCACGATGAAGATGGACGCTAGGACGGCCCTCCCGGCCAGTCTTGGGCGACAGTGGGAGGAGCCGCTGCTATAGTTCGGCTCTATTCTATTCGTACCAACCAGCACCACCCCAGTTTCTCAATCTCCAGTAACAGACAGACCGGCCTCAAAAGGCAGGAGGCCAAATGTGGTGATCTCGAGGGCACCACTACCCAAATGCAAGTCGGTGTTTGAACGACTTTCCTTGGCCCCAGCTGGGGGCAAGGCCATCAACACCAACAAAGCAATAGGGCATCTCGGGCAAACTCCAGCGGCGCCCCTGACAACTGCTTAATCGGGTATCTTCTCTAAGCTCACCGTCAATCGACTCACGATGGATTCCTGGATGACGGATGCCCGTCAAGCCCTCAAAATCGAGAAGCTAAGATAGAAAATGCTCAGATATAGAGCCACAAAAGGGCTAGGACTCATGCTAGGCTGAAGTTCATGAGGCCCCAAGAACAGGGTTACCCCGCCAAAGATGAAGAGACGGCTGGATATGTGGTCTACACTGTCTACATGGTGGGCACATGCAGTAAGAGCAAGGATGGGGCCATTACATCTCAAATCCAATCTGGCATGAATGTGGCTGCCACTTCCCAAGACCAGCATCCTCTGGGAGGTAATGAAAACCCTTACAGTGAGGCTAATAAGCAGAGAGATCCCTCGGTTCATGAGGAGTCGGGCTCGGAAAGCGAATAAGAGCCAATCTTCCGTCCTAAGAATGCAGAGCAGCGACTTCTCCAAGATCTCCGAAAATAGCTCAGAAGCAAAGACAAAAAGATGGCCAAACTTTACTCCAAAATTGATGACTTGACGAATGTCATCACGGCCCGACTTGCCTCTTAGCCGCCCAATCAAGCGGATGGCTCTGCTCATGAACCGGGAAACGGTGTCCCAAGGCAGCCGACGCCTATTCCCTCAAATCCAAAGGTGGGCGGACTGCATGAAAGTCAGTCGCATCCCGTCTCGGGAAATGTCTTGGCTATCGATGATAGTAGCCCGCTACCTCAAGATCAAATCATGGATTTGGTTGCCAACAAAGTCAAAACATTGGTAGCCGAAGCCGGAGAGCAAAAAGATGTTAGCAGTAGCGGGAGACCATATCCTACTCAGTATGATATGGTAGAATTCCCTAGCGGCTATGTCATCCCTAAATTCGGAAGATTCGATGGGACGGGAAATGCGAATCAGCACATCGCCCACTTTAAAGCCTCCTGCGGGAATACTGGGGGCAATGATGCGCTTCTCCTCCGCCAGTTTGTTAATAGCTTGATCGATGTTGCTTTCGACTGGTACGTGAGCATACCGGATGGCTCCATCACAACTTTCGTCCAAATGGAGTCTCTGTTTCGGCAGAGGTTCATGAGCGTCAGCGATAAGATCACCATTGCCAATCTCGTAAGGACCAAGCCAAAGAACAACGAAAGCAGCACGGATTTTATAACCCGATGGCGCAATCTCTCCGTCAAATGTGAACCGCCGATAGAGCGGGACTAATCTGTCAGTCTCCTTGTCGGAAATATCAACAATTGGATGTCCCCGTTTCTATGCACCGCGGGTCTCAAAACATTCCAAGAGCTGACCAGGAAAGTTCAGATGATGGAGCACTCAAAGCAGGAGTCCTCCTCTGACTCCCAAAGTAACAATAGGTCCTGGAGAAACCGAAAGGACGAAAATCGCAAATGCGGAAATTCTGATGATGCTGAATCTTTTAACACTTAGGCTAACCGAAATAAGCAAGGGATGAGTGAGCCTAATGCCAACCAGCTTCGGAAGCCAGTGTTCGAAGAGGGAGGAGAATCTCCACTGAAAGAGAAGCTGGATAAGGTCTATTCCTTCAAAAGGGACAAAGTCCATAAAATATTTAAAGACGCCCTAAGAAACGGTCTACAATTGCCAGAATCAAAAAGACCGCAAGAAGCGAATATGACCGACGACCCCAAATACTACCCCTATCATAGAGTGATAGGTCATGCCATTGAGGACTGCTTCTTCTTCAAAGATTAGGTCGAAAAGCAATACAAGGCTGGAGAGATAGAACTGTCTAAAGGTGTGTTGGCAAGCAGTCAAGCTGCGACCACCACCTTCATACAAAACAGCTGACCACCATGTCATTAAACTGGGAATAATCGACCTCTGAGTCGTTAAACTAGGAATGTAAAAAATGTGTAAATAAAAAAAAATTGTAAAAATAAAAAAAAGAAAAAGCCGAAATGATGGGGAAACTCGCGATAAAAATCAGCGAGTAAAATAAAGATGAAAATAAACAGCCGAAATGATGAGGCAACCGCGGATAAATAGCCGAAATGATAGGGTAATCGCGACCTTCGCGATAAAAAAATATGAAATGATAGAGTAATCGCGGTAAAGAAAAAAATCCAATGGCGAATGATGAGTCGCTCATGGTACCATATTCCAGTGCAACGATGCAGACGCCAACCAAATTCTGAATGTCCCAACGACGAATGATGAGTCGCTCCTGGTACCATATTCCAGTGCAGCGATGCAAACGCCGTCCAAAAATCAAATCCCCAATGGCGAACGATGAGTCGCTCCTGGTACCATATTCCAGTGCAGCGATGCAGACGCCGACAATTTCCCAAAATTCTTCCAGCCCTACGGCTGGTCCCCAAGTTGACTACCGTATACAATCCACGGCCTCAAATAATTCTCATCATACCCATACCCCACTGCAATCACCAGAAACACGGCCGGTCTCCATCCTCGGAATTATGCTCCATTAGGAAAGACCCACTCATGTGTCCTCACGATACACGAGGAGAACAAACCTTACGAGATCCTCTCTACTCGTAAGAAAACACCTTCGTGGGATCCTTACGACTCACAAAGGAAAAACACACTTGGCAGTCCCCACGACTCCTAAGGAGAAAACGCACCTACAGGATCCTTACGACTCGTAGGGAGAAAATGCTTTATGAGACCCTTACGGCTCATAAAATTGAAAACCCTTAGGTGATAGGGACCTAAACTTGTCTCCTAAGCCATCGCTCCCCAACGGGAAAAGGCAAATGATGAATTGCTTCAGTGTTAGCAACGCTGATGCCGGCCCCTACCCCGAAATTCCAAATCGATACAATAGACCCCTGAGTCGTTAAACTGCGAACAGATGACCTCTAAGTCGTTAAACTGGGCACAGATGACCCCTAAGTCATTAAACTAGAAACAAATGACCCCTAAGTCTTTAAACTAGAAACAGCTGACCTCTAAGTCGTTAAACTGGAAACAGATGACCCCTAAGTCATTAAACTAAGAACGTGCCAAATCCACTCATGGCAAATGATGATTCGCTGCTGGTACTATATTCCAGCGTAGCGATGCTGATGTCAACCCAAATCAAATCAAACCAACAACCTCTATGGAAGAATCATGCTTCGTCTCAGAGTGTACCCCGTGTCGAAATCATGCTTCGCCTCGGAGTATCCACCTTCCCTATCGGAATTATGCTTCTCCTGGGAATCGGCCTCTACATCAAAACCAGTGACACTCCATGCCGGGGAACGTCGACCACAGACACTCTGTGTTGGGGACAAGTCAACAAGCGACCTCCTCGTCGGAATTATGCTCCGACTCGGAATCAAGTCAACCAGCGACCTCCCTATCGGAATTATGGTTCGACTTGGAATCAAGTCAACCAGTGACATTCCTGTCGGAATTATGCTTCGACTCGGAATCAAGTCAACCAGCGACCTCCTCGTCGGAATTATGCTCTGCCCTGGAATCAAGTCAACCAGCGACCTCCTCGTCGAAATTATGCTCCGCCCTGGAATCAAGTCAACAAGCGACCTTCTCGTCGGAATTATTCTCCGTCCTAGAATCAAGTAAACAAGCGACCTCCTCATCGGAATTATGCTCCATCTCGGAATCAAGTCAACCAACGACCTCCCCGTCGGAATTAAGCTCCGTCTCGGAATTAAGTCGACTAACAAGCTCTATGTCGGAATCATGCTTCGTCTCAGAATGTACCCCGTGTTGAAATCATGCTTCGCCTCGGAGTATCTGCTTTACCTGTCAGAATTATGCTTCACCTGGGAATCAACCTCTGCATTGAAATCATGCTTCAGTCAGAATGTCTGCCGCCCGTTGGAATTATGCTTCAACCCCTTTGGAATCATGCTCCGCTCATCGGAATCATGCTCCGATCCATGGAATCATGTCCCGATCCTCGGAATTATGCTCCGATCCTCGAAATTATGCTCCGACTCTTCGGAATGATACTCCGATCCTGGAATTATGCTCCACAAATCGGAATGATGCTCCGATCCCCGGGAATCATTCTCCCCGAGGGATGCTCCACCCCCGGAATGATTTCCACCCCGAAATCCGGCTTCAAGATCCATCAATTTCATGCAAACAACTCATATGCGCGGTGTGCATTTATTGATGGGGGTACTTTGTTGGGGTCAAAATTTGCACCCCAGTTGACCCAGTCAAAGTCAAGGTCAACCCCAAGTTAGCGGGCCCAAGCCCAAGCAAGTGGGCCCATGCCCAAGTCGAGCCCCGCGGCCGGCCTCCCCGATGCCGAAATAAAAAATCATGTAATAAATAATTTTGATGTAATTTTTTTATGCATGAATGTAAGCAAAATGGGCATAAAGCCAATTTTTTGTAAAACCCATGGCTTATGTGCAAAAGAAATAAGCACATGAGGTATGGGATGGGCAAAATGCCATTTTGTAAAGCCCAAGGGGCTATATGTAAATGTGTAACCCTATATAAGGCAACATGATGATGAATAAGGCAGAGACTTTTATTCCTCTAAAAAAAAGTTAGGGTTCTTGTGCCTCCTTCTCCTTCCTCAAAGTTCTAAAACCTTCTTTCCTTTTTGAATTAAATCAAGAGTTTAACTCTTCTTTTCTCCAAAATAAATAGTTTTTCACCACAAAACCCACAAAGGGGAACTCAGATCTCCCATCAGATCTCAAAAATAAGAGATTTTTAAAATCCCATACTTCTTGTTCTTCAAGATCCGGCCAACAGAGGAGGAAGGAGACCCATCTCCAAAGTCCCCATTTTGGTGAAGATCTAAGACTTAAGAGAGAAGAACCATTGAAGATTTTTAGGGAGTTCAACTCCAGGACCCAAATTCTCAAAGGAGTTTAACTCCTAATCCAGATCCTTTAGGAGTTTAACTCAAAATCTAAATCTTTTGGAGTTTAACTCCACTCAAAATCTTCTTTTGGAGTCTAAATCCTTTTACCAGGGGTAAAAACCCTTTCTTTTCGCCAGCGCCCACGTGCCGGACACGTGAGGTGCCAGCGCTTGGCCGCTCAGCGCCCAAGCGCCCACGTGCCGGACACGTGCGACGCTAGCGCCCAAAGCGCTAGTGCCAGCACCCAAAGCGCTCGTGCCAGCACCCAAAGTGCTAGCGCGCAGCGCCCAAGCGTCCACGTGCCGGACATGTGAGGCGCTCGCGCCCAAAGCACCAGCGCCCAAGCGCCCACGTGCCGGACACGTGAGGCGCTAGCGCCCGCGCCCAAGCGCCCAGCGCCCAAGCGCCCACGTGCCGGACACGTGAGGCGCTAGCGTCAGCGCCTAGCGCCCAAGCGTCCACGTGCCGGGCACGTGAGGCACTAGCACCCAGCGCTAGCGCTAGTGCCAGTGCCCAGTGCCAGCGTGCTAGGCACGTGAGGCGCTGGCGCTCACGCGTCCTTTGGACGCCATTTTACCCTCATTTTACATGTACTCCACACTAAAAATACCTCCCCCGTTAGAAAAAATTTCTAACGGGGCGCTGCCCCGCACCCCGCAAGGGGGCTGCTAGCCCCCTTAACACCCAGCCCGTTATCCGGGTAGCGGGACCCTTGTAAAAACTCTGCGGGCCCCCCGATATATCCAAAACCCTTCAAAACACAACACTGCACATTGAGTTCGCATGACCTGTTTGACCCGTCAATCGGAGGTTCTCTCGCTCTAAAGGCGAGGGTAATTAACGGCAGCTTAGTCCACGGCTGCTGGAGATTCGGATCCCCACAATCAATAAACCCCAGCTTACCCTAGGCAGGGGGAATCTGTAATGCGTCTGAAAAGCGCGCGCGTATTCCCATCTCAATGGGGTGACGAAAAACACCCTACAATGCAGAATTTACACATGATGTAACAAAGTAAACGGAGTGCTACCCCCAAACCTGAGATTTTCGATGTCTTCATTGTTTCCCCCGTCTTCGGTTACTAGATTTAGACATCTAGGGTGAGATTTTATTCATAAAAAAAGAAATCTAAGAGCTAATTATAGTATTTACAAGTTAAGAGATTGCGTCAGTCCAGAAATTAATACTAGCCATTCAAAATTTAGTCTATAAAGGACCAAGGCTGGTAAAAAAAGTGTATAAAAAAGAAAAAGAAAATATTAGTAGTATGGTTAGATATTAGTTGGGCAAGGGTGTGTGAAAGTAGGGATCAGGAAATGTTGAAGATGAAGATGAAGTTTTGAAGGAGTTAAAGAATTGTTGCCCGGATGAATTTTATTTTCAAGAAGCATGTACTGAGGTTTGAGGTCAAGTGCGTATAAAAACTGGAGTTGATCCTCAAAAAGTTTGGCAAAAGAGAGGTCCCTGGGATGCTCCCAAAGTAATCGTGACTCAAACTCACTAAGAACATAAAGTTCATCCGCATATATCTCCTCAAAACTCGGCATAAAAGAATGTTTATCAAAGTTATCTTCCTCCCTATATTCCTTCATAATCATATTCTCATCAATACAGCTCATATCTCCTGATTCAAGTTCTCCCTCAACACACTGATATATGGGTAGGTTGATGTCATCAAAAAATGTAGGTTCCCACTCTAAAGTTTCGTCAAAGACTATATCAATCAGTAATACTAATGTTGTGGGTTCCTGCTTGTAAATTATATCGAACACTATATCGAAGCCGTACCCGTCAAATTTACAAGTTTTCTCATCTAAAATTTTATCGCTAAAATCAGTCGGTGCAAGAATCTCATCTTAAAATAGTACATCGGTTAAATCATCCTTAAGATCACAAGTGACAGGAGGCTTATTTGGTACCTGAAGGCTAACGTCGGACTGGCTCGGAGGGTTTTCTTGCTTGTCCTGATAACACTCAGTCAAATCAATTATATCGTCATTATCTATGAAATCATCAAAAATTGATTGATTATTTGTCTCGCTCAGGTGACTTCCTAAATGATATTTATTGGTATTTTTTGTTTCAACTTGACTGTGTTCACTCCCTATAATCTGTAGAGCTAAATGTTTCACTTGTTCATCGATTCTAACCAATGATTGAGAATAAGTGTGAAACAATTGATCAGATTGTTGTATGAACATGGCTAGCGTCGAAGTTGTTTAATTCTCGACTGTAATCATCACTTCTAAACCTTTCTCTAAAGAGGTCAACCTAGCATCCATCTCACTATCATACCCTATTGATGTGTCAATAGTTTCAGGAAGACAGGGTTATGATGGTAGCGATACTAAGGCAGCTATCTTATCGACATCTTTCTCTAAATTTTCAATCAATTGCTCTACATTTGATGTGGAATTGGGTTCAAGAGTGTTAAGTGGGTGACCGATGTCAAAATTCTGGTACGGTTGGCCACCCTCTAAGAAAGGACATTTTTCAAAAAAGTGGGAAGAATTTTGGAAATTTGAACAAAAGAATTGGGTATGTATATAAACAAAAGAATACGAATCGTGAAGAATCGAATTGAACTGTGCGGCACCTATATCAACAAGCATTCACATAATCACAAAAACAAAGAATATCACACCCCTAATAGTCTATGTTTTGCTAGGTCAACTAGACCTGCTCAAGAACCTAATTGTCGAAATAAAATTATGTCGAGAAACGGGCTCAAGATATGCTGATCATAAAGTCAAGTAAGTGCAGAGATAAGAGGAGCTTGTTCAACGCTTTTGCGAAATTTCTTAATTAGAATAACCCTTTTCTCTTTTAACGGTTGCGCCGTGAACACTTGCTTAAACCTGTAGGGTTCCTAGGCACTCTTGTGAAGGTTCATAAGGCATCAAACATGCCCGGATTAAATTTTAGACGTGCCGAACAACCCAAAGCCGGGATCTTTGCTAGATTATTAGGGTTTAACATGCAATAAGATAACTTTTATCTAAGTGAGGGATTACAACCTTTGTAGTCCGCTCCTTCACTTCACAAGCTCCGAGTAGAAGTCCCTTTGCCGCGATCCACGATCTCCCGGACTCATGAGAGGCTCCACGACTCGAACGATCCATTCTAGCTTGTCGTATTCCAAATCTCCGACGATCTACCTCGAGGTTTCAAAGAACTCAAGCTATCTCACTCTTAAAGAAGTGAACACACTAATCCCATGGGCTAGATGAGATGAGGATGAGGGAGTAGTATTTTTGCTTTCCTTTTATATCATTTTCTCATATTTTATCATCACTTTAGGATTTTCAAGAGAGCTTATCAAGAAGGAAGAAGATGATAATGAAAATGAATAATCTAATTATCAAAAACTTTTGTGAATAGAAAGAATATATGATTGATTTGTAAACCATGGTCAAGGATGATAGGATAAGAATGAGTAGAGAAACAACTAGGGTTAGGGTTTGGTTAGGTTAAAAAGAATGTGTCATTATAAATATCTTAAGAATGACAAAATAAGAAAGCTTCTAGAAGGAACTTGAAGCATCCAACCCTAATCAAACCTTAACCTCAATTAATCATCCTTAAACATGTTTAACAATTAATCATATCATGTCACAATAATATATATCACATATATATTATATATTTGCAACAAAAGAAAATAATACAATTAACATATATCGCATATATATCAATGTATCATCCACTGAGAAAATGAAATAATAAAGCGAGCGAATATTAGATAATGTAATTCAATATATCATATATATTATTATACATTAAATCATCGAATCAACACTTGATTCGACGATCCGGCTATATCGAATATTACCGACTAATATATCATGTACCGATTCATCGAATCAACACTTGATCCGATGACCTGGTTCATATCCATATATCGCGAGAATATAATACGGTATCCCATATCGCATTATTCTCGTTCCTGCGCATATCACATATGCGCCACTACTCCGTTTCGCCTGAGCCAAGAAACCTCTGTGTAGGACTCTAAAGAATCGTCAATACGCCGGTAGCAGGTGATGATCATATCAAACACCCACAAGCTGCAAGCGGTCAGCTAAACGTAACAGCCACCCAGGTATTGAGTGATCAGAAGATCAACAAGCTAGCCTGTGCGTTCTCCTGTGAATCCAACCAGTAACACTCCCGTACAGTCCGGTCTGTTCGTCTGATATGTCGCATATCAAGTCTAGGGGTGGTATACGTCAGACCCCAGTAACCGATAAGTCTTGTCGATGTGTGACTCATAACGGGTCGAGAAACTACTAGTAACACTTACCAGTAAATCTCCATATCAGCCCTGGCCAGGGACTTCCAGTTATAGCCAATCGAACACAGCACAACATCAACTCCCTATACCGGGAGAGACGAATCCCCTCCCATCGCTCATTGCCTCCATGTGATTCGGGACTGTACCCAAAAGCCACCGTTTTGCACGCCCTCTTGGACGTGGTAAGGTGGAAATCAAAGCACAGTGGGAATCACACAAGACTCCATGACGATCTCAGGTCTACAGACTACCCTGTACCAGTGTCACCGGAGAACTGCCATCTGACGTGTGGTATATCACCATCTGGGAGTTCTCGGCGAGTCCGTCCAGTGTACCCAGTCTCCACTGAGCACCCGTACACCATCTCTGATGTCTAACACCGATGGATATGGGATCATCCATCGCCCATCATATGGGTCAAGATGCGTATACGCTAGTCTACTCTGGTGTATCGATGCCCTGTCTCGATATACCCTCGACTAGGAACAGTTATAGGATGTACTCATCGACTACCGCGGCCCCACTAGTATGATCTCATCATAGTCCCAGTAGTCGAGTACAAGTCCTAAGGGCTTTATCAACATGTGAGAGTAAAACAGTAAACCAATACAAGTCAACATGTTAAGATAAAGTGAAACCAAATAGCATACTATCATGACGAGCAAGAAAGTCATCTCTATATATAACCAAGCATCCATTATAATATACATCATATGTACAACAATGGCCTCTAGGGCATATACATAACTAACAAAACATTTCGTGAACAATATAACATTATGCGGTGTTCTAAACACAATTAACTTACCTTATTGAGCATGAATCCTTAAAGTCAGAGTTCTAATTGATTTTAAAATTACTGTGGGTATGCAAGAATGCAGCTTTGTGACTTGTGGGCCACAGAAAAAGATGATGAAATTTTTTACCGTATCTTGTGTCGTTCTTTGCCCTTAAATCCGTATTAAAATGCAAATACGCAAATCAATAAAAGAATTTAAGCAAATTCAATCAATTATGCACATCCTTTTAATTTTAGGATTAAGTGCCGCAACGAATACAGGTTAGTTCTCTGTTGGCTCTTGCATGGTGAATTTTGCAAAGAATCCTGTAGAAAATAGAATAGTGGAATACGTCAGATTTGAGAAAGAAAGAGTTAGAAAATACGTACCGAAAGTGTTGGGTTAAGAAACCCCCGTTGTGTTGATCCCGATAGCTTGAAAGGTTTTCTTGTGCGAGTCAAAATACCTAGATCTTTTGCACTGTACTTCTGTTTCTCCGTGTACTTGAAGGTTCAATTCACTCTGCACGTTCGCTGGTCGCAAATCCATCTAAACCTGAAATGTCGGAAATATCGGAAAATTTTAGCGGAAAAGCGATAAATATAGCCAATATGCTGCACACACAATTATGAAATTTATAGTATAACAATGGAGCAAAAATAGGACGAAGAAGTAAACACCAAAAAATTGGAGCAAATGGAGCAGGTAGGGCCGCAATTTGCGGTCCAATTGATTAAAACGGCGGTCAGCTCTTTGAGTTGGGACTCCGACCTTGTACTGTGTGCTACCTATCCTTTTAGTGTCCTAATTTTATACTCATAATCTTACAATTAAACTCAGAGTGACGGCAGATCAAAAAGACAGAGAACAAATGTCCAAAAAGTTAGTATTTTTGTTTTTTTAAAAAAATATTTGTTAATTTGTTAGTTTGTATATACAAATGGAGCAGAAATAACAACCCTGATGACTACCGCTTCCCTAGCAACGGCGTCAAAAACTTGTTGGGACTCTACTAATGCACGCTTTTGTGGTTTTGAAAGAAAGGTTTTAGAAATATGACACACGCGAGCTCTGTCTCGTTTTAAAATTTATAAACCGCAAGTGCATGGCGCGTTATAGCGAGCCGATAAGTACGGGTTGATCCACAAGAATTGGTGATTAGAAGTTGTTGTTAAAGGTTCAAAGAGAAATAATTGAGTTTATCACAAGAAAAAAGAAAATATGAAATTATAGAACAAAAATAAGAAAAGGCTGCCATGGCTCTTGCTGGGAACTTAGGCACACTAGCAAACTAATTTTAGAAGATGGCAATATGGATTTCAAAAATTTCTAGTTTCCTAAAGTACCGAAACCAAGAATTGAACTAAAGAGCTAGAACTTGTATACAAAACCAAGTGAGCTAAACAAATCTATTATGTGTAGAATACTCACATCCTCAAGCTTTCTTCAAGTGCTCCGGATCGCGCTTGTAAGCCGATCTTTCTTTGCCGAAGATGATCCACCTGAGGAAAACGATCCAAGCTCCAGCTTCGCCTAGCGAAGCAACCGACGCTCCAAGCTCGCTAGGAATGGAGAGCGGGGATGTAGGAATTTTCCACCATCTTTTTCTCTCATTTCTAAAGCTCAAGTGAGCAACTAAAGAAGCAGGAAGAGGAGGTGAGGAAAATATAGGCTTGAGCAACTCAAGAAAAGAATGAGAGAGTGAAAAATGAAGAAGAGAATTGGCATATAGAAAAGAATGACTCCACCATTATTTTGCAACCATAAAAAATATCTCACAAGATATTACAATAAACAAATAATGGCGCATTCCTCTCTACATACCTCCAACCATGCTCATGCCACCCCACCCTCCACCTCATTTGCAAATGATTTTCTAAAAAGAAAATCATATAATGAGGTGTCCATCTTCTAGAAGATATTTCGTATACATACGGAATACAACCCGGTATACGTATCGAAATACATATATGCGTGTTCGTATAAAAATACAAATAGCCAAGAAAGAAAATGAATAGTGAACAATAATACTAGAATGCATATATTAAATATATATATATATATATATATATATATATATATATATATATAAATTATTAAATCAAAACTTGATTTAATAATCCGGCTTAATCCTAAACCGCCAGTATTATCAACTGCCCGATTAAATTCTGTATCAGCTGTACACATATTTAATCGGACACCTTTATATACCAACACACATCATTTACATCATATTGTCTGAACCGGAAAAACCCTCTGTGTGGGACTCTAAAAACTCGTCAATACGGTGACAGTGGGTTTAACCACAAGCACGTCAGCGGCACTGACTGTACATAACGGCTACCCAGGTATTGAGCGAAAGGAAGGTCGACGAGCAAACTCATCCGCACCCCAACTGAGCCTGTGTATGACAATCTCCGTACAGTTCGGTCTGTTCATCTAAGAGTATCGCATATCGGGTCTAGAGGGGTGGATAAAGTCAGACCCCTAATGACGCGATATTTCGTGTCGGTGTGAAGCCCATCACCTAATGAGAAACTACTGATCCAAATCAGTAATTATCGTCCACCTTGGCCAAGGATTTCTGGTGATGGTCACCCGTGCACAGCACGACATCTACCCCCAATACCGGGAGAGAAGAATCCTCGACGATCCGCTCACTGTCTCCATGTGGCTCGGGACTATACCTAACTAAAACCTGTTTGTACGACTCTTTTGAGCCATGGTAGGGCAGTAATCAAAGCACAATAGGAACTCACACGAGAAAAATGACGATCTCTGGTCGACAGACTAACCTGTACTCATGTCACCTGAGAACTGCTATCTGGCAATAGGTTTAATACCATCTACCATGTTCCCGACGAGTCTGTCCAGTGTAACTCATAACCCAATGAGCACCTGTATACTATCTTAGGTGACTAACTGACATCAATGGCTTGTAAGACCGGCCACTGCCTCTCGTCGGGGTCTAGAAAAATATACACTAGTCTACTCCGGAGTATCGATGCCCAGTCTCGATACTCCTTCGACTACGGACATTTAAGGATGTGCTTATGGACCACCCAGCTTCCACGTATATGATCGCCATCATAATACTCCTATGGGCTCTATCAACATGTAATAGTGATCTGTAATACCACATAATGTAAGTACATGATGATAAAGACAAAACAGATAGCATACTATCATCTCGAGTAAGACTGTTCTACCTGTATAGGTCCTCCCTCAATCATCACAATCACCTGCCTGCGAATACAATAATTGACTTGAGGGCACTATATACAACAATCTCCCACTTACACTCAGGGTTAATTATTGCGGTGTCTCATACTCATATCCCGTGTGACACCGAACACCCAACTTCTCTACTAATCAGTCTCGCAAAACTTGTTTGCGAAACTATCGGGTTCGAGAAACAGCCTTAGTAAGTGGATCCGCTCTATTATTTCTATCTTTATCTCTCAATATCTCGACTTCGCGGAGAAAGACTATCTCCTGAAATGAACGATACCTATCTTAGAATTTGTCTGGATTTCTGATGGGACCAAGTTCATAAAAGAACTCCAAATCCAAGAAAACTTCTTAGATTGTATCTTCCACTGAATTTAATCAGTATCCTGCGCTATGCTTTCCTCAGTATCCGCTTAGACCCCTGTCCAACATACTGCCCCTCAGAAGAGGGTAAACTTTAACTCTAACAGTCCCTCTGTCATCCAGGTCACCTTGGAAGCCTGAAATGATAACCTCCTCCTGAAGAAGGCTACCGTTACCATATTCTAAGAACATCCTCTTATGTTCATAACTGCTTCCCAATGTTTCTCCAGGATTGGATTAATATATGCTTATTGCAGCTAGTGCAAAAGCAATATCTGGTGTGGTACTTGACATCTCATGATTGACTCAATTGCCTAAGCAAGTGATATGTTAATCATGAAAATCCCTTTCCTCATCAGTCTAGAAAGCATCTCTTTAGAAAGGGTGACTCCATCACTTGCGGGTACACCACCACGATAGGAGTCGTCCATTCTAAAACACTTTAGAATAGTGTCACAGTACCTGAATTGGGACACTTCCCAAATCTAGATCTAAAACCATAGATCTAGTCACCAGAATCCCTGATATTTTGTCCAGATTTTATGTGGAGAAACACCTTATGACAACCACAGTATAACCGATCGTAGTATAGGAACATCACTTCTTATCAAAGGAGTACGTCATCCAAATATCAGGACATGACTCCCTACTACTTTCTTACCAGGTCCATCTATTGTTCTGATGAAGTCAAACTCTACGACTGTCACATCAAAAATAGATGATCTATCTCCGCTATACTTGCTTTAGTCTATAAATAGACATAAGCTACTGGTCTACCATGCTTCCGCTATTCCCACTGACTACAACAACCCTCTGGCAGAGTCATATATACGTGTACTTCTAAAACTAATTTAGAAAGACGTTATAGTCATCCACCTGCCAGATCTCATAGTCTAGGATAGCAGTAGTGGCAAGCTTGGGTCATCAAAACCTCCCTGTCACCGTCTTTGAGGAGACCGAAGTACCTCTCGGGTGGCTGAGGTTCCCCACCAAATCTGCAGAGTTGCTAATGGATTGTTGAATCCAATTGAATATTTAGGTTCTACTAAATTTTCAGTAACCATTTGTGGTTCTAGAATCACTTCCAGTTCTACCATACTCCCACTAATATTTTCTGAAAATAATTCAATTTACTAAAACGGGTGGCGAGTCAAGAACAATATAACTATTTATATTTCAAATGGTAGAATGTTAACTCTCGTCAATGCCCGGGATAACCCACAAACTGCCATTACTGAAACGTACCTTGAGTTTATCTAGATTCTGGTTTTAAGCATAAGACGGATTACTCCATATACCTTAACATCATTAAGATATAAATCCATTATATATCCAATATAGAAACAAAGACACTAATTTAATTGGAACTATATTCAAAATACATGCAGTTGTTTCCAGTGCATATCAACTAAATGGAAAAAGGCCATGCAGTATTACTCATCAAGGAGCGCACCCACGAATGAGTAACCTGAAAGAGAAACAAGTTCTCAAATATATTACTTACGACGGAATACTTAGCATAAGTATCTCCATCTTCGATCACCTCGAAGAATCCTGATACTTCTAACGGATGGTTCTCTACTTTATTCTTATACCTATAACTTCTCAAAATTTGGACCTTGTATTTCAACGAAATCTTGTCTAAAACTAGAGAATTCATAAATAAACAGAATATAGTACGAGTATCAACCCCTTGTCTTAATGGACATCGGACAACATACAATACTTTGTATAAGTTCTCTAAGTTTATTAACTCAAACCTTGTGCGTCGTAGGCTGAAAACTGTGTTATGGTTAAGAAGAATTACACCGTTGTTGAATGCACCTTATCTAACCATCAACCGATATAGGTAAATGTCATAAACGTACAGATATATCAGTTTGAAATTGGTGCATAACAATAGATATTCAAAACCAAAAATTTGTTGTTAGGCAAAAACCAGGTGATTTCCTCAAATATCACCAATTATAAAGAATTCTGATATATTGAGGATCTAATCACCTAATTCCCAATATTCTACTCCCACTCAGCATTTGTAACGCCATATAGATGTGAGAATCAAGTCTGGTAAATGCATACCCTGGAGTCAGAATCTAATTGGGAAAACAGTTTTCAATTAACACCGCACAGTAAAACTGAAATATGAAAATGTTTCGATGGGGTTACCGGGTATTCCTAATAATGCCTCTTCCACTATCTAGATTCATGACAGTAGTCGTAATTTCCTTGCCCTCACTCCAATTCTTTTATATGTCTTTACTTCTTACCTTTTGTACACCATATTTAGGCTAATTGGTTTTCTTCCTTCCCTACCTTTCGGCACCGGCCTATGATTTAGAAAAAGACTATCCAATAAGCGTAATAGGTGTACTCTCTTATACTAGGAGCTCTTACAACCCGAGAGAAGGAAAAAAAAGACAACCGAATAATCCTATTCAATTTCTCCAGAACCGAAATCCATCCTCGAATAGAAATAAGTTTCTTCGAGTTCTTATGTAACTATACAATGACATACCCAAGCAATATGGATCTTCATAGTGATATGGAGTGTTTTGGAGAAATGCAAAGGGGAAGTAGAAGTGACAGGGATATATGTGGCTTTGTCGTGAATCATGACAGTAGTCGCAATTTCCTTTGCCCTCACTCTAATCCCTTTATATGTTTTTACTTCTTACTTTCTGTACACCACACTTAAGCTAATTGGTTTTCTACTTTTCCTTACCTTTCAACACCTGCCTAAGGTTTGGAAGAAGACTATCCAATAAGCGTAATAAGTGTACTCTCCTAATACTAGTGTTGGGGTCAAAATTTGCACCCCAGTTGACCGGGTCAAGGTCAAGGTCAACCCCAAGTAAGCGGTCCCAAGCCTAAGCATGTGGGCCCATGCCCAAGTCGAGCCCCACGGCCGGCCTCCTCCATGCCACAATAAAAATCATGTAATAAATAATTTTGATGTAATTTTTTATGCATGAATGTAAATAAAATGGGTATAACGCAAAATTTTTGTAAAGCCCATGGATCATGTGCAAAAGAAATGAGCACATGAGGCATGTGATAGGCAAAATGCCATTTTTAAAGCCCAAGGGGCTATGTGTAAATGTGTAAGTCTATATAAGGCAACATGATAATGAAATAAAAAAGAACTTTTCATTCTCTAAAAACTCTAGGGTTTCTGTGCTTCCTTCTCCTTCTTCAAGGTTCTAAACATTCTTCCCCTTTTCTGAATTAAATCAAGAGTTTTACTCTTCCTTTTCTAAAAAGAAATGGTTTTTCACTGCAAACCCCTTGAAGGGGAACGCGGATCTTCCATCAAATCTTTAAAAAGGGAGATTTATAAATTCTCACCATCTTTTCTTCAAGATCCGGCCAATAGAGAGGAGGAAGAAGGAGACCCACCTCCAAAATCCCCACTTTGGAGAAGATCCAGTGCCCAAGGGAAAAGATAGGAGTCCCCTTTCATCAGCTCCGAAAATATCTTAGGAGTTTAACTCTTCAAAAAAATATATTATATATATATATAATAATAAATCTTTCTTTTTGGGAGTACAACTCCCAGTGCAGGGGCTAAGCCCCTTTGTCCTCTTTGTCAGGAGTTTAGCTCCAAAAGTCAAATCGAGAGCACAACTCCCAGTGCAGAGACAAAGTCGCTTTCCTGCTGACGTCCAGCGCCCCCGTGCCAAGCACGTGGGGAGATGGCGCAACGTGTCCGCGTGCCAAGCACATTGGGCGCCGGCGCCCAGCGCGAGCACCGGTGCCCAGCGCCAGCGCCACGCGTCCGCGTACTGGCACGTGAGGCGCTGGTGCTCACGCGTCATTTGGACGCCATTTTCCCCTCATTTTATATACACTCCACACTAAAAATACCTGCCCCGTTAGAAAAAAAATTCTAACGGGGCGCTGCCCCGCACCCCGCAAGGGGGCTGCTAGCCTCTTGACCCCCAGCCCGCTATCCGGGTAGTAGGACCCCGTAAAACTCTACGGGGACCCCGATATATCCAAAACCTCTCAAGACACACATAGGCACACTGCACATTGAGTTCGCATGACCTGTTTGACCCGTCAATCGGAGGTTCCCTCGCTCCAAAGGCGAGGTGTAATTAACGGCAGCTTAGTCCGTGGCTGCTGGAGATTCGGATCCCCACAATCAATAAACCCCAGCCTACCCTAGGCAGGGGGAATCTGTAATGTTCCTGACAAGCGCGCGCGTATTCGCGTCTCAACGGGTTGACGAAAAACTCCCTACAACTAGCAGCTCTCGCAACCTGAGAGAAGGTAAAGAGAAAAGACAACTGAATAATCCTATTCAATTTCTTCAAAACCGGAATCTATTCTCGAACTGGAAAAAGTTTCTTCAAGTTCGTATGTAACTATACGATGAAATACCCCAGCAATATGGATCTTCGTAGTGATACGAAGTGTTTTGGAGAAATGCAAAGAGAAAGTAGGAGTGGCAGGGTTATATGTGGCTTTGTCGTGAATCATGACAATCCAAAACCAAAGTTTGTAAGAAGGTTCGGTTAACTTGGTTCATGAGTTTTAGTTTAAGGTCAGGTCATGGTCGCTGCCAAAGAGAGAGAGAGAGAAAAGAAACACTCAGCGTGCACTCTAACCCAGATTAGATTGGTTAATCACTTTATCTAATCAGGATGGCTCCCACTATTTCCTTGAATTCTCCTTCAAACCTTAAAAGGAGAATTAGTTAGGATCATATGAAAATCACCCGAGGAGTAAGACCTACTCATCAGTAGGAATTGGGACCCAACAATCATCGCATGATAATTTGATGGAAGTCACTCAAGTTACCACACTCCAGAAGGTATGCGCATGCCTGGCAAGTTTCCCTTATATTTGAAACTCCCGATATAGTTTTTACCCCTGAGACCCAAGTGACCTTGACAAAGTCAACAAATCAAAGGATCCTAGTCAAGTTCAATCCGTCATTATCATGATTACATTAAACCCATCCGCACGAGCCCTTGACACAGTCAACAAGACCGCACGACTGTCTTAACCAATTGCATCTATATGTTACAAACAAGCACCACTTAGCTACCCCACACTACGCCTTGACATAGTCAGCAAACGCAGCATGAGTACTAAGAACTAATCATAAGAAACGATGAAGGGCTACGGCTGGTTTTTGGTGAAAAACCATTAACATAATGAACTTGATATCGTTGAAGGGATCGAGTGGTTTTACAAATTATAGTAGCGCAAACTTCTGCCAAAGAGGTCACTCCCTGTGAAGGGATCTAGGCTCTTTCAGTTCGCTATAGTGCCCTCAAGTCAATTATTGGATCCCAGGCATGTGATTACAATGATTAAGGGAGGGCCTATACCGGTAGAACAGTCTTACTCGAGATGATAGTATGCTATCTGGTTTGTCTTTATCATTGTGTACATGCTTCAGGTGACATTATAGATCACTATTACATATTGATAGAGCCCATAGGATTCTTGCTTGACTACCAGCAGTATGATGGCGATCATATACGTGAGAGTAGGATGGTCTGTAAGCACATCCTTAAAGTGTCCCTAATCATGGGAGTTTCGAGACTGGGAATCGATACTCCAAGAGTAGACTAGTGTATACGGATCGAGACCCCGACGAGGGGAGGTGGTCGGTCTCACAAACCATTAGTGTTAGTTGGTTCACCTAAGATGTATACAAGTGCTCATTGGGTTATGAGTATACCGGACGGACTCGCCGGGAACATGCTAGTTGGTATTATACCTATTGTTAGATAGAAGTTCCCTGGTGACATGTGTACAGGTTAGTCTATCGACCTGAGATCATCATTTGTCTCATGTGAGTTCCCACTGTGCTTTGATTACTACCTTACCACGGCTCAAAGGAGTCGTGCAAATAGGTTTTAGTTGGGTACAGTCCCGAGCCACATGGAGGCAGTGAGCGGATCGTCAGGGGATTCGTCTCTCCCGGTATTGGGGTTTGATGTCGCGGTGTGTACGGGTGGACATCACCAGAAATCCTCGGCCGGGATAGATGAGAATTACCGATCTAGGATCGGTAGTTTCTCAGTTGGTGATAGGTTTCATGCCAACACTAAATGTCAAGTTATTAGGGGTCTGACTTTATCCCCCTAAACTCGATATGCGATACTCATAGACGAACGGACCGGACAATACGGATATTGTCACTGTCAGGCTCAATAGGGTTTCAGGATGAGTTTTCTCATCTTCCTCCCTTTCGCTCAATACCTGGGTAGCCGTTACGTACAGCTAGTGCCGCTGACATGCTTGTGGTTAAACCCACTGCCAGCGTATTGACGAGTCCTTAGAGTCCCATACAGAGGATTTCACTGTTTCGGGCGAAACGTTGTAGAGGCCGTATGGTTTTATGGCAGGGTTCGATCATATACGTGCACTAGTGTACGGATCATGATCAGACGGATAATACTAGTGGGCTTTGGTTTAAGCCGGATCCTAGTATTATATTGTTGGATTATTTTCTTCTCGTTATATTCGTATTCAGTCGGAATACGGATGCGGGTATGTATATACGGATGAGGGGTATTCTTGTAATTCGTTACAAGATTACTTTAGTTGTTGCCATTTATTTTATTGTTTTAAAAATTTAGTTTAAATGTTTAATTGGTGGAAAGTGTGAGTGCAAGTCTTGGTCTTGAGCATTGATTCATGGTGCATGCACTTGGTGACTCATGGTGTTAGGTCTTGTGATAATTCATTGTGACATGGATTGTTTTTTTTTTGGGCTAAGATTGTTGTGTGGGATATTTGGTTGGTAAAAAAGCAGATACTTTCTTGTAGGGCTTTTTTTCTGGTTGCTCAAGTGCTCACAAAATATCACACACAATAGTTAGCCATTTCTTCACTTGCTTCTTTCTTGAGCTCACACTTTCCTCTATGGCAACTTCTTCAACCTCCACCCAATCCCTCTCATGAGTTGAGAATCCTTGGGTGTATTGAGACAAAGTATTCACACACTATCTCTACTTCATCTTGGTATCTAGGTTAGCAAACTAGATACCCGAGTTGCTTCGGTTTTGAGGCGGGAGCCCATATTACTAATCCTCAACGTGGACCGTCTTCGACGAGGGAGACCGGAGGTCGAACTTGATCGAGGAAGCCGCAAGGAGTTTGGGACAGAGGTTGAAGACCGAAGGACACGGATCGATCGATATAACCTCTCTAAACTCTTTTTATATAACTAGTATAGGGTTAATGGTACGATCCGTCGATTAGGGTTCCGTTAATGCCAGGTTTTTAAAGTTTTGTTCCGCGTTTGGCCACGGATTGATGGCCGGGGCACTGCCGTAACCCAACATGGTATCAGAGCCAACCCATTAACTACATACTAGTTGGTTTAGACGATGTTAAAGTATCAAAACCGAAACAACTCCGAATCAATAACAATGATATTCTAGTTTCTGTCATTTTTTCTGAGTCTTCTAAAATTATTTAAGCAACTGCAGAAGACTACTCAGGTGACAACTAGAACACACACCAAATACGAGCTCTAAATGACTTTACTTGGACGACCACATTGGGGAAAAATCCGGCATGGCCGGTTTTTGGGAGGGGTTTGGACTTGGAATTTGTTGTGTGGTCTAGTCTCTGGAATATTAGTTTAGTGGTATTGCTAGTTTAGCCCAGTTTGGATATTGTTTTATCTTTTTGTTTGGGGCTATTCGGGGTTATTTCAATGTCAATATTTCTAACATTGTCACGCCCCGCTTCCTAAAATATGGAATACGAGGGGTAGACAAGGCCAGCCATGCTCCTACGGTCAAGGAAATGTCCTGCCGTAGTCACACTTCGGCTTCTAGTTTTTCATGGTAAACAGTAAATGATGCGCAGGTAATGAGAAATGCAGTAACTGAAAAAAACAATGTAAAGAACTGACCTGAGGGGAAACAAACGAATATAACTCTGGATAGCTAATCAAGATGTCCGTGATGTAAGTCTAGTCCTGGTCCAGGCTAAATCTTCTCCTCACACTGAGCATGCATACTCAGGTCGTCAAAGCGACACAATAGCAATATAATATATAAATTCATGTGATAATTCTAACAGTGATAATAGATAACAGTAGATCAATGGCAGTATGGGTATGAACATACAGTAATCAATGCAGCGGAACAGTAAAAACAGTAGAACGATATGCCACGTATGTCAACACAGTAAGTAAGATATATCAATGCCAGTATCCCTATCAGTCTCTAAGTCTCACTGTACAGGTCACTAAGCCTATCGTCAGTCTAAGTGTGAGAGTCAACCACTCGTGAGTTTCCTCCACCCAAGGGCAGAACCCAAGGGCAAGGGACCACGGGCCCAACATGTATATCACGGTAATAATCACATACCCTGTAAATCTCCATATATCTCCCTAAATATATAAGCCGGTATGGGACTCCCGAGATTCTATTGAACTCACACTTAAACCACCCCATACCCCCGTGGTCTACATCAAACGCTAACCATACCCTAAATACCAATCGGTCTATGACAAGTTTGCGCGAGAACTGGAAGCAGGACCTCCATCAAGCACATCCCGACTAATACCTAAGATAAATGGCAGTGTCTGGTGCCTTATCTGTGACACCCGTGCAAGAGCTTCCATAAGTGTCCCATACCACTTATAGTCATACGTACACGTGTCCCACAAACGTCGACAATGCAATATAATAATAAGGTTCACTGATCGTGTACAAGTACGTATCACTTTCACTTAATCACTGATACACGAACACTGATGTACTTACCACAATCATCACTAAAGCCTAACACTGGATAAATGCACGTTATCACTATGTTATCAATGCAACGACATGTGTATGATATGATGCATAAGCAGTATATAAAGCATGTTTAGGATGTCCTCAATCAATAACCTACCACTTGCATAATTTCTCATAAATCATACGGTTACAATTTAGTGAGACGATGAACAGGTAATAATTAGTATGTACAATTATCTATCCATCGAATTTAGTTTCGTGCCAATCGGGTTTCAGGATCATTATCTATGGCCATTTCAGTTTAAGCGTTCACGGCTGAAAATCTGGCTCCAGAATCAGAAGTCCATTTCGAACCGCATTTTAATCCCAGTTGGGATCAGATTTTAGCGACGCTACAGTTGGATCAATTTTAAGGTTTTCAACGCAACAGATGGATCGTCAATCGCATCTGGACGTCAGGAGTTATACACTGTTTAACACTAATATGTCAGTTCTGATTCTGTTGGGACTGTTATGTGTCCCGATCTTTTAAATTGCAGATTAAATAACAAATGATAACAAAATGGGATGGAACCACTTGTGTTGTCTAGATAACAGATTCCCCTATAATAATCAGTGGAGTTCCGTAACCTACGAGTTTAGGAAACAAGATGGTGTTCATTACGGAACAGCAAGCAACAACTGGAGTCGCTCTGGACTGCAGTCCAGAGTCGCACTCCGATCCAAATATTATCACAGTCTAAGTACAGGAATATCTGAAAACTAGTCTTGGGTTAAAGTTCATCGAGTTGGCTTCGATTTGAGTCCTAGGACGCATCATTCCAGTATGTATATAATTTATGGCGAATTTAACGGTTTTCAGGTACAAGACAATTTTAGTTTTACGGTTAAACTTGGGGGTAGTCGTTTTAGTCATTAACGGTCAAATTATCCAACGAAATTCCCCCACTACATTCACATCCATACAGGCCAGATCGTACAATTTAGTTCCGTCAAATTAAGCAAGTATTTTCATTGGGGCCATACACCGAACAGGTAAATAGCGTACGTTATCACGAATAGTAACATAGCAATCGATATGATTTGGATTTGTAACATAAATAGAATAGCATGAAGCAAGTAGAGAACTTGCCTGGAGGTGTTTTGGAGATGCACGGCAGTGGCAACGGCACGAGCACGCGGCGAACGGTGCGGCTAGGTTCGCGGCCTCGCCTCGGGCTTAAGCTCTTGGATTCGATGGCTCGGTCGGTGCGACGGGCGTGTGCTGACGTTGCGATGGATGGCGTGTTGATGTCGATGACGGCCTCAGGGGATCGGTTCCACAGTTTGACGATGACTTCGGTGACCAGAATAGCTGTAGCAGCGATCGATGCAAGTGTTTGACGAAATGTCGGGGCTCGACCGTGAGATTGGGTTAGGTTTGGTCTAGGGTTCTTGTGGAGAGGAGTTGAGAGAGAGAGATGTTACAGTGAGGGAGAGAGTGAGATGTTGCCGAGGAAGAGATGGAGAGAGGTTTAGAGAGAGAGAGACTTTGAGTTAGAGTGAGAGAGAGAGAAGAGAGAACAGAGAGATTAAGGGGGCAGAGAGAGATAGAGAGAGATTGAGAGAGGAGGTCAGGTGAGGGAAAGAGAGTTGTAGAGAGAGTGAGGGGAGAATAGAGAGAGATAGAGAGAGAGTATAGAGAGAGAGAGAGAAAAACTGAGAAAGGGAGAGATAGAAAACAGAGAGAGTGAGAGGGAGGGAGTGCAATAGAGAGAGAGAGAATTTGAGCTCGGTGATGGTGAGGAGGTGATGCTCGGGCAGTGGGGAGCTCGTCGGCAAGGCTAGTAGGGCTCGTCGGCGATGGATCGTCGACGGTGAGGGGCAATGGGGAGCTAGGTGGTTTTAGATCGAGTGACTATGGGATGGAGGTGGGTGATTGTTAGGGGAAGCTCGAGTTCTCATGGTGACCGGAGCTGGAGGTTGGGTAGCGGTGATTCGCCGTCGTCGGGATGCAAGCGAGGTTGGTGGGTTGGCGAGAGCGCTCGGGTTTCAGGAGGGACGAGGGAGTAGCGAAGAGAGTGAGAAGGAGAGATGACGAGGTTAGAGAGGGGAGTGCGCGATGTGGGGGTAACGGTGAGGAGCGTGGCCGACAAACGTGCCAGCGCGGGCGAAGGAGGCGGCGGAGAAAGAACGGGCGCGCGGGAATTGAGGGGATAGCCGTTGGGGGAGAAAGAGAAGTCGGCTCGGGTCGGGGAGCATGTGCGGGCGTGGGCTGAAGAAGAAGGGCCGGGCCAAGAAAAATAAGGAAAAGAATTAGTTGAGGGGAAAAAGAAGCGGGCCGGGCCAAGGGAAAATGAATAAGTTTATTAAAAAAACAGAATGGGCTGCTAGGCTAAAGAAGGCTAAGTTTGGGTTTAAAAAGAAATTCTTTTTAGGTTTAGGACAAGTAAAATTATAAATAAGATAAGTAAAATTATAAAATAAAATAAATAAAATTATAAAGTAACAAAATACAGATTTTGGTTTAAAAAGGGGCTGGGTATTACATCATACCACCCTTACAAAAATTTCGTCCTCGAAATTTAAAATAAACGATAAATAATACAAATATAGGCGAAAGCTATTATATTGCAACTAACACATAAAGATTTTCTTGAAATAGGCGGATGAAGAAATTTGAAGGCTTATATATGTAAGAACACATACAAAAATAAAGGTTCAAATAAGGATACGACAAGAACAGCTACAAAGGCAACCTATGAGAATAGCAATAACAACAATAATGAATAATGATATTCGAGGCGTACTCGATAAAGTCGAAACTCCAATGTATATCAAAGGTAGCACATCAGGAATAGTAAGTATAAGGCTCGAGCACTTATAATAGTAAGCATAGGCATAATACTCGAAATAAGGTAACGATAATAAAGTAGTGGAAGCTTAGTCGGTAGATTAAAACATTTTAAGGTAATTTATCGATCGAATAGTTTTAAAATAACCTAGAAAACTCACATAAAGAAAATGAGAATATGGAACAAAATATGCGCGATGTATGGTTGCGCTACTGAAAAAAATATAAGGATAACAGTAGTGTGTTTTAAAATACATAAAACTAGGTAGTCAATAACACGCATTCTTCGACAAGTTCAAGATAGTGAAAACCAAATTTCGAATAATAAGGTCCCAAAAAATATATATATATAGTAAAAGGAAACACAAAAATATATAGGGCTAGCTAGTGCAGGGATTACAAGGATGTGTGGCTCAATCAGAAGGTCGGAGTGTGGCGGGTTTAGGCTGAAGATCAAGGAGATTAGGATCGGTTCAGTACAGGAAGTAAGGGTGAGCAACAAGGACTACAAGTGAAAACATGGGGAGGACAACGGTCGGTACATCATATGAATCAAAAATTTTTTTTTGAAGGGTTAGCGAACTTGGAAATTTCACAAGAATGTTTTCCTCCCAGAGGGATCTCAAACGGGGCACAGACGAAGGATGAAGGTGGACTTCTAAAAGATCGGGTGTGGTACAGGTTAATCTGAGTGAGGGTTAAGGTAAGGTAAGGAGTAGAGGTGGACAGATCTCGGTAGAGAAAATAATCGTACATAAGGAATAATCAAGTAGCGAGTGAACTAAAAAGATCGAAAGATTTGCAGACTCAGCAATTTATTTTATTCCAAAAGATTTTAAACAAAGCATTCTCAAAGAAGAAAAATGGCCCTAAACTATACACAGATTTTTATTTGGCCAAAGAAGCCAATATCTAAAAGAAATCCCGTCAGTCACGGTTGTGGAGATTCAGCAGGTTGCGGTAGGCTCGCGCGCTCAGATAGGGGCGTCCATTTCCATAGCGTCTCGCGGGCATCGCCATTGGAAGTTCTTCCACCGCAGGGTCTTGATCTTCCGGTCCTTCTCCCTCGGATAGAGCTTCTTCATCGAGGTCCGATTCCATGTGGTTCTCTCCTTCTGCATTCTCTTCCATAGGGTTTTCCTCCACTGGATTTTCTTCTATCGGATCTTCCTCGGGATCTTCCTCTATCGGGTTCTCTTCAGGTACTCCGTCCTCTTCGTCGGAATCTCCTATCATGTCAAACTCTGGGGCGGCTGCTCCTTCGTCCTCTGAATCGTTGTTTTCGAAATTGACCTGGGGACCGTTGATCTCATCGTCGGAATCCATCAGTGTGCGGTCTAAGGAAACGCATGACTGTGCATCCTCATCTAGATGTGGCGCTGCTCCAGGATAGGCCATGTCCTGAAAAGAAAGTGTCATGATTAGACAACGGAACCCATCAAGAAAATAGTTAAGTGTACGAAGTATAGAAAGATATGCGGTGGCAGGAATTGAAAAATATCAGGATAACAATGCTGTGATGATGAATATTATAAATAAGGAGAAAGCAAGAGAATGATACATATATTACGATTCAAAGTTTTATTGCATTCAATTAAAAACCCAACGGATACAAGGTTTCAAACGGAAGGAAATATTTATAAGAAGATGACAACATTATTACTGAAGGTAGAGAAACATGAAAATTCTTCTTTGATCACTAGACCGCTGCATCCTCGCCACGCAAATTGGATCCTGTGTTGGATCCTCTTTATCCTCGAAGTACGAACTACGCAGTAATCCTCACTTGGCAGAAGTGGGGAGTGTGGACGAATCTCCACCCTGTAGTTCTTTCCTTTCTGGGCAACCGTTGATGAGATGTTTGTTGGACCCGCATATCAGACATTTCCCTTGGGCGCGGCGACAATCCCTCTGAAGATGTCCTGGCCTCTTACAATACCCACAACATGGGGTCTTCTGCTGCTTCTGTCGCGGGGAAACAAATTGGCGTTTCATCTTCTTCTCTTTTCCTCGTCTAACGGGGATCCCTTTATGATTGGAGACAGCCGCTGGTGCCTGATTCGCCTGTCTTCTCAGTCCTTCAGCCAACATGTCGTTTGTTCGTTCCTGGGCTTCCTTTAGACCTTGCAGTACACTCAGGATCTCAATGGTCTGATTCTGGGGGGTGGATATAGATGAAGAGTCGTTGGAAGACATGATCCTGAACAATAATTTTTGAGGATGATATGAGGCACAAATTATAAGAATCAAACATAATATGGATTGGACAAAGATTCAAAACATCAGATGTGATTAAATTCATTGCAATTGAAAAGCCAACTGTATGACTCTAAGTCACTTAAACAGAGTACGGTAGTGCAATTGCAACCACGTAACCTGGCCAAGTCACCCGAAACCCTAGCGAATGGATAGCTGAATACACAATGTGAATATGATTCAAGGATATCAAGTTTACAATCTAGACTGAGGGATGTCATAGATTGTCAAGCTCTACTCGGAAAACTGCAATCCCAGTCGAAGCAAAACCTGGCTTTGATACCAACTAAACCATGTCACGCCCCGCTTCCCAAAATACGGAATACGAGGGGTAGACAAGGCCAGCCATGCTCCTACGGTCAAGGAAATGTCCTGCCGTAGTCACACTTCGGCTTCTAGTTTTTCATGGTAAACAGTAAATGATGCGCAGGTAATGAGAAATGCAGTAACTGAAAGAAACAATGTAAAGAACTGACCTGAGGGGAAACAAACGAATATAACTCTGGACAGCTAATCAAGATGTCCGTGATGTAAGTCTAGTCCTGGTCCAGGCTAAATCTTCTCCTCACACTGAGCATGCATACTCAGGTCGTCAGAGCGACACAATAGCAATATAATATATAAATTCATGTGATAATTCTAACAGTGATAATAGATAACAGTAGATCAATGGCAGTATGGGTATGAACATGCAGTAATCAATGCAGCGGAACAGTAAAAACAGTAGAACGATATGCCACGTATGTCAACACAGTAAGTAAGATATATCAATGCCAGTATCCCTATCAGTCTCTAAGTCTCACTGTACAGGTCACTAAGCCTATCGTCAGTCTAAGTGTGAAAGTCAACCACTCGTGAGTGTCCTCCACCCAAGGGTAGAACCCAAGGGCAAGGGACCACGGGCCCAACATGTATATCACGGTAATAATCACATACCCTGTAAATCTCCATATATCTCCCTAAATATATAAGCCGGTATGGGACTCCCGAGATTCTGTTGAACTCACACTTAAACTACCCCACACCCCCGTGGTCTACATCAAACGCTAACCATAACCCTAAATACCAATCGGTCTGTGACAAGTCTGCGCGAGAACTGGAAGCAGAACCTCCATCAAGCACATCCCGACTAATACCTAAGATAAATGGCAGTGTCTGGTGCCTTATCTGTGACACCCGTGCAAGAGCTTCCATAAGTGTCCCATACCACTTATAGTCACACGTACACGTGTCCCACAGACGTCGACAATGCAATATAATAATAAGGTTCACTGATCGTGTACAAGTATGTATCACTTTCACTTAATCACTGATACACGAACACTGGCGTACTTGACACAATCATCACTAAAGCCTAACACTGGGTAAATGCACGTTATCACTATGTTATCAACGCAACGACATGTGTATGATATGATGCATAAGCAGTATATAAAGCATGTTTAGGATGTCCTCAATCAATAACCTACCACTTGCATAATTTCTCATAAATCATACGGTTACAATTTAGTGAGACGATGAACAGGTAATAATTAGTATGTACAGTTATCTATCCATCGAATTTAGTTTCGTGCCAATCGGGTTTCAGGATCATTATCTATGGCCATTTCAGTTTAAGCGTTCACGGCTGAAAATCTGGTTCCAGAATCAGAAGTCCGTTTCGCAACGCATTTTAATCCCAGTTGGGATCAGATTTTAGTGAAGCTACAGTTGGATGAATTTTAGGGTTTTCAGTAAGGTTTTCAACTTAACAGATGGATCTTCAATCGCATCTGCACGTCAGGAGTTATACACTGTTTAACACTAATATGTCAGTTCTGATTCTGTTGGGACTGTTATGCGCCCCGATCTTTTAAAATGCAGATTAAATAACAAATGATAACGAAATGGGATGGAACCACTTGTGTTGTCTAGATAACAGATTCCCCTATAATAATCAGTGGAGTTCCGTAACCTACGAGTTTAGTAAACAGGATGGTGTTCATTACGGAACAGCAAGCAATAACTGGAGTCGCTCTGGACTGCAGTCCAGAGTCGCACTCCGATCCAAATATTGTCACAGTCTAAGTACAGGAATATCTGAAAACTAGTCTAGGGTTAAATTTTGTCGAGTTGGCTTCGATTTGAGTCCTAGGACGCATCATTCCAGTGTGTATATAATTTATGGCGAATTTAACGGTTTTCAGGTACAAGACAATTTTAGTTTTACGGTTAAACTTGGGGGTAGTCGTTTTAGTCATTAACGGTCAAATTATCCAACGAAATTCCCCCACTACATTCACATCCATACGGGACAGATCATACAATTTAGTTCCGTCAAATTAAGCAAGTATTTTCATTGGGGCCATACACCGAACAGGTAAATAGCGTACGTTATCATGAATAGTAACATAGCAATCGATATGATTTGGATTTGTAACATAAATAGAATAGCATGAAGCAAGTAGAGAACTTGCCTGGAGGTGTTTTGGCGATGCACGGCAGTGGCAACGGCACGAGCACGCGGCGAACGGTGCGGCTAGGGTTTGCGGCCTCGGCTCGGGCTTAAGCTCTTGGATTCGATGGCTCGGTCGGTGCGACGGGCGTGTACTGACGTTGCGATGGATGGCGTGTTAATGTCGATGACGGCCTCAGGGGATCGGTTCCACAGTTTGACGATGACGTCGGTGACCAGAATAGCTGTAGCAGCGATCGATGCAAGTGTTTGACGAAATGTCGGGGCTCGACCGTGAGATTGGGTTAGGTTTGGTCTAGGGTTCTTGTGAAGAGGAGTTGAGAGAGAGAGATGTTACAGTGAGGGAGAGAGTGAGATGTTGCCGAGGAAGGGATGGAGAGAGGTTTAGAGAGAGAGAGACTTTGAGTTAGAGTGAGAGAGAGAGAAGAGAGAACAGAGAGATTAAGGGGGCAGAGAGAGATAGAGAGAGATTGAGAGAGGAGGTCGGGTAAGGGAGAGAGAGTTGTAGAGAGAGTGGGGGGGGGAGAATAGAGAGAGATAGAGAGAGAGTATAGGGAGAGAGAGAGAAACTGAGAAAGAGAGAGATAGAAAACAGAGAGAGTGAGAGGGAGGGAGTGCAAGAGAGAGAGAGAGAGAATTTGAGCTCGGTGAGGTGAGGAGGTGATGCTCGGGCAGTGGGGAGCTCGTCGGCAAGGCTAGTAAAGGCTCGTCGGCGATGGATCGTCGACGGTGAGGGGCAGTGGGGAGCTAGGTGGTTTTGGATTGAGTGAATATAGGATGGAGGTGGGTGATTGTTAGGGGAAGCTCGAGTTCTCGTGGTGACCGGAGCTGGAGGTTGGGTAGCGGTGATTCGCCGTCGTCGAGATGCAAGCGAGGTTGGTGGGTTGGCGAGAGCGCTCGGGTTTCAGGAGGGACGAGGGAGGAGCGAAGAGAGTGAGAAGGAGAGATGACGAGGTTAGAGAGGGGAGTGCGCGACGTGGGGGTAACGGTGAGGAGCGTGGCCGAAAAACGCGCCAGCGCGGGCGAAGGAGGCGGCGGAGAAAGAACGGGCGCGCGGGAATTTAGGGGATAGCCGTTGGGGGAGAAAGAGAAGTCGGGTCGGGTCGGGGAGCGTGTGAGGGCGTGGGCTGAAGAAGAAGGGCCGGGCCAAGAAAAATAAGGAAAAGAATTAGTTGAGGGGAAAAAGAAGCGGGCCGGGCCAAGGGAAAATGAATAAGTTTATTAAAAAAACAGAATGGGCTGCTGGGCTAAAGAAGGCTAAGTTTGGGTTTAAAAAGAAATTCTTTTTAGGTTTAGGACAAGTAAAATTATAAATAAGATAAGTAAAATTATAAAATAAAATAAATAAAATTATAAAGTAACAAAATACAGATTTTGGTTTAAAAAGGGGCTGGGTATTACAAACACTATTTAAAGTTTATAGTACATGCATTACTATCTGCGACCGTGAATGTCATTAGAGAGGTACTACTTGTCTAATTGCTATAGTTCTTTTAGACGGATTTGCGAACGTGACATTCACGTTGTTGTTCTGTGTTCTGCTGTGTTGCTGCGGAATCGTCATGGTGGATAGCTTGGGTGCAATGTTAGTACAGTTTAGTTTCATTTGTACATTTGATATCGTGGGGCGAGCGTCCGAGATGTGGACGGCCGTCACTGCCTGTTTGTATATTATTTGTTTTGGGCAGACCGGGTTGAGGTCGATGTCACCATTGTATATATTTTCTTTTTAGTACTAGGATTACCCCGCGATGGAGTGCACAATTAGCCGAGTTCTGGAGGGCAACATGTCCGTATCTCATGGCGATGAGACGGAGGGGGCCTCACTCTAGAATTGGCAGGCTATTCACCGCACTCGTAGGGGGTACAGGTTGACCCAAGGAGGGGAGCTCAAGTTACCGGATTCCGCGAAGTGCTAGGTGGCCCATTCACTTTGATGAAGGGGCTGCATCGCTTCTGGTTTTGGCGGGTAACTTGCCGCGCTCATAGGGGTTTAGGTTTTCATTGCACAGGCTATCCACATGACCCGGAGAACGTCGGGTTTCACTTGCGGCTCAAAGGAAACCCGGGGCTCCCAGATTATCTGTATTGTTCTGTGATACTTATTGCTTATCTGTGATGTTGCATTTATCATCCCTGGAATGATTATTATATATTATTATATATATACTAGTAGATGTTGTATATGTTTTACACCCGCGCTATTCCAGCCCCCGCTCTGTCGTTAGTTAAGTAACCTAACGGGTGATGACGGGGCCCAGTGACGAATGCGGATGGCATACACGTTGTTTACCACAATCAGAGCAAAGTTATGTTCAAATTCCAAGGCGGGAGAAGAAGCAACGCTTCATCTTCCCCCAATCAGAAATAAAGCTCTGCTTTGAAAATTTAAACTTTAATTTCGAAGCAACGCTTCAGATCCCGTGCGCTGCGCGCAACGCGCCACGTGTCAGAAGTTGACACGGCAGCACAACGCCCAAGGCAGTGCGTCCAATCAGAGTAAGGCTCTTTAAAAAGCAAAAGCAACGCTCAGTTGCGCAAGCGCTGCGCTGCGTGACACGTGTCTGCGCAGTTGCGCAAACACAACAGCGCAAGCGCACCGCTGCGCGACACGTGTCTGCGCAGTTGCGCAAGTGCACCACAGCGCGCCACGTGTCTGCGCAGTTGCGCAAGCGCACCGCTGCGCGACACGTGTCTGCGCAGTTGCGCAAAAACTGTTGCGCAAGTGCACTGCAGCGCGACACGTGTCTGCGCAGTTGCGCAAGCACAACTGCGCAAATGCACCGTTGAGCGACACGTGTCTGCGCAGTTGCGCAAGCTCAGCTGCGCAAGCGCTTCACTGCGCGACACGTGTCTGCGCAGTTGCGCAAGCACAGCTGCGCAAGCGCCTTACTGCGCGACACGTGTCACGCGCTGGTGAGTTGCGCAACAACAGAATGAAGATTTAAGGAAATTTTTTCTGTTCTTGTTAAAACAAGAAGATTTCTTCTGTAAAACAGGGGCCTTCGGATCAAAGATCCAACGGTGGGGAAAATTCCCCAAATCACTCAGAGAATGATCTCTTTAACTAATTTATGGGCACTATAAAAAGGACCCTAGACCTCATTTCAAAAGGGAGGAAGATCTTGCTAAAAAAAAGGAGAAGAGAACTCTTGAGAACTCTTGAAGAATAAAAAAAAAGGTAAAAACCTTTGAAAGAAGAGAGATTTCTCTTGTGAACAAGATCATGGATCTTCAATAAATAAATAAATAAATAAAATAAAAATAAAAATAAAAATAGTGCCTTGCACTTGTTTTATGAACCATCGGTTCTTGAACCTAAAAGGTTCTTAAATTAATAGTGCTTTGCACTTTTATGAACTTTTGGTTCTCTGAGATAAGAAAAACAAGAAAAAACTTGTTTTTTTCTTAGATCTAAATCAAATAGTGCTTTGCACTTCTTTTTTTGAACCATCGGTTCTTGAATCTAAAAGATTCTCAAATTAACAGTGCTTTGCACAAATGCAATGCATTACTAAGAGGGCCAGGCCCAAATCAAAATGACCTGACAGGCCAAAATAAATTGCAAGGCAATAAATGGGCAGAGCCCAAATAAATTGATGCTTTGCATCCTTTATACAAGGGCAGAGCCCAAATAAAATTGATGCCTTGCATCATTCCTAAAAGGGCAGAGCCCAAAACAAATTGATGCTCTGCATCCTTTCTGGGCAAGGCCCAAATAAAAATAAAAAAAGAAATGCAATGCAAAAGCAAATAAAATGTTGAACATTTCAACTGGACTTAGCCCAATTTTGGCCATAAGTCCTTAAATTAAATTGACTGAGCAAAATTACTCTTCTAAATCAATTTACATCCGGTTCGAGGGTACATCTCCGAACTCCTTTGACATCCGTCGTTGTAATTCCTCAATGACGTCAAAGAGGTGACGGGTCCTAATGACCACACATCGATATGGATTGCGGGGTCCTTAAACTCATGGACCGAAACGTCCTTAAACTAATATCGGACCGAAACGTCCCTAAACTAATATCGGACCGAAACGTCCCTAAACTAATATCGGACCCCCACGTCCCTAAACTGGAATATGGACCACCACGTCCCTAAACTGGCACAATAGAGCCCAAATGCTCTTTTGTCGGATCTAAACGGTCCCGTTAAGTTGATCTTAGTCTCAAACTGGACTAACGTATCCTTAAAAAACGTTTGAGTCGATCTTAGCCTCAAAAATGACTAACTTATCCTCCAAACAGACTTTAGTCCCAAATTGGACTATGAATCTCCCAAACTGGAACAATAGAGCCCAAACACTCTTTTGTCGGATGTAAACGATCACGTTAAGTTGATCTTAGTCTTAAACAGGACTATCGTATCCTTAACGAACGTTTAAGTTGATCTTAGCCGCAACGCGACTAATGCATCCTTAAACTAAAAACACCAAACCCAAATCTAAGTAAATACGGATTTGGACTAATCCACGTCCTACGGGCGACGACATTACTCAGTCTCCATATACAATCCACGGGGAACCACAAACAAAATAAACACACACGATACGAAGTGAAATTCTGGAGAAGGAGAAAGTTGTTACCGCGATGCGGTAGCGTAATTAACTGCAGGGGCTTGCGCCTGCAGGGAAGAGCATCCCCACAATAAAAAACCCCTCAAGCGAGGGGGAATCTGACGAAGTCTGCTACATCGGCCACATCCGTCTAAACCTCCGATACACGGTGCCATAAATCAACTTGGCATCTTCGGAGAGGTAGACGGATAAAACCAAATAGCATCTGCCCCGAATCTCAGTGCCAGGACATCGCGGTCCTGTGCCCCGCCTTTTGGAGGGGAACAGATTCTGGCACGCCCGGTGGGACATTTTCCTCTTTCCACTCCACACTTCGTGTGTCGTGTTCGCGAACAAATCGCGGTTTGCTGTGATTGTCTGTGGATTCAAGGTACTAAGATTTGGTGTCTTGCTCTATGCAGAAAACAGAAAATCGATGGCTTCGAACTGCACCGCCCGCAGCGATAACTCTCGCTCCGTCATTGCTGGAGGAGTGACTAATGGGCCCCAAGCGGCCTCCCTTTTCAAAATGCCGGTGGAGCAGGTGGCTCAAGCCACCACTGGACTATTTTTTGGGACCATGCTCCCATCAATGAGCTTCAACGCCCCAATGACATTGCAAGAAGCTCCAAAGAAGTCGGTCTTCGATCGACTTACCACTGCCGCGGCCCCTCTCAACGGGTCGTCCAACTCCACTGCTTCAGTTTTTAACGGACTAGGCCAGAGCTCTAACAGGCTCATGAAGAAGCCTACCATACCAGAAGGCGTTATCCTGAAGCGGATAGCCATTCCAACTCACGTTCCTGGAAAAATCACCAAGGTTGCTTCCCATGTTCAGAAGTCTGCTTCTGACAAGTTGGCCGTCCCCGTTCAACGGACGTCGATCTTTAAAAAGCTGGTACCAGTATATTCTGACCAACATAGGGGGCATGAGGAGGTCACCCCTATAGCTGAAACAACTTCATCAACACGACATGCCCGACGTCGCTACTGGCGCCGAGTGAGGAAGGCTGGGGGCAACTCCCCCTCTGGACTTACTCCTCCAACTCCGATGGTGAGGATCGATGCTGCTGTTCCAACCAAGAACAACTTTGAACTGCTCAACAAGGTGCGCAGAAACTCTCCTACTGCGATGTTGAAACGAACTCCTTCACCTGTGGAGAATACTCCAGAGAAGAAGCTAGAGCAGCCCCCTCAACGGCTGTCCTCTAAAATTTACAAAGTCTGGCGACAGGTCCAAGAGTCGGTGATCGATCAAGACTGCCTCCGACGACAGAAAAAGATAAAGGTTCGGCAGGGGAAGGATTACTCTGTCAAACCACAAAAAGCAAAAGCTACTTGGGTGCCCACTACAACGGCTCCCTTAACTCCAATCACTCAAAAAAGGAGGCCGCAAAAAGCCCCTGTGTCTTCGGCAAATCGCAAAGACACCGAACACAAACGCCCCAAGTCTGGGGGCATGGTGGTGCACACAGTTTATATGGCTTCTGGAAAGGAGGAAAGCCGCACTTCTACGGGCCACCGACCGCTCACCCGATCCGTGACGAAAGCCCAGGAGCAACAACAAAAGCTTCAGGAAATAATGACTACAATGGCTGCACTCACTGAGCCAAAAGAAAGCTCTGAAACGTCTTCGGATGAGCGTCAAGAACAAGAAACCGACGCTGACTTTTTACGCAGAGTCCTCGAAAAGAGGGACAAAGAAGCTGCAGAGCAGGCGGCTAACATAAAGCAGATGGCGCTCCTCTTCAAAGATATGGTAGGGATGATGTTACAGCCGGACCCTCCTGCTGAAGATCCTCCGATCGTCCTTGAAGACGACAGGGGAGAAACGTCAAATCCTCCGCCGGCTCTATCAACAGCCAAGGAGGAGGCAATCTCCAAAGTCGACCTAGACGAATATATAGCTCAGCAGATCCGGGTTCATCAGGCAAATGAAGCGGCTGGACAAATTGTTAGAACTGGACGACCGTATCCGAGCTGGTATGACCAAATCAATTACCCGCCAGGATATACGATCCCTAAATTCCACGTATATAAAGGGACAGGGAATCCGCATCAGCATGTCGCTCAATTCAGGGCCTTATGCGGCAATACTGGAGGCGATGACAAATTGTTGCTACGTCAATTCGTCGGCAGCTTAGCAGAAACAGCCTTTGAATAGTATTCGGAGCTACCTAACGACTCTTTCAAAACATTTGCAGAGATGGAACTGCTGTTTACACAAAGATTCGCAAGTGCTAGTGAACGCACCCCGATTACAGCACTGATAAATGCCAGGATAAGGCCCGGCGAAACGTGGGTCCAATACGTAACACGATGGCGAAACCTATGGTCGAAATGCGAACAACGCATAGAAGAGGCACCTGCGGTAGGCATGTTTGTGGGCACTCTCGATCCGCAGGCGACCATCTCGCAATTCATGATGTTCTTCAGGCCGACCACCTTCCAGGCCTTGATTGACAAATTAGCCCAAATGGACCAGATGGGTCATAGGCCTTCTTCTTCAAAGACAGAGCCTTGGAATGAAAAGGGCAAAGGGAAGGCAACCTTCGTTGCCAATACTCAACAACGGTCGAACAACTCAAAGCCGGTCGTTCGCCAAAACAACGTGCGCCCACGCCCATCCCTCGAAGAGAGTCTGGGACGTCCTTACTCGTTTCCGCAGAATAAAACGAGAAGACTGTTTGAGCTGGCAGTGCGCAACAGACTTATTAATCTGCCGAGTCCAAAGCGTCTGTCGCAGCCAGGCGATCTTAATAATCCCAATTATTGCCCTTACCACCAAACGGTAAGTCACCCGATTGAGGATTGTTTCGTCTTTAAGGGATGGATTGAGGATCAATACCTACAAGGCAAGTTCGCGCTGTCTGAAAACTGGAAGGTAAACCTACCACAGCCGCACTCTCCAAAGAAGACGGACACGCCGGGGGCAGCTTGTTCTTTAGTCAAGGATGAAAACAATGGAGAAAACTCATCGGATGAATCCGAAGACTACGTAGCGACTTGTCATATGATTTCTCATTTACTGACGGATGATAAAGAGGCTCCTTGCGCTGAGAAACCAATGGCGAATCCTGAGCCGGAGATTCTACAGCTATCAGACGAGTTGATCGATGTCTTCCTAAGTGAAATTCGTCTGAAAGCAAAAGCCAATCAAGAGCATGAAATGGCCATACTGGAAAGAGCCAAGGCATTCCCGTCAAATCAAAAGCCATACACTGCGGGTAAAAACAAATTCAAGACGAGGAAACGGTTCGCCAAAGCTCTATCAGTAGGAATGAAGCTACCGCCCTCCGAAGAAAATCCTTTCTCTGAGGTAGAGATGCACCCTAACTTCTGTTTATATCATCAGAAGATCATACATCCTACCGAAGACTGCGAATCCTTTAACTGTTGGTGGCAAGGGTATGTCGCTCAAAAGCGACACTTCGACAGGACAAAGTGTGAAGCTTGTGGACATCGGAAAAATGTGATAGATGAGCGCAAAAGAGCCACCGCCGACTGTCATATAGCCGACTTCAAGGGATCACAAATTATCACCTTTGGAAGCGACTCTGACGAAGAAGCTACCCCCAACTCTTCCCTCGGGGTATCTATTTCAAAAATAAAGGAATTGAGAAGCTGCGAGAACTTCAGCCGCGCAATCGCATGCTACTCGGAAAAAATCTCGGCCCCGTAAACAAAGGATCGAACAAAAAGGATAAAGGAAAAAGAAAAATGGCCCTCGTCGCCAGCACTCAACAACAATCAGGTGACCCTAGGCCGGTTGCTCTCCAAAGCAACAAGCGGCAACCCCTCCAGGAAAAGTTGAAACGTCCTTACTCGTTTCCGCAAGATAAAACAAGGGGACTGTTCGAGCTGGCAGTGTATGACAGACTCATCAATCTGCCGAATCCAAAACGTCCGTTGCGGCCAGGCGATATTAATAATATTAATTATTGCCCTTACCACCAAACGGTAGGTCATCTGATCGAGGATTGCTACGTCTTCAAGAACTGGGTTGAAGACCAATACCAACAGGGCAAATTCGCGTTGTCCGAAATTTGGAAGGTGAACCCTCCACAACCGCATGCTCCGAAAAATATGGACACGCCGGGGGCATCATGCTCATTCATAGAGAAAGCCTAACGGACCACTACGTCCTAAAACTGGATAACGGACCGAAACGTCCTTAAACTAAAAACGGACCGAAACGTCCTTAAACTAACGGCGGACCGCAATGTCCTAAAACTTGCAAATGACCGAAACGTCGTTAAACTACTCCCAACCCGCAGCATCTTCAGGCTGACGTTTTAAAAAAAAAAAATAATAATAACGGTATGTCCACAAGCAAAATGGGTACGGATGAAAACCCGAAGGGGCTCCGTGAGTAAAAACAGCAGGGCTACCGGCGAGTGTTCGTGAAAACCCGAAAGGGCGCGACCTCGTTTAAAAAAAAAAGAAGAAAAAGGAAAGAAAAGAAAAAAAAAGGAAAAAAAAAGAGAATAAAAAAAAACGGTATGTCCACAAGCAAAATGGGCACGGATGAAAACCCGAAAGGGCTCCGTGAGTAAAAACAGCAGGGCTACCGGCGAGTGTTTGTGAAAACCTGAAAGGGCGCAACCTCGTTAAGAAACACTTATAGGGTCCTCTCGACCCTGTAAGGAGAAACCACCTGCGTGAGATCCCTACGACTCACAAAGGAACAACACACTTAGGGATCCCCACGATTCCGAAGGAGAAGATACACTTGCAAGATCCCCACGACTCGTAAGGAGAACTCTCTTGTGGGACCCTTACGGCTCATAAGATTTGAAAGTCTTAAGTTGCAGAAACCTTAACCTGTTCTTAAGCAACCCCCACAACCTTCGATATTGCCCTACAAGCGGCTCATAATGACCCTTGTATACAATCCACGGGCACGAATAAATATTTCCCTAACAAAGTCCCATCCGTGACTAGGGATATGCTTGTACAGCAAACAACACTTGTAAGTCCTCTCGACTTATAAGGAGAAAACCCTTTTGTAAGATCCTTACGACTTACAAGAGAACATGCACTTAGGAATTCTCACGATTCCCAAGGAGAAAACACACCTACAAGATCCTCACGACTTGTAGGGAGAAATACCTTTGTGAGATCCTTACAGCTCATGAAGTCAAAAGCCTTAGCCGACAGGACCCTTAATCCTGTTTACTAAGCCACCTTTGTTCGGGATCGACAGAGGCAAATGATGATTCGCTCCTGACAATATTCCAGTTGTAGCGATGCTGATGCCTAAATCGGTATCAAATTCCAAGTCCTTTCATGGCAAATGATGATTCGCTCCTGGCAATATCCCAGTTGCAGCGATGCTGATGCCTAAATCGGTATCAAATTCCAAGTCCTTTCATGGCAAATAATGATTCGCTCCTGGCAGTATCCCAGTTGCGCGATGCTGATGCCTAAACCGGTATCAAATTCCAAGTCCTTTCACGGCAAATGATGATTCGCTCCTGGCAATATCCCAGTCGCAGCGATGCTGATGCCAAGATTGGTATCAGATCCCAAATCCCCTACTCATAAAAAAAAATGCATACGAAATAGCCGAAATGATGGGGCAACTTGCAAACAAAATCAGCAAGTAAAAATGTATGCACGAGTAAAAAGAAAAATAGCCGAAATGATTGGGCAACTCGCAATAAAAAACAACGAGTAAAAATAAAATAAACAGTCGAAATGATTGGGCAACTCGCAATAAAAAGTAGCGAGTAAAAATAAAGTAAATAGCCGAAATGATTGGGCACCGCGAAAAATAGCCGAAATGATTGGGCAATCGCGACCTTCGCGATATAAAAGCTGAAATGATAGAGCATCGCGGAAAGAATAAAAAAAAATGAAAGAATGAAACTTTTTGCCCTACAGGTGAAATTACATCGATCCCTGTATACAATCTAGGGGCGCAGATAAAGAGGGAACCATACCTTCCCAACAGGCTCCATCAGAAAGCGAAGCCAAATCTCGACGGTTCATAGACAACCTAGAGACAATCTCGACATTTATCGCAATATTACAGACACGATGTCAACAAATGAAGCAAACGAAGATCCCGAGCTTCAGGGTCTCGACGTCAACATCGACAACTTAGAGATCACCAACGGTGTTTCTCCTTACTCCAACCAGATGCAGACATGACGTCAACAAAAGACCTCACGGTCGAAACAAAGCGGAGTAACGGCAAAATCCCAGCTTCACCATAGCATTCGTCTCGATACAGTAGAGCAATGTCAACAACAGCGTTCCTCCGCAGTCCAGCTGGAGGCGGATGCAACATCAATAAAAGACCTCACGGTCGAAACAAAGCGGAGCGATGGCAAAATCCTAGCTTCACCTCAGCATTCGTCTCGATACAGTAGACGCAATGTCAACAATGACGTTCCTCCGCAGTCCAGCAGGATGTAGATGCAACGTCAACGAAATCCCCCATGGTCAGTAAAGCGGAGCGACGGCAAAATCCCAGCTTCACCTCAGCATTCGTCTCGATACAGCAGACGCAATGTCAACAACGGCATTCCTTCGCAGTCCAGCAGGATGTAGAAGCAACGTCAACAAGAGACCCCATGGTCGAAACAAGCGGAGTGACGGCAAAATCCTAGCTCCACCTCAGCATTCGTCTCGACACAGCAGACGCAATGTCAACAACGGCGTTCCTTCGCAGTCCAACAGGATGTAGAAGCAACGTCAACAAGAGACCCCATGGTCGAAACAAACGAAGCGAAGGCCAAATTCCTAGCTTCATACGTCTTGACGGCAAGTCATATAAAACCGGAAAGACAATCGGAGATCATCTCACACCAGCGCGGAGTGGTCACCACCTCGACGATCGTCTCAATACAGCAGATGAAATGTCACCCCAGCGTTCTTCCCCCAACAGGATTCGGACGCGCCAAAGAAAATGAAGCGAAGGCCAAATTCCTAGCTTCAACGTCTTTACGGTAACTCACATAAAACCGGAAAGACAATCGGAGATCATCTCGCACCAGCACAGAGTGGTCACCACCTTGACGTTTGTTTCGATACAGCAGACGAGTTGTCGCCCCAGCGTTCTTCCTCCAGCAGGGATTCAGACATGACAAAGCAAACGAAGCGAGGGCCACATTCCTAGCTTCAACGTCTTTACGGTAACTCAAATAAAACCGGAAAGACAATCGGAGATCATCTCGCACCAGCACAGAATGGTCACCACCTCGACGTCCGTCTCGATACAGTAGACGAGATGTCACCCCAACGTTCGTCTCGACACAGCAGGCGCAACGTCATTAAACGAATGGAGCCACGACAAAATCCCTAGTTCCAAACCTCGACGGTTCACCAGCAACCTAGAGACAACCTCGACGTCCGTCTCGATACAGCAGACGAGATGTCACCCTAACGTTCGTCTCGATACAGCAGACGCAACATCACCAAAAGGAGCCACGGCAAAATCCCTAGTTCCCAACCTCGACGGTTCACCAGCAACCTAGAGACAACCATGACATTCGTCTCGATACAGAGGACGCGATGCCATTAAACGAAGCGAAGGCCAAATTCCTAGCTTCAGGGTCTTAACGGCAAGTCATATAAAGCCTGAAAGACCACCGGAGATCATCCCACATGGAGTGGTCACCACCTCGACGTTCGTCTAGATACAGCAGACGCAACATCACCAAAAGGAGCCACGGCAAAATCCCTAGTTCCAAACCTCGACGGTTCACCGGCAACCTAAAGACAACCATGACATTCGTCTCGATACAGAGGACGCAATGCCAGCAAACGAAGCAAAGGCCAAATTCCTAGCTTCAGGGTCTTAACGGCAAGTCATATAAAGCCTGAAAGACTATCGGAGATCATCCCACACCAGTGCGGAGTGGTTATGACTCATCGGGTCTCTCCAAAACGAGCCTAACCTCAAGTAAAAAGCGGCATGGCAAATTCCTAGCGCTTGCTCTTCCGACGGTCAAACTGCCAAGGAGGATTGCTTGAAGACGTCTTGTCCAGCCCCCGAAGGGATCAGAGACACGGCAGTCGCAGGGCTACTCGAACAGCACGATTGCCTATCGAGGACTATATCAGCTTATGCGACGGTACGATGGCCAAAACCCTAAGTACCACCAACCTTAACGGGCTTCTGTCGTAAAGAGCAGAGGTTAAATGCGACGTTAAGATGTTCTTGCGAGAAACGTTCGATTCGTCTCGACTTGTGAAAAATTGTCGAGGCGGCTCGACTCGTGAGATAAAGCCTTAGGCAGTGGGCATAAAAGAAGCCTGTTTCCTAAGCATTGGGACCCTGCGAGTTGGCCCAAAACGGTCTCTTGCATACCATCCACGGGTCTCACTCTCCAACTTCGAACTTCGACAAGAAGGGAAGCAACCGCTTACAAGTCTTCTCGACTCGTAAGAGGGAAAAATTCTCTTGTAGGATCCTTACGACTTACAAGAGAAAACCACACTTAGGAATCCTTACGATTCTTAAGGAGTAAAACCCGCCTACGAGATCCTCTCGATCCGTAGGGAGAAAAGTCTCTATGAGACCCTCACGGCTCATAGAGTTGAAAAGTCTTAGGCAGCAGATCTGAACCTGTGGCCTGAGCCCTCGCTATCTCATGAAGAAATCAAGAAGCTTACTCTATTACCTGCTAATTGTGACGACATGCTGAGAAAGAGGAAAAGCAACCGAAAGAGCACCCGATTTACGTTTGATCAAGCGTTCAGGACGTATTCATTCATGCATGGGCAAAAAGACTCAGGACAAAGATATATAATAAAGACAAGCTGGGATAATTTTTTTTCCATTAATATTGCCCGAAGTTCTTACAGTTATAAAAACAATAAACGAAAGTTACAATGGAATAACCTCAGATCCAGGGAATGGATTGAGGAATTCAAAAGCGATCCTATCTATGACTTTCCAAGCCTCGCAGACCATCCTAGTGTGCTTCCTTTCGCGAGCACAAGCGTCAGGGTCCCTTCCGATGTCTTCCACCCTCCGATAAGCAGCGAGTATGTCAGACTATTGAAAGACCTTGTGCAAGAGGTCGATAAGACTGTCTCGCCGTCTCTTCGAGATAAAGTTCAATAGGTACACAGAGTGCACATTTTCCTTAGCGGCATCCAACGCTCTAAGCGGTACGCCGGAACAGAATAGGGGAAGCGCTTCCCAGATAGCTCCCACGATAAGTTTAAGAAGAAAGGAACGTCGGGGATGCAGTGGACCGTTGTATGCGTCGAAGCGACTCATTATTTCAGCACACTCCTCGTTTGTGAACTCCCGATTTTAAGAGCGGCCAAATCGGCGGATGCCCTCATGAGAGATGATCTCGTTAAGAGCATACATGTGGGCGTTCATTGTTCCTGTGAAAGAGGATCAACAAAATTATCAGAAAGACTAATTAAGTAAAATGATATAATGCACTGAGGAATAAAATGTCATCTTTAACTTCCAAGATCCATGAAGAATTCTTAAGAGTTCTTCTATATGATTTGGGAGGAGCAAAGCTCCATTAATGAAATGAGAAAATACAGGGAAAATCTTTTAGAGAGCAAAGCTCTATTAACGGAACTCTAATAGGGCTTTCCTTAGTCTTCTATAGACCCCCTTAGAGCAAAGCTCTACTAAGTGAAACCCTAAATGGATTTTCTTTAGATCAGGGATCTATGGAGAGTAAGGCTCTATTAAACAGCTTTAATTTAATTTAATTTAATTTAATTTTTACCTATGATGGTTATGAACTCTGGTGTTCTTGGAAAAAATCAAGAGCAAGGCTCTGAAAATTCTTAAGCAAGAGCAAGGCTCTGAGTCAAAATTCTTGAAGTGGTAAAGAATTTTTTGAGGACCAAAGGTCCTATTTATAGGCATCAATCGCCTCTTCAACTGCCAAAAGGTGCCGCGACGGTTCGGATTCTGCCACCGTTGCGCTTGCGTTTGGAGGCCACGTAAGCGCAGCGGTGGGGGGGCATTTGTTTACCCCAATCAGAGCAAAGCTATGTTCAAATTCCAAGGCGGGAGAAGAAGCAACGCTTCATCTTCCCCCAATCAGAAATAAAGCTTTGCTTTGAAAATTTAAACTTTAATTTCGAAGCAACGCTTCAGATCCCGTGCGCTGCGCGCAACGCGCCACGTGTCAGAAGTTGACACGGCAGCACAACGCTCAAGGCAGTGCGTCCAATCAGAGCAAGGCTCTTTAAAAAGCAAAAGCAACGCTCAGTTGCGCAAGCGCTGCGCTGCGTGACACGTGTCTGCGCAGTTGCGCAAACACAACTGCCCAAGCGCACCGCTGCGCGACACGTGTCTGCGCAGTTGCGCAAATGCTGTTGCGCAAGCGCACCGCTGCGCGACACGTGTCTGCGCAGTTGCGCAAAAACTGTTGCGCAAGTACACTGCAGCGCGACACGTGTCTGCGCAGTTGCGCAAGCACAACTGCGTAAATGCACCGTTGAGCGACACGTGTCTGCGCAGTTGCGCAAGCTCAGCTGCGCAAGCGCTTCACTGCGCGACACGTGTCTGCGCAGTTGCGCAAGCACAGCTGCGCAAGCGCCTTACTGCGCGACACGTGTCACGCGCTGGTGAGTTGCGCAACAACAGAATGAAGATTTAAGGAAATTTTTTCTGTTCTTGTTAAAACAAGAAGATTTCTTCTGTAAAACAGGGGCCTTCGGATCAAAGATCCAACGGTGGGGAAAATTCCCCAAATCACTCAGAGAATGATCTCTTTAACAAACTTTAACTAATTTATGGGCACTATAAAAAGGACCCTAGACCTCATTTCAAAAGGGAGGAAGATCTTGCTAAAAAAAAAGGAGAAGAGAACTCTTGAGAACTCTTGAAGAATAAAAAAAAAGGTAAAAACCTTTGAAAGAAGAGAGATTTCTCTTGTGAACAAGATCATGGATCTTCAATAAATAAATAAATAAATAAAATAAAATAAAAATAAAAATAGTGCCTTGCACTTGTTTTATGAACCATCGGTTCTTGAACCTAAAAGGTTCTTAAATTAATAGTGCTTTGCACTTTTATGAACTTTTGGTTCTCTGAGATAAGAAAAACAAGAAAAAACTTGTTTTTTTCTTAGATCTAAATCAAATAGTGCTTTGCACTTCTTTTTTTGAACCATCGGTTCTTGAATCTAAAAGATTCTCAAATTAACAGTGCTTTGCACAAATGCAATGCATTACTAAGAGGGCCAGGCCCAAATCAAAATGACCTGACAGGCCAAAATAAATTGCAAGGCAATAAATGGGCAGAGCCCAAATAAATTGATGCTTTGCATCCTTTATACAAGGGCAGAGCCCAAATAAAATTGATGCCTTGCATCATTCCTAAAAGGACAGAGCCCAAAACAAATTGATGCTCTGCATCCTTTCTGGGCAAGGCCAAAATAAAAATAAAAAAAGAAATGCAATGCAAAAGCAAATAAAATGTTGAACATTTCAACTGGACTTAGCCCAATTTTGGCCATAAGTCCTTAAATTAAATTGACTGAGCAAAATTGCTCTTCTAAATCAATTTACATCCGGTTCGAGGGTACATCTCCGAACTCCTTTGACATCCGTCGTTGTAATTCCTCAACGACGTCAAAGAGGCGACGGGTCCCAACGACTACACATCGATATGGACTGTGGGGTCCTTAAACTCGTGGACCGAAACGTCCCTAAACTAATATTGGACCGAAACGTCCTTAAACTAATATCGGACCGAAACGTCCCTAAACTAATATCGGACCGAAACGTCCCTAAACTAATATCGGACCGGAACGTCCCTAAACTAATATCGGACCGGAACGTCCCTAAACTGGAATATGGACCACCACGTCCCTAAACTGGCACAATAGAGCCCAAATGCTCTTTTGTCGGATCTAAACGGTCCCGTTAAGTTGATCTTAGTCTCAAACTGGACTAACGTATCCTTAACAAACGTTTGAGTCGATCTTAGCCTCAAAAATGGCTAACGTATCCTCCAAACAGACTTTAGTCCCAAATTGGACTATGAATCTCCCAAACTGGAATAATAGAGCCCAAACACTCTTTTGTCGGATCTAAACGATCACGTTAAGTTGATCTTAGTCTTAAACAGGACTATCGTATCCTTAACGAACGTTTAAGTTGATCTTAGCCGCAACGCGACTAATGCATCCTTAAACTAAAAACACCAAACCCAAATCTAAGTAAATACGGATTTGGACTAATCCACGTCCTACGGGAGACGGCATTACTCAGTCTCCGTATACAATCCACGGGCAACCACAAACAAAACAAACACACACGACACGAAGTGAAATTCTGGAGAAGGAGAAAGTTGTTACCGCGATGCAGTAGCGTAATTAACTGCAGGGGCTTGCGCCTGCAGGGAAGAGCGTCCCCACAATCAAAAACCCCTCAAGCGAGGGGGAATCTGACGAAGTCTGCTACATCGGCCGCATCCGTCTAAACCTCCGATACACGGTGCCATAAATCAACTTGGCATCTTCGGAGAGGTAGACGGATAAAACCAAATAGCATCTGCCCCGAATCTCAGTGCCAGGACATCGCGGTCCTGTGCGCCGCCTTTCGGAGGGGAACACACGTATATCATATTTTCGTTCTTTTCTGGTGTGATTAATTGATGGGACTGCATTGATTCAGATCAATGCAAGGAAAACGGACCTATTCAATGTTATTGGAACAATTTTCAAAAGCTGTTATTACAAGGAAGTTTTCTTTTGTTTTGCACAACGGTATTCGGTTATGAATATACAACACCTCATTCGACGAGGTAAGAGCCGAGATCCCCTCACCGGGAGTGGCCTCTTGGGCAGAAATTTGCGTCAGGGTAATAACTTCACTATAGTCGATTACTTTTTTGCTTTGCATCGTGGTATTCAGTGGGAATACCCTACACCTCATTCGACAAGGAAAGAGCCGAGATCCCTTCACCGGGAATGACCTCTTTAGCAAAGGTTTTCGCCACTATATATTTGTAAAAAGCTATCCTGTTCCTTCAATAATATCAAGTTCATTACGTTAAAGGTTTTTCGCCAAAAACCATTCGTAGCCCTTCGTCATTTCAGACGGGTAGCACTTAGTATTCATGTTATATTTGTTGGCCTTCGTTATGGCATAGTGTATGGTAGCTATTTGTTACTTTTCTGTTACATAGATAGATGTGTTGGTTTGGGACAGTCGTACTACTATTTTGGCCTTCGTCAAGGGTATGTACGGGTGGGTTCAAATTAACCTGGACAATGACGGGTAGAACTTGACATGTGACTTATGATATGTTGGCCTTCGTCAAGGTCATAAGAGCATGGGGTAAAAATCACATCGGGAGTTTCAAACATACAGAAAACTTTCCAGACATGCGCATACCTTCTGGATGGTGATAACTTGAGTGGATTCCATCAGGTTATCATGCGATGATAGTTGGATCCTGATTCCCACTAATGAGTTGGTTTACTTCTCGGGTGATTTTAGATGATCCCGACTAATTCTTCTTTCAGGTTTGGAGAATAATTTGAGGATACAGTGGGAGACATTCTGATTAGATAAAGTGACTGACCATTCTGATCTAGATTAGAGTGCACGCTGAGTGTTTCTTTTCACTCTCTCTTTGGCAGCGACCATGTCCCGACCCTAGACTAGAACTAAGGAACCTATTTAACCGAACCTTCTTAAAGCACTGACTTTTGGATTGTCTGAGTTGCATATATCATTGCTACTCCTACTTTTACCCTTTTCATTTCTCCGGAACATTCTGTATTACTATGAAAATTCCCTTTTATTGGATATGACCATCGTATAGTTATATACGAACTCGAAGAAACTTATTTTCAGATTCGAGGATGGTTTCCGGTTCTGGAGAAATTGAATAGGACTATTCAGTTGTCTTTTCCTCTTACCTTCTCTCAGGTTATGAGGGCTCCTAGGATTAGGAGAGGGTACACCTATTGCGCTTATTGGATAGTCTTCTTCCAAACCATAGGCAAGTGCCGAAAGGTAGAGAATGAAGAAAACCAATTAGCCTAAATGTGGTGTACAGAAGGTAATAAGTAAAGACAAATAAAGGGATTAGAAAGAGGGTAAAGTAAATTGCGACTGCTATCATTCACGACCAAACCGCATATATTATCGCCACTCCTACTTCACCTTTGAATTTCTCCAGAACACCCCGTATCACTACGAAGATCCACATTTTGGATAATCCATCGTATAATTATATACGAACTCGAAGGAACTTGTTCCAGTTTGAGGATGGATTCTGGTTCAGGAGAAATAGAATAAGGTTTATTCGGTTGTCTTTTATCTTTACCTTCTCTCAGGTTGCGAGTGCTCCTACGATTAGGAGAGTACACCTATTACGCTTATTGGATAGTCTTCTTCGAAACCATAGGCTGGTGCCGAACAGTAGGGAAGGAAGAAAACCATTTAGCCTAAGGGTGGTGTACAAAAGGTAATAAGTAAAGACAAATAAAACGATTTGGAGAGATGACAAGGAAATATACGGTTACAGTCATGAATCTGGAAAATGGAAGAGTCATTACTAGAAATACCCGGATACCGCTTCGAAACATTTTCATGTTTCAGTTTCACTATGCGTTGTTAATTGAAAACTGATTTCCCAATTAGATCCTTACTCCAGGGTATGTATTTACTAGGTTTGATTCTTACATCTGTATGGTATTACAGATGATGAGTGGGAGTAAGATATTGGGAATTAGGTGATTATATCCTTATTATATCGGAATTCGTTGTAATTGGTGATATTTGAGGAAATCGGATGGGTTTTGCCTGATGACAGATATTTGGTTTTGAATATCCGTTATTATGCACCAATTTCAAACCGATATATCTGTATGTTTATTTTATAAAGTGAGATATAACTTTTTGAAATTATGTCCATGACATTTATCTATATCAGTTGATGATTGGGTAAGGAGCATTCAACAGCGGTGAAATTCTTCTTAACCATAAGTACAGTTTTCAACCTACGACGCACAGGATTTGAGTTATTCAACTCAGGGGACTTATACAAAGTATTGTATGTTGTCCAGTGTCCATTAGGACAAAGGGGTTAGTCCTCGTACTATATTCTATTCACTTGTGACTTCTCCAGTTTTAGACGTGTTTCGTAGAAATACAAGATCCAAATTTTGAGAAGTTATAGGTATAAGAATAAAGTAGAGAACCGGGTGTTGCAAGTATCAGGATTCTTCAAGGTGATCGAAGATGTAGATACTTGTGTTAGGTATTCAGTTGATAGTGATGGTTTTGAGAACTTGCTTCTTTTTCAGGTTACTTATATCTGGATGCACTCCTAAGTTGAGTAATGCTGATCGGCCTCTCTCCATTTAGTTGACATGCTCTGGAGACAGCTGCATGATTTGAATCTGGTTCCAATTAAATCAGTGCCTCTGTTTCTATATTGTATATAGAATGGTTCATATCTTAACGATGTTAAGGTATATGGAGTTGTCTGGCTTATGCTTAAAACCAGACTCTGGATAACTCAAGGCATGTTTCAGTAATGGCAGTTTGTGGGTTATCCCGGGCTATAACGAGGGTTAACTTTCTACCATCTAGAAGATCAATAGTGATATTGTTCTTGACTCGCCACAGTTTTAGTAAAATTGATTTTTTCAGAAAACAGTAGTGGGAGTATGGTAGAACTGGAAGTGATTCCAGAACCATAAACGATTACTGAAAATTTAAATAGAACCTAAAGATTCAATCGGGTTTGACATTCCATTAGCCACTCCACAGATATGGTAGGTTACCTCAGGTGCCCAAGAGGTACTTCGGTATCCTCAAAGACGGTGACAAGGAGGTTCTAGTTTACCCAGACTTGCCATTACTGCTGTTCTAAACTATGAGACCTGGCAGGAGGATGGGTATAGCGTCGTTCTAAACTAGCTTTAGAAGTGCACGTGTATATGACTATGCCAGATGGTTGTTATAGTCAGTGGGAGCAGCGGATGCGTAGTGGACAAGAAACTTGTGTCTATTTATAGACTAAATCAAGTATAGCAGAGATAGATCATCTATTTTTAATGTGACAGTCATGGGCTTTGACTTCATCAGAATAGGAGATGGATCTGTTAAGAAGGTAGTAGGGTGTGATGTCCTGGTATTTGGATGACATACACTTTGTAGGAAGAGAAATTCCTACACTACGATCGGTTATACTATGGTTGTCACACAGTGGTTTCTCCACATAGGATATGGATATTATATAAGGCATTCTGGTTACTAGATCTATGTTTTTAGATCTAGATTTGGATAGTTTTCCAATCTGGGTACTTAGACAGTATTCTAAAGGTGTTTTAGAATGGACAACTCCTGGCATGGTGGTGTACCTGTAGGTGATGGAGTCACCCTCTCTAAAGGCGTCTTACAGACTAAAGTGGAGAGGGATATGCATGATAGACATATAACTTGCTTAGGCAATTGAGTCAATCATGAGATGTCAAGTACCACACCAATGTTGTTTTTGCCCTAGATGCAATAAGTTTTTATATTAATCCAATCCTGGAGAAACGTTCGGAAGCAGTTTGTGGACTTAAGTGGATGTTCTAAGGATTTGGTAACGGCAGCCTCCTTCGGGAGACGGTTATCATTCCAGGCTTCCAAGATGACATGGATGATAGAGTGACTGTCAGAGTTATAGTTTTTTTTCTTTTGAGGAGCAGTAGTTTGGACAGGTGATCCAAGCGGATACTGAGGGAGGCATGGCGCAGGATACTGATTAAATTCATTTGATGATACAGTCTAAGAAGTTTACTAGATTTGGAGTTCATTTGTGAACTGGGTCCTATCAGATATCCAGGCATATTCTAAGACAAGTATTGCTCATTTCAGGAGATGGTTTTCTCCACGAACTTGAGATAAAGAGAGACATAGAAAGAAACATTAGAGCGGATCCACTCACTGAGGTTATTTCTCGAACGCAATAGTTTTACAAACGAGCTTTGTGAAACTGATTAGTAGAGAAGTTGGGTGTTCGGTATCACTCGGTCTGTGAGTATGCGACACCGTAATAATTAGCCTTAAGTGCAAGTGGGTGATTGTTGGCTATAGTGCCCTCAAGTCAATTATTGGATCGTAGGCACGTGATTGCAATGATTAAGGGAGGACCTATACCGGTAGAACAGTCTTACTCGAGATGATAGTATGCTATCTGGTTTGTCTTTATCATCATGTACATTCTTCAGGTGACATTACAGATCACTATTACTTGTTGATAGAGACCATAGAATTCTTGCTTGACTACCAGCAGTATGATGGTGATCATATATGTGAGAGTAGGGTGGTCTATAAGCACATCCTTAAAGTGTCTCTAGTCGTGGGAATTTCGAGACTGGGCATCGATACTACAAGAGTAGACTAGTGTATACGGATCGAGAACCCGACGAGGGGCGGTGGCCGGTCTCACAAGCCATTGGTGTTAGTTGGTTCACTTAAGATGTATACAGATGCTCATTGGGTTATGAGTATACCGGACGGACTCACCGGGAACATGCTAGTTGGTATTATACCTATTGTCAGATAGCAGTTCCCTGGTGACATGTGTACAGGTTAGCCTATCGACCTGAGATCGTCATTTTTCTCGTGTGGGTTCCTACTGTGCTTTGATTACTACCCTACCACGGCTCAAAGGAGTCGTGCAAATAGGTTTTATTTGGGTACAGTCCTGAGCCACATGGAGGCAGTGAGTGGATCGTCAGGGGATTCTTCTCTCCCGGTATTGGGGGTTGATGTTGCGGTGTGCACGGGTGGCCATCACCAGAAATCCTCAGCCGGGGCAGACGAGAATTACCGATCTAGGATCGGTAGTTTCTCAGTTGGTGATAAGTTTCATGCCGACATTAAATGTCAAGTTATTAGGGGTCTGACTTTATCCTCCCTAGACTCGATATGCGATACTCATAGACGAACGGACCGGAATGTACGGATATTGTCACTGTCAGGCTCAGTAGGGTTTCAGGATGAGTTTGCTCGTCGGCCTTCCTTTCGCTCAATACCTAGGTAGCTATTACGTACAGCTAGTGCCACTGACGTGCTTGTGGTTAAACCCACTGCCAGCATATTGACGAATCTTTAGAGTCCCACACAGAGCATTTCACTGTTTCGGGCGAAACGTTGTAGAGGTCGTATGGTTTTATGGCAGGATTCGATCATATACGTGCACTAGTGTACGGATCATGATCAGACGGATAATACTAGCGGGCTTTGGTTTAAGCCGGATCCTAGTATTATATTGTTGAATTATTTTTGTCTCGTTGTATTCGTTTTCAGTCGGAATACAGATGCGTGTATGTATATACAGATGAGGTGTATTCTTGTAATTCGTTACAAGATTACTTTAGTTGTTGCCATTTATTTTATTGTTTTAAACATTTAGTTTAAATGTTTAATTGGTGGAAAGTGTGAGTGCAAGTCTTGGCCTTGAGCATTGATTCATGGTGCATGCACTTGGTGACTCATGGTGTTGGGTCTTGTGATAATTCATTATGACATGGATTGTTTTTGTTTTGGGGCTAAGATTGTTGTGTGGGATATTTGGTTGGTAAAAAGGCAGATACTTTCTTGTGGGGCTTTTTTTTTGGTTGCTCAAGTGCTCACAAAATATCATACACAATACTTAGCCATTTCTTCAATTGCTTCTTTCTTGAGCTCACACTTTCCTCCATGGCAACTTCTTGAACCTCCACCCAATCCCTCTCATAAGTTGAGAATCCTTAGGTGTATTGAGACAAAGTATTCACACACTATCTCTACTTCATCTTGGCTATCTAGGTTAGCAAACTAGATACCCGAGTTGCTTCGGTTTTGAGGCGGGAGCCCATATTACTAATCCTCGACGTGGATCTTCTTCGACAAGGGAGACCGGAGATCTAACTTGATCGAGGAAGCCGCGAGGAGTTTGGGACAGAGGTTGAAGACCGAAGGATACGGAGCGATCGGTATAATCTCTCTAAACTCTTTTTATATAACTAGTATAGGGTTAATGGTAAGATCCGTCGATTAGGGTTCCGTTAGCGCCGGTTTTTTAATGTTTTTGTTCCGCGTTTGGTCACGGATTGATGGCCGGGGCGCTTCCGTAACCAAACACTTTCCTCATTGAATGAGGTGCTGGATATTCCTAACCGAATACCATGATGCAAACAAAAGAATCGACTATAGTGAAGTTATTACACTGACGCAAACTTTTTCCCAAGAGGTCACTCCCCATGAAGGGATCTAGGCTCGTGTCTCGTCGAATGAGGTGCTGGATATGCATAACCGAATACTGCTGTTCAAAGCAAAAGCAAACGCCTATAATGTCAGTTTTAAAAATTGGTTCCAACAACATCATTTAGGTTTGTTTTCCTTTCATTAATCAGAATTAATGCAGTCCCATCAATTAATCATATCATGCCAGAAAGAAACGAAAATAATCATGCACATATATGCTATCCGCATTCGCCACAGAGACCCGGGTCTTCACCGTAAGGTTACTTAACTTACGGCAGGGCGGGGACAGGACTAGCGCGGATGCAAAACATATATAGCATCTACAATATATATATATATATATATATATATATATATATATATATATATATGACCATTTGTCTCACGCGTGATATCAAGTAACATGACAGAAGTATCACAGCGGAATCACAGCGAAAGCAAAACCAATATGGAAATACGGATAAACTAGGAAAAGTACATTTCAATAGAGCCATATATGAAATGCAATTTTCCCGTTCGTGTGGATAGCTCATAGTATCAGACCCTAGACTCCTACGAGTGTAGCAAGCCACCCGCCAATCCCAGAAGCGAGGAACCCCAATCAACGAACTAAGTGGGCCTCCCAGCACTTCCATGATCCGGTGACTTAGGCATCCCTCCGCGGGTCAATCCTATACCCCCTACGAGTGCGGCAAATAGCCCACCAATTCTAGAGTAAGCCACCCTGGTCTCAACGCCATGAAATAGAGAGGCCCATTGCCCTCTAAAAACCCGTCTACTCGAGCACTCCGCCGCGGGGTAATCCTAGTTCATGTAATGAAAAACTGAATATACAACGGTGACTACGTCCGCAGCCCCCAAAGAATAATACAAGTCGTGATGACGGCAGTCCACATGTCGGACGCTCGCCACACAATATGAATATACATTACATCACAGAGAACTACATCTAATACTACGTACACCGGGCTATCCATCGCGAAAAATCCAACATAACCATAATTACATAGCAACACAGAACATCAACGCGAATATCATGTTCATAAATCCGTCTGATTGTGCATATAGCAACCAGTCGGATTATGTTGCGCTATGATATTCACGGTCGCAGAAACAAATTCTCAGAAAAACTCAAATTTAAAATTTCGATCGATTAATACATTTTGCATTAGCCCCCCAAGTGCAAACCAGTACACAAATAAATCTGGACCAAAACCAAATATTCCAAAAATCATATTTCCACGTATTAGAGCCCCAGAAAAAATTTGGAGCACTGTAGCCAAAATTGGAACGCGATTCAGCGGCCAATTAGCGCATTTGGCTTCTGTTCCGCGGTCGAATTTTGGGTTTAGGTGCCCAAATTTTTTTCTTAGCTCTAATTTTGCCTGCACATAATTTTAATGCAACCGGAATTTTTTTTGAACTACTTTGAAATTCTAACAGCAAGAAATGTTTTTGGAAATGCGATTCGGAAAATTCCATCGATCGAAGCTCTAAATTAGTGTAAACAAGTCTAGCTTTTAGCCTGGCTTTGATACCACTGCCGGGAACTTAGGCACACTAGCAAACTAATTTTTGAAGACGGTAACATGGATTTCAAAAATTTCTAGTTTGCAAAAGTTCCGAAACCAAGAATCGAACTAAAGAGATAGAACTTGTATACGAAACCAAGTGAGCTAAACTAATCTACTATGTGTAGGATACTCACATCGTCAAGTTTTCTTCAAGTGCTCCGGATCGCGCTTGCAAGCCAGTCCTTCTTCGCCGAAGATGATCCACCGGAGGGAAACGATCCAAGCTCCAATTTCGCCTAGCAACGCAACCGACACTCCAAACTCGTTAAGAATGGAGAGTGGGGATGTAGGAATTTTCCACTATCTTTTTCTCTCATTTTTTTTGCTCAAGTGAGTAATTAAAGAAGGAGGAGGTGGTGAGGAAAATATAGGCTTGAGCAACTCAAGAAAAGAATGAGTGAAAAATGAAGAAGAGAATTGGCATATAGAAAAAATGGCTCCACCATCATTTTGCAACCATACAAAATATCTCACAACATTTTACAATAAACAAATAATGGCACATTCCTCTCTACATACCTCCAACCATATTTATGCCACCTCACCCTCCACCTCATTTGCAAATGATTTTCTAAAAATAAAATCATATAATAAAGTGTCCATCTTCTAGATGATATTTTGTATAAATACGGAATACAACCCGGTATACGTATCGAAATACATATGCACGTATTCGTATAAAAATATAAATAGCTAAGAGAGAAAATGAATAGTGAACAATAATACTAGAATGCATATATTAAATATATATATATATATATATATAAATTATAAAATCTAAACTTGAGTTAATAATCCGGCTTAATTCTAAACTACCAGTATTATCAACAGTACAATTAAAGTCCATGTAGGCTGTACACATATTTAATCAGACACATGTATGCACCAACATACGTCATCTACATCATATCGTCTGAACCGGGAAAACCCACTGTGTGGGACTCTAAAGACTCTTCAATACGCTGGTAGTGGGTTTAACCATAAGCACGTCAGCGGCACTAGCTGTACATAACGGCTACCCAGGTATTGAGCGAAAGGAAGGCTGATGAGCAAACTCATCCGTGCCCCTGCTGAGCCTGTCTGTGACAATCTCTATACAGACCGGTCTGTTCGTCTAAGAGTATTGCATATCGGGTCTAAGGGGGTAGATAAAGTCAGATCCCTAATAACGCGATATTTCGTGTCGGTGTGAAGCCCATCACCTAATAAGAAACTACTGATCCAAATCAGTAATTCTCGTCCACCTTGGTCAAGGATTTCTGTTGATGGCCACCAATGCATAGTGCGACATCTACCCTCTATACCGGGAGAGACGAATCCCCAACGATCCGCTCACTGTCTCCATGTGGCTCGGGACTATACCCAACTAAAACCTGTTTGCACGACTCCTTTAAGCCGTGGTAGGATAGTAATCAAAACACAGTAGGAACTCACACGAGACAAATGACGATCTCAGGTCGACAAACTAACCTGTACTCATGTCGCCTGAGAACTACTATCTGACAATAGCTATAATACCATCTAGCATGTTCCCAGCAAGTCTGTCCAATGTAACTCATAACCCAATGAGCACCTGTATACTATCTTAGGTGACTAACTGACACCAATGGCTTGTGAGACTGGCCACCGCCCCTCATCGGGGTCTAGAAAAGTATACACTAGTCTACTCCGGAGTATCGATGCCCAGTCTCGATACTCCTTCGACTAGGTACATTTAAGGACGTGCTTATAGATCACCCAGCTCCCACGTATATGATCGCCATCATAATACTCCTATGGTCTCTATCAACATGTAATGGTGATATATAATACCACATAATGCAAGTATATGATGATAGAGACAAACCAGATTGTATACTATCATCTCGAGTAAGACTCTTGTACCCGTATTGGTCCTCCCTCAATCATCACAATTGCCTGCCTGCAATTACAATAATTGACTTGAGGGTACTTTATCCAACAGCTTCTGTTCGAATGGTTGAATCGTGGCGAATTCTTCGACACTCTCTTGATCATGAGTTGTTCCCTCCTCTTGTTAGATCTGATGTGAAGCATGACTTGTCAAGGCATTTGCTAAGCACAAACCATCAAGATGTCAAAGTTGTAATGTGAGGAATGAAACGAATCTGTATTGTTCTCACTTACCGTTTGTATGTCCAAGCATAAAGTATCAAACTAAGCATAACGGCTAGCAAGCATATATCATCAACAAATACATAAATTAGCATATGAGAGCAAAGTGGTTTAGCGTTAACTTGCTAACTGCTTGGGTGATAGTATAACGAAATATGGATGAAAAGCGGTGTCACTCAACTTGTTAACAAAATAACCTATCTAAATACTTAGCAATCTTAACACTAGTGTGATTCTAACCTTAACATTGCTAACGGAGACTTAAGAGAATATGGTATGTGCTAAAGGTTACAACTAACCATCAAAAGTAACATACCATATGACATAAATACCAAGTTAACAATCTTCATATTACAATCCCATTTAAGCACATTAAACATTCACAAGAGAAGGAGGAAGGCAAATCCATTCATCTCATCTCATCACCATCACCACAACTATAAAGATTACTCAAACATCACAAAAGAGAAAATAAAACACAAGAGAAGAAACATGAAGAAAACAAGTAAGTAAAGAAAACAAGTGCAAGTTCTTTGTTCCCAAAAATGGAGGGCTTAAGCTACAAGATAGATAGCAACTTCAAACTCCTTAATGGAGCACTCAAGTGAGAGCTCAAAGAGAGAAGAAGAAGAAGAAGCTATCAAGTGTTACAATATATTTTTCTCACTCAAAACCCAACCCAGAACTTAATCCGAGATCTACTATATATAGGCAACTCAAAATAAAAAATTAACTATACAAATGGACCGACAAAACCATAAGGGACCTACATAAGTTGAATGAGCCTAAATGGCCATGTCTTGGCCACAAATTGCGGCCAAGATGAATAAATTTGCAGCCACTTTGAGGAGTCTAAGGCCCATCTTGGTTCTGTAGTTTTCTACTCTCAAGAGCATCTCTCTGATCTCTCAATTTCTTTTAATTCACACTTGGGTGCAATTTGGAGCTATAAACAGAGAAGGGAAAGCAAGTGGGTATGTGTTTACACTTCAAATCAATTCTTTTTCAAAATACTTATGACATACCCACTTGCTCAAGCCAATTGCATAACACAATGATGGTGTTTGCCCACTTGATCCATATGGTGGTTCATGCCCACTTGATCCATATGAACCATTACTTGTTCACACATGATCATGTTGGATCAAAACAAGATATTTGTTGTACATAACAATATTTGTTGCAAAACCGATAGAGTTGGTCTGTATTCTGTCCCGTTTGCAATTCCGGCTTAAAACCCGTCGTTTCTGTGCATGTTGTGCAGAGTTTTTAGTGTTCCTGCCTGTGTATCTATAATCTTTACTAATGAGCAGGCACGAATTAAATAACACTGTTTATTGACAAAGTGATAGAAAATGAGTGGTATAAAAATGTACTTAATCGTGCTAAACAACACTCTAGAACACGACTGTTTGAGCACTTCTCCACGAGTTTATCCTAGTACATAAATGAAATAATATACAATTGTGACATCAATCTCAACCTGGCCATATCCCAATAAAAGAATATATACAAACAGGCAGAAACGGCAGTCCACAAGTCAGACGCTCACCCCGCAATAATGAATATACAAATGACATAATTGTACAAACAATATCGCACGAGAGGCTATCCAACCCAACAATCCGTCTAAACTATCACAGAGATATACATCACAACAACATAAGCAAATATGTGCAACCCCATCTAAATGACATATAGAAATTATACGACGTTTGAAACACATATACAAATAGAAAATAAAACCATGCCCGTAGAATTCATCACCCGTGAAGTAAACACTCAAATTTTGCAAAGGGTGAAAATCAAGTGCACTCCGCCATCCAAAAACTAATGATATTGCCAAAACTTGAATCCCGAAAGATCCTAAACTTTCCCGAAAGCCCGAAGGGGCGTTCAAGCACATCCCGAAGATCCGCATGGGGGTCTATAGGGATACCCCATACCCGAGACCACCACTTGCTGGTCTCGGGCATGAAGCAAGACCCGAGAGCACCCAAATGGGTTCTCTCTGGTCTTCCCAAGTCCCGGGACCACAAAGTGGTGGTCTCGGGTAATGGGCCCCACCCTAGGCCCCCGGGGAGTCCCCGAGGTACCATTAATCCCTTGCGCAGGCTCTCGTTTTGAACCAAGATCCCGCGGGGATCGAAAACATCGCAATATTTTCAGTTTTGGACAGCCACGACAAAAACAGTTTTGAGTCAAGCAAAACAGCCCCTATACTTTAAAAACGGTTTATAAAAAAGGTTCCCAAGACCCTATAGGTCACCCTCAATACCCTACGGAGTCCCCGTTCCAAAATGAGAGCTCTGGGCATCGAGTACAAGCTTTAAAAGTCAGTTTTAAAACATGAATAGGCGGCTGATTTTCTGGACAACAATGACAGTTTTTAGCACCATAAAAAACAGCCCTGTTCTCCGAAAAAAGGTTTACCAGACCCTACGATTCACCTTCAATACCCTACGGAATCCCCGTGCCAAAACGAGAGCTCCGGGTATCGAGAACAAGCTTTAAAAATCAATTTTGAAACCCGAAATGCCGGCTGATTTTCTGGACAGAAAAATAGCAGTTTTCGTAATGGTTTTGTGATGAATTTTTATGGTCATCAAGCTAGTTTTGAGCATATGGATTGGCTCTGATACCATGTTAGGTCAGTTAGCGTAGCAGAAACTGGCCGTGGTGGCCATAGGTCTCTCAGCAGCTACTTTTTATATAATCCCCTCGCAACGGACTACAACCAGCCGGACCATATAACCGCACGGGGCACCTTGGAGGTAAAATCCTGCGCTTCGCCTCTAATGTCACATAGTGAGAACCCCCCATGGGTCGGTATCCCTGCCTAATAACTCTGATAACATGTTAGGGTAAGTCAGCGTAGCGGAAACTGGCCGTGGCGCCCATATGTCCCTCGGCAGCTACTTTTTATGTAGTCCCCTGGCTACGGACTACAACCCGCCGAACCATATAAACGCACGAGGCACCCTAGAGATAAGAGCTTGCGCTTCGCCACTACTTTCACACAGTGAGAACCCCCATAGTCGACATTCTTGTCAAGTAGCTCTGATACCATATTAGTAGTTTCTAGTGCTCGCGGCCAAGGCATAATAGATAACAAAATTTTTACAAGCAAGCATTAGCCACTACAAACCAAGTGAGCAAACCATACACTAAACTAGAAAACAAGAAGAGAGTTTAACTACTCGGTAAGTGTTTATACCTAAAGGTTCGTGTCCTTCGGGTCTTCAAACATCTCTTCTTTAGCTCCTTGAAACTCCGGGATCGAGCTTGTAGGCCGGTCTTCTTTGGTCCTAGATGATCCACCCGAGTGATATGGTTCAAGGCTCTAGCTTCACATCAAAATCAAGTGAAGCAACTAAAGACCCTAGATTGCTAATCTAAGATGTTTAAAAATGTAGTGATGTGATCAATTATTTTTCTATCTCTTCTTCTCTTTGATTCTTAACTCATGAGAGGGTAAAAGAAGGAGGAGGAGCTCAAAAATGTGAGAGAGAGAGAGGAAATGGTGAGAATGAAAAATCTAGTGAGAGAGAAAATGGTTAGCATAGTTTTGTAAAACTATTTTCTAAATAGAAAATAGCTAACATACTTGAATAGTGTATACAAATGTAATAAACAAATAACAAAGCCATTCCTCTCACCATTTCTCCATGCCACATCACCCTTGCACCTCATTTTAATTTTCCAATAAATGGAAAAACCTAAAATGAGGTGTCCTCCTTCTAGAATGTATGATGTATACATACAAAATACATTCTACTGTATATACATACCCGTATCCGTATAAAAATACGAATACCCAAGGGATAGGAAAAATAAAATGAACATAATATTAGAATATACATATTTATATATATGTAAATTATTAAATCAATACTTAATTTAATAATCCGACTAAATTCTAAGCCGGCTAGTATCACCATCCGTCTGATTAAAGTCCATTTTGATATATACGTATTTAATCGGAACTCTGCACGTATCAAAAAACGGCCACTACATCATTTTACCTGAACCAGGAAAACCCCCTGTGTGGGACTCTAAAGACTCGACAGTACGCTGACAGTGAGTTACTGAATAAATATATAACCATAAGCATGTCAGCGACACTAGCTGTACGTAATGACTACCCAGGTATCTGTCAAAAGGAAGGCCGATGAGCCAACTTATATGAACCCCTACTGAGCCTATCTGTGACAATCTTCGTACAGTCTAGCCTTTTCGTCTAAGAGTATCACATACCGGTCTAAGGGGTGGTAAATTTCAGATCCCTAATAACCCGATAATTCATGCCGATGTGGCTTAGGACCAATCCGAGAAACTACTGATCTAACTATCAGTAAATCTCATCTGCCTTGGCTAAGGTCTTATAGTGCTGGCCAACCAAATACAGTGCGACATCGACTCCCTATACCGGGAGAGACAGATCCCTAACAATCGCCCACTGCCTCCATATGGATCAGGATTATACCTAACTAAAACCTGTTTGCAAGACTCAGTAGAGCCATGATAGGGTAGTAATATAAGTACAGTGCGAACTCACACGAGACAAATGACGATCTCAGGTCTAAAGACTAATATGTACTCATGTCACCTAAGAACTGCTATATGATAATTGGTATAATACTGTAACACCCTAGCATGATCGACGATATTAATTGGTATTTTAAATTTTTCTTTATTTATTACTTGGGTTGTGATTGGTTTAAATGGTAGATATGTTTATTTGACCCGACCCGCAGGCATGAACCTGTTATGGTGATAAATTATATTTTTTATTAATATTTATACGTAAGCTAAATCCATGTGAATCTAAAATAACATATATATATATATATATATATATATATATATATATATATATATATATAATATTTGAATTATATGCATATATCTTCTGGTAGCCACACGTTAGGGATATTTTATATTTATTAACTGTCATCAGGTTAATTAAGTATCTCATGTTTTTATATTGACTTATATCTTTTATGCATAAATCTCAAACATCCTAAATACCCAATATATGTTATATTAGAATATATATTATTGTAATGTTTAGATTATAATTTAAGGAGGCTACGCGGTGTATAATATTTACCAGTATATTTTTCTCTAAATTTAGTGGAGACAGATCGGAGTTTGGTAATATCTTTTATTATATTGTTGGTTATATATATATAATAATATAATATAACAATTTATATTTTTCTCTTAAAAAATTAAAACTCTCGCGCTCTCTCTCCCCCCCTCTCTCTATCTTTTCCTTTCTTCTTCCTCGCATCGCGCCTCCTTTCACTCTCGTCGCCTTCATCACCTCTGTTGGGGTCAAAAATTGCATCCCGGTTGACCAAGTCAAAATCAAAGTTAACCCCAAGCCCAGGCCAAGTGGGCCTATGCCCAAGTCAAGGCCGAACATGAAGTGGTCGACCTCCCCCATGCCAAGAAGAAAATTATGTAATAAATAAGTTTGAAGTAATTTTCATGCATGAATGTAAAATAAATGGGCATAAAGCCAAATTTTTGTAAAGCCCATGGCTCATGTACAAAAGAAATGAGCACATGAGGCATGGGATGGGAAAAAATGCCATTTTGTAAAGCCCAAGAGGCTATATGTAAATTTGTAAGCCTATATAAGGCAACCTGATGATGAAATGAAGAATAATAATTCATTCTCTCAAAAGCTAGGGTTTTTGTGCCTCCTTCTCCTTCTTCAAGGTTCTAAATCTTCTCCCTTTTTTTTGAATTAAATCAAGAGTTTCACTCTTCTTTTTCCAAAATGAAATAGTATTTCACCACAAAACCCTTGAAGGGGAACGCGGATCTTCCATCAAATCTCCAAAAGGGGAGATTTTTAAATCCCACCCTCTTTTCTCCAAGATCCCGCCAATAGAGAGGAGGAAGAAGGAGACTCATTCCCAAAAATCCCACTTTGGGAAGATCCAAAGCTCAAGAGAAAACCCAGGGCTCAAGGGAGAAGAAAGGGGTCCCCTTTCATCATCTTCGAAAATATCTTAGGAGTTTAAATCCACAAATATATATATATATATATATATATTATAATAATAATAATAAATCTTTCTTTTTAGGAGTACAACTCCCAGTGCAGGGACTAAGCTCCTTTGTCCTCTGTTTCATGAGTTTAACTCCAAAAGTCAATTGGGAGTACAACTCCCAGTATAGGGGCTTAGCCCCTTTTTCCCGCTGGCGCCCAGCACCCGCATGCTAAGCACATGAGGTGCTGGCGCCCAGCGCCCACATACCAAACACGCTCGGTGCCCGGCGTCCGCGTGCTGGGCACCTGAGGCGCCGGCACCCACGCGTCCTTTGGATGCTTTTTTCCCTCTTTTATATATTTATATATACACACTCCACAACACTTTCCCCGTTAGAAAAAAATTTCTAACGGGGCGCTGCCCTGCATCCCGCAAAGGGGCTGATAGCCCCCTTGACCCCCATCCTGCTATCCGGGTAGTGGAACCCCCGTAAACTCTGCGAGGCCCCCGATATATCCAAAACCCCTCAAGACACACATACACACACTGCACATTGAGTTCACATGATCAGTTTGACCCGTCAATCGAAGGCTCCCTTGCTCCAAAGGCGAGGGGTAATTAACGACAGCTTAGTCAGCGGCTGCCGGACAACCCCCACCTACCCTAAGCAGGGGGAATCTGTAATACGCCTGACAAGCGACGCATATTCCCATCTTAATGGGGTGACGAAAAACACCCTACAATCTCGCCCATCACCGCACCCTTCTCCCTTGTCCTCGCTGTCGACCCAGTATCGACCTCACCTCCATCTCCTACTCCCTCTTCTCGACTCCATCACCAACAACATCACCACGTCATCGCCTCCTTCTCTATCCTCATCTCGCCGTCGTCACCATCGCCGACCCCGACTGGATCCCGTGAAGTGCTGGGTGGCCTATTCAATTTGGTGATTGGAGTTGCCTCACTTCCGAGATTGGCGGGTAATTTGCCGCACTAGTAGGGGTCTAGGTTCTTTATTGCACAGGCTATCCAAACGACCGAAGAACGTCGAGTTTCATTTGCGGCTCAAATGAAACCCGGGGCTCCTAGATTATCCGTTATTCCATGTTGCTTATTGATACTCTGTGATGTTGCTTATATCATGCCTGGGACGAATGGTTATATATATATATATACTAGTAGAAGTTGTATATGTTTTGCATCCGCGCTAGTCCTGCCCCCGCTCTGTCGGTAATTAAGTAACCTAATGGTGCATGACGGGACCCCGTGGCGAATGCGGATGGCATATACATACATTTTATTTTCGTTCTTTTCGGGTGTGATAGGATTTAATTGATGGGACCACATTAATTTTGATTAATGCAAGGAAAAAGAAACCTAAAAGATGTTGTTGGAACAAATTTCGAAAAACTATAGTCATACTCTTTCGCTTTGCATAGTGGTATTCGGTTAGAAATATTCAGCACCTCATTCGAGGAAGCAAGAGCCTAGATCCCTTCACGGGGAGTGACCTCTTGAGCAAAATTTTATGTTACTATAGAATACTCGGTTTTCTTCAAAACCACTAGTTTTCAAAAGCCGAGCCTAAGCCATTCCTTTTTCAAAACTGCTCGGTTCCTTCAACAATATCAAGTTCATTACGTTAAAGGGTTTTTCGCCAAAAACCCAGCAATAGACCTCCGTCATTTCAGATAAGTAGCAGTTAGTATTCGTGCTATCTACGTTGTTCAAGATATAGTGTACGGTAGCGAAATGTTGCTTATCTGTTGCATTTTTATGCGATTAGTTAGGACAGTCGCATAGCCACGTTGGTCTCTATCAAGGGCTTATGCGGGTGGGTCTAAGTTAATCCAGGACAATAACGGGTTGAACTTCACTTGCGACTTATGGTACGTTGGTCTCTATTAAGACCATATGACGCTTGGGGTAAAAACCACATCGAGGGTTTCAAATATACAGGAAACTTGCTAATGTTGCATACTTTCTGGAGTGTGGTAACTAGAGTGGGTTCCATCTAGGTTATCACACGATGATAGTTGGATCCCGATCCCACTGATGAGTAGGATTACTCTTGGGAGATATTTTTCACTTCACAATTATCCAACTTATTAGGTGTCTTGAAAAGTGTTGACGGGGCCATGCCTCTGCGGAAACGAGATTTATTTTAATTAGATTCGTGCAAGAGCACGGGGAATCTCCTTCGGAGTACCAACACTCACCTGGCTGAACAGTTAGCAAACTTGTAAGGTGCAAATGATTCCGACTAGTTTTCTTTTTAAAGTTTTGAAGGAAAATTCGAGGGAACAGTGGGAGCCATCCTGATTAGACAAACTAATAACCAATCTAATCTTGAAAGAGCGCACACTGAGTGTTTCTTTTCTCTCTCTCCGGGTAGCAACCATGTCACGCCCTAATCAAGATAATAAAATGTTTAACTTGACCTAACCAGCTTATTACACTGGGCTGGGGAACGTTGGTTCGGCTCAAACTTGTGACAACTGTCAGAAGTATAGGCAAAGGAAAGAGCACTGTGAGGAATTCCAGATAACCCTATTGAAGGAGAAGCATTCTAATGCCTCTTCTTCGGGTGTATTTGTTATTGAAAACTATTTTTTGGTCAACTCTACCTTCTGGGTACTAGATACCGGATCAGAATCTCATATCTGTAATTTATTACAAGAACTGAGAAAAAATAGAATGGTTGGACTAAGTAATTTGTCCCTCAGAGTAGGGAACGGAGCACAAGTTGACGCTGCTGTCATCGGTGAATATTACCTAGTATTGCCAAGCGGCAATACTATGATTTTGAACAATTGCTACTATCTACCTCCTATGCTATGCAACATCATATCAGTTTCTTTATTTGATAAAGATGGATATAATTTTGTTCTAGATAGAAATATCATGAACATTTACCTTAATCAGGTATTGGTTGCAGAAGGTACACTGTGTAATGGTATCTACGTTCTAATTCAAAATACAGTCTTCAATATACAAAACACACGCAAGAGGAAGAGTTTAGATACGAACGAAACCTACTTGTGGCATTATAGACTTGGTCATATCGGTGAGAAAAGACTAGGTAAGTTGCATAAGAATGAATATATGAATTCGTTCGAATTTTCATCTTATGAAACTTGCCAGTCCTGTCTCAAAGGAAAGATGACCAAATCTCCGCTCACTGGATACGGAGAAAGAGCTACAGAACTCTTGGACTCATACACAGTGATGTATGTGGTCCGATGTCTATACATACGAGGGGTGGATTCTTTTACTTCATTACATTCACTGATGGTCTCTTTATGTTCGGATATGTGTTTCTCATGAAACATAAATCTGAAGTTTTTGAGAATTTCAAAGAATTTAAAAGCGAAGTAGAGAACCAAACAGGAAAAAGTATCAAGATCCTTCGATCTGATCGAGGAGGGGAGTACTTAAGCACGGAATTCCTAGAATACCTAAAAGAGAATGGTATTCTCTCTCAGCTTACTTTTCCGTATACACCACAGCAGAACGGTGTATCGGAGCGGAGGAACCGTACCCTTTTATACATGGTTTGCTGCATGATAAGTAGTGTTGATCTGCCTCTTTCATTCTAGGGATATGCACTTGAAACGGCTGCATATGTATTGAATATGGCTCCTACCAAGTCCGTGCCTACCACTCCATATGAAATGTGGAAGGGGAAGAGACCATACCTTAATTTTGCTTAAGATATGGGGATGTCCAGCTTATGTAAAGAAGCGGAACCCGGACAAATTCGAGGCACGGTTAGTTTTGTGTAAGTTTGTAGGATATCCTAAACATTAGCAAGGATATCTGTTCCACCACAGCGAGGAACAGAAGGTGTTTGTTTCTCGCTTCGCCGTCTTTTTAGAGAAGGAATTTCTTGCAAAAGAAATTAGTAGGAGCATGATAGAACTGGAAGAAATTCCAGAAGGACAAACTATAACTGAAGAATTGGTGGAACTAGAGAATTCAATAGAACCCGACGAACCTCAACCACTCCACAGATTTAGTAGGATTTCTCGTCCTCCCGAGAGATACTATGGTTTTCTCATAGATGGGGATCGAGAGGATTGCATCTTGGAAGAAAATGATCCTACTAGTTTCGAGCAGGACATTAACAGTAGGGACTCTGTAAAATGGCTTGACGCTATGCAATCCAAAATGGAGTCCATGTACACCAACAAAGTTTGGACTTTGGATGTTGCTCCTCCTGGGGTAAACCCCATTGAATGCAAGTGGATTTTCAAAAAGAAGATTGGTGCATATAGACAGATGGAAACCAATAAGGCTAGACTAGTTGCAAAAGGTTTTTATCAAAGACTAGGAATGGACTATGATGAAACCTTTTCTCCAGTGGATATGCTGAAATCCATTCAGATCCTACTTGACATTGCTGCCTACCATGACTACGATATCTGGCAGATGGACGTTAAAACGGCTTTTCTAAATGGAAGTTTAGAAAAGTGCGTTTATATGGATCAGCCGGAGAGAGTCGTAGACAGTGGGAGCAACGGGAAGGTGTGCAAGTTGCTTAAATCTATTTATGAATTAAAGCAGGTATCGCGGAGCTGGAACATCTGTTTTGATGAGACAGTCAAGGAATTTGACTTCATCAAAAATAAAGATGAGCCATGTATCTACAAGAAAATTATAGGGAGAACTGTTGTATTTCTCATCTTGTACGTGGATGACATTCCCTTAATAGGAAATGACATTCCTATGCTGCAGTCGGTTAAGCTGTTCTTGTCACAAAAATTCTCCATGAAGGACCTGGGTAATGCCTCCTACATTTTAAGGATTAAGATCTACAGAGATACATTCAAGAGATAGATAGGACTTTCACAGTCCAGGTACATAGAGACCATACTAAAGAGATTCAGTATGGAAGATTCCAAGTGCGGTAATATACCCGCATTGCACGGAATCACCCTCTCCAAAGAGATGTCTCCCAAGACTGATGAGGAGAGGGTTCGTATTAGCACTATACCCTACGCTTCAGCGGTATGATCTATAATGTATGTGATGCTGTGTACCAGACCAGATGTAGCATATGCGCTTAGCATAGTAAGAAGGTATTGCCACGCCCCGCTTCCTAAAATATGGAATGCGAGGAGTGACTAGGACAACCATGCTCCTACGGTCAGGGAATAATCCCGCCATAGTCACACTTCGGCTTCTAGCATTACATGGTAGTCAGTAAACAGTACTAGAGTAAAGGAAATCACAGTTCACAACTTTATTACATTACAATAAAAGAGTTCGAGATACATTTATTTTGGATAAGGAAATAACTAACCAACAAAATACAATGTGCTTATAGCAAAAGGATGGCGCTGATGTTGCGGTCTAGACCTCCGCGATCTCGAATGGCAGGTCCTGCTCCTTGACTGGGTCTACTTCGTCCTTTGAGCATGCACACTCAGGTCGTCAGGGCAACACATATAGCAATAAATATATGATCTGCGTACAATATTAATGATTATGAAAGGTGCGACAGAATACAGAAACAGGAGAATAATGAATATTATTTGAATATGCACAGCGCGATATATGTATCATGTCAGTAAGCCAGTCAATGTGTAGGTTACTACTTATCAGTCACTAAGTCAATGAAATCAATTGATGGAAAGGATGCTCGTGTTTAACAAGGGTCTCGTACATGCCCGAGACTACGGTCCACTGTTTTCCGGGACATCACCCTGCAGCCGTGCCGCTAGGCCCATGACCTAATGTGTGTGTGTGTGTGTGTGTGTCGAATGATCATTCTCTAAGTCACTGTACCTCGCTAAATATGAATTCAATTCCACCTTGATTTTTCCATTCCCCAAGTTATGAACAAATATGTATCGCTTTTACTTTCAATCACGCTTCCACTTATCAATATCACTTTCAATCACCGGCTTACTATCGTACTTGCCACAACCCAATCACTAACACTTATATATCGACGATGCAAATTAGTCACTAGTTCTTAATGTAAACGATCACTCTGCAGAAGTCATAAAGAAAACACAAAACAAGGTAGGAATGCACTGAACAGATATTCACTAAATTATGACAGCTAAGGCCATATGACTTGAAAAATTCGCCATAAATCACACGTATACAATCGTCCAAAACAATACAAAATACGTACAAAGTATACTTGATTATATAAGCGGTAAAATTAGTTTCATGTCAATAGGAATTCAGGTTAGGGACTTATCATCATTTTAAATCAGCGATCAATTGCTAGAATTCTAGCTTCAAAGCTGGAATTCCAACTTCGCGCATGGTTTACTAGGGATTTTGTTTAGATTCAGGTGTTTCCCCAGTTTAATAAAACCTAGTTCTGTCTGTTAGGTTTCCGAAGCATTAAACGGATTAATAATATCCTTTCTGTACTAGAATATATGTCTTGTTTAGTGTGAAGATGAAAGAAATGTCACGGCAGAAACTGCAGAACACGTCGACATTCTAAAATACAAACAAAATATCAAACGACTATGAAACTGAACGAGACAAGATCCATATGTTAGATAACTAAATTATCTACGCGACTATATAGGACTCCGTGCATTTTCAGATTTATAAAGGGATGAATAGGTATATAAAATAAGGTGACATCAGAAAATACTGTTCTGGACTGCAGTCGAGAGTCGTATTTCCCTCAAGTTTTCACTATCGTATCGAGGTCATATTAAATAAAAATTTATAGAAGGTTCTAGGTTATCTATTTGGCTTCAATAAGAATCCAAGAACATCAGGTTTTGATTTGTATTTAATTTACCATGATTTTAATAATGTGGTGTGCACGATAAAATTTCAAATTTGATGTAACTAAATGGAGGTATCATTTCATAGTGATAAAGTAAATATTTTTCTATAAAATTCTTACACATTATTTATTATCATAAAAGGGATTTATGGGTCCTAATTCCGCCATTTTTATTAGGTTTTTTTTATTTAGGCTTTCGCGTCGAACACCTAGGTTATATATATACAGATATCAATTGAAACATCTATTTCCTTTAATTGATCAATGCTAGATGTTATTCATGTAAGCTCTAAATGATATTAACACGGGGTAGTAAACCCTAGACGGGTTTCAATAACAACACAAGATCCTCTATACAAGCACAATCATAATTATGATTTAAAAAAATGAATCTATATATATAAATAAAATAACGATTACTTAAGTTACCGCTATATTTAGCATGTAATAGCAAGTGAATGAGATTTCACTTTCCTCAAGACGAAAATGGCATAGTAGCGACGACGACGATCGCACGCATGACACGCATAGCAGCAACAACACAACAGCAGCTACAAGCTTGGGCTCATCTATATAGCTCGAGCTCATGGCGTGGCCTCGATGTGGGCGTGCGCTTAGCCTCGACGATTTGTGACGGGATGACTGAGGTGGTGATGGATACGACGGTGGCTAGTTGGAGCTTGTTGGCAGCGGCGATGGCGCTCTGTCAATGGTTGCAGCGGCTTAGGCGTGGAGCTCGGTGGAGTTTCCAGTGGAGGAAGGCTTGGGTGTGCTCGAGATTGGTGATGATGAAGATGGAGTCGATGGTGTTAGTGGTTGAGGTGATGTTGAGGAGCTCGTTGGCGGCGGTCGTAGACGATGGCGTCGGTGGTGATGGTGATCGGTTATGGATGTTGGGTTCTCGGTTGTGAGTTGAGAGGGAGATGAATGAAGGAGACGGAGGTTGCCAGTTGTAGGGAAGTGAAGGAGACGAGATCCCAGGGGAGATTGTCGGCGACGAGGTCGACGGTGAGGGTACAGTGGGTGGGGCTCGGTTTGTGGAGAACGAGAGAGAGATAGAGGTAGTTTTGAATAGGGGAAGAGAGCTTAGAGTCGAGGGATTGCGAGGGAGGATTCGAGGGAGGCGATCACGGAGGGGTTAGGATCGAGGGTTGGGTCATGGGTGAACGGGTCTCATGGCGAGGGCGAGAGGTGAGGGAAGCCATTGGGGAAAGAGAAAGAGGGATGGGGATTCGAAGGAGGTGATCTCGGAGTTTTTTAGCGATAGGCGAGAGCGTGGGCGAGCGTGGGTCGTGAGGCGGCGGTTGCGCGAAAGGAGGAGACGTGAAGGAAGAAGGCGGGAAAAGAAGAGAAGGAGAAGAAGAAGAAGAAGAAGTGTGGGGGAGTCGGGTCAGGTCGGGTAGGAAAAAGGGTTTGGGTCGGGTCGGGTAGGGGTTAGGTCGGGTTTAGGGTTAGGAAATATAATAAATAAAATAATTAAAAATATATATAAAAATATGCAAAAAATACTAGGAAAATTCTGAAAAAAATACGGAAAATATATACATGGAATTGGGGATTTACATCATACCCCTCTTACAAAAATTTTGTCCTCGAAATTAAAAAATGAAAACAACGGAACAAACAACACTACTCAAACAGGTGCGGAAAATGTGGACAGATGTCCTCCTCGCGTTCCCAGGTAGACTCTCCTGGAGAATGACCACCCTAAGAAACTCGAACCAAGGGAATGACTTTGTTCTTTAGCACTTTTTCCCGACAATCAAGAATGGTGGTAGGCTGCTCCTCTTAAGACAGATCGGTGCTCAACGTTAACTCTGAATGGTCCAAGATATAGCTATCATCCCGAACATAGCGTCTGAACCGAGATACATGGAAAGTATTGTGCACACCAGCTAGCGATGGAGGCAAGGAAAGCCGATAAGCCACCTCTCCTACTCACTCTAGCACCTCAAAAGGTCCGATGAATCGGGAACTGAGTTTCCCGCGACTACCAAACTTGATCACTCCCTGAGTAGGCGATATCCTCAGAAATATGTGGTCACCAATACCAAACTCCAATGACCTTCTGCCGGCATTTGCCTAACTCTTCTGTCGGTCATGAGCTGCCTTGATACGTTCCCTGATCGTTTGAACTTTGCTCATTGTCTGCACTATGAGCTCAGGGCCCAACAACCTTCGTTCACCCACGTCATCCTAACAAAGGGGGGACCGACACTTCCGTCAATACAGAGCCTCGAACGGGGCTATCTGGATTCTAACTTGGTGTTCTCCGCCGAAAGACGCGACCGGGACGTTGGGATGTCGGGGCCTGAATTTCGGGGGCATATGCTAATTGGTGCTATCCGTCCACCTCTCTGAAGATGCCAAATTGATTTATGACACCATGTATCGAAGGTTTAAATGGATGCGGCCGATGTAGCAGACTTCGTCAGATTCTCCCTCGTTGAGGGTTTTTGATTGTGGGGACGCTCTTCCCTGCAGGCGCAAGCCCCCGCAGTTAATTACGCTACCGCATCGCGGTAACCACTTTCTCCTTCTCCATATGGTCACTTTGTGTCATGGGTGTTTGTTTTGTTTTTGGTTGCCCGTGGATTGTATACGGAGACTAATTTATGTCGTCGCCCGTAGGGCGTGGATTAGTCCAAATCCGTATTTTCTTAGATTTGGGTTTGGGGGTACGTTAGTCTCATTTTAGACTAAGGTCAACTTAAACATTTGTTAAGGATACGTTAGTCTAATTTTAGACTAAGATCAACTTAACGGGACCATTTAGATCTAACAAAAGAGCATTTGGGCTCTATTGTTTAGTTTAGGGACTTTGCGGTCTATAATTAGTTTAAGGACATTACGGTCCAGTGTTAGTTTAAGGACATCTCGGTCCAAGGTTAAGGACATCATAGTCCGTGGGTTTAAAGGGACCCCACAGTCCGAGGTTAAGGATATCATAGTCCGTGGGTTTAAAAGGACCCCACAGTCCGAGGTTAAGGACATCATAGTCCATAGTTTAAAGACGTCATAGTCTATAAAGTTTAAGGACATCATAGTCCATGAGTTTAAGGACCCCACAGTCCATGGAATGATTGGTTATCGGGACCCGTCACCTCTCTGAAGACGTTGAAGGATTACAGCGACAAATATCAGAGGAGTGATGAGATGTACCCTTGAACCAAAGTTCAATGAGAAATGTGTAGTCCAATTTAGGACTAAGATCAATTAATTTGAATTATGAGCACATGGGCTCAGTTCAATCTGAATTAAGGACTTATGGCCAACTTGGGCTAAGTCCAATTAGGTTTAAAATGTTGGATCTTTGTTTGGATTGTTGAATCATTTGTCTGGGTTCAGCCCCCCCATTATTTAGCAATGCTAAACATGGGTTTGGGGTTCTGACAACATTTTGTCTTTATCGAGTGCTGAGCACTCATATATCATATGAGACGATCAATCTTAGAAGACAAGAGTGTATTTGAGGCTCAGTCAAAGGGGAGTCTGCCTCTGGAAGACTTAGCCAATGTGGACTAAGCTTGGCTTTAAAATAGTGTTAAATAATAGAGGATACTTGGGGATCACGTGCTCCCACGTGATATGCTGAAAATAGTGTTAAACACTAAGGGCGAAGCACATAAAGTAGTGTTAAACACTAAAAATGAATTGGTCGCATGGGGTCACATGAGGCATCTGAAGATGGGGCCAGACTTCTTTTATTTTATCCTCAGAGAATGCAAATAAGTGTTAAACACTTAGTTTTTTTAAATCATCACGTGTGAACACGTGATAATGCCCATGTATTGCGTATTAATTCCTCTGTTTTCCCTCTTTTGCCCCTTTTAAAAAGGCGTTAGTCAGGGGTCACTTGTGGACACGTGAGGCGTCCTAGGTCAGTACCACCTTTGGCTTTGTTCTCTTTTATTTTGAGGGCCACATGGGAGAATGTGAGGCATTGCCTCTGGGCTAATTCCTTCTTATTTTGAGGAGTTCATTAAAGGGTCATGTGGGGGCATGTGACCATGTCTCATTCTTTATTTTTTACTCATTAAGGAAGAGGGTCACGTGTTACCACGTGACCAGGTCGGGTACCGATCTCTTTTTTTGCATGGAGAGTTTCAAGTCCCTTGTTTTGAGAATTAAATTCTTTTGTAGGGTTAAACCTTAGTTTCATTTGGGGAATTAAATTCCTATGAATTTGGAAGAATTAAATTCTTATGTAGGGTTAAACCCTAGTTTCATTTGGAGGAATTAAATTCCTATGTATTTGGAAGAATTAAATTCTTTTATAGGGTTAAACCCTAATTCTATTTGGAGGAATTAAATTCCTATGAATTTGGAAGAATTAAATTCTTTTAAACTTAATCCTCCCTCTAGGTTTTGGATCTACATGGCAGAGTCTCCCCGATGAGAATTAAATTCTCAACTTGTGGGGAGATCTGCTTCTGCAGATCTTCAACAAAAGAAAGAACTAAGTTCTTATTTAGAAGAGTTAAACTCATAAATTGAGAATTAAATTCTCCTTTTGTTTTATGGAGATTAGATCTATTTCCCCTTTCTCACCTACGGTTTCTTTTCTCTAAAAAGATCTTCTTTTTCTCTCCTGAGAATTAAATTCTCCTTTCTTTTTTTCTCTCTCTCTGTTGTTATATCTCTCCATAAACCAAAAGTCGATCCCCCACTTATAAATCAATGACTGGAAAGTGGCTGGCTTGAAAAACATCATGAATTGGGAGATGGTTGCTTAAGTGTCAAGAGTGCCCACGAACATGCCCACCGTAGGCGCTTCTTCGATGCGCTGCTCACATTTTGACCACAGATTCCGCCATCGTATTGCGTATTGAACCCATGCTCGCCTGGCTTCACCCTGGCGTTAATTAGTGCGGTAATCGGAGTGCGCTCGCTAGTGCTTGCGAATCTTTGTGTGAACAACAGCTCCATCTCTGCAAATGTCTTGACAGAGTCGTTCGGGAGTTCAGAGTACCATTCGAATGCTGTCTCCGACAAGCTGCCGACGAACTGACGAAGCAGTAGTTTATCGTCACCTCCAGTGTTTCCACATAGAGCTCTAAACTGAGCGACATGCTGGTGGGGATTGCCCGTCCCTTTATATACATGGAATTTAGGGATCGTATATTCCGGCGGGTACCTTATTTGGTCATACCAGCCCGAATAGGGTCATCCAGTCTTAACGATCTGCCCAGCCACTTCATTCGCCTGGTGAACTCATATTTGCTGAGCAATGTAATCATTTAGAGCAGCCTTGGAGATGGTCTCCTCCTTGGCTGCTGAAAGAGCCGGAGGAGGGTTCGATAACTCCCCTCTGTCTTCTTCAATGATAATCGAGGGATCTTCAGCTGGAGGTTCTGGCTGTAACATCATCCCGACCATGTCTTGAAACAAAAGAGCCATTCGTTTTATGTTGGCCGCCTGTTCTGCAGCCTCTTTTTCTTTCCTCTCGAGCATTATTCGAAGGAACTCAGCATCGGTTTCTTGTTCCTGACGCTGCTATGAGGTTTCTGGATTTTCTTTCGGCTCAGTAAGTGCGGCCATTGCAGTCAGCATCTCCTGAAGCTTTTGCTGCTGTTGCTCCTGAGCCTTTGTTATCGATCGGGTATGCGGTAGATGACCCGTAGAAGCACGGCTTTCCTCTTTTCCGGAAGCCATTTAAACGGTATGTGTTACCATGCCCCCATACTTGGGGCATTTAGATTCAATGTCCTTGCGGTTCGCCGCCGTCACAGGGGCTTTCTCCGGCCTCCTTCTCTTGTGAGCGGTTGAAGTTGAGGAAGCTGTTGCCGCGGGCACCCAGACGGATGGCATTTTCTGTGGTACCACGGGATGGCTCTTTTCTTGCCGAGCTTTAAGCTTCTTTGGTCGTCGCGAGTAGTCCTGGTCAATCACCGCTTCCTGAACTAGTCGCCCGACTTTATAAATTTTAGAGGACAACCGCTGAGGGGGCTGCTCCACCTTCGCCTTTGGGGCATTCTCCACAGGTGGAGGAGATCTCTTCAGCACGGCAATCAAAGAGTTTTTGCGTACCCTCCTTAGCGGTTCAAAGCTGTTCCCAGTTGGAACAGCAGCATCGATCTCCACAGTTGGAGCCGGTGGAGTCAATCCAGAAGGGGAGTTGCCTCCAGCCTTGCTTACTCGGCGCCAGTGGCGATTTCGAGCGTGTCGAGCCATTGGGATTGGTTTAGTTATGGGGATGGCTTCGTCGTGCCCCCTGTTTTGGTCAGGTGTTGCTGGTATCAGCCTCTTGAAGACCGACGTCCGTTGAGCGGGGATGACCAACCTATCAAAAGAAGACTTTCGCGCAGGAGGAGAAGTTTTAATGACTTCGTTCGGGGCGGAAGCCGAAACAGTCAGTCTTGCAAAGACCGACTCTTTGGCAGGAGAAGCCGCTTTGACGACTTCGGGAGCAGGGATGGCTATCCTCTTCGGAATAACCCTTTCTGGAATTGCAGGCTTCTTCATAGGCTGACATGAACTTTGGCCCAATCTGGCAAAGACTGAGGCGTTTGGTTTGGGCGACCCGTTGAGAGGGGCCGCAGCAGTTGCAAGCTGATCAAAGACCGATTTCTTCGTAGCTTCTTGTAATGGTACAGGAGTGCTGAAGCTTGTTGGCGGGATCATAGTCCCGAAGAATAGTCCAGTGGTTGCTTGAGTCACCTAGTCCACCGGCATTGAGAAAAGGGAGGCCGCTTGAGGCCCGTAGGTTACACCTCCAGATGAGACGGAACGGGAGTTGCAGTTTCAGCGGGAGCAATTAGAAGCCATTGATCGTTGGCGGGATCATAGCCTAAACGGATGCGGCCGATGTAGGAGACTTCGTCAGATTCCCCCTCGTTGAGGGGTTTTTGATTGTGGGGACGCTCTTCCCTGCAGGCGCAAGCCCCTGCAATTAATTATGCTACCGCATCGCGGTAACCACTTTCTCCTTCTCCAGATGGTCACTTCGTGTCGTTGGTGTTTGTTTTGTTTTTGGTTGCCCGTGGATTGTATACGGAGACTAATTTATGTCGTCGCCCGTAGGGCGTGGACTAGTCCAAATTCGTATTTTCTTAGATTTGGATTTGGGGGTTGGGTTTAAGGATACGTTAGTCTCATTTGAGACTAAGATCAACTTAAACGTTTGTTAAGGATACGTTAGTCTAATTTTAGACTAAGATCAACCTAACGGGACCGTTTAGATCCAACAAAAGAGCATTTGGGCTATATTGTTTGGTTTAGGGACTTTGTGGTCCATAATTAGTTTAAGGACATTACGGTCCAGCGTTAGTTTAAGAACATCTCGGTCCAAAGTTAAGGACATTATAGTCCGTGGGTTTAAAGGGACCCTACAGTCCGAGGTTAAGGACATCATAGTCCGTAGTTTAAAGACGTCATAGTCTATAAAGTTTAAGGACATCATAGTCCATGAGTTTAAGGACCCCACAGTCCATGGAATGATTGGTTATCGGGACCCGTCACCTCTCTGAAGACGTTGAAGGATTACAACGACAAATATTAGAGGAGTGATGAGATGTACCCTTGAACCAAAGTTGATTGGGAAATCTGTAGTCCAATTTGGAACTAAGATCAATTAATCTGAATTATGAGCACATGGGCTCAGTTCAATCTGAATTAAGGACTTATGGCCAATTTGGGCTAAGTCCAATTAGGTTTAAAATGTTGGACCTTTTTTTGGACTGTTGAATCATTTGTCTGGGTTCATCCCCCTCATTATTTAGCAATGCTAAACAGGGGTTTGGGGTTCTGACAACATTTTGTCTTTATCGAGTGCTGAGCACTCATATATCATATGAGACGATCAATATTAGAAGACAAGGGTGTATTTGAGGCTCAGTCAATGGAGAGTCTGTCTCTGGAAGACTTAGCCAATATGGACTGAGCTTGGCTTTAAAATAGTGTTAAACACTAGAGGATATTGGGCGATCACGTGCTCCCACGTGATATACTGAAAATAGTGTTAAACACTAAGGACGAAGCACATAAAGTAGTGTTAAACACTAAAAATGAATTGGTCGCGTGGGGTCATGTGAGGCATATGAAGATGGGGCCAGACTTCTTTTATTTTATCCTCAGAGAATGCAAATAAGTGTTAAACACTTAGTTTTTTGAAATCATCACGTGTGGACACGTGATAATGCCCATGTATTGGGTATTAATTCCTCTGTTTTCCCTCTTTTGTCCCTTTTAAAAAGGCGTTAGTCAGGGGTCACGTGGGGACACGTGAGGCGTCCTAGATCAGTACCGCCTTTGGCTTTGTTCTCTTTTATTTTGAGGGCCACGTGGGAGCACGTGAGGCATTGCCTCTTTGCTAATTCCTTCTTATTTTGAGGAGTTCATTAAAGGGTCATGTGGGGGCACGTGACCATGTCTCATTCTTTCTTTTTTACTCATTAAGGAAGAGGGTCATGTGTTACCACGTGACCAGGTCGGGTACCGATCTCTTTTTGTGCTTGGAGAGTTTCAAGTATCTTGTTTTGAGAATTAAATTCTTTTGTAGGGTTAAACCCTAGTTTCATTTGGGGAATTAAATTCCTATGAATTTGGAAGAATTAAATTCTTATGTAGGGTTAAACCCTAGTTTCATTTGGAGGAATTAAATTCCTATGTATTTGGAAGAATTAAATTCTTTTATAGGGTTAAACCCTAATTCTGTTTGGAGGAATTAAATTCCTATGAATTTGGAAAAATTAAATTCTTTTAAACTTAATCCTCCCTCTTGGTTTTGGATCTGCATGGCAGAGTCTCCCCGATGAGTATTAAATTCTCAACTTATGGGGAGATCTGCTTCTGCAGATCTTCAACCAAAGTAAGAACTAAGTTCTTATTTAGAAGAGTTAAACTCTTAAATTGAGAATTAAATTCTCTTTTTGTTTTATAGAGCTTAGATCTCTTTCCCCTTTCTCACCTAGGGTTTCTTTTCTCTCTTGAGAATTAAATTCTCCTTTTTTCTCTCTCTATTGTTATGTCTCTCCGAAAACCAGAAATCGATCCCCCTCTTCTCTTCTTGGCTCCTATTTATAGGAGAAAGAAAAGAATCAATTTGTTTAGTGAATCTTTCATTAAAGATTTTGGTTGTTTTTGTAACCAACATGATCTTTTAGATCACTCAGTGAATTTTATTCACCATTGGATTTTTAATCCAAAAGATATCCTGTTTGTTATTCTTGGTGAATTTCAGGGAAATCTTTCTTTGTATAGAATATATCTATAAATTGGTGATTTTTAATCTCCATTGGATTTTTAATCCAACGGTGCTCCACTTTACAGAGCGCAATCTTTTTGTTTGGAAAGATCTAAGGAAATATTAGGATTTTGATTTCCCTTAATTAGAATTTAATTCTATTAATTCAGAAGGTTTAAGAGCCTATCACGTGTTAGCACATGACCCACTGAATAAGCTTTTAACCAGAATTTAATTCTGCAGTTTTAAAGAAGTAAGGAATCATCACGTGTCAGCACGCGACCCTTAGTCACGTGTAGACACGTGATGCCCCATTAGGATCTTTCCTTGTAGTTTTATTATACTTTTAATTCTTTTCAGTGAGTTTAAGAGGCCCATCACGTGTTGGCACGTGACCCCATTGTTAGAATTTAATTCTTATTAGCTAGAGAACTTAAGAACCCATCACGTGTCTGCACATGACCTGTGGTCACGTGTGGGCACGTGATACCCCATTGGGGTATTCCTTGCTGTTGTATTATATCTTTTAATCTTTTTTCAGGGGGTTGAAAGGCCTGTCACGTGTTGGCACATAATCCCTTTTGATTAGAATTCAGTTATATTATAACAGAGTCCCCAGGAAACCATCACGTGTCAACATGTGACCCCTGGTTACGTGTGGGCACGTGATGCCCCATTGGGGTTTTTCCTGATATTTTATGAGGGAACAAATGCCCCCACAGCGTTGTTCTCACGTGTTTGCACGTGAGTGTAACGCTGTAGCTTTTGTGGCCGTTGGATCTGCCTAGGGACGGGGGTAGATGAACCGTTTCCCATCACATCCTATAAATGCAGGGGTCTCTTAAGAATCGCCTCCACTCTTTCATCTTCTTCTTTGTTCATTTTCCTTTGAGAATTTAATTCTCTTCCTCAGAGCTCAGTTCTCTGTCATGTATGTGCAATGCCGCTTTATCTTCCAATCAAGGCTTGTGCTCACGTATTGCGCATGCAGGGCTCTGGTTGATGGGGATGTTTCATTTCCCTAATCTGATTTCAATGCGTCATTGCTTTTCATTTCCAACGCTCTCCCCTTTTTTCGGGTTTTGAGAATAGTTCCACCATGCACAACATTTTTTGTGCATAGCATTAAATGCTCCCCTTTATAACCTGAAACCATGCCTTTCTTCCTTTCCTCACAGAGAAACCCATTTATACCTTAAGGTGATCATCTTTGGGAAACCAATCAATTGATATGGCTTGCAATCGTCCTCACGCCCGTCGGAAACCATGGGAGGTGCCCATTGAGAAGATAATCCCTCGCTTCGCTGCGCGGCTGGCAGGTCCCTTCCTCACCGATGCTCAATATGACGTGGTGATGTATGAGCTTCTGACTCATCGGAGCTCTCCTCTTCCCATGGGCTCCATTTGGCACCGGATGATCTTTCTGTCTGTGCTTGCTGATATACCCCCTCATCCGGCGGAGATGACTTCGGCGATCTTTGACGAGGCGGAGGACAAGCTCGAGTGCTTTTACGAGGCTTATCTAATCACTCAAGCTCTGAAGGATCATTCAGTTCATATATTGAGTCAGATAAGGGCCCGACGGGCCGTCATGTCCGCTTTTGCTGATGAGCACGACGCCAACCGATGGGGAGCGACTCCTCGCGAAAACTGTCGTTTTGACGTGCTGGAGAAGGCTGAGAGGGAGCTGGAAAATTTTGTGTTTTGCTTTGTTAACCCTTGTATTTCCGATCCCTTGTTTGGTGATCTCTTTCCTTTAGAATAATATCAATGTATTTTCTTTTATCATTAATCGTTGAATGTTCTCTGTTGGCTTTTTCTGCTTGATGTGTATTCGTACGTGCATCCCACATGTGTACACGAGCTTCATACTTGACCCCTGGTAATTTTCTTTAAGTACGAACACGAAAACTTTCCTTGTTGCCAGAAAGAGAAAATAGCTTGTACGTGTTTTGGATCGAGGATTGGCGTCGAGTGGAGGTCTGTTTACATGATCTCAAGTGCACACGCCTTCCTTCAGAGGTCGTAGCTGCAAAGACGAGCTTGTGGAGGAGCCAAGACCACTCGTGCGTATGAACTTTGGCGAGTGCTTCAAGAAGCTATCAGGGAGGTGGTAGCAGGCTCAGCAGTCTCAAGCGGAGGCCCGTCTCTTAGAGATAATGAATCATGAGGCCGAGGCCCAGCGGAAAAAGGATGAATTGGCAAATCTATTAAATCATCCGCCGGCTTGAAGTATTGTATATTTTTTATTCTTCTTTTGTACATACTCCTGAATGAGAGTATTTTTTGATTCTTTAATAAATTGTACTTTGTATTCATTTTGATTCATGAATAAAAGACATATTTTGCTTCATGATGGTGTGTGCCTTTTAGTAAATGCATCTATTTTGATTTTCTTGTAGGACAGCGATAGCTTAGGAGTCAGGGTTAGGATCTGCCTCCTAAGACTTTTCAACTTTATGAGCCGTGAGGGTCTCATAAAGGTATTTCTCCTTACGAGTCGTGAGGATCTCGTAAGTGTAATTTCTCTTTAAGAATCGTGAGGATTTCTAAGTGCGTCTTCTCTTGAGAGTCGTAAGGATCTCATAAGAGAATTTTTTCCTTACAAGTCGAGAGGACTTGTAAGTGATGGATGAGGTTGACATTATCAGCATTTCACGGAGTCTGGGGTTGACTTTATCCGCATTTCACGGAGTCAGGAGGTTGCTCTGGCCATTTCCCACGGGGTCAAGATTGACTTTAACCGTGTTCTATGGGACCAGGAGGTGCTCTGTACGCTTCCCACGGGGTCAGGATTGACATAAGCCGTGTTCCGCAAGGACCAGGATCCGCTCTGGACGGTTCCCACGGGGTCAGGATTGACATAAGCCGTGTTCCACTAGACTAGGATTTGCTCTGGACACTTTCCCCGGGGTCAGGATTGACATAAGCCGTGTTCCGCAAGGACCAGGATCCGCTCTGGATGCTTCCCACGGGGTCAGGATTGACATAAGCCGTGTTCTGCAAGGACCAGGATTTGCTCTGGATGTTTCCCACGGGGTCAGGATTGACATTAGTCGTGTTCTACAAAACCAGGATTTGCTCTAGACGCTTCCCACGGGGTCAGGATTGACACAGGCCGTGTTCTATGAGACCAGGATTTGCTCTGGATGCTTCCCACGGGGTCAGAATTGACATAAGCCGTATTCCGCAAGGACCAGGATCCGCTCTGGACGCTTCCCACCAGGTCAGGATTGACATAAGCCGTGTTCCACGTGATCAGGATTTGCTCTGGACACTTCCCACGGGGTCAGGATTGACATAAGCCGTGTTATGCAAGGACCAGGATTCGCTCTGGATATTTCCCACGGGGTCAGGATTGACATAGGTCGTGTTCTACAAGACCAGGATTTGCTCTGGACGCTTCCCACGGGGTCAGGATTGACATAAGCCATGTTTCGCAAGGACCAGGATCCGCTCTGGACGCTTCCCACGGTGTCAGGATTAACATAAGCCGTGTTCCACTAGACTAGGATTTGCTCTGGACGCTTCCCACGGGGTCAGGATTGACATAAGCCGTGTTCCGCAAGGACCAGGATCCGCTCTGGACGCTTCCCACGGAATCAAGATTAACATAGGCTGTGTTCCACAAAACCAGGATTTGCTCTTGACGCTTCCCACGGGGTCAGGATTGACATAAGCCGTGTTCCGCAAGGACCAGGATCCGCTCTGGACGCTTCCCACGGGGCCAGGATTGACATAAGCCGTGTTCCGCAAGGATCAGGATCCGCTCTGGACGCTTCCCACGGGGTCAGGATTGACATAAGCCGTGTTCCACGAAACCAGGATTTGCTCTGGATGCTTCCTACGGGGTCAGTATTGACATAAGCCGTGTTGCGCAAGGACCAGGATCCACTCTGGACGCTTCCTACGGGGTCAGGATTGACATAAGCCGTGTTCCACTAGACCGGGATTTGCTCTGGATGCTTCTCACGGGGTCAGGATTGACATAAGCCGTGTTCCATAAGGACCAGGATCCGCTCTGGACGCTTCCCACGGGGTCAGGATTGATATAAGCCGTGTTCCGCAAGGACAGGGATCTGCTCTGGACGCTTCTCACGGGGTCAGGATTGACATAAGCCATGTTCCACGAAACCAGGATTTGCTCTGGATGCTTCCTACGGGGTCAGGATTGATATAAGTCGTATTCCGCAAGGACCAGGATCCGCTCTGGACGCTTCCCACGAGGTTAGGATTGACATAAGCCGTGTTCTGCAAAACCAGGATTCGCTCTGGATGCTTCCCACGGGGTCAGGATTGACATAAACCTTGTTCCACGTGACCAGGATTTGCTCTGGATGCTTCCCATGGGGTTAGGATTGACATAAGCTGTGTTCCGCAAGGACCAAGATCCGCTCTGGACGCTTCCCACGGTGTCAGGATTGACATAATCCATGTTCCATAAGGACCAGGATCCGCTTTGAATGCTTCCTACGGGGTCAGGATTGACATAAGCCATGTTTCACAAGACCAGGATTTGCTCTGGATGCTTTCTACGGGGTCAGGATTGACATAAGCCGTGTTCCGCAAGGAACAGGATCCGCTCTGGATGCTTCCCACGGGGTCAGGATTGACATTAGCCATGTTCCGCAAGGACCAAGATTTGCTCTGGATGCTTCCCACGGGTTCAGGATTGACATAAGCCGTGTACTGCAAGGACCAGGATCCGCTCTGGATGTTTCCCACGAGGTCAGGATTGACACAGGCCGTGTTCCACAAGACCAGGATTTGTTCTGGATGCTTCCCACGGGTTCATGATTGATATAAGCCGTGTTCCGCAAGGACCAGGATCCGCTCTAGACACTTCCCACGGGGTCAGGATTGACATAAGCCGTGTTCTACTAGACCAGGATTTTCTTGACTCTCGGTTGTCTGTGCATCGTCGAATCATGGAACTGGGAACTTCGCCGCAGCTCCGATTTGTTGATGTTGCGTCTGTTGTAATGAGACAAATGTTGAGATGATCTCCAGGCCGTCTGTGAACCGTCGAGATTTGGCTCTTTTTCGGATGGAGCCTGGGGGGAAGGTATGGTTACCTCATTGTTTGTGCCTCTGGATTGTATACAGGGATCGATGTGATCTCACCTGTAGGGCAAAAAGTTTCATTTTATATATTTTTCTTTCCACGATGCTCTATCATTTCAGCTTTTATGTCGCCAAAGTCGCGATTGCCCAATCGTTTCGGCTATTTTTCGCGGTACCCAACCATTTCGGCTATTTCTTTTATTTACTCGCTGCTTTTTATTGCGAGTTGCCCAACCATTTCGGCTATTTTGTATGCATAAATTTTTACTTTATGATTTTGTTGCAAGTTGCCCAATCATTTCAGCTATTTCATATGCATTTGTGGATCGCTGGCTTTTCGCTGCGAGTTTGGGATTTGATACCGATTTCGGCATAAGCATCGCTACAACTGGGATATTGCCAGGAGCAAATCATCATTTGCCTTTGTCGATGTCGAACAAAGGTGGCTTAGCAAACAGGGTTAAGATCCTGTCGACTAAGGCTTTTAACTTCATGAGCCGTAAGGGTCTCATAAAGGTATTTCTCCCTGCGAGTCGTGAGGATCTCGTAGATGCGTTTTCTCCTTAAGAATCGTGAGGATTCCCAAGTGTATGGTTTCTCGTAAGTCGTAAGGATCTTACAAGAGTGTTTTCTCCTTATAAGTCGAGAGGACTTACGAGGGTTGTTCACCGTGTGAACATATCCCCAGTCGCTGATAGGACTCTGTTAGGGAAATGTTTATTCGTGACCGTGAATTGTATACAAGGGCCAGCATTGAACCGCTTGTAGGGCAGCATTGGAGGTTGTGATGGCTTAAGAACAGGTTCAGATCCCTGTAGCTTAAGGCTTTTGAACACTGTGAGCCGTGAGGGTCTCAAAGGGGAATTCTCCTTACGAGTCGTGAGGATCTCGTAAGTGTAACTTCTCCTTAAGAATCGTGGGGATCCCTAAGTGTGTTGCTCCTTTGTGAGTTCTAAGGATCTCACTCAGGTGGTTTCTCCTTACAGGGTCGAGAGGACCATGCAAGTGTCTTTTAACGAGCTTGCGCCCTTTCGGATTTTCATAAAACTCGCCGGTAGCCCTGCTGTTTTTACTCACGGAGCCCTTTCGGGTTTTCATCCGTGCCCATTTTGCTTATGGACATACCATTTCGTTTTATATTTTTTTTGTCTCAGCCTTGGGATGCTGCGGTCCGTAAGAGTTTATCGACGTTTCGGTCAACAGCCAGTTTTAGGACATAGTGGTCCATCGTTAGTTTAAGGACGTTTCGGTCCGTTGTTAGTTTTAGGACATTTCGGTTCGTCATTAGTTTAAGGACGTTTCGGTCCGTAAGTCGGCTACTACTTATAGAGTTTGATCTTAGGAAGATAGCGAGCAGACATAGGCGTCGTCATCTATCGTTGACCTAGGCCGTGACTCGTCAGGCGTAGTTTTTTTTCAGGAAGCGACCGTTTATTGGCTTGAAAGGTCTTTCACCATGCATGTCTATGAATAAATAGGCTCCACCCTGGTAAACTTTGTCTATGACGTACAGACCTTCATAGTTCGGCTCGAACTTCCCCCGTTTGGCACGATTGGGGATCATAGGTCTCTTGACCACTAGCATGAGTTCGCCTTGGCGGAATGTTCTCGGCTTAGTCAATCTCTCGTATGAGCACGTCATCTTTTCTTTGTAAGCCTCTAGATTTTTTTGCGCCAAGAGCCGAGTTTCGTCGAGGGCATCAAGCTCCTCCAGCCGAAGATGAGCATTTTCTTCGTCTGTTAGCTCGTAGTGATCCGCCACTCATAGAGAGGGTAACTCTATCTCGAGGGGGAGTACCACTTCTGTGCCGAATACCAATGCATACGGCGTTGTGTTTGTGTCCGTTTTGAACGTAGTTCGATACGCCCAAAGAGCTGCTGGATATAGTGCCCTCAAAGTCAATTATTGGATCGCAGACACGTGATTGCAATGATTGAGGGAGGACCTATACCGGTAGGACATTCTTACTCAAGATGATAGTATGCTATCTGGTTTATCTTTGTCATCGTGTACGTGCTTTAAGTGATGTTACAGATCACTATTACACATTGATAAAGCCGTTAGGATTCTTGCTTGACTACCAGCAGTATGATGGCGATCATATACGTGAGAGTTGGGTAGTCTATAAGCACATCCTTAAAGTGGTCCGTAGTCATGGGAGTTTTGAGACTGGGCATCGATACTCCATTAGTAGACTAGTGTATACAGTCGAGACCCCGACGAGGGGCGGTGGCCGGTCTCACAAGCCATTGGTGTCAGTTGGTTCACCTAAGATGTATACAGGTGCTCATTGGGTTTTGAGTACACCGGACAGGACTCGCCGGGAACATGCTAGTTGGTATTATACCTGACGTCAGATAGCAGTTCCCTGGTGACATGTGTACAGGTTAGTTCATCGACCTGAGATCGTCATTTGTTTCGTGTGAGTTCCCACCGTGCTTTGATTACTACCCTACAACGGCTCAAAGGAGTCGTGCAAACAGGTTTTAGTTGGGTACAGTCCCGAGCCACATGGAGGCAGTGAGCGGATCGGCAGGGGTTTCGTCTCTCCCGGTATTAGGGGTGAGATCACGCTGTGTCTAGGAGAGCCATTACACGAAGTCCTTGGCCAAGGCAGGAGATTTACTGGTAGGTATTCCAGTAGTATCTCAGGGTGTTCTGGGCTACACTCCGATACGACTTGTACCGCTTTTGGGGTCTGACTTTTACCAACCCCATAGGCCCGACATGCGATGCTCATAGACGAACGGACCGGACTGTACGGATATTGTCACTGACAGGCTCAGTAGGGTGTCAGGATGAGTTCGCTCATCGACCTCCCTTTTGGTTAATACCTGGTAGCCTGTTATGTACGGCTAGTACCACTGACGTGCTAGTGGTTAAATCCACAGCCAAAGTATTGACGAGTCTTTAGAGTCCCCCACAGACAGTTTCTCAAGTTTCGGGAGAAACGTTGTAGAGGCCGTATGATATATGGTAGGGTCCGATCATATACGTGCGGTAGTGTACGGATCATGATCGGGCGGATCATACTAGTGGGCTTTGGTTTAAGTCAGATCCTAGTATTAGATTTGTTGGATTACTTTAGTCTCATCCTATTCGCGTTCAGTCGGAATGCGGATGCAGGTATGTATATACAGGTGAGGGGTATCCTTGTGATCCGTCACGAGTTTACTTTAGATGTTGCCGTATCTTATTATTGTTGTGAACATTTGGGTTAATGTTTACAAATGGAAATAATGAGCTAGAAATCATGATTAGGAGCATTAATTGTGACACATGCACAAGTGGTGACTCATGGTCTCTTTCTTTGTGCATGTGTCACATTTTTGATTGATTTGTGGGTTGATATGATGAGAGGAGAGAGAGAGGGCAGCCATGTAAAGAGTTTGCTCTTGTATTATTCTTTCACTCACTCTCTCATTTTGATCATAGACAACATAAGAAAAAGAAAGGCTTCTTCTTCTTCTTCTTGCTCTAGCTCACAACCTCCATTGATGGCATCATCTCCAACCTCCATCCATACACTCTCATGTATTGAGAATCAATGGATGCTTGAGACAAAGTGATCACACACATTCTCTACTTCGCCTTGGACACGTCGGCTAGCGAACTTCGTTTCCGAGTTTCTTCGGATGAAGCGGGAGCCCGTAAAAAGACTCGAAGATGTGGTGCCCTTTCCGACGAGGAGACCGGAGATCGGAGATGCCGCGAGGAGCTAGGGATGGTGGCTAAAGACCGAAGGACACGGATCGATCTGTATAGCCTTTCTAACCTTTCTCTAATTGATAGTTATAGGTTAATGGTTCGATCCAGGATTAAAGTCTGCGATAGCGCCGGTTTCAAGTTTTGAAAAAGTTTTCGTTTCCGCATTTTGGCCTCGGACAGACGGCCGGGGCGCTACCGTAGACTTACAAGAGCTTCATGCAGTCTCTCGTGCCAGTCCCTCTAATTTCGAGACACCGTCTTTTTCACGATCTTCGTCAAGGTTTTGTTGAAAGCCTCAGCTATACTGTTAGCTCGGGGATTATAGACCGAAGAGTATCTCCAGTCTATGTTATGCTGTTGTACGAAGCGGCTGATCTTGTGGCTTCTATAGGCTATCCCGTTATCGGAGATAATCCGTCGCGGAGTGCCGAACCGATAAATGACGTGTGTTTTGAAGAAATGGAGGATATTCTCCGTCTTTACTTCTCTTAGGGGTACTGCTTCTGCCCGCTTAGAAAAGTAATTGGTCGTCGCCAATATGAATCGATGTCCTATGGACGAGGCTGGTTCGATGGGGCCAATTATGTCAGTTCCCCACATTTCGAACGGCCAGCTAGCCACCGTTGGGTGTAGCGGATTTGGATGCTGGTGGATAAAGTCCCTGTGCATTTGGCACGAGTGGCACTGCTTCGCATATTCAAGGTAGTCCTGGATCATCGTGGGCCAATAGTAGCCCATCCTTTTGATTTTCAGCTTCATCTTCGGCTCGGTTTGGTGAGAACCACAGAGTCCGTCGTGAGTTTCTTGGACGACTCTTCTTGCTTCTTCGGGTCCCAGGCATCTTAGCCACAGAGAATCAAATGATCTCTTATACAGAGTATCATTAACAAAAGCGAAGGATAGAGTTCGTTTCATGAGCTGATGTCTTGACGACGCATCTTCAGGAGTTCGACGGGATTTGAAGTAGTCAATAAAGACTTCTCTCCAATCCATAGCCTTTTCCTGGTTTTTTATTTGTAGGACCGTTTGCTCGGTAGCTCCCTTTTCTTCGGATGACTCTGGAGATATTTCTTCCGGTGCAAGAACCCGACGACTTTATACAACGATCCTCACGTCATCGAGATTCTCGTCGGCCAGTTCTTTAGCGAGTTTGGCCAGTGCATCCACTTTGCTATTGTGCGCACGTGGTATTCTTTCCAGGGTGTATGAGGGAATTTGAGTCAGAAATTACTGCACTCTCTCGCCGTACTTCACCAACTCTGGCTTGCACGTTTGATAGTCGCCGTTTACTTGGCTGACGACCAGCTGGGAGTCTCCGTATATGAGGAAGTTTTTGATTCCCATGTCGACAGCGATCTCAAGACCCGCTATCAAAGCTTTATATTCGGCTTCATTGTTCGTCCTCGGCTCTGTTAAGGAGAAGGTGAAACACATTATTCCCTTTTGTGGAGTTATGAAGATGAGGCATATCCCTGATTTGATCATGGGGGTGCTTTGTTTGCACTTCTTCATAGAAGATGCTCCATCGAAGTAGAGTTCCCACTGGGTTTTATTTTCTCTTCTTTCTCCGTCGATCGTGTCAAATGCGTGTTCGTCTGGCAATTCGCAGTTCAAAGGAGAATCGGCAGGTATCGGATGCTCGACGAGAAAGTCGGCGATAGCCTGGCCCTTTACTGCCTTGAGAGGACGATAAGTTATCGAGAACTCCATCAAGAGTAGGGTCCATTTAGCGATTCGTCCCGTTAATATAGCCTTTGACATCAAATATTTGAGAGGATCCACTTTTGATATGAGATGGACCTCATGTGCCAACGCATAGTGTCTGAGCTTCGTTATCGCGAAGATCAATGCCAGATAGTGTTTTTCGGTGGGGGGTAGTTGCTTTCTGCCCCCAGGAGAACTCGACTCAAATAACAGAGGGCTCTCTCCTTCCCTTAGTCATTCTCTTGTGCCCACAGCGTGCCTAAAGAACCTTCAAGGGCAGTTGTATACAGAATGATGGGCTTTTCCTTGACTGGAGCGGCCAGTACCGGCGGATTCTGCATGTATTGCTTGATTTCGTCTAGTGCGCTTTGGCATTTACGATCCCAGACGAACGGGGTTCCCTTCTTCATCAGGTGACTATAAGGACGGCACTTGCCGGAGAGATTGGCTATAAATCGCCGGATATACGCGAGCTTTCTTTGGAGAGACCGCAGTTGCTCGAGAGTCCTTGGCGAAGGCATTTCCATGATCGCCTAAATCTTCGACGAGTCTATCTCGATGCCCCAGTATCGTACGATAAATCCTAGGAATTTACCTGAGGAAACTTCGAACGCTCATTTGAGAGGGTTCATCTTCAGGTTATATTTCCGAAGGCGCTGAAACACAATCTTCAGATGTTCTAGATATTCCTCGTATGATTTGCTTTTAACCACGAGGTCGTCGATATAACACTCGATGATTTCATGTATGAGGTCATCGAAAATCATCGTCATGGCCCTCTGATAGGTGGCACCGGCGTTTTTTTAGACCGAAGGGCATCACTTTGTAGCAGAATATGCCCAAAGGGGTCGGGAAAGCGGTATGCTTCTAATCTTCGGGATGCATCTTTATCTGATTGTACCCTGATGATCCGTCCATGAAGGAGAAAACTTCGTGAGTGGACGTATTATCTATCATCAGCTCCGTGACCGGTACTGGAAAGTCGTCCTTCGGGAAAGCTTTGTTGAGATCCCGAAAATCTACGCATATGCGCACCGTCCCATTTTTCTTCATCACTGGGACGATATTGGCGATCCAGTCAGGGTACTGAACCTCTTGGATGAAGCCGGAATCGATTAGCTTCGTGACCTCGGCATTGATGCTCATCTCAAGCTCGAGCCTCATTCTTCTCGGTGCTTGTTTAATCGGCTTGATGTCTGGAGATATCGCTAATTTGTGCACAGCGATCTCCAGATCTAGTCCTGGCATCTCGGAATAGTTCCATGCGAAGCAGTCTTTGTATTGCATGAGCACATATTTGAGTGCAGCCTCCTTTTCTTCAGACAACAGTTCACTGACGAATGTCGGCCGTGGGTCGTTTACCGTTCCCAATTCGATTTTTCTGAGGTCATCTGCAGTATTATGTATCCCATCTTCCAGCTCTTTTGGTGCCGGTGGAAATTCTGAGATCAATTCATCTTCATTGTTTTCGAAGCACCAAGAAAGGTCATCCATATTCTCGGGTTCCTCTTCTGACAGTGTTATCACGTGACAGGTACGATATCGCTTCCAGGACCGATGTTGATATGGTTATACTCTCGCTATACACGTCGCTTTCGGTTCATGCTTCTGTGGCGGGGTTATCTTCCAACTGTTGGATAGAGCGAACCTGCCTTGTTGATATTAGTCTTCGACCCAGTTCTTGAAGGTGAAGCAGTCTTCGAGAGGATGTCCTATTGCTCGGTGATAGGAGAAATAGTATGGATGAGAGACCTTGTTTGCTTGCTCGGGGTGCTTGGACTCCGGGAGTGTCATCATCTGATGTTTTATGACAAGATCGAATATCTTCTTTGTCTTGTCTTGGGGAAAAGAATATTCTCGACCCATCTTCTTTATAAGAGACGGATACCGGCTGCTCAATTCTTGATCGCGTGGCTTCTTAGACCCGCTTCGCCGCTGTCGAACATTTTTTCTGTTCTTTGGTTTATTTTTGTCTCTACGCCGGGGCTTTTGTATGATAGGTTGGTGACGAAAGGCATTGTCATTCTCCGAGGCGTGTTGAAGGAGGCGCTGCGTCCTGTTTTTCTCATAAATGGCCATTTCGCGATTATGGTCATCCCGGACCTTCTGACCCGCTTCCCTTATTAGCTTGTCCATCTGTTCTTCAAACGACAGACTTGGTGTTTTGATGGCGGGACCTCATTTTGGTTCAAGGTTAGCATCTTTTAACAGAACATCTCCTTCTTCGTCAAAGTCATGTATGACGTAGCAGCCATAGAATCGTTCCCGTTTCTTGGATTGAACATATCCAAGCCCGATCGTTTCCATTCTCCCGTTGGGCAATTTTCGTTGAGTTCCAGGGACGCTCCAAATCCTGTTGTAGAACCGAGCTTGTCGAGCAGTCTGTTTGAAGGGTACGTCTTGACGCCTCAACAGCCTTTTTAATTCTTTTGTGTAGTATCTGGGCAGACGGATGGGCTGGAGCCTGTCAAGTGCAGAATCGGCACCATGCCAAACTTCTTTCTCCACTTTGGTTTCCGTGGATTTATAAAAGAGGATCGCCTCGCCTTTTCATCTCTTCGCCTGGGAGGAACGTAGAATGTTTGCAGTTCCTGCACACTATAGGTACCAAGTGCGTCAAGCTCTTTGTAATGCTCCTGCGGAACCATGGCGATTTGCAAACTCCGATCATCGCCAGCGAAGGCTTGTATTGATGGCCGAACAGAAAATACTGCATTGACCTCATCTTCCGAGTCACTGCCGAAGACCAGCATAGGGGTGGACGGTCCTGGCTTGTTGCATTGGGGCGGCCCGGAATAGACTATCTCTTCTTCCTCCTCGGTATCACTCCCGAAGACCGGAATGGTGGTGATAGCTTTTTGCTTGTCCTCCGGTTTATGGCACCTCTTTGTGTCTTCGAAGTCCGGTAAGAAATATTTCGCATCTTCGTGCTTTCGTACTTCATTCACGGAGAATGGGTTCAGCTCTCCCGTCACGGTATATTCGAGACCATCCTTGAAATACTTCATACACTGATGTTGCGTAGAAGGGATGATGTTGTACTCGTGTAGCCAAGGCCTGCCGAGCAAAGCATTGTAGCAAGTCTTGGCGTCGATGACATGAAACTTGATGTCCGTGACCAGCAGCCCAAAGCGTAGTGTCAATATCACAGACCCGAGCATTCGTGATGACTGGGAGTCGAACCCGGAGATGGTGATTTTATCACGGGCGAGGTGCTGAACGTTCATGCAGATTTCCTTCAACACTCTTACATTGAGGAGATTGACGGAGGACCCATTGTCAACCAGGATCTTGCCTATCTTAATATCATGACAGTATCCGGAGACATAAAGGGGGCGGTTATGCTCGCATGTCCCGAGGAGGAGATCTTCGTCGCCGAAAGTGATGTCAGCAGTGTGCACTTCTTCCAGCTCGTCCTTCATCTTTTCTTCGGCGAGGAAGGCTTGAAACTGGTCAAGCTCTTGTAACGCCTTGATCAGAGAATCTCTTGCTTCTTTTGATAACAAGAGGGCGTCAAGAATGCTTAGCTGCGAGGGTAGCTTCCTCAAGTGTGCCAGAACGTTGTAATCCACCTTGTTTTTCTTGGGCGGGTCCTTGGCTGTCAGCTCTTTGACGACTTGATCATCTAGGGCGATATCTTCAGGGATTTTTTCTTTCCCTTTATCTTTTCTATTCGATCCACTGTTAGCAGGTCCAAGATTCTTTTCTGGCAGTGTACGATTGCGCAGCTGAATGTTCTCATAGGTCTTCATTTCTTCCGTCTCGGAGGTGGGTTCTTTGAAGAGAGGGCCAAGGGCTATTTCTTCATCAGAATCGCTCCCGAATATGAGAACTTGCGATCCCCCAGCGTCAACCATACGACAGTTGCCGGTAGTTTTCATATGCTCATTTGTCGTGTTTTTCTGTCCCCGACGAGCTTTGCGTTTCATTCACTTGAAATGTTGTCGGTGAGCAACGTATCCCTGCCACCAGTTTTTAAAGGCATTGCACTCTTCAGTAGGGTGCGCAATCCTTCGATGATATAAGCAGTAGCTAGGATGTATATCCGCTTCATCAGGAGTGCTTCTTTCGGAGGGTGGCAGCTTCATTTCCATCGATATGGCTTTGGCGAACCTTTTCTTCATCTTGAACCTGCTTTTGCTGGCCATGGGCATGTATTGATCTGGTCGGAGTGCTTCAACCCTTTCATCCAGTCGCCGACGTTTGGCTTTTTCAAATATGGACGTTTCGCGCTCTCAATCAGCCTTGCTTTTCAGAAGAGCTTCATTCAGCAACCTATTAATCATCTCATCTGACGGTTGTAGGAGTTCTGGTTCAGGCTTTGCCCCCAGTTTCTCTGTGTCAGGAGCTTCTTCACCGTTTATTAACGAATGAGAGATCACATGGCAGCTTGCTACATAATCATCAGGTTCATCCGACGAGCCTTCTCCATTGTCCTCATCTCCTTCCTCAAGGACGTGGCTGAGGAACTCTTGAAGTGTGATCGGGGTCCGTGCCTTCTGATTATATTCTTCCAGCGCGTCAATATGCTTTTGCAGATCCGTGCGCTTATCACCAGGCTTCACGGGTTTTTCGGTCTTCTTCTTCTTCTTCGAAGACTTTGACAGCTGGGTGTGGACGCTTTGACTATCACTACCAATTTTTGGAGTCAGGCGCGGTTTCAGCATTCCCTTGATGATTACGGGTTCCAGTGGATTCTTCCATCTGATCGCCGGGCATGTTTGGAGATCCTTCAACATTCTTTTAGTCTTGGCTGAAAGAACGACCTCCCATGGAGCTTCTTCTACAAAAGAGCATGATGCCCCCGGTGTGTCCGTCCTTTTAAGAGCGTGCGGTTGAGGTGGACTTACTTTCCAATTCTCGGACAGGGCGAACTTGCCCTGTTGGTATTAGTCTTCGATCCAGCCTTTAAAGATGAAGCAATCTTCAATTGGATGGCTTATCGCTTAGTGATAGGGGTAATAATTGGGATTATTAGTCTTACCGGGTTGCAATGGGCGTTTCGGATTCGGCAGATTGAAGAGCCTGTTATGCACCGATAGTTCGAATAATCTCCTCGTTTTGTTCCGGGGAAACGAATAAGGACACTTTATTTTCTCATTATAGAATCACCGTCTCTCGTCTAGGCGATCAGTTAATTTTGTACCACTGGGCTGCTGTTGAGCATTGGCGGCGAAGGTCGCTTTCCCTTTCCCTTTTTCATTCCGCGGCTCCGGCTTCGAAGAGGAAGGCCTGTGGCCCATCTGGTCCATTTGGGCCAGCTTATCAATCAATGACTGGAAAGTGGTTGGCTTGAAAAACATCATGAATTGGGAGATGGTTGCTTAAGTGTCAAGAGTGCCCACGAACATGCCCACCGTAGGCGCTTCTTCGATGCGCTGCTCACATTTTGACCACAGATTCCGCCATCGTATTGCGTATTGAACCCATGCTCGCCTGGCTTCACCATGGCGTTAATTAGTGCGATAATCGGAGTACGCTCGCTAGCGCTTGCGAATCTTTGTGTGAACAACAACTCTATCTCTGCAAATATCTTGACAGAGTCGTTCGGGAGTTCAGAGGACCATTCGAATGCTGTCTCCGACAAGCTGCCGATGGACTGACGAAGCAGCAGTTTATCGTCACCTCCAGTGTTTCCACATAGAGCTCTGAACTGAGCGACATGCTGGTGGGGATTGCCTATCCCTTTATATACATGGAATTTAAGGATCGTATATCCCGGCGGGTACCTTATTTGGTCATACCAGCCCAGATAGGATCGTCCAGTCTTAACGATCTGCCCAGCTGCTTCATTCGCCTGGTGAACTCGTATTTGCTAAGCAATGTAATTATCTAGAGTGGCCTTGGAGATGGTCTCCTCCTTGGCTGCTGAAAGAGCCGGAGGAGGGTTCGATGACTCCCCTCTGTCTTCTTCAATGATAATCGAGGGATCTTCAGCTGGAGGTTCTGGCTGTAACATCATCCCGACCATATCTTGAAACAAAAGAGCCATTCGTTTTATGTTGTCCGCCTGTTCTGCAGCCTCTTTTTCTTTCCTCTCGAGCATTCTTCGAAGGAACTCAGCATCGGTTTCTTGTTCCTGACGCTGCTATGAGGTTTCTGGATTTTCTTTCGGCCCAATAAGTGCGGCCATTGCAGTCAGCATCTCCTGAAGTTTTTGCTGTTGTTGCTCCTGAGCCTTTGTTATCGATCGGGTAAGCGGTAGATGACCCGTAGAAGCACGGCTTTCCTCTTTTCCGGAAGCCATATAAACGGTATGTGTTACCATGCCTCCAGACTTGGGGCGTTTAGATTCAATGTCCTTGCGGTTCGCCGCGGTCACAGGGGCTTTCTCCGGCCTCCTTCTCTTGTGAGCGGTTGAAGTTGAGGAAGCTGTTGCCGCGGGCACCCAGACGGATGACATTTTCTGTGGTACCACGGGATGGCTCTTTTCTTGCCGAGCTTTAAGCTTCTTTGGTCGTCGCGAGTAGTCCTGGTCAATCACCGCTTCCTGAACCCGTCGCCCGACTTTATAAATTTTAGAGGACAACCGCTGAGGGGGCTGCTCTAGCTTCGCCTTTGGGGCATTCTCCACAGATGGAGGAGATCTCTTCAGCACGGCAATCGGAGAGTTTTTGCGTACCCTCCTTAGCGGTTCAAAGCTGTTCCCAGTTGGAACAGCAGCATCGATCTCCACCGTTGGAGCCGGTGGAGTTAATCCAGAAGGGGAGTTGCCCCCAGCCTTGCTTACTCGGCGCCAGTGGCGATGTCGAGCGTGTCGAGCCGTTGGGATTGGTTCAGTTATGGGGGATGGCTTCGTCGTGCCCCCTGTTCTGGTCAAGTGTTGCCGGTATCAGCCTCTTGAAGACCGACGTCCGTTGAGCGGGGACGACCAACCTATCAAAAGCAGACTTTGGCGCAGGAGGAGAAGTTTTATTGACTTCGTTCGGGGCGAAAGCCGAAACAGTCAGTCTTGCAAAGACCGACTCCTTGGCAGGAGAAGCCGCTTTGACGACTTCGGGAGCAGGGATGGCTATCCTCTTCGGAATAACCCTTTCTGGAATTGCAGGCTTCTTCATGGGCTGACATGAACTTTGGCCCAATCTGGCAAAGACTGAGGCATTTGGTTTGGGCGACCCGTTGAGAGGGGCCGCAGCAGTTGCAAGCCGATCAAAGACCGACTTCTTCGGAGCTTCTTGTAATGGTACAGGAGTGCTGAAGCTCGTTGGCGGGATCATAGTCCCGAAGAATAGTCCAGTGGTTGCTTGAGTCACCTGGTCCACTGACATTGAGAAAAGGGAGGCCGCTTGAGGCCCATAGGTTACACCTCCAGATGAGACGGAACGGGAGTTGCAGTTGCAGCTGGAGCAATTAGAAGCCATTGATGTTCTTCTTTCTGCACGGGAGCAAAACCAAATCTTAGTACCTCAAATCCCAAGGGTAACCATATAAAACCGCGATTCGTTCGCGAACACGACACACGAAGTGTGGAGTGGAAAGAGGAAAATGAGGGCCCACCAGGCATGCCAGAATCTGTTCTCCGCCGAAAGACACGACTGGGACGTTGGGACGTCGGGGCCTGAATTTCGGGGGCAGATGCTAATTGGTTCTATCCGTCCACTTCTCCGAAGATGCCAAATTGATTTATGACACCATGTATCGAAGGTTTAAATGGATACGTCCGATGTAGCAGACTTCGTCAGATTCCCCCTCGTTGAGGGGTTTTTGATTGTAGGGACGCTCTTCCCTGCAGGCGCAAGCCCCTGCAGTTAATTATGCTACTGCATCGCGGTAACCACTTTCTCCTTCTCCAGATGGTCACTTCGTGTCGTGGGTGTTTGTTTTGTTTTTGGTTGCCCGTGGATTGTATACGGAGACTAATTTATGTCGTCGCCCGTAGGGCGTGGACTAGTCCAAATCCGTATTTTCTTAGATTTGGGTTTGGGGTTTGGGTGTAAGGATACGTTAGTCTCATTTGAGACTAAGATCAACTTAAACGTTTGTTAAGGATACGTTAGTCTAATTTTAGACTAAGATCAACTTAACGGGACCGTTTAGATCCAACAAAAGAGCATTTGGGCTATATTGTTTCGTTTAGGGACTTTGTGGTCCATAATTAGTTTAAGGACATTACGGTCCAGCGTTAGTTTAAGAACATCTCGGTCCAAAGTTAAGGGCATCATAGTCCGTGGGTTTAAAGGGACCCTACAGTCCGAGGTTAAGGACATCATAGTCCGTAGTTTAAAGACGTCATAGTCTATAAAGTTTAAGGACATCATAGTCCATGAGTTTAAGGACCCCACAGTCCATGGAATGATTGGTTATCGGGACCCGTCACCTCTCTGAAGACGTTGAAGGATTACAACGACAAATATCAGAGGAGTGATGAGATGTACCCTTGAACCAAAGTTGATTGGGAAATCTGTAGTCCAATTTAGGACTAAGATCAATTAATCTGAATTATGAGCACATGGGCTCAGTTCAATCTGAATTAAGGACTTATGGCCAACTTGGGCTAAGTCTAATTAGGTTTAAAATGTTGGACCTTTTTTTGGACTGTTGAATCATTTGTCTAGGTTCATCCCCCCTCCATTATTTAGCAATGCTAAACAGGGGTTTGGGGTTCTGACAACATTTTGTCTTTATCGAGTGCTGAGCACTCATATATCATATGAGACGATCAATCTTAGAAGACAAGGGTGTATTTGAGGCTCTGTCAATGGGAAGTCTGCCTCTGGAAGACTTAGCCAATGTGGACTGAGCTTGTCTTTAAAATAGTGTTAAACACTAGAGGATATTGGGCGATCACGTGCTCCCACGTGATATACTGAAAATAGTGTTAAACTCTAAGGACGAAGCACTTAAAGTAGTGTTAAACACTAAAAATGAATTGGTCACGTGGGGTCACGTGAGGCATATGAAGATGGGGCCAGACTTCTTTTATTTTATCCTCAGAGAACGCAAATAAGTGTTAAACACTTAGTTTTTTGAAATCATCACGTGTGGACACGTGATAATGCCCATGTATTGGGTATTAATTCCTCTGTTTTCCCTCTTTTTCCCCTTTTAAAAAGGCGTTAGTCAGGGGTCACGTGGGGACACGTGAGGCGTCCTAGATTAGTACCGCCTTTGGCTTTGTTCTCTTTTATTTTGAGGGACACGTGGGAGCACGTGAGGCATTGCCTCTGGGCTAATTCCTTCTTATTTTGAGGAGTTCATTAAAGGGTCACTTGGGGGCACGTGACCATGTCTCATTCTTTCTTTTTTACTCATTAAGGAAGAGGGTCACGTGTTACCACGTGACCAGGTCGGGTACCGATCTCTTTTTGTGCTTGGAGAGTTTCAAGTCCCTTGTTTTGAGAATTAAATTCTTTTGTAGGGTTAAACCCTAGTTTCATTTGGGGAATTAAATTCCTATGAATTTGGAAGAATTAAATTCTTATTTAGGGTTAAACCCTAGTTTCATTTGGAGGAATTAAATTCCTATGTATTTGGAAGAATTAAATTCTTTTATAGGGTTAAACCCTAATTCTGTTTGGAGGAATTAAATTCCTATGAATTTGGAAGAATTAAATTCTTTTAGACTTAATCCTCCCTCTAGGTTTTGGATCTGCATGGCAGAGTCTCCCCGATGAGTATTAAATTCTCAACTTGTGGGGAGATCTGCTTCTGCAGATCTTCAACCAAAGGAAGAACTAAGTTCTTATTTAGAAGGTTAAACTCTTAAATTGAGAATTAAATTCTCTTTTTGTTTTATAGAGCTTAGATCTCTTTCCCCTTTCTCACCTAGGGTTTCTTTTCTCTCTTGAGAATTAAATTCTCCTTTTTTCTCTCTCTGTTGTTATGTCTCTCCAAAAACCAGAAATCGATCCCCCTCTTCTCTTCTTGGCTCCTATTTATAGGAGAAAGAAAAGAATCAATTTGGTTAGTGAATCTTTCATTAAAGATTTTGGTTGTTTTTGTAACCAACATGATCTTTTAGATCACTCAGTGAATTTTATTCACCATTGGATTTTTAATCCAAAAGATATTCTGTTTGTTATTCTTGGTGAATTTCAGGGAAATCTTTCTTTGTATAGAATATATCTATAAATTGGTGATTTTTAATCACCATTGGATTTTTAATCCAACGGTGCTCCACTTTACAGAGCGCAATCTTTTTGTTTGGAAAGATCTAAGGAAATATTAGGATTTTGATTTCCCTTAATTAGAATTTAATTCTATTAATTCAGAAGGTTTAAGAGCCTATCACGTGTTAGCACATGACCCACTGAATAAGCTTTTAACCAGAATTTAATTCTGCAGTTTTAAAGAAGTAAGGAATCATCACGTGTCAGCACGCGACCCTTGGTCATGTGTAGATACGTGATGCCCCATTAGGATCTTTCCTTGTAGTTTTATTATACTTTTAATTCTTTTCAGTGAGTTTAAGAGGCCCATCACGTGTTGGCACGTGACCCCATTGTTTGAATTTAATTCTTATTAGCCAGAGAACTTAAGAACCCATCACGTGTCTGGACGTGACCTGTGGTCATGTGTGGGCATGTGATGCCCCATTGGGGTATTCCTTGCTGTTGTATTATATCTTTTAATCTTTTTTCAAGGGGTTGAAAGGCCCGTCACGTGTTGGCACGTGATTCCTTTTGATTATAATTCAGTTCTATTATAACAGAGTCCCCAAGAAACCATCACGTGTGAACACGTGACTCCTGGTCAAGTGTGGGCACGTGATGCCCCATTGGGGTTTTTCCTGATATTTTATGAGGGGACAATTGGTAGCTGTTGTTATACGAAAACTCTGCCAGATGGAGGCGATCCTCCTAAGAACCCTGAAAATCAAGCATGCATGCCCTCAGTATATCCTCGAGTGTCTAGATAGTATGCTCGGATTTCCCGTCCGTCTGCGGATGATAGGCCGTGCTGAACTTGAGACGCATGCCTAAACTCTCCTGCAGGCTCTTCCAGAAATAGGAAAAGAACCTGGCGTCTCGATCAGACACGATGCTAACGGGCACTCTGTGCTGTTTCACAATCTTTTCCATATATTTCTCTGCAAGCGAATCCGTTGATTGCCCGACTCGGAAAGGTACGAAATGTGCTGCCTTCGTGAGACGGTCAACAATAACCCAGACAACATTTTTGCCCCTTGGACTTCGAGGTAGTGTCGTCACAATATCCATGGTGATGTGCTCCTATTTCCACTCTAGCACTGGAAGTGGTTGCAACAATCCAGCGATTCTCTGATGCTCGGCTTTTACCAGTTGGCATACCAGATACTTGGAGACAAAGCGAGTAATCTCCCTCTTCATCGCGTTCCACTAGAAGTGATGCCTCAGGTCTCTGTACATCTTAGTGCCACCTGGGTGCACCGAGTAACCGGAACTTTGTGCCTCAGCTAGAACTTCATCTCGAATACCCCCCTTTGGAACACACAGCCGACTGCCAAATCTCAAGGAACCATCTTCATGAATCTGCAAATCCGTCCTCAAACCAGCCTCGACCAACCCTCTGAACTTCTGCAACTGAGAGTCTCCAGCCTGTGCGGCTTTAATGTGATCTATAAGCGATGATTGAACTTGCAACTGCCAGAGCTGTCCGGGCACCCCTGGTGTAACTACCTCCAACTCGAGTCTCTGAAGGTCATCAAGAATCCCTTACCGATAAGTCAGCAACGTGGCTGACGGCCTGCGACTGAGAGCATCAGGAACGACGTTCACCTTCCCTGGGTGATACTGTAGATCAATATCGTAGTCTGTCATCAATTCCAACCACCTGCGTTGTCTCATATTTAGTTCCTTCTGAGTAAACACGTATTTCAAACTTTTGTGATCCGTGTACACTTTCACTCTTTCGCCTAGCAAGTAATGCCTCCAAATCTTTAAAGCGAACACAACGACCGATAACTCTAGGTCATGCGTGGGGTAGTTCTTCTCGTGAGTTTTCAGCTGACGAGAGGCGTAAGCCACCACTCGACCATGCTACATTTTTACACAACCCAAACCTTTTCCCGACGCATCACTATGAACAACCAAGCCACCCGAGCTGTCTGGCACAGTTAGGATTAGGGCCGTGGTCAACTTCCGTTTCAACAGTTCGAATGCCTGGGTGCACTCCTCCGACCAAACATACGACACCTCCTTCCGTGTGAGCTTCGTCAAGGGTTCCGCTACTTTGGGGAAATCTTGGACAAACCACCGATAATATCCAGCCAATCCTAAGAAGCTTCTTATCTCAGCAACCAATTTCGGTGTCGGCCAGTCTTTGATAGATTCAATTTTCATCGGATCCACTGAAATGCCGTCACTCGAAACGACATGCCCCAGAAATTGCATCTTGTCGAGCCAAAACTCGCACATGCTTAGCTTACAATGGAGCTTCTCCTCCCGTAGAACCTGCAATACAATTCATAGGTGCTCGACGTGCTCCATTCGACTTCTCGAATAGACTAGAATGTCGTCGATGAATACAATGACAAACTGATCCAAGTACTTGGAGAAAACCCTGTTCATCAAGTCCATAAATATGGCCGGTGCATTGGTAATACCGAACGACATCATAAGAAACTCATAATGGCCATATCGGGTTCGGAAAGCCGTCTTGCATACATCCTCTGCCTTGACCCTGATTTGGTGATACCCTGATCGAAGATCTAGTTTAGAAAATACCCGAGCACCACCCAGCTGGTCAAATAAGTCATCGATGCGGGGAATAGGATACTTGTTTTTCACGGTCACCCGATTCAACTCCCGGTAGTTAATGCACAAACGCAAGGTACCGTCTTTCTTCTTCACCAGTAACACCTGAGCGCCCCACGGTGAAACGCTTGGACGGATAAATCCCTTGTCTAAAAGATCTTCTATCTTCTTTTTTAATTTTGCCAACTCCACTGGAGCCATCCTGTAGGGAGCTTTGGAAACTGGCGCCGTTCCTGGAATCAGGTTGATCGAGAAGCCCAATACGCGAGGCGGGGGCAAACCAGGTAGATCTTCAGGGAACACATCAAGGAACTCATGAACCACCTCCGGTGCTGGCTCCTCGTCTATCTACATAGCCATCAAGGTCTTCGGTTTTGCTCGGAACTTAGCTGGTTCCAAAGACTCGCTGCCACCCACGAATACGAACTCCGGGTGATTAGGAATATGAAAAGTCTCACTCCTTGCCCGGCAGTTGATAACAGCATGAAACGTGCTCAACCAATCCATTCCCAGAATGGCGTCGTAGCTACCGGTCCCAATCAAAAAGAAGTTTGCATAAAATTCCCTGCCACAAACCACCACAGGGCATAACCTAAATTCTTGGTTGGACACAATAATCCCGTTACCCATGTGTATCTCCCAATCCTTGATCAACGACTCATGAGGTATAGAGTGTGTGTCAACAAACCGCGTAGAAATAAAATAATGCGAAGCACCCGAATCAGAAAGAATTCTAGCTGGTACAAAATAAACAAGGAGGGTACCTGTAACTACTTCTCCAGAAGTCTCTGCCTGCTCGACGGACAGGGTGAAAGCCAACCCCTGATTTCGACCCGTACCAGTATGCCTCTGATCGAATAACCGCTGCTGGGATACCAGAGGTGGACCCCTCTGAGCTTAAGTGTCATACGACGGTTGATGTTGCTCGAACCCTCCCTGTATTTCAGATCTCTAGGGACATCCGTTGACCCTGTGCTCGCTGGATCCATAAAGCAGACACTTCTCTTTGGCTCAGTGACAATCTTTCTGCATGTGCCCTGGCCTCTGGCAATAATCGCAAAATAGGGCCCTCCGCTGCGGCTGCTGAGGTGAGAAAGTATGCTTCATTTGCATAACACTCGGTCTGTGAACTGGGATCGCTCCACGGGGGGAAATGGTAGCTCGTGCTGGAACTACGTGGGGTCTCCTGTCCACCAATCGTTGGCCCTTGGCCTTCTCTGCCAATCTTTCCTGTACCCAGGAAACGTTCAACACCTGAGCGAAGGTCTGTAGGTCGAGAGACGCGATAAGCTGCTGTAGTTAAATATCGAGCCCCTGCTGAAACCGTCCTTCCTTGGAGGCTTCGGTGGCTACCATGTACGGTGCGAAACGACTCAGCCGGTTAAACTCTGCGGCGTAGACATCCACTGAGCGTCCATTTTACTTCAATACGATAAATTTCTCCTCCATTTCGGCCTTGGTAGTGGCCGGGAAATAGTGATCTAGAAAGCACGCGGAGAACGTGTCCCATCCGGTAGGTTTCTCTAGCCGAATTTCCTCTACGGACCACCATGTGCGGGCCTCGTCCTCCAGCTGAATCTTCACCATGTTCACTCTGTCATCGTTAAGAACTTGAGCGGCCGTTAAAAGGTTCTCCACGTTGATGAGCCATTGCTCGGCCTCGAGTGGATTTTCCGATCCCGTGAAAACCGCTGGATAATGCATCCTAAAGTCCGAAACAGTACAACCCTAGCCTGTGTAGTCGGTACGAGGGCGCCCTCGGGGGTGGAGGAAACAGCTGTAGATCTCTCCAGAGCGGTAATTGCGGTCTCCTGTACCGCCTTCAATCCCTCGGTTAGGAGATCGGTCTTCCTCTCTTGAGCTTGGGCTAGGGTCGTCAGTTTGCTGAGGATTTTCTCAGTACGATCATGGGAACCGGCACCTGAGGAGTTGCCCGAGGAGTCCATATTTCTGAAAGATGATCAAGAAAGAAATCAGATTCAATCAAGGATTTCACGATGATTCAACGAGGATTAGGAAGTGAAAAGAAATGTAATAAAGCACACGTCAAGGGTGTAACTCAAACTAGAGATCCCTCGACGGAACTGTAATTTCATCCAAACCTGACTCTGATACCAACAAAACCATGTCACGCCCCGCTTCCCAAAATATGGAATGCGAGGGGTGACTAGGCCAGCCATGCTTTTACGGTCAAGGAATAATCTCGCCATAGTCATACTTTGGCTTCTAGCATTACATGGTAGCCAGTAAACAGTACTAGAGTAAAAGAAATCACAGTTCACGACTTTATTACATTACAATAAATGAGTTCGAGATACATTTATTTTGCATAAGGAAATAACTAACCAACGAAATACAATGTGCTTACAGCAAAAGGGCGGCGCTGATGTTGCGGTCTAGACCTCCGCGATCTCGAATGGCAGGTCCTACTCCTTCACTGGGTCTACTTCGTCCTCTGAGCATGCGCACTCAGGTCGTCAGGGTAAAACATACAGCAATAAATATATGGTGTGCGTACAATGTTATCGATTATAAAAGGTGCGACAGAATACAGAAACATGAGAACAATGAATATCATTTGAATATGTACAACGCGATATATGTATCATGTCAGTAAGCCAGGCAATGTGTAGGTTACTACTTATCAGTCACTAAGTCAATGAAATCAATTCGTGGAAAGGATGCTCGTGTTTAATAAGGGACTCGTGCATGCACAAGAATACGGTCCACTGTTTCCCGGGACATAACCCTGCAGCCGTGCCGCTAGGCCCACGACCTAATGTGTATGTGTGTGTGTGTATCACTAATATCGAATGATCATTCTCTAAGTCATTGTACCTCGCTAAATACGAGTTAAATTATACCTTGATTTCCCCATTCCCCAGGTTATAGTATGTATTCAGGTATTAGATAGGTTGTGAACAAATACGTATCTCTTTCACTTTCAATCACGCTTCCACTTATCAATACCACTTTAAATCACTGGCTCACTATAGTACTTGCCACAACCCAATCACTGACACTTATATATAGATGATGCAAATCGGTAACTAGGCCTTAATGTAAATGATCACTATGCAGAAGTCATAAAGCAAACATAAAACAAGGTAGGAATGCACTGAACAGATATTCACTAAATTATGACAGCCAACGCCATATGACTTGCAAAATTCACCATAAATCAAACGTATAGAATAGACCAAAACAATACAAAATACGTACAAAGTATACATGATTATCTAAGTGGTAAAATTAGTTTTATGTCAATAGCAATTCAGGTTAGAGACTTATCATCATTTTAAATCAGCGATCAATTGCTGGAATTCCAGCTTCAGCGCTGGAAGTCCAACTTCGCGCATGGTTTCCTAGTGATTTTGTTTAGATTCAGGTGTTGCTCCAGTTGAATAAAACCTAGTTCTATCTATTAGGTTTCTGACTCATTAAACAGATTAATAATATCCATTCTGAACTAGATGATATGTCATGTTTAGTGTGAAGATGAAAGAAATGTCACTGCAGAAACTGCAGAACACGTCGACATTCTAAAATACAAAAAAAATATCAAACCACTGTGAAACTGAACGATACAGGATCCTTATATTAGATAACTAAATTATCTACGCAACTATATAGGACTCCATGCATTTTCAGATTTATAAAGGGATGAACAGGTATTTAAAATAAGGCGACATCAGAAAATTCTGTTCTGGACTGCAGTCCAGAGTCGTATTTCCCTCAAGTTTTCACTATCGTATCGAGGTCATATTAAATAAAAAATTACAGAATGTTCTAGGTTATCTAGTCAGCTTTAATAAGAACCATAGAACATCAGGTTTTGATTTGTATTTAATTTACCATGATTTTAATAAAGTGGGGTGCACGTTAAATTTTCAAATTTGACGTAACTAAATGGAGGTATCATTTTATAGTGATAAAGTAAATATTTTTCTCTAAAATTCTTACACGTTATTTATTATCATAAAAGGGATTTATGGGTCCTTAATTCTGCCATTTTAAATAGGTTTTTTTATTTAGGCTTTCGTGTCGACACCTAGGTTATATTTATACGGATATCAATTGAAACATCTGTTTCCTTTAATTGATCAATGCTAGATGTTATTCATGTAAGTTCTAAATGATATTAATACGGGGTAGTAAACCCTAGACGGGTTTCAATAACAACACAAGATCCTCTATACAAACACGGTCATAATTTTGACTTAAAAATGAATCTATATATATAAATAGAATAATGATTACTTAAGTTAACGCTATATTTAGCATGTAATAGCAAGGGAATGGATTTCACTTGCCTCAAGACGAAAATAGCATAGCAGGCGATCGCACGCACGACACGCATAGTAGCAGCAACACAACAGCAGCTACAAGCTTGGGCTCGGCTATATAGCTCGAGCTCGTGGCGCGGCCTTGACATGGGATTGCGCTTAGCCTCGACGATTTGTGACGGGATGGCTGCGGTGGTGATGGATACAACGGTGGCTGGTTGGAGTTTGTTTGCAGCGGCGATGGCACTCTGTCAATGGTTGTAGTGGCTTAGGCGTGGAGCTTGGTGGAGTTTGCAGAGGAGGAAGGCTTGGGTGGGCTTGAGGTTGGTGATGATGAAGATGGAGGCGATGGTATTGGTGGTTGAGGTGATGTTGAGGAGCTCGTTGGTGGCGGTCGTGGACGATGTCGTCGGCGGTGATGGTGATCGGTTATGGGTGTTGGGTTCTCGGTTATGAATTGAGAGGGGGAGGAATGAAGAAGACGGAGGTTGCCGGTTGTAGGGAGGTGAAGGAGACGAGGTCGCAGGGGAGATTGTTGGTGGCGAGGTCGACGGTGAGGGTGCAGTGGGCGGGGTTCGGTTTATGGAGTGAGAACGAGAGAGAGAGAGAGAAAGAGAGAGAGAGAGAGAGACAACGAGATAAAGAGGTAGTTTTGAATAGGGGAAGAGAGCTTGGAGGTGAGGGATTGCGAGGGAGGATTCGAGGGAGGCGATCACGGAGGGGTTAGGATCGAGGGTTGGGTCGTGGGTGAACGGGTCTCGTGGCGAGGGAGAGAGGGGAGGATAGCCGTTAGGGAAAGAGAAAGAGGGATGGGGATTCGAAGGAGGTGATCTCGAAGTTTGCTGGCGACGAGGCAAGAGCGTGGGCGAGCGCGGGTCGCGAGGCGGCGGTTGCGCGGAAGGAGGAGACGTGAAATAAGAAAGCGGGAAAAGAAGAGAAGAAGAAGAAGAAGTGTGGGCGAATCGGGTCGGGTCTGGTAGGGGTTAGGTCAGGTTTAGGGTTAGGAAATATAATAAATAAAATAATTAAAAATATATATTAAAAAATGTGTAAAAAATACTAGGAAAATTCTGAAAAAAATTCGGAAAATATATACATGGAATTGGGGAATTACTGGTATCAGTCGAACCCGGGTGAGAATCATTGGACAGCTGTGAAGAACATTCTCAAGTACCTGAGAAGGACTAAGGATATGTTCTTGGTATACGGTAATGGAGATCTTCAGGTCGAGTCCTTTACCGACTCAAGCTTCCAAAGTGACAAGGATGACAGCAAGTCTGTTTTGGGTTTTGTGTTCACCCTTAACAGAGGAACGGTCTGTTGGAAGAGCTCCAAACAGAACACCGTCGCAGACTCGACGATGGAAGCTGAATACATTGCTACCAACGATGCCGCGAAAGAAGTGGTCTGGATAAAAAAGTTCATTACTGAACTTGAGATGGTTCCGTCCATTAGTAAGGTTCCGTCCATTATTAATCCAATACATTTATATTGTGATAATAATGGGGCTATAGTTTTAGCGAAGGAACCACGATCCCATCAGAAGTCCAAACACATCTTGAGGCGGTATCACGTGATCAGGAAGATCGTAGACCGAGGTCCGGAGAGTAGATACGAAAGACAACATGGTGGATCCATTTACCAACGCCCTCCCTCAAGCGCAGTTCGAGCGACATTTTGAGATATTGGGTATGCGATATGCTAACAACTAGCCCTAGAGCAGACGTTGGGTGTTCGGTATGCCAATTATAGACCTTAATGCAAATGGGAGATTGTTGGATATGTATGCCCTAGAGGCCTGTATTGTATAGGATGCTAGGCATATGTATGTACAGGACAATCTTGGTCAGTTGTATATAGTATATTATCTGAGTTATATTTCTCTTAATATGTGTATTTCTTTCTCTTGCTGCTTTATATTGTTTATACATATTGATAAAGACTCGATACAGTAGTATACTATTTTGGTTTGTCTTTATCTTAACATGTACATATGTTATACTCGATATCACATATGGTGAATACATGTTGATAAAGCTTATAGAATTTTGCTTGACTACCAGCGTTATGATGGCGATCATACTAGTAGGAGCTGGGCAGTCCATAAGCACATCCTTAAAGGTCCCAAGTCGCAGGAATATCGAGACCGGGCATCGATATTCCAGAGTAGACTTGTGTATACGTTTCTAAACCCCGACGAGGGGCGGTGGTTGGTCCCACAGCCATTGGTGTGATCACCTAGGATTGTATACAGATGCTCACAGGGGGTGAGTACATTGTACGGACTCGCCGAGAACCTCTAGATGGTATTATACCTATCGTTGGATAGCGGTTATCAGGTGACATGAGTACAGGTTAGTTTTTAGACCCAAGTTCATCATTTGTCTCGTATGAGTTCCCACTGTACTTTGATCACTACCTTACCATGGCTCTACTGAGTCATGCAAACAGGTTTTGGTTTGGTACAGTCCCGAGCCGCATGGAGGCAGTGAGTGATTGTCAGGGATTCATCTCTCCCGGTATTGGGAGTCGATATCGCACCGTGTCCAGCTGGTTAGAACCATAAGACCTTGGCTAAGGCAGTTGAGATTTACTGATAGTAAGATCAGTACTTTCTCGGATTTTTCCTGAGCCAAATCAACACGACTTATCAGGTTAGTAGGGGTCTAAAGTTTACCACCCCCTAAACCCGGTATGCGTACTCTTAGACGAAAAGACCGGACTATACGGAGATTGTCATAAATAGGCTCAGTAGGGGTCCGGATGAGTTTGCTCATCAGACTTCCTTTTCGACAGGTACCAGGGTAGCCGTTACGTACAGCTAGTGCTACTGACGTGCTTGTAGTTAAATCCATTGCCAACGTATTGTCGAGTCTTTAGAGTTCCATATAGAGGGTTTCTCTGGTTCAGGAGAAACGATGTGGTGGCCGTATGTTTATACGTACAGAGTTTTGATCGAATGATAATACTAGCCGACTTAGGATTAAGCCGGATTATTAAATCAGGTATTGATTTAATAATTTACATATACACATTTCGATATGTATATTCTAATGTCATACAGATTTTTGATCGAGCATGGTTCCGATCGAATGATAATACTAGCCGGCTTAGGATTAAGCCGGATTATTAAATCAGGTATTGATTTAATAATTTACATATATATTTCGATATGTATATTCTAGTGTTATCCAGATTTTCGATCGGACGGTTAATAAAACTGGCGAGCTTAGAATTAAGTCGTTTTGTTAAATCAGATATTGATTTAATGCTAGTATTGTATTGGCGGTATTATTCTATTTCTTGGGTATTCGTATTTTGGTACGAATGCGGGTATATATATACGGTAGAAAGTATTTTGTATTTATATAAAATACATTCTAGAAGATGACACCTCATAATGCATTTTTCTATTTTGTTGAAAATAAAAAATGAGGTGGAAAAGAAAGAGATGACATGAAGTATGGATGAAGCATGGTTTTGTATTTATTGCAAATACTATTAGAGTATGGTTGTGATTATAAAAGGAAAGAAAATACTTCATATAAAAAGACTTAGCCATTCTTCACTTATCTTTCTCCATGTGAAGTGATTCTTCACTTGCTCTCCTCTCTTCATCTTCGTGAGTTCATTCTCTTGTTAAATCTTTATCATTCTCATGTGTTGAGAAACAAAGAATTTGAGATAGAAAACTACTACTAAACACTCACTATCTTAGCAATCTAGATTAGCAAACTAAGTTGTTAAGTTGCTTCATTAGTGAAGCGAAGCTTGGACCACAAACTCTTGGATGAATCTTCTAGGACCGAGAAGGCCGGCTATCAAGGTTGATCTAGGAGATCCCAAGAAGCTTAAGAAGGTGAGTGAAGAACCGAAGGACACATTTCTATTGGTATAATCTTCTCTCAGAGTAGATAGATCTCTTGTAACTTGCTAGTTTAGGGTTATGGTTTGATCACTTGTGTTAAATTGGTTGTGCTTGCTTAAAAATTTAATTTTTGTGCATTTCTCCTCTCTAGTTCGATATAGAGTGAGCACAACTCACCAACATGTTTTGTTAACATGGCCCAAACCCATTGGGAGTTTTCAGTATATAAGCCTTGTTTTAATCTATGGTTTTCAAAATAAATAATGTTTCAAAAATATGTGATTTAGTGAGTTGGCAACATAACTTAACTTGGATTAATATATCACTCTTATTAGATTGTTATGTCCAAATTATATCTATTTTTTTTTATTGTTTTTGCTTCTATAATATAATATTTATAGTTAAAATAAAAAAAATACATATATCAACACGGAATATAACCTATTAAACATACATTTCATGCTAATTGCAAATACTTTTAAAGTTTTCAATAGGTAATAGATTTTTTTTTGCACTGAATAGATTTTCTTATTAAAATACCTTAAATGGAACCAGGACTCGCGATACCTAGGACATCTAGAGCCAGGACTCGATACCTTCACCAATGTGCTATAACTGCTCTTTGTATAAATAATATTAATGTGTATAAATAGCATTCGTTCGAGATATCGACACACAAAAAAACAATATATATTTGTTCGTTGGAGGCTTCAGGAGAGAGGGGTGCCGGCTACGCTATTAAAGTAAGCATTATAATAAGGATAAATTGTCAACAAAAAAAAGAGCAGTTTTTCCGGCTGACGAAAACCCCTTGGCTGAGAAGCGTGTGTCAAAAATCGCCTGGAAATTTTTTTTGTTGTCAAATGATCCTTCGCATGTGGTGTCTACATAGTTGCATACATGTCTAGTTATTATGTGATATATATACATAGTTGTCTCCGATATCTATGCAGTTTCCTGCGAAATCTAAGACCTATTTAGATTTAGCAGACAGTTATAGATACCGCAAGAAAAATTCTTTGGAGTTTTTGATAACCGTTTCGAGTCCGGGTTCTTTGTCAGCGAGAAAAACTGCTGTTTTTTTCTTCTTTTTTCCTAACAATTTACCCTTATAATAACAAAGATGCCCCAATCTTCAGTATTTATATTTATAACTAGTATCCAAAAAAAGGCAAGAGAGCCAGCACTATATTATTGTCCTAAATCAAAGATATCTCAACCTTGTATGATTGTATCCATGGTCCTCTCATACCCAAACTGTAGCTGATAATTAAAAACCTGGGGCAGCAGCACACTGGAAATGTTTCAGCTGGACAAAATGCCGATGATCCAAACCCTATAATACAAACAAATCAATCCCAACGATAGTGCTTGCATGCTCATGAGGAATGAGACACTTTTCAGAAAAATTTAAGAGTTCCTCTGTCGATGGTACATGTGCAGTCTCACTTAATCATGAAGCTTAGGAGCAAGGCAAAGGACATTGTATCCATGTGCAATTCGTGGAATTTTTCCCAAATTAACTATAATTTTAAAAATAATTATCAAAGTAAAACCGGGTCAAAACTATTTTCAAAAATAGACCTCCGTGCGCCATGTGGAATGTGAGCTCGCGGATACGGTTATAACAATACAGAAAACACTATCAAAAATAGTTTTCTTTGGGATGAAAACCCTATTTCTAATAATGTATTCCTTTAGATGAAAACACTCCTAGAAATAGTGTTTTAGTGTGTCATATATCTGGCTGAAATCTTTTATTCTGTAGTTTAAGATATATCTATAATTGTATTAGTTTAACTTGTTATTAATTTATTATCTTAAAAGATTTCAAAAGATTTCAAAAGTTAATATATGATTTTTAAAATATTCTGTATTGGAAATCTTTTATTTGTTGAGTTTGTTGATGAACAAAAAATTCATATTTGTTATGTCTTAAACTAATACAATATAGATTTATGTTCATCAACAAACTCAACAAATAAAAATACCCAATACAAAATATTTTAAAAATCATAAATTAAAATCTGAAATCTTCTCAAATCTTTTAAGATAATAAATCAATAACAAATTAAACCAATACAATTATAGATATATTTTAAACTACAGAATAAAAGATTTCAGCCAAGATATATGAAAACACTATCAGAAATAGCGTTTTCATCCTAAAGAAAACGCTATTTCTGATAACGTTTTCTGTTTTGCTATAACCGACTCCATGAGCCCACATCCTACGTAGCGTACGGAGGTCTATACTTGAAAATAGTTTTGGACCAGTCTTATTTTGAAAATTATTTTTAACATTAGGATTAATTTGGGGAAAAATTCCAATTCCTGAAGACAATCCACTTGTTCACAGTAAATCGAATGTGTACCATGCACTTCTCTTGGCAATGGATTCATGAATGAGGAATTAATGCATATCCCCCTAAAGTCGGATCATGATTATCAATAATTTCTTTTAATGTTGATGTAACTATATTGAAACTTTGAAATTAACTATGATGAGAGTAAATATGGTCAAACTCATGTCCGATAAATCCACACAAATTGAGTATGGACAAAATTAATCCAACTATACCGACTTTTAATTTTTTTCTTTTTATGTTGTTCTTCCTCTTGATCCCGACCCCGACCGCATTCATGATGTCGATGTGCACCACCCTGTGTTGATAGCGGGACGGTCGTCGTGAAGATCTACAACCTCGCATGAAGATCCACAACTTCACGGGCTTATCCACAACGCGATCGAGCTCCTCCATGGTACCGAGATCTTCCTGAAACAGGATCAAGATGAGAGTGTCGAGGTCCTTGTCAGGGAGCTAGTACTTGACTGCGCCGATCTCGTCTCCGAACATGCCGCCGATCTTGGCCAGCAGATCCGTTATGCTTGAAAAACACCAGAGGGAAAGGATCGGGTCAGATGAGAGGCGGAGGTTGTTAGAGAGGTTGAGGAGGCGGATGTGGAAGAGGAAGGGAATGGGGAGGGAGGTGGAGCCGTTAAGGTTGGAGGAGGAGATATTGAGAGCGACGACGCGGCAGGTGAGAGGTCGTGGAAGAAGGAGGGTGATGATGCTCATAAGTGGGAACTTCTCATATCACGACACGTAGCGGATGACGTGTCATCCACGTAAGTCCAGCGGAGGTAGAATCAGTGTGTTACATTGGGGACTTTCCTCGGGCCTCGTCTCCAAGATTACACCCCCACTTCTTTCCCCCAAGCAATCCAGTAGCCGAACTTACGCCCTCTTTGCTCGTCTCGAGCTGTTGCTGGGCTAAGCTTCCTCGGCCTCCTGGCTCGTCTCCGAGCCATCCATCGAGCCGAGCTTTCTCGGTCTCCCCGATCAACCGAGAGCGCGGAGCCCAAGCGACCTCACAACGGCTCCGTGTATCTCACCAACGCGCGATATCCGCCGCCCCACGTCACGCGTCCCACGCTGGCGCGTCCCCCATTAATGAGCGTATCCCGCCATTAATAGACGGATCTCGCCATCGACGCGGGCATAACGCAAGGGCGTAACGAACGACGAGGATCTCGCGCCGGCTCGCTCCATACGACCATTATATAATCCCCTCTTTCAGACGACTCAGGTAAGGCAAACTAATTCTAATACGCCACTACTTTACTCTTATTCCTCGGGGCTAACTTGATCGTCGGAGGGTCCTACGGTGGTCACCCACCCCGGGACTTCCATTGCAAATAGCTCGGCGTCGACACTAACCCATTGAGATCAACACATTCAGTCCCCACATCAAATCTCAACCGCTCGCGATCAGATCTACGGAAGACAACATCTGAGGGAGATTCAGACCACCATCAGTTGGTGCCGTCTGTGGGAAGATCAGAAGCTTCTCCACCCATAAAGTTGATCTTCCGCCCTCGACCTGATGGCAAACGACAACCGCGACGATCCCAATACGAGCCACCGCACCCTCCATAACGGAGGCGGGAGCGGTTCTACTCCCCCTCCTAACGTCATTGGCGCTTTATCCGCCTAGATCGATAGACTCATAGCTATGGTGGATGCGCTCGTCCGCGTTCAAGCGGCGGGCCCTACCTATTAGGCCGCAGTTCCCCATCGACGGGATAACGACGTCCGCAGAAGGACAGATGGGCATGCTCAGGCCCTCGATCTCACTCACGCTCATCTTAGCGTCACTGAACCGCGGCGTGTCGACTTCGGCAACCACGACCCACATGCGGTGAATGATTCCATGAACCGCTGGGCGCCGGACAGCTCCATACCCCGATCTTAGGGAAGACTAGGCAGTCGCTCCGATGCCCGCCGCACGCTCACACCCCCTGAGGAGGTATCGGTCAGTTCTTCTGCTTCCAGGCGCGACCGGCACCCCCACTCCCGTCGAGGCCACGCAAACGGCGAACGTCGGGAATACTCAAGAAGAGCCTCGCCCGAGGATTTATGAAATCTGATAGAGCGGAATCGAAGCCGCACCATCGTGCAGACCCGGAGCTGGTATAGCCGACGCTCCGACTGTGCTGAATCCTCAGGGTACCACTACCGGATCGAAGCCCTCGAAAAGAAAATTGAAGGCATACGACGAGATGGCCATATGTCCGGCGAAGGGGCAAAGTACTCCGCCGATTCGCTCACAAAGCCCTTTATATAAGAGCTAATGGCCGAGCGTGTCTCGTCCAAGAACAAGCCGCCTAAGGTGCCCCTCTTCGACAGGAAGTCCGAGCCGAAGGACCACTTGGACGCATTTACGGCAGGCATGGGCTTTCAAGACAACTCAGACACGGCTCAATGCCGAGCTTTTCTCATCACCCTAATCCGAGCTGGCCGGGATTGGTTCGGGGGGCTTGCACCGCGCTCCATCTCGACCTTTGACGAGCTGGCTACTCAATTCCTCGGTCATTTCGTTGGAAACCGACGACATAAAAAGACGGTCGACTACCTGTTCACCGTCAAGAGAGGAGACAAGGAATCCTTCAAAGGGTATGTCACCCGCTTCTACAATGCCCTCCTGGAGGTTCCCGAGCACCGCGAAGAAACAGTTATCACCGCGCTGAGGTCGGGTATTAAGCACAAAGAGTGGCTCCGCTCTTTTGCATTGGCGCAACCTAAGACCATGGCCGAAGTGAAAGCATGGACTGAGCGAGAAATCCAACTCAAGTCAGAGGTGAACTCCAATCTGCCCAGAGGCGACCAAACGGACCGAAAGAAGAGGGACAGGAAAAAGAAAAAGAAAGTCGATCGTCCGAAATCTTATTCCCCGAGGTTTCAGGAGTATACCCCTCTGAACATTTCCTGGACCGAGCTGTTGGAGAAAGCTAAGGGCAAGAGGTTCTTTAAGCTCCCGCCAGTTACCGAAAAAGCGGGAAAGCGTCTTCGCGGCCCGTACTGCGCCTATCATAGGTCGTAGGGTCACCCGATTGAGAACTGCAAACAGCTCCGTGACTACATCGAGGAGTTGATCCGTTTCGGCCACTTGGCGAAATACCTATAGGACAAACAGAAGGTGGGCCGGGAGCAAAAGGACCAAACCCCTTCCGGAGAATTAACGATCAGGCAGATCATGGTCGTTACTTCGGATCCAGCTCGGGAAAATAGGGGAACCACAATCTCCTACCAGTCAAGGAGGTAAGTGATCCACCCCACAAGAAGTGCAGGAAGGATAACCCGATCGTCTTCACCGACGATGACCTTCACGGCATATCGCTTCTTCATAGCGATCCCCTTATGATAGCAGCCTGAGTCTACCGATACAAGGTACAGAGAATATTAGTCAATTCAGGTAGCTCGGCAGACATCTTATTCTACGACTGTTTCCGGCGTATGGGGTTGGGTCCATCCAACCTTCAACCAACCTCCTATATCTTCTCTGGGTTCACCAACCATTCCGTCCCGGCCGAGAGATCGGTCGTCCTCCTCCTCAACATTGGGGAAGCGGGCAAGATGCGGACCATACCGGTGAACTTTCTCGTTGCTAAGGTCCGGTCATCCTATAACGTTCTCCTGGGACGCCCTACCCTAAACGCCCACCGGGCTCAAATCTCGACTTATCACATTGCGATCAAATTCCCTTTGGATCAAGGGGGATAGGCCGGGCCTTTGGGGACCAGCAAACCACTCGCTACTACAATACCCGAGTTAAATATCGGGCCTTCAAGACAGGAGATCTGGTCTTATGAAGAAATGAGTTCATAGACCAAAGGAGACTACACAAGTTCTCCCCGAAGTGGGACGGACCATTTCTCATAACAGAAGCGCTGCCCGGTGGAGCATACCGTCTGTAGGACGTCGGGGGCATAATTTTCCTCGTCCTTATAACGCCGAAAATCTTAAGTTATATAAATAAACATGTACCCTCTTTTAACTAATGTAATTCCTTTGAGCATTAACCAAGTCTTCCGAACTGGGTCCCATCACAGAAGAGATCTTCTGCACCACCCCGGGGTGCCAGCCCTCTGTTACTCTCCTCGGCTCCAAGTCTCCGAGGTTTAAAAAATATATATATACAAAATATACCGAAAGGAGGAAAGAGGCGATACACTACAACCAAAGAGAAATTTATTTATTTCAGAGGTATTAGGGGCTCCCCAGCCTTACAATAATTACTGCAGAGGAGGGCGAGGGTTAAGAAAACATTGCCGGTGATACTCAGAAGAAATCTCCTCCAGCCGAGCCCAAGCAGCCTCCGCCCACTCCCTTTGACGGTACTCATGGACCCTAGAAGCCACAGACTCCCCGGGGTTCCCATCCGCCGAGCAAGATGCAACGACCAACATTTGCTGAAAACTCTCAAGCAGAAGGTCCACTAAGCGGTCTCGCCTGCTCTTCGAGATCAGACCAAGCTCGTGGACCATATACATTTTGTCAAATGCCTCGTCCATCAACTGCAGGGATAGGGTGTTGTACAGACCCAGGGAAGTCCTCCATATCGCATAATTTAGCACTTGAAGGAGAGGAGATCGTCGGGGAAGTAAGCGTCCGCAGTGGCCCTCCAAGCGGCCTATCACCGCATCGTACGTCTCCTCGGAACGATCAAGGTTATAAAAGTACACATCGTCATGAGAAACGGTCTCCCTGATGGTATACACGCGGCCGGTCATCTTTGGGGAAATGCAAGACTAGGAAGAAACAGATGCACCTTCGGTATTTATAGCCTCAACAAATATCTTCCAACGGCTGAGATCTACTCGCGCAGCGACGCAAATCATGGAATATCGCACTTTCTCGTTATAGAACTGCCACATGTTGTCCACGACGGTCACTATTCCCACCTATATGGACCACGGAAGGTTGACCGATGCGCCACGGAGGCACTAGGGAGTTCAGAAAGCCCTCATCACGAGGCCGCCGACCAGATTCCTGCTCGGCCCATCCGCAGCGGGCAGCTTCCTGCCCAACAATGCTGTGGATCCAAAATTCCTCATCACGAGAAGACCGGGTAGCTTCCTTCTCGGTTTATCCATAATGGGTAGCTTCCTGCCCTACAAATGAGTGGATCCAAAGCCCTCATCGCAAGGCCGCCGAGCAGATTCCTGCTCGGCCCATCCGCAGCGGACAGCTTCCTGCCCAACAACGCTGTGGATCTAAAGCCCTCATCACGAGGCGACCGGGTAGCTTCTTTCTCGACCCATCCACAACGGGCAGCTTCCTGCACAACAACCCTGTGGATCTAAAGCCCTCATCACAAGACGACCGAGTAACTTCCTGCTCGGTTCATCCACAATGGGTAGCTTCCTGCCCTATAAAGGAGTGGATCCAAAGCCCTTATCATGAGGCGACCGGGTAGCTTTCTGCTCGGCCCATCCACAGCGGGCAGCTTCCTTCCCAAAAACGCTGTGGATCCAAAGTCCTCATCACGAGACGACCGGGTAGCTTCCTGCTCGGTTCATCCACAATGACTAGCTTCCTATCCTACAAAGGAGTGGATCCAAAGCCCTCATCGCGAGGCCACCGAGCAGATTCATGCTCGACTTATCCAACAGGGAATCGAGGGACGCTGATCTGTTCAAACTTGGCTATCGCTCGATTCACACTCGATGCATGATCGTCACCTCGACTCCGGAGAAAGGGAGGATACTGACCTTCCTACACTTGGCTATCGCTCGATTCATACTCGACGCGCGATCATCGCTGAGACTCCGGGGAAAGGGCGGACGCCGACCTACAGGTTCCCAGCCTTCTTCATATCTCTTGGGTCGCGCCCGCCTAACACTAGCAAGATAAAAGACTTACGATCTAAAAATACTTGCAGAAGGAGAACACTTGAGCAAAAAAATGTATACTTTATTTACGATCAAAATTATATACAAGGTGTCACGCTCCGCTTCCCAGTATACGGGTAAAGAGACGCGACGAAGCCCGCTACGTATTTACTCAGAAGTAAACACGCTAAGTATATCTAAGCAATATAATGTAAATATACACAAAAAGACATGAAGTATAAATGAACAACAATTTTTATTTATTAAACATTTCTTTATAAGTATAACTGAAAATGTAAATACAGGAATGGAAAGCAATGCCTAAACAATGGCATGAACTGAAAAGAAAATATATACAAGTATCTAGAGCTCTGGGTCAATGGCGAACTGCTCAAAGTCTTCAGTACTGGGCTCGACCTCCAGAGAGTCCGATCCACCTAACAACATTCAAAAGAAGAAGAGAAGGAATGTTGTCAGCGAACAATTGCTCGGTAAGTCCCAAAAATATTTAAGAATAGACAGATGAATAGACATATATGAGAATATAACTGGTGAGTTTGTTATGTTAACGCAGTTGTTTGTAGCTTGTTATAGAATATGCCAGTGTATACGAGAGGAGTCCCACTATTCCGGAGACTAAGGTATACGAAGTACAAGGAACCGTTAAGCTACGGTACAACAACAATAGATATTTAGGTTAGGTGTATTAAAATGACCGTCTCATTCTACTTCTAACACATTCCGTACCAGTCTACCCTTTTAAACCCCCGTAATGTATTTTGTATTAATTGTATTGTTTTGTTTTATAAATGGAAGACTTGTCGAAACCATGATATCATGTAAACGGAATGGATATAAATAGATAGTTATGTAATCAGAGTATATCTATGGTTCGGTTCAGTCGAGTCATGTTGATATAGATTGTATCTGATATAAATGGATTCATGTTGAAATGGAGTTATACTTGAATCATATTCAATGATAGATTGATTTCATATTAGACTGAGACTAAGACTGAGTCAGACCTTTTAGACAGAGTTGAAGTCTTGAATTAATTTTGGTGTTATCGGTAACTGCTGCATATGGACGGCAGGATTTGTGTTTTTTTCCAAGACAATTACCATATTGATAACACCGTTTTAGGTTGTCTACCTTAGATAGGAAAGCACCCATATTCTCCGGCTCTCTGAGGCTCAAGAGAACTGGTTCCGTTTAAACCTATATTTACTAGGGTCTTTATTGTAAATTAGTATAACTTGAGGGGGTGTTATGAAAAATTGTTTTGATATATTTTCATAATAAATCTCAAGTATTTATTTATCGTCTTTAGGGTTTTCATGGATGTAAATTTTAAAATATAATGTTTTCTAGTGAATGGAACCTAGATTACATTGTATATGATATTTTAATGTAATATTGGAATTGTATTGATTTGTAATGATAGTTTCATGAAATTTGTGATTCCTTTGATTTAGAAAACATGGAATTTATATATAATATATTTAAAGTAGATATTTTGATAATATTTATATATATATATTTATTTTAAAAAATAGAATTTATTTATTAAATAGAAATCACGTTTTTCTTAAAATTGTAATAGAAATTCCATCGAGACCAAATGCTCCTTGCGGAAGTCTGCATCTCGCTCTACTAGGCCCGAGGATGTGCGATAACCCGCACCATCCCAATCGGGGTTCCTCAAAATGGGTTGTACAGACGCATTTGAAAGGAATTAAATAATACACTTTTAAAGAAAACGGGTTTTGAATATTTATGGTATTTAAATGTAAACTCGTATTTTCCTACAAAATAATGTTCCAAAAGTCATTGTGCTGTGTCAAAAATGTGTGTTGTGATGAGATAGATCATTACCTCGTGAGTTTTCTAAAGGTATTATGGGTAAAATGAATAAGCAATGTCGTATGTAAATATAATGGTATTTTACCGTAAAAATGAAATAGAAGTTTCAATACATATTATTTTGAATTGAAACTTATTGTGAATATTGTTTTATTTTTGTTAAACAATATAAGGAGAGATGGTAATTTGTTGTTTAAGAAAAATTTGATTTTTTAAAGAAAAGAGAATCGGAAGTCGGAATAACTCCGCTTCCGAAGATTTTTGAAAAGTAGAAGTTTTAGATTAGAGATTGAGAAGGGGAGATGAGACTTACTGGTTGGAATTATAGAGAAGAGGTATAGGGAGATATTGGGATCGTCGGGGAGTCGTTTCGTCGCCGGATTCTTCCCGAAACGTCACCGGAACTTCGACCTTTGCTAACTCCACTTGTACAACTTTGGACTTGGAAATTTTTGAGAGTTTTTGTGATAATTTTCAGAATGGAGATGACTATGGTGTAGAGAGTATTTATAGGATAGAATTAGGGTTTAGGGTAATGAAGAATGGAATTAAAATGTGCATTAAAATGGATTTAAGAGAGAAATTATCACTCTATGGATAATTGCAGAAAATTCAAACAATATGGGGGTAGTGGGGTAGGCCAAAGGGTGCCAGGGGAAAAATTTCAGAGCATTACCTAAGGGGGGCCCGGCGGCGCCGGCCCCATAGGCAATCTCGCCGGCCAAATCCGAGGGTGGGGAGCTTGGATTCTTGCCACGTGTTGGTGCCGTCTCATATACCTCAGTGTACATGTTTGATTTTGTTGTGACTTTTTATTTTATGTGTTTTGCACGTGTAAACTTTTGAGCTTCTAAAAATTTAAAAGAAAATCAACAAAAAATATATGTGGTTGGGAGGATTCAAACATAGGTGCTACGTCACAGCAGTGCAAGGCTTTAACAATGAGCTACAAGTGCTTTCTTGCTGTTCAAAAGCAATTTAAATACTTATAGCATATACATGATTGCAAATACTCCATTTGTACATTAATTTTTTGAACAATTTTCTGTACACTGAAACAGAGTTAAATTCTACCCTACTTACAAAAATTCCATCCTATAAATTTACATTTATTTTAAGAACTAATTTACAAACAATTGAGGATATCTTGCACGCATATCGTCCTCACTTTCTCGTGTTGATTCTCCTGGTGAGCCTTTTCTCCACATCACTCGAACCGATTTTACTTCCTTGTTCCGAAGTAACTTCACCTTTCTATCTAGGATTTCAACAGGTTGTTGCTCACAGGATAAGTCTGGCTGTACAGTGAGCTCGGAGTGATCAAGAATATGACTGGGGTCACTCACATACCTTCTGAGTTGGGATATGTGGAACACATTGTGCACTCCTTCCAATGAGGGTGGAAGTGCCAAACGATATGCCACTTCTCCGACTCGTTCGAGTATGTCGAACGGTCCAATGTACCTCGGACTGAGCTTACCCCGTCTTCCAAAGCGAATCACTCCACGGTTTAGAGAAATCTTCAGAAAGACATGATCTCCCGGTTGGAACTCCAAGTGACGGCGCTTTGCATCAGCCCAGTGCTTCTGTCGATCTTGGACTATGCACATTTTTCCCTGATAGTGCGAACCACATCCACTGTTGCTAATATCATCTCAGGTCCAAGGAGTTCTCTATCTCCGATATCGTCCCAATTTAATGGTGTTCGACACTTCCTTTCATAAAGAGCTGCAAAGGGTGTCATTCCTATACTTGCTTGGTAGCTGTTGTTGTATAAAAACTACACAAGATGTAGGTGATCTTCCCACGATCCTCTGAAGTCTAGCATACAAGATCTTAGCATATCTTCAATTATCTGAATCGTTCGCTCAAACTGTCCATATGTTTGTGGATGGTAAGATGTGCTGAAGTTCAGACTTGTTCCCAAGCTAGCTTGCAGACTCTGCCAAAATTGCGATCGAAATCTGGTGTCACTATCGGAGACAATGCAAACCGGTACTCCATGTAATCTCACGATCTCCTGCATGAGTTCATGGATATCAGAGATAGTACATATTGAAGAGTTAAATCTTACTTAGATTCATACTTACTTCCATGTACTTCTTTGGTAGTGTCTCAGTAGATTGGCCAACTCGAAATGGGATGAAGTGGGCCGACTTTATGATTTGATCCACAATAATCCATACCGCATCGTTACCTTTCGTGTTGCGAGGAAGTGCAGTCACGGAATCCATAGTGATGTGTTGCCACTTCCATTCTGGGATAGGTAATGGTTGAAGTAAACCAGTTATCCTGTGATGTTCAGCCTTTATTTGCTGACACACCAAGCATTTAGCGACGCTTCTGGCTACTTCACGCTTCATTCCATGCCAAGACGCAGATCTTTGTACATCTTTGTGCCTCCAGGGTGTATTGAATAAGGAGATATGTGAGCTTCTTTCATCAACTCTTCTCGCACAGAACATTTTAGTACACACAACCTGCTTCCGTATCTCAAAGGCCCGTCGTCGTGTATGATGAAGTATGTTCTAAGTCCACTTTCTACTTGTTCTCTTATATTTTTCAACTTAGCATCGCTTGCTTGAGCTGTTTTAATCTGATTGACAATGGTAGATTGAACTTGTAAGTTCATCAAACTTGAAGTGTTACATGGGACGACCACTTCAATCTCCATTTGATGCAAATCTTGTTGGAGCTTCCACAGTGCGGTGAGATTCATTGATAGAGGTTGGCGACTAAGTGCATCAGGTACTACATCCACCTTCTTTGGATGATATTTTAGGTTGATGTCGAAGTCCGCCATAAGTTCTAACCATCTTCTCTGTCGCATATTCAACCCTTTCTGAGTAAACACATATTTCAGACTTTTGTGGTCTGTGTATATGTCCACTCGTTCACCAATAAGATAATGGCGCCAAATCTTAAGAGCAAAAATTACGGCTGCCAACTCCAGATCATGTGTCGGGTAGTTGCGCTCATGAATTTTCAGTTGTCTTGATGCATAAGCTACAACCTTACCATGCTGATGCAGAACACATCCTAATCCTTTACCGGATGCATCGCAATGCACTACAAAACCTCCAGATTAGTCCGGTATGACAAGGATAGGTGTTGATGTCAATCTTGACTTGAGTTCTACGAAAGCTCGTTCGCATGCTTCTGACCACACGAATTCTTCATCTTTACGTGTGAGCTTGGTCAGGGGTGTTACAATCTTCGAAAATCCTTCAATAAACCTTCTGTAATATCCTGCTAATCCCAAGAAGCTTCGAATGTCCTTCACTGACTTCGGTGTCGGCCATTCGCTTACTGCTGATATTTTAGCTGGATCTACAGAGATTCCACCACCTGATACAATATGTCTGAGAAAACCGACTTGATCTAGCCAAAACTCGCACTTGCTGTACTTGGCATAGAGTTGATGCTGTCGTAAAGTCTCCAGGACAATCCATAAGTGTTCGGCATATTCTTTCCGACTCTTAGAATACTCCAGGATGTCATCGATGAAGATGACAACAAACCTGTCTAGGTATTCTCGGAAAACTTGATTCATTAGGTTCATGAATATAGCTGGTGCGTTGGTCACTCCAAATGGCATCACAAAAAACTTATAATGACCATAGTGAGTCCTGATGCCGTCTTCGGAATATCAGACTCTTTGACCTTCACCTGATGATAACCCGAACGAAAATCTAACTTGGAGAAAACGCAAGATCCACTTAGCTGATCGAGCAGATCGTCGATGCGAGGAAGTGGATGCTTGTTCTTTATAGTTACTTCGTTCAGAGCTCTATAATCAATACACATTCGATATGAACCTTCCTTCTTCTTCACAAGTAGAACCGGCGATCCCCAACTTGAAGTTCTGGGAAGAATCCATCCTTTCTTCAATAATTCGTCCAACTAAGTTCAGATCCCTTTCGAACCTTCGAGACTTAGGCAATATGGTGCTTTGATCACTGGTTGTGCTCCATGTACTAAATCAATGCTGAATTCAAGAGCTCGATCGGGAGGCAAACCTGATATGTCTTCAGGAAATACGTCATCGAACTCTCGAACTACCTCTGGCTTGTCTTCTTCTGCTTGAAGTGTTGCAATTGCTACCTTCTTCGGCTTTGCTTTTTATGTGCTTGGCTCCAGGGTAAGGTCTCCACTTTTGAAATAAAAGACCGAATGCTCTGGAATCTCGAACACTACCCTCCTTTGACAACAGTCAATGGTAGCATAGAATGTTCCTAGCCAATCCATACCCAAAACGACATCGAAATTCGGTATGTCCAGCACCTTGAAGTCAGCATAGAGTTCTCTGCTACAGACGACTACTGGACACAGGTCGTATCCTATTGTTGCCTTTAGAACGCTGTTCCCTGAACTGACATTCCAGCTGGATACGAGAGGTTTGACTGGAATCGCATGAGTTCGGACGAACCGTTGCGACATAAAGCAATGAGATGCTCCAGTATCGAAGAGTGCTAGTGCAGGAAGTGAGGCTACTAAGATCGTACCTAAGTTATGTGGGATATGTTTTAGATATAAGATAAAGATATGTGGGTATATATAAAGACTGAAAGAAATCTTGAAAGGAAAGAGTTACCAGTGATGACTTGGCCAGTGGCTTCAGCTTCTTCCACAGTCATTGTGAAAGCCTGTCGTCTCGGTACATTCCTCCTTGCTGGAGGAGCATTCCTCTGTTCATTCTGTTATCCTTGAGGTAAGTTCCTTTAAGCTTGGTGGAACTGACAAGGAGGAGGTGCGGCCGGTCCACGAGGTAATGGAGCTGGGAGAGCGAGTCGTGGAGCAGGTGCCTGGATGACTGGTCGCTGTGGATAGGTAATTGCTGGTCTGGGTGCAATATTTGGATTGAGTCTACGAGGACAAGACCTAATATCATGAGTGGCTGAGCCGCAGACCAAACAAAGGCGATTTGCACGCCGGCAGTCCTTCGCCAGGTGTCCATCCCTCCTGCAGTAGGTGTAAAAGTTAGGGCCGGGCCGGTTGGATGGTACTCCCGGTCTCCTGGGTACAAATGATGGCCTTGAAGAGGCTCCTCCTGCTATCTGGGTTGCAGGGAGCTTCATCCCGGCAGATTGGGGTCTGCCCTTCATCTTCACCACTGCCTCATATCGATGGGCAGCTTTCAGAGCCAGTTCGTGGGTTGGGAAATTCCCTGTAGCTAAGACAACTTGGATCTCCGGATCTAACCCTTGCTGAAATCGTCTGGACCTGATCTCAGCAGTCGGTATCAAGTGTGTCGCAAACCTGTTAAGGTCTTGTGTTAGCTGTGTGGTATGTGATATTTGAAAATCGAATATTGAGGCATATCTTACTTACTGAGCATGGTAAACTCAGCTTCATACTCATCCACAGATTTGGTCCACATCGAACCCTGTTGTAAGTGGATGAATTGCTGCTCCATATCAAATCGGGCAGTCTGTGGAAAGTACTTCTCGTCGAACATGTCGCAAAAAGATTTCCATTCGATCGGCTGGTCAAGACGGCTTTCTTCCTCCTTCCACCAAACTCGGGCGTTGTCAGTGAGTTGCAGCTTCGCAACTCGTACCCAAGCGATCTCTGGCACTTGTGCTGCTGCCAGATCATCCTCAATGCTCTGAGCCCATTCTTCATCTTCTAAAGGGCTCTCTTTCCCCGAAAATTGCTTTGGGTGTAATGCCCGGAATTGCTTTACTCCGGGCTCTTCCACTTCTGGACGGTTCAGTAATATAGCAGTCTGCTGCTGTTGTCCTTTTAGGAGGCTTCAGATTGCCTCAAGCAGCAGCGTCTGCTCATTGATCGGAGCAACAACGGTAGGCGTAAGTGGTAGAGGTGGTGGTTGTTGTTGAAGTTGGTGCTGGTATTGTTTGGAGAATCCATAACCTTGAAAGAAAAAATAGGGTTAGGATAGATTCAAAGTATATGAAATTGTAAGATTTAAGGAATATGAAATGTAAAGAATATTTTTAATTGCTGATTCTTGTATTATATTGCATAGGAATTCATACAAAATTGACCTGCATGTCCATACAGAACTGACCTGCATGGGTCACCAACAAAACCTGTCACGCCCCCACTTCCCAGTGTACGGGTAAGAAGACACGACGAGGCCCGCTACGTATTTACTCAGAAGTAAACAAGCTAAGCGTATCTAAGAAATATAATGTAAATATATATAAGAAGACATGAAGTATAAATGAACAACAACTTTTATTTATTAAACATTTCTTTACAAGTACAACTGAAAATGTAAATACAGGAATGGAAAGCAATGCCTAAAAATGACATGAATTGAAAAGAAAATATATACAAGTATCTAGAGCTCTGGGTCAATGGCGAACTGCTCCAAGTCTTCAGTACTGGGCTCGACCTCCAGAGAGTTCGATCCACCTGACAACATTCCAAAGAAAAAGAGAAGGAATGTCGTCAGCGAACAATCGCTCGATAAGTCCCAAAAATAGGTAAGAATAGACAGATGAATAGACAGATATGAGAATATAACTGGTGAGTTTGTTATGTTAACGCAGTTGTTTGTAGTTTGGTACAGAATATGCCAGTGTATACGATAGGAGTCCCACTGTTCCGGAGACTAAGGTATACGGAGCACAATGAACCGTTAAGCGACGGTACAACAGTAATAGATATTCAGGTTAGGTGTATTAAAGTGACCGTCTCATGCCGCTTCTAACACATTACGGACCAGTCTACCCCTTTAAACCCCCGTAATGTATTTTGTATTGATTGTATTGTTTTGTTTTAAAAGTGGAAGACTTGCCAAAACCAAGATATCATGTAAACAGAATGGATATAAATGGATAGTCATGTAATCAGAGTATATCCATGGTTCAGTTCAGTCGAGTCATGTTGATATAGATTGTATCTGGTATAAATGGATTCATGTTGAAATGGAGTTATACTTGAATCATATTCAAGGATAGATTGATTTCATATTAGTCTGAGACTCAGACTGAGTCAGACCTTTTAAACAGAGTTGAAGTCCTGAATTAATTTTGGTGTTATCGGTAACTGCTACACATGGACGGCAGGATTTGTGTCTTTTCCAAGACAATTACCGTATTGATAACACCATTTTTAGCTTGTCTACCTTAGGTAGGCAAGTACCCATATTCTCCGGCTCCCTGAAGCTTAAGAGAACTGGTCCCGCTTAAATCTATATTTACTAGGGTCCTTATTGTAAATTAATATAACTTGAGGGGGTTTTATGAAAAATAGTTTTGATATATTTTCAAAATAAACCGCAAGTATTTATTTATCGTCTTTAGGGTTTTCATGGATGTATATTTTAAAATATAATGTTTTCTAGTGAATAGAACATGGATTACATTGTATATGATATTTTAATGTAATATTGGAATTGTATTGATTTGTAATGGTAGTTTCATGAAATTTATGATTTCTTTGATTTAGAAAACATGGAATTTATATATAATATATTTAAAGTAGATATTTTGATAATATATATATATATATATATAATAGAGTTTATTTATTAAATAGAAATCACGTTTTTCTTCAAATTGTAATACAAATTCCATCGGGACCGAATGCTCCTTGCGGAGGTCTGCATCTCGCTCTACTAGGCCCGAGAATTTGCTTTAACCCGCACCATCCCGATCGGGATTCTCCAAAATGGGTTGTAGAGGCGCATTTGCAAGGAATTAAATAATACACTTTTAAAGAAAACGGTTTTTGAATGTTTATGGTATTTAAATGTAAACTCGTATTTTCCCATAAACTAATGTTCCAAAAGTCATCGTGCTATGTCAAAAATTTTTGTTGTGATGAGGTAGGTCATTACCTCGTGAGTTTTCTAAAGGTATTATGGGTAAAATGAATAAGCAATATCGTATGTAAACATGATAGTATTTTACCGTAAAAATAAAATAGAAGTTACAATACATATTATTTTGAATTGAAACTTGTTGTGAATGTTGTTTTATGTTTTTTAAATAATCTAAGAAGAAATGATAATTTTTTGTTTAAGAAAAATTTAAGTTTTTAAAGAAAAGAGAATCGGAAGTCTGAATAACTTCGCTTCCAACGAGTTTTGAAAAGTGGAAGTTTTAGACTAGAGGTTGAGAAGAGGAGATGAGACTTACTGGTTGAAATTAGAGAGAAGAGGTAGAGGGAGATTTTGGGATCATCGGGGAGTCGTTTCATCGCCGGATTCTTTCCGAAACGTCGCTGGAACTTCGATCTTTGCTAACTCCACTTGTACAACTTTGGACTTGGAAATTTTAGAGAGTTTTTGTGATAATTTTCATATTGGAGATGACTATGGTGTAGGGGGTATTTATAGGATAGAATTAGGGTTTAGGATAATAAAGAATGGAATTAAAATGTGTATTAAAATGGATTTAAGAGAGGAATTATCACACTATGGATAATTGCAGAGAATTCAAACAATATGGGGATAGTGGGGTTGGCCAAAAGGTGCCAGGGGAAAATTTTCAGAGCATTACCTACGGGGGGGTCCGGCGGCGTTGGCCCTATAGGCAATATCACCGGCCAAATCCGAAGGTGGGGAGCTTGGATTCTTACCACGTGTTGGTGTCGTCTCATATATCTCAGTTCACATGTTTGATTTTGTTGTGACTTTTCATGTTACGTGTTTTGCACGTGTAAACTTTGGAGCTTCTAAAGGTTTAAAAGAAAATCAACAAAAAATATATGTGGCTGGGGGGATTCGAACACAGGGGCTACGTCACAGCAGTGCAAGGATTTACTAATGAGCTACAAGTGCTTTCTTGCTGTTCAAAAACAATTTAAATACTTATAGCATACACATGATTGCAAATACTCCATTTATACATTAATTTTTTAAACAATTTTCTGTACACTAAAACAGAGTTGTTACACAAGGTATTGTGGGCTCCTCAGCCTTGCAAAAATGCCCGGAGGCTTATAAAATTCTAAAAGAGAAAAAGAGGGGATAGCTCAGGCTGCCCGCTCGGCCACCACCTCTCCTTACTCTGCGCCTCCATCAGTGACCACAACGGCGACCTCGGACCCGGCGCTTCCTCAAGCTGCCTCGCCTTCGACGACCAACTCGGCGCCGCCCCCTTGTGGTGCCTCCTCGACGAGGGGGTACTTTGCGCGGAGCTCACGGTCAACGAACTTGGTCATGTCCTCTTTGACGACGTCGAGAGTATTGTGCCACCCAACGGCCACGGAGTCGGCGAGATCGAGGTAAAACTGATCAGACACCTTGTACTCCTCAATGGCCCTCTCCGCCTTGCTCTCCGCGAGCTTCTCCGCTCGCAAGCTGCCCGGACATCCTTTTTGATGGCGTACCTCGACCTTTTTATGGCGTTGAAAAGCCCGTTCGTCTCGTTCATCTGGGCCTGGATAGCCCGGTTAGATTCGGTTAGAAACCGATGGGACTCCTTCAGCTTGGAAACCGTCAGGCCCTTGGTGACCAATCTTAAGTCAAGGAGGGCCGCCTTCTCTTCCGCTTGCTGCAATTGAAGAAGAAGCTCTTCCTCTCGCGAGGAGCATTCGCCCGCCTTCTTCATTGCCGGGGCGACCTCCTCGGACTCCATGACGGCAAGGAGAGTGCGGTGCTGGAGGACCTAAGGAAAGCAGCAAACGTCTTAAAAAAACTGAAACCGAGGAAATAAAACTTAAGAAAATTTTAAGGAATGCCACCGACCTGAACTGCCTCTTGGGCTATTGCGGCTTCATGGTTCCCCGGGGAATCTTAGCCCCAGCCGTCTTCTCCATGTTCGCCAGCAAGCTGTCGGCCACAGATAGCCCCGAGGGCACCTTAATGCAGAAGTCACCCTCCTGCACTTAGATCCTGGCAGGGGGTGGCCGAGAAACCACCCGCTTCTGTCTCTTAAGGGGGGATTCGGCGGGGGGAGTCGTCTCCACCCTAGCTCGGGACGCCGGGTCCCGCACATGCTTCTGTCCCCCCTCCCCCCGCGATTTTCCTCCGGGACTGAGGGAACCGCGGAGGCCTTGGCCGGAGGAGTTTGCCTAGGAGCCGTGCTCGAACCGTGTCGAGATGAGCTTGCTCCACCGGTCTTTCTTCCCTGGGCCTTGGCAGCCATGGTGGCCATAATTTTCGATCGATCCATGGGCTCTGCAAAAAGAAAAAAAGGGGAAAACATAAGGAAAATGTCAGCAACATATAAACGGCAAAAGAGTTTTAGCGAAGTCTAAACAGGTCGTCAAGAACCCTAACTTACCCAAAAAAAAACATGTAGGACTGAGCCCGGCCCAGCTCAGTACCTGCTCGGAGAGCAAGACATCAGTCCGCTGGATCGGATCCCACTGGGACACCACCTTCGCCTCGGGGGCGTTCGACTGCCTCACCCTCGGGCAATTGGCCATGTGCCACTGGGTGGGCACATGCCAATCCTCACCCTCCGGAGGCCCGATGAAGACGAACTTCTCCTTCCATTCATGGATGGAAGAAGAGACGACCAATACTCTGGACCCGGCCGTCCTACCCTTACGTTTTTTAAACGACGGATACACCCACCTCGGCTCTTCCTTACTGGTACCGGGATGATTTTTATAACAAAGAAAAGACAGGAAGAGGCTCAAATCGAAGGGGATCCGATCAAATTTTAACCGGATCAAAAACCCGAGGAGGATCCTCCACGAGTTCGGCGCTAGCTGGCCCGGGGCAAGACGAAAACAATGGAGCACCGCACAAACCTCAGATGAGATGGGCAGACGCATCCCTACCCGGAATGCTTCCAGATACAGGGCAATCTCTTTGGCCCGCACCTGGTCTTCCCGCTCACCCTCTCTGGCTAGACAGAGTGAATAGCCAGAGGGGATATGGAACCGGGCCCAGATGTCGGAAAGCTCTTCCAGACGATTCAAGACTGAGGGCGCATCGCGGGTATTTTCGATGCGCACCTTGGGAGCCCTTGTCGTCGCCCGACGGCGAGTGACAAGGGCGGCCCTGGCCCTGGGGGGATTTCCCGACACAGAAGACGAAGATGAAGAAAAAGAACCCCCTCGGCTATCTGAAGCCGAGGAAGAGGAAGACCCGCTGGACTCGGCCTTAGAAACTGGAGCCTCATCGCTTGACTCTACCCCTATTACATCCAAAGATACCTCGGAGGAAGACATCTAACCTGATTCAAGAAAAGGGTTTGCAGAGGAAAATTCAGTAGAAGATCCGACCTAAGTAGAGGTGCGCCGGGCAATCTTCAAACAAAGAGAGGCAACTAAGGCAAAGTGTCGGCCCTGGGATGGCCCCCTCCTATTTGTACACTCCAAAGAGAACATTCTATGGCCCAGATCGATTCCCGCCAAAACGAAGCATCGCACCTAGCGGCCGTCGAGACTCCATGTGGCGATCGTACATTAGAAACGTCTCTTCGTGGCAGGAGTCTGTGGCGGCCTGTCACGCCCCACCAACCAATGTTGGGCACGTGGCCCTGTCACGACCCGAAAGAGCACGTGACTGGCCCTTGAATCCTATGAAGTCTACAGGACTTCATCTGATCCAAGTAAGCCAAAAGCCCAGAAATCTAAAACCATTTTTAAGAATAATTAAAGAAACTGGTTTTAAGAGGTAAAGGAAAACATGTTTAAAAATCGAGTTTTTAAATAACTAAGCCGAATATGAATTTTTAAAATGTGTAATTTTTCCTAAAAATTTCGGCAGAGTTTCTTTTGTAAAAACTGGCCCGAACGGGGTACAACAAGAAACAATATATATATAACATGATAAAAGACATCCCCAAGCGGGAGCTAGGTCTTCGTCAAACGACGGTCACAACCACACAAGCAATAATAATATACAACGCCAAAGGGCGAGGATCTAAACTGAAAAGAAACTCAAAAACAGCCAGAAACCGCAATACCACTAGCGCGACTCTAAGGTCGAAATAATACAACACTGTCTCTAAGTCTGAACAATATACAAGTTTTGGTTGATGGACAATTCTAGATACAATGAATAATACAAATACAATAGCGGTTCTGATACAAAAGAACCCACCTAACCAAGCAAGTCACCCATATGAAGCAGTGTGCCAGAAATGCCGCTATGGAATCTGTACGGCAAAAACCTGCAAGAACTGGGGCACAACGAGGGTGAGTTGCCAACTCGTGAATAGAAAGATATCTACAAGCAGGAATCGAATGCATGACCCATCCTAGGTCAATACGATCAGATATAAATAAACCTCAAAATGAATAAAGCTGAAGCATGCTAATCTGGCAATATAACCTCTATACATGAGTGTAGTGCCAAGTGCTCGTGCTAGTGCCTCAGGTAATAGTATGTCATGAATATGAGGTATAAACAATGTCATCAAATCTGCACACACGTGGATCCCGTCCACTCGTCACCTACTGACAATAACCATCATGCAAGTATATATCATAAAACCTGTGCATGGAAATATGAGGATATAATCCACCCGTGTCCCTCACGACACATCAATATCATGGAACCGGAGTGCCCAGCATCGGCACTCGAAAACATCATGAAAACTGTGCCCAGCATCGGCACAAAACAGTATCTCGATACCTCTGTATCTCGAAATCTCAATGTCTCAATCACAAAATCTAGGGCGCCGTCAGTCCAGATCGGCCCCTACCATCCATCTCAAGACCACGATGGTATCCTCCGGATATCCGACGCGTCGGGTAAAATCACCGGTAGGTAGTGCTCCCCTGCCAGGCTCAACGTCATCACCACATTCCTCTTGTCCCGGGGTACCGCACCGGGTCCACCATGTACCCGAAACGGTTCATCCGTCTCCTCGAATCGGGTTTCCAAATCCATCAGCAAACTCATGGTGGACGACTCATACATCATGGGAAAACCGCACTTTTTATTTTAAAGAGAGAAAGGAAGTTTATATAAGTTTTGCGGTTTTCCCCCAAATCCAGAAAATCTCATGGAAATCCGAATCCAATCCTCAATAGCATGTAAACAGTGCATATAGGCATAAAAATCCATGAATAATAACATGCATGATGTAACAAGTAATAATTACAATGTCTAATCTAGCATATAAGACAAGTACACTAATATCATGTCTAAATTATTAGCTAACAACCTATGTCGATGCAATAATATTTTCTAAGGTATACGTGACATGGCAATTACCGATGAAGATGTGAGTGAGCCGGCAAGTAAGTGTACGTGGTACATACGCATCATCGGTAATGGTGCTGGTGTCCTAACAGCATAACATCAATAATGGAGTATGAAACATAATATAAGCATGCGATGCAAATAGCAGGAATATGCGGAAACGAATAATTAACGCAAAAGCACATAACCTGCCCCAATAGATATGTCATGCAACCTTGCCTTTTGAAATAAGACGAATCAGGGCTTTTGGTAAAGTAAGGGCTACGGTGTTTTAAGAAAAGATGTATCATTTGAAAATATCCGTATAACCCTTCTGCTTATCCTTAAAATATCTCCGATTCGTTAGTTTTGAAATAGGTATGACTCGGTCTAGTCTAATGTCTACCAAGTAATCTAGACAGGAGGGGTATGAAACCACCTAAATCTGAGTCGGTATATATATATATAGATATGATAGTCGGTGATCTCGCCTCAATAACATATCGTAAGATATCCTCGAGTTATGAGTGCGGATCTATCATCAATATCGGCTCGTACGGTAGATCGTCGTACGGCATCCCAATAGCTGGTTAGGGGTCAATATCACCCAATCTCATCACATAACAGGTATCACTATCATCAGATCGCACAATCTGGGGTACTACTCTAAGTCTAGTACAAAACGATACCATCTATCAAGTATGAATGCGGGTAAAGCACATGTCCAAAGGCCCGCTAAAACTATCATATCGCACCTCAAAAGGCGACTGTGTCACACCGCCGATCTCACGGCCTCACATCAAGTGACACCTCAAACCCACGTATCATCCTCAAATCCCGTATATAAACATATAGTCCCATACCCATGTGTAGATATACACACCAACAAATGAGAGAATGAATGCAAGAATGTGTGTAAGTAAATGTGTAAATGTAGGTATGAGTGCAATCGCTACCCTAGGGTTCGCACTATACTACACCAACAATCTTAGCATCAAAATACCATTATCAATGATCCTATCCACACATAATAAATATACGTGTGTATACGTATTCGTATACAACACCACGGACTGCGGGGGTGCTATACGCCATCCACCCGACTTTTCCCCGTAGATATAAATCTACTCACCTGTATCCTGCGTGTCGGTGTCGATATCACCGTCATCTTCTGCATCGCCTCGGATCGTCGCGGGGTACCGATCGATCCGTGTCCTTCGGTCTTCAATCCGCTCCCATAGCTTGTTGCGGCTGTCCCGGTGAAATCCGCTCTCCGATCTCCTCGTCGGAAGGGCATCACATCAAGGAATCTTTATACGGGCTCCCGCCTCGAACCGAGGCAACTCGGACATGAAGTTTGCTAGTCGACATGTCCAAGAATGTAGGATATCTTGTCTCGAGGCATCCAAACTATTGGGTGGAGGTGAATTGGAGTTGCCACTTGGTGAAGGAGAAATGTGAGCAAAGGAAAGTTGCAAGTCAAGGAAATCATTGTGAGGCTCGGCCACAGCAACATGCTCTGGAGATTTCTTAGAGTTGGAGTTGTAATCTAAAGTGGTGCTCTGTGGAATTTTCAAATTGGAGAGAGAAGATAATTGTGGTGAAGTGAATGATTAATTAATCCAAAGAAATTCCAACCAACCCCTCAACATAAAACCTCACCATCCTAAGCTCCCCAGCCCCACACCACACCAAAACCCCTCACGTTTTGGGGCAGCCCCCATAATTGCAGAGAAACCCCAGCCCCCTAAACTCAGCCAACACCCAAAAAAAACACAAAAAAACCATGCCTCATAAATGAAGCATGCACAGTGCTCGGCAGCCCCCATCCCCCACAGTGCAAGTAATGGCAAGAGGGAAAAGGTCAATGGTCACATGGTCCAACCCATACCTCTCTCTCACCAACCACATTCTTTTCTCTTTTCTTTTCTTTTCTTTTCCTTTTCTTTTCTTAAATCCAAACCTTCTCACATCAATAGTGATCCCAAAATAAAACCATGGCTAGAAAAATATAACACAAGTCCAAAATGATATGTGCACAATTTTGCACAAAAAGCCAAAAATCCGATTAGCGATTTTTAATCGCGATTAGCACTAAATTAGCATATAAATGATCACAAACACTTAAAAATGGCATAATTCCAATAAATAACCCATTTTAGAATTTTCCATAATTTTCCATAATTTTTCTCCATTTATTTGCATTTAATTATTAATTTAATATTAAAATAATCAATAAAATAATATTAAATCATAAAAATTCCTAAAAATAATATTTTATTATTTGGAAATGTTACAATCTACCCCCCTTAAAGAAATTCGGTCCCCGAATTTAAATTTAAAACCCCCAAGTACTAAAACATTTCGATACAAATCCCAAGTTGTCGGGGCTCCGAAATCATCAATACACAAAATGTCACAGCGCAATGCATGCGCATGGGTACTGAGCAGATAACTCAAAAACAACGCTCCATCAAGCATCCCGCAATCATCGGAGTCAAGGTAAAAACACAATGTCAAATCCAATACAAAACCGATATGATATGGAACAAAACTACACATGTAGACATCCAATCTATACATGTAAATAGCTGATGCAAAAGCATGCCAAATCTTTTTAAGTCGCTGTGCGATGCACCTAACACTGCACAGTGGCGGACGTTTTTCATAAGAAAAACTATATATGTATATATCCTTTGTTTAATAAGCACGTTCCGCCATTTTGAAAACAATCAGAAGGGTTCCCTTGTTTTTAAAACGTCTCGTGTCATATCAGACACGTAGGTATATATATATCGAGACTATAGCTCGCTCCTTGGAAATCCCTTCAACTATCAATGCATGCAAAATATACCCAGGTACTGTCCTCTGACTAGTCCTGCTCAGTATGAAAATAAATATCCGAAATCATAAAAGTGTACTGCTCCAAAAGGAATAAATCCCAAAAATGCACATAACACAATCCTGTGCGTCTGGTGCGCACGGAAATCAAAAATCCAAATATGTGCTAAACAGGTGCACAAATCAACACCTAGGTGCAACGTGTGTGCACGAAGCATCTGTCATAGGCAACGTGTATGCCTGACAGCCACAAATCCGGTGCATCTGACATGCACGAAGAATCTCGATTTAGTGCATCGGGTGTGCACCAAAATCGTATCTCAAAACATATGCGCCCAACATGCGCAAAAATCCAAATCGGTGCATCCATCGTGCACGAATGAAAATCTAAACCCTGCGCACTCAACATGCACGGAATCACAAAATCCAACAGCAAACGCCGAACATGCGTAAGTCACATCAAAAGCACGGAGTGCAAAAGTCAACCATCAATATCAGGGTCAAAATCAACGATATAATGCGGCTCAAACCAAAATCAAGTGTACCGCAAAGGAAAATCTCACAACCGTGTGCATCAGCGTGCACAAATCAAATCATAACACCAAAATGCATGAAAACTATGCTGGAAGCATAAATCAAATCACCGGCATAAAATAGGCACGAAATCACAATCAATACCTCCAGAATAATAGTGACGCGCCAGTTATAAATGCCCAATAAGTGCAATCATGGTGCACGAAAACAGAAATCATAGAACTCAGTCATCGAAACCAAATCACGAAAACGGATCGCCAAAATACCGAAATCCCAAACTGACAGATACGTGATAGTCGAATCACAAAATCACAAATCATAATTACTGTCGTCGGTATATCCTCCCTCGAAGTCGAGAAGGTGCCGGTACATCCAATTCTAGCGGCGCAAGATCTCCACTTGCCTCTTGCTCGCGGCTGGCATCCTCTGCCTCTGGTTCCTGATATTTCCTGTAGATTACCAATCTCGCAATCCATCGGCTCACCGGACCGGTCAGGAGTGCTGATAGGAACGATTCCGTTCTGGCACTTCTTTGTCACCTCTCGGTCAATCCTCACGACCGCTCGTAAGGCAGCATATCACTGGCGTCGGCCTCTGGCTCTCTGAATGCACGTCACACATCTGATCCTGGGTGCAAACATCATTGCAGCAATGTCCTGGAAGGAATCCTGCTTAAGGTCTCTTCCGATCATGCCTATGCCGATCTGTACGGAGGCTGGCTCTCCTGCACAACCTCTCCTCGCTCAAAAGACACCTGTGTCCTCAGCACAATATTTCCTCGGAAACTGGTCACATTCCAACGTCTCTGTAAGCATATCAGGTCTCTAGTCTCGACGGGAAGCAATGACAGCTCGTCAGTGTCTCACACGAACCTCTTATTCCACTTGTCTCTATCGTCGTCCACTATGACGTCACGCCAAGCTACGATGCACTGCACTGTTCTCGGCCACGGCCAATCTGAAGTCTCTCACACGGACTCGAAATCGCGTACTCTGTAGCTTCATCATTCTGTAGCAGATGTCAGGCCGAACAGGTCCTCGGGAATACGTCCCAACCATCGGAGGAATACTCATCACTCGTCCGTCCTTGATCAATTCGCAACGCGTCTGGGTAAGTTCCTTTATCCGATCCTGGTCAACTACCTCGTCGACAATGCCGAACTCTGGCCTGCTGGGTGCGCGCAGTACGACCACTCCTGGTCTAGGTCTTCTCGTAACGTACTCCAGAAAGGTCCTGTCGAGGTTCCTTTCTCAAATCTCAATCCTGCCGAATTGCCCGGAAGTCATCATCCAAAGCTGAAGCTAAAGCTTATTCCGGAACGGCTGCATACTTATCGCGCTTCTTTCTGGAAGATATATCCATATACCACGCCTCTGGGTGCGTATCACATCTCTAAAGTCAGCGGAGTGGGACGTCATCTCGTCGAAATCTCGTACGAACTCTTTTCTTCACTCTGCTCAAACGTCGACTGATTCGGACTCGTCTCACCATGGCTGCATGTACTGTGCTCCAACGGCTATGCTCGCATCTGGAGTCTCCCAAGCAGTGTCCTATCACGATATCCGAAAGATGTCGAACCATCCGATCGACTCGTCAGATCCTCATGATCCCCCAAGAGCTCACATCTCGGGTACAGTTTAATAGTATCGAGTACATGCCACAGCGTCGGTGGTCCAGCCGTAGAAGGGCAAACCCAAGCCTCACTAATGGCGCCGCGGAACCGCCGTAAACCCTAAGGTTCAAAGGCTGTCACACGGTCATTAAGTCGAGTTAGGGTTTCATTCTTCTAGAGGGTCCATAGAATCACCTGCATGTCTTTCCGTATACTTTAAACTTGGAAAATAGGCTCCTGACATTCGATCGTCTCTATCGACTCTTAACGAACCTGCGTGAAGTCGTCTCTATCTGGAATCGATTCACCTGATGGCCTCGCATCGGGGTAAGCGAACTCACCACACGTCCTAGTCATTTGTCCTCAGGTGACTAGCGACTCGCTATCATCTCTCTAAGAACATGCTCATGCTGCAGTAGCTCCAACCATCTGGGCGATATCTCATCATTTGCAGCAACAACTGGCTCATACGCCTGTACGCCGAACAGCGCCTCAATCCTCCAGGAAAGGCAACGCATTGGCGGTCATCTCTGAATCGGTCTGCTCTAGATCTGAGTAAGACTCTCCACACTGGAAATCTTCAACTCAACTGGGCCCGCTCCGGCGCAAAATCGGACGAATCACCTTCGTCTCTCAAACCGGGTAGACTAGCTATCATCTGTCGCATATCTGCCTGAAAGCTCCGGCAATCTCAGCTCGTAAGCTCCGAAAGCAACATCCTGTCAATCTCAGCCACGGCTGGTCCATCTGTCTGCACGGTAGGCGACATCACAATCTCTGAGGTATGCTGTACATCAACAGTCCTCTTTCAACAGGCAGCTCTAACAATGGCCCGATCATCCGGTGCAAATCCAAGCACTCGCCTCCACTAGAGGTCATAATCACCAACACTAACTCGAGACGTTCCCATGTCACCAGAAAACACAATGGTCGGCCCTCGTACCAAACGAGGCCGTAACCCTAGCAGCAGCCCAAACTGCGCTCAAACATGGTGACAGGAACCTCAATCGAGTATCAAAAGAGCACATCAATGGCAAGAAAGGAAACAACAGATCCAAAGTGGATACATGATCATAGGAAGGAACAGTATCAATGAAGGTATAATCATGAAACTAATAGAATCGGGAATCTCAAATGGATGTATAATCCAGGATATGAAGAGAATCACTGATCTCTAAAGAAATGTACATCCTATGGTTCCTTAAGCGGAGTGGCGTGTCGTAAGTATGCCGCGGAACATACCAACGGTACGTCACTCTACTTTAGTCACCTATTCCATCAACCAAGGGTCATCCTACGCGAAGAAAGTTCGGGTCTAATACCCCTTCGACCAAGTCTAAGTTCCGTAAGGTCAAGCCTAAGTTCCGCATATAGATAACGCCCTAGGCTCCACATAGTCAAACTCAGACTCGAACCAAGGTCAATCTAGCGCTCTGATACCAACTTTGTCACGACCCGAAAGAGCACGTGACTGGCCCTTGAATCCTATGAAGTCTACAGGACTTCATCTGATCCAAGTAAGCCAAAAGCCCAGAAATCTAAAACCATTTTTAAGAATAATTAAAGAAACTGGTTTTAAGAGGTAAAGGAAAACATGTTTAAAAATCGAGTTTTTAAATAACTAAGCCGAATATGAATTTTTAAAATGTGTAATTTTTCCTAAAAATTTCGGCAGAGTTTCTTTTGTAAAAACTGGCCCGAACGGGGTACAACAAGAAACAATATATATATAACATGATAAAAGACATCCCCAAGCGGGAGCTAGGTCTTCGTCAAACGACGGTCATAACCACACAAGCAATAATAATATACAACGCCAAAGGGCGAGGATCTAAACTGAAAAGAAACTCAAAAACAGCCAGAAACCGCAATACCACTAGCGCGACTCTAAGGTCGAAATAATACAACACTGTCTCTAAGTCTGAACAATATACAAGTTTTGGTTGATGGACAATTCTAGATACAATGAATAATACAAATACAATAGCGGTTCTGATACAAAAGAACCCACCTAACCAAGCAAGTCACCCATATGAAGCAGTGTGCCAGAAATGCCGCTATGGAATCTGTACGGCAAAAACCTGCAAGAACTGGGGCACAACGAGGGTGAGTTGCCAACTCGTGAATAGAAAGATATCTACAAGCAGGAATCGAATGCATGACCCATCCTAGGTCAATACGATCAGATATAAATAAACCTCAAAATGAATAAAGCTGAAGCATGCTAATCTGGCAATATAACCTCTATACATGAGTGTAGTGCCAAGTGCTCGTGCTAGTGCCTCAGGTAATAGTATGTCATGAATATGAGGTATAAACAATGTCATCAAATCTGCACACACGTGGATCCCGTCCACTCGTCACCTACTGACAATAACCATCATGCAAGTATATATCATAAAACCTGTGCATGGAAATATGAGGATATAATCCACCCGTGTCCCTCACGACACATCAATATCATGGAACCGGAGTGCCCAGCATCGGCACTCGAAAACATCATGAAAACTGTGCCCAGCATCGGCACAAAACAGTATCTCGATACCTCTGTATCTCGAAATCTCAATGTCTCAATCACAAAATCTAGGGCGCCGTCAGTCCAGATCGGCCCCTACCATCCATCTCAAGACCACGATGGTATCCTCCGGATATCCGACGCGTCGGGTAAAATCACCGGTAGGTAGTGCTCCCCTGCCAGGCTCAACGTCATCACCACATTCCTCTTGTCCCGGGGTACCGCACCGGGTCCACCATGTACCCGAAACGGTTCATCCGTCTCCTCGAATCGGGTTTCCAAATCCATCAGCAAACTCATGGTGGACGACTCATACATCATGGGAAAACCGCACTTTTTATTTTAAAGAGAGAAAGGAAGTTTATATAAGTTTTGCGGTTTTCCCCCAAATCCAGAAAATCTCATGGAAATCCGAATCCAATCCTCAATAGCATGTAAACAGTGCATATAGGCATAAAAATCCATGAATAATAACATGCATGATGTAACAAGTAATAATTACAATGTCTAATCTAGCATATAAGACAAGTACACTAATATCATGTCTAAATTATTAGCTAACAACCTATGTCGATGCAATAATATTTTCTAAGGTATACGTGACATGGCAATTACCGATGAAGATGTGAGTGAGCCGGCAAGTAAGTGTACGTGGTACATACGCATCATCGGTAATGGTGCTGGTGTCCTAACAGCATAACATCAATAATGGAGTATGAAACATAATATAAGCATGCGATGCAAATAGCAGGAATATGCGGAAACGAATAATTAACGCAAAAGCACATAACCTGCCCCAATAGATATGTCATGCAACCTTGCCTTTTGAAATAAGACGAATCAGGGCTTTTGGTAAAGTAAGGGCTACGGTGTTTTAAGAAAAGATGTATCATTTGAAAATATCCGTATAACCCTTCTGCTTATCCTTAAAATATCTCCGATTCGTTAGTTTTGAAATAGGTATGACTCGGTCTAGTCTAATGTCTACCAAGTAATCTAGACAGGAGGGGTATGAAACCACCTAAATCTGAGTCGGTATATATATATATAGATATGATAGTCGGTGATCTCGCCTCAATAACATATCGTAAGATATCCTCGAGTTATGAGTGCGGATCTATCATCAATATCGGCTCGTACGGTAGATCGTCGTACGGCATCCCAATAGCTGGTTAGGGGTCAATATCACCCAATCTCATCACATAACAGGTATCACTATCATCAGATCGCACAATCTGGGGTACTACTCTAAGTCTAGTACAAAACGATACCATCTATCAAGTATGAATGCGGGTAAAGCACATGTCCAAAGGCCCGCTAAAACTATCATATCGCACCTCAAAAGGCGACTGTGTCACACCGCCGATCTCACGGCCTCACATCAAGTGACACCTCAAACCCACGTATCATCCTCAAATCCCGTATATAAACATATAGTCCCATACCCATGTGTAGATATACACACCAACAAATGAGAGAATGAATGCAAGAATGTGTGTAAGTAAATGTGTAAATGTAGGTATGAGTGCAATCGCTACCCTAGGGTTCGCACTATACTACACCAACAATCTTAGCATCAAAATACCATTATCAATGATCCTATCCACACATAATAAATATACGTGTGTATACGTATTCGTATACAACACCACGGACTGCGGGGGTGCTATACGCCATCCACCCGACTTTTCCCCGTAGATATAAATCTACTCACCTGTATCCTGCGTGTCGGTGTCGATATCACCGTCATCTTCTGCATCGCCTCGGATCGTCGCGGGGTACCGATCGATCCGTGTCCTTCGGTCTTCAATCCGCTCCCATAGCTTGTTGCGGCTGTCCCGGTGAAATCCGCTCTCCGATCTCCTCGTCGGAAGGGCATCACATCAAGGAATCTTTATACGGGCTCCCGCCTCGAACCGAGGCAACTCGGACATGAAGTTTGCTAGTCGACATGTCCAAGAATGTAGGATATCTTGTCTCGAGGCATCCAAACTATTGGGTGGAGGTGAATTGGAGTTGCCACTTGGTGAAGGAGAAATGTGAGCAAAGGAAAGTTGCAAGTCAAGGAAATCATTGTGAGGCTCGGCCACAGCAACATGCTCTGGAGATTTCTTAGAGTTGGAGTTGTAATCTAAAGTGGTGCTCTGTGGAATTTTCAAATTGGAGAGAGAAGATAATTGTGGTGAAGTGAATGATTAATTAATCCAAAGAAATTCCAACCAACCCCTCAACATAAAACCTCACCATCCTAAGCTCCCCAGCCCCACACCACACCAAAACCCCTCACGTTTTGGGGCAGCCCCCATAATTGCAGAGAAACCCCAGCCCCCTAAACTCAGCCAACACCCAAAAAAAACACAAAAAAACCATGCCTCATAAATGAAGCATGCACAGTGCTCGGCAGCCCCCATCCCCCACAGTGCAAGTAATGGCAAGAGGGAAAAGGTCAATGGTCACATGGTCCAACCCATACCTCTCTCTCACCAACCACATTCTTTTCTCTTTTCTTTTCTTTTCTTTTCCTTTTCTTTTCTTAAATCCAAACCTTCTCACATCAATAGTGATCCCAAAATAAAACCATGGCTAGAAAAATATAACACAAGTCCAAAATGATATGTGCACAATTTTGCACAAAAAGCCAAAAATCCGATTAGCGATTTTTAATCGCGATTAGCACTAAATTAGCATATAAATGATCACAAACACTTAAAAATGGCATAATTCCAATAAATAACCCATTTTAGAATTTTCCATAATTTTCCATAATTTTTCTCCATTTATTTGCATTTAATTATTAATTTAATATTAAAATAATCAATAAAATAATATTAAATCATAAAAATTCCTAAAAATAATATTTTATTATTTGGAAATGTTACAGGCCCGTAACGCAACTGGCAATCAAGCGAAACGGTGCCCCCTCTTTAAAGCGCAATCATTTCACCAATCCGCTGACGTCATAGGGGATACGCGCAAAAGTAAGGCGCATGGGGAGACGTCACGTGGACTCGAAAATCGAAACGACGTAACCGCCAAATGCTATGTCGTTGCCGGAAAATCCACCACGAAAAATCCTCGGCTCCTAGCTGAGCAGAGAAAATCAAGAAGGCCACTCTCAACTCGACCCATAAATAGGTCAAAACGAGAGTGGGGGGCTAATGATGATGATCATAAGTAGGAACTCCTCATATCACGACACGTAGCGGATGACGTGTCATCCACGTAAGCCCGCTAGGCTCCTGGGGGTTGCGGAGGTAGAATCAGTGTGTTACATCGGAGACTTTTTTCGGGCATCGTCTCCAAGGTTACACCCCCACTTCTTGCCCCCGAGCAATCCAGCAGTCGAACTTACGCCCTTTTTGGTCGTCTCCGAACTGTTGCTGGGCTAAGCTTCCTTGGTCTCCCGGCTCGTCAGCGAGCCATCCATCGAGCCGAGCTTGTTCGGCCCCCCGATCAACCGAGAGTGCGGAGCCCAAATGACCCCGTAACGGCTCCGTGTATCTCGCTAACGCATGATATCCGCCGCCCCACGTCCCGCGTCCCATGCTGGTGCGTCCCCCCATTAATGAGCGTATCCCGCTATTAATGGACGGATCCCGCCATCGATGCGGGCATAACGCAAGGGCATAACGAACGGCGAGGATCTCGTGCCGGCTCGCTCCATGTGACCACTATATAAACCTCTCTTTCAGACAACTCAGGTAAGGCAAACTAATTCTAATACCCCGCTACTATGCTCTTATTTCTCGGGGCTAACTTGATCGTCGGAGTGTCCTATGGTGGTCATCCTCCCCGGGACTTCCTTTGCAGATAGCTCGGCGTCGACACCAACCCATTGAGATTCACACATTCAGTCCCCACATCAAATCTCAACCACTCAAAACCTCTCGCGATTAGATCGACGGAAGACAACATCTGAGGGAGATTCAGACATCCATCAGAGGGACAATGGGATGCAATTTGTTGGGAGGGAACTAAATATTGATATGGTTGGGGTTAATTTTGTCCATACACAAGCAGTGGTCTGGATTTATCAAATAAAGATTTGACAATATGGCCATCGTAAAACTCTGATCAATTTCGTTTTTTTAATAATGAACTTTCTCCGTCTTAAAGCAACTTACCCATTTTGAGTTGACATGTCAAACCACGTCTTTAGAATAAATTGCTATAAAAGTTTCATCAAAATTCCTTTTAATAAAAGATGAGTATAGTTTTACCATACTTAATACGCTCCTTGAATCAAGGGCCTTTTTTATGACTCCAATTCTGAATATTTCAACCTTTTCAACCGTAGCAATCTTTTTAATTGGTTATTTACATGCACGTCCGGTAGAAGTCAAACTTGGATTGCCCTCCAACCACATAGCATACCAAATATGCATGCTAATTTTTCTTAGATGAAAAACTGCCTAATAACACGAGTTACAAACATTAGAACCTGTTGTGTCTATTAGCTTGCACAATCATAGAATATTTTCTCCATTTAAGACATGGCCATCAAACAACTATGCTTAGGCATTGGGAGCAGATCATAGATAAACCTAAACTAATATCATAATATACCTAAACTATCTCTGAAGCCCCTTCTAAAACTCATGATGGATTAAACACTGGTGAGTTTGGATTACAATAACAAAATATAAGAAATTTGGTCCGGCTAAACATCTTTAATGTGATGCAGAGCTCGTTCATCGTAGAGAGAAGCCGAAGATCGTCTGATGGAGATGCCAAGTTTTGTCACATAGCTATGCAGGATGATGCTAACGGAGGAGAAGAATAAAGATACTGATGGAAGAGACGACTCGAGATACCGATGGGGGAGACGACCAGCTTGACGAAGGACCGATCGGCGGTCAGGAAGTTGACAGGAAGAGACGGTCGGAGAGTTGCCAAAGGAAGCGACGGTCAGGGGGTTGCTAGAGGAAGCCACAACTGCTACATCCTGGAGGCACCTAAGAAAGGTGCGATTGATGTAGATAGTGGAGGGCCGATGAAGAGGAGGATAGGCATGGAGGACCGATAACGTCGAAGGTTGGCGTTAGAGGGCCGGTGACAAGGAGGATCAGCAGCGAGAAGGAGGCTTGGTGAAGAGGTTTTCATGGAAGCCGAGGAGGAGGATCAACAACGAGGAGGATTCGGAAACAAAGGTCGACAGACGTGGAAAGGAGACCGAGAAAGAAGCTTAAGTATGTGGACATATCTGAAATGGTGAGGGCTTGAGCGGATCTAGAGCGGGCTCGGACAAGGACTGAGCGAGGGTGCAGGTCAAGCACTGTAGGGTTAGCTTAGCACCTTAGCAAGGTTTTGGTAAGCATCGATCGTGCTATTTTAAAATTTTAGGGTGCTAAACAAACCAACCAAGTAATCGAACTAGAGAATTAGGGTTAGCTTTGCATGTAAACAACTTTACAACTAAGTGATTTACGGATTACAACCTTTGTAGTCCGTTCCTTTGCTTCATAAGCTTCGAGTAGTGGTCCCTTCGCTGCGATCTAAGAACTCCCGGACTCTTGAGAGGCTCCATAAGTCGAATGATTCATGCTTGCTTGAAAACTTCGAAATCCAAGATGATCTACTTCGAGCAAACACGAACTCAAGGTATGACTTCACTAATATGGAATTAGTGAAGCTAACACACTAATCTATATGGCTAGTATAGAAGAGGATGATGAAGTAGGAATTTTGCTCTCTTCAGTTTTCTTTTTCTCACAATCTTCCATCACAAGATCAAAATCTAGAAAGCTTTTGCAATGAGGAAGAAGAAGATGAAGTGATGAAAAATAATTGAAGTGAGGTTAGAAATGCAATCTTGGGTGAGTATATGGCATGCACTAACTCATGTAGAGAGTTAACCATGGCTATGTGTAATGGTTATGTTAACAAAACATCTCAAGTGAAACCAAAAGGGTGGGCTAAGTCAATGGTTATCTACAACCTTCTCCAAGCTTCTAACCATGAGTCATTTCCACTTAATTTTGAATTACTTGATATAAACAGAAACCCAAACATTATTAATAGCATGATGTAAGTCTCATACACTCTTGTTACATGTATAACCAAACATGTCACATTAATAATATATATCACATATATATCATTTGTGAACAAAAGAAAATAATAAAATAAACATATAACACATATATCTTAAATGTATCATAAGTGAGAATAATAAATACTTAAGTGAGCATATAATATGTATCATTTTATCGAATCAACATTTGATCCGATAACCCGGCTATATCACATATACCAGGCCGATATCACATATCGCGAGAATAGAATACGGTATCACATACACGTATCAATCTCGGTCCCGCACATATCACATATGTGCTTCTACTCCGTTTCGCCTGAGCCAGGAAACCTATGTGTAGGATTCTAAAGACTCGTCAATATGTCGGCAATAGGTGATGATCATACCAAACACCTACAAGCTGCAAGAGGACAGCTAAACGTAACGGCCACCCGGGTATTGAGCGACAAGAAGATCAACAAGTAAGCCTGTACATACTCCTGCGAATCCAATCAGTAAACACTACCGTATAGTCCGGTCTCTTCGTCTGATATGTCGCATATCCATTCTAGGAGTGGTACACGTCAGACCCCAGTAGCCGATAAGTCGTGTCGATGTGAGGCTCATAACAGGTCGAGAAACTACTGATAACACTTACCAGTAGATCTCTATATCAGCCCTGGCCAGGGATTTCCAGTTATAGCCAATCGAACACAGCGCAACATCAATCCCCAATACCGGGAGAGACGAAACCCCTCCTATCGCTCATTGCCTCCATGTGATTCGGGACTGTACCCAAAGGCCACCGTTTTACACGTTCTCTTGAACGTGGTAAGGTGGAAATTAAAGCACAGTAAAAATCACACAATACTCTATAACAATATCGGGTCTACAGACTAACCTGTACCAGTGTCACAGAGAACTGCTATCTGACGATAGGTATAATACCAACAAGGAGTTCTCGGCGAGTCCGTTCAGTGTACCCAGTCTTCACTGAGCAACTGTATACCATCTTTGATGTCAAACTGACACCAATGGATGTGGGATCATCCATCGCCCATCATATGGGTCATGATGCGTATACGCTAGTCTACTCTGGAGTATCGATGCCCTGTTTCGATACACCCTCGACTAGGAACAGATATAGGATGTACTTGTGGACTACCTTCGTCCTACTAGTATGATCTGCATCATACTCCTAGTAGTCAAGTACATATCATAAGGGCTTTATCAATATGTGAGAGTAAGACAGTAACACAATATAAGTCAACATGTTAAGACAAAGAGAACCAAATAGCATACTATCATATCGAGCAAGAAAGTCCTCTATATATATATCCAAGCATCCACTATAATATACATCATATGTACAACAATGGCCTCTAGGGCATATACATAACTAACAATCTCTCACTTGCACTAAGGCTAGCTGTTTTAGTATCTCATACCCAACATCCCGAAGAGTCTCTCAAATTGTATCCGGGGAATGGCCTTCGTGAATGGATCCGCAGTGTTATCCTTCGTGCCTACTCTCCTGACCTCGATCTCCCGGCGATCAACTATCTCCCGGATCAGGTGATACCGCCTCAGAATATGTCTGGATCTCTGATGGGACCTGGGTTCCTTGGCCAAAGCCACAGCTCCATTGTTATCACAATACAAAGGTATTGGATACTCAATGGACGGAACCACTCCAAGTTCAGTTATGAACTTCTTCATCCAGACAGCCTCTTTGGCAGCATCGTTGGCAGCGATGTATTCAGGCTCCATCGTCGAGTCTGCCACGATTTCCTGTTTGGAACTCTTCCAACAAACCGCTCCTCCATTGAGGGTAAAGACAAATCCCGAGTGCGACTTAGAGTCGTCCTTATCACTTTGGAAGCTTGAATCGGTAAAGGACTCCACCTGGAGTTCTACGTTACTATACACTAAGAACATCTCTTTAGTCCTTCTCAAGTACTTGAGAATGTTCTTCACAGCTGTCCAGTAACTCTCTCTTGGATCTGCTTGATACCTACTCACTACACTTAGTGAGTATGATGCATCGAGTCTGGCACATAGCATCGCGTATATGATAGAGCCTACTGCCGAAGCATAGGGTATCCCTTGCATGCGAGCTCTCTCCAAATCAGACTTGGGAGACATCTCTTTGGAGAGAGTGAGTCCATAGATCGTGGGTAAATTCCCACGTTTGGATTCTTCCATACTAAACCTCTTTAGTATGGTGTCAATGTACCTGGATTGGGATAATCCCAGTATCCGCTTAGATCTATCTCTATAGATCTTAATTCCCAAGATGCAGGAGGCATCACCTAGATCTTTCATTGAGAATCTTTGTGATAAGAAGAGCTTGACCGAGTGCAGCATAGGAACATCATTTCTTATCAAGAGTATGTCATCCACGTACAATACGAGGAAGACAACCTTACTCTCTGCCACCTTCTTGTACATACAAGGTTCATCTACGTTTTTGATGAAGTCAAACTCTTTGACTACAACATCAAAACAGATATTCCAACTCCGCGATGTCTGCTTTAACCCGTAGATAGATTTAAGCAGCTTGCACACCTTTCCGGTGCATCCACTGTCTACGAAGCCCTCTGGCTGAGTCATATACACGCACTCTTCTAAATCACCATTTAGAAAGGCGGTCTTAACATCTATTTGCCAGATTTCGTAGTCATGGTATACAACAATGGCAAGTAAGATCCGGATGGACTTAAGCATAGCCACTGGAGAAAAGGTTTCGTCATAATCTACACCTGGTCGTTGACGAAAACCCCTTGCAACAAGTCTAGCTTTGAAAGTCTCAACTTTTCCATCTACACCAAGTTTCTTTTTAAAGATCTATTTGCTCCCAATGGGTTTTACCCCTTCAGGAGCAACTTCCAAAGTCCATACTTTGTTGGTGTACATGGATTCCATCTCAGATCGCATTGCATCCAGCCGTTTCACAGAATCTCCACTCGTGATGGCCTGCTCGAAGCTAGTCGGGTCATCATCTTTCATGATGCAGTCCTCGCTTCCACCATCAATGAGAAAACCGTAGTATCTCTCAGGTGGATGAGGAACCCTACTAGATCGGAGGAGTGGCTGAGGTTCGTCGGGAACTACCGAATCATGTGGTTCCAATAAATCATCAATTGCAGTTTGTGCTGCTGGAACTTCTTCCAGCTCTACCCCTTTGCCACTAATTTCTTTTGCAAGAAATTCCTTTTCTAAAAAAGGTGGCATATTGAGAAACAAACACCTTTTGTTCCTCAGCGTGGTAAAAAATATATCCTTGTGAATTCTTTGGATATCCCACAAACTTGCATATAACTGATCGTGCCTCGAGTTTGTTCAGATTTTTCCTTTTGACATAGGCCGGACAACCCCATATCTTAACTCGTTTAAAATATGGTCTCTTCCCACTCCATATCTCATGTGGTGTGGTATGTATAGATTTAGATGGAACTTGATTCAATAGGTATGCTGCTGTCTCAAGCGCATGACCCCAAAAGGAAATAGGTAACTCAGCGGTGCTCATCATAGAGCGCACCATATCTAATAGGGTGCGGTTACTCCGTTCTGATACGCCGTTGTGTTGTGATGCATATGGAGGAGTAAGATGAGAGAGAATCCGATTCTCTTTTAGATAATCCTGGAACTCATTGCTCAAGTATTCTCCTCCTCGATCAGATCGAAGGATCTTAATACCTTTACCCGTTTGGTTCTCGACTTCTTGCTTATATTCATTGAATTTCTCAAAAGCTTCAGACTTGTATTTCAACAGGAACACATGTCCGTATCTTGAGAGATCGTCTGTGAATGTAATGAAGTACGGGGAACCATTCCTGGCATGTGTAGACATGGGACCGCACACATCACTATGTATAAGTCCTAAGAGTTCCGTAACTTTTTCTCTGTGTTCACTAAACGGAGTTTTGTTCATCTTTCCTTTGAGACATGAATGACAAGTTTCATAAGATGATAATTCGAACGGATTCAAGTATCTATCCTTATGCAACTTAGCAAGTCGTGTCGCATTGACATGACCTAGTCTACAATACCACAAGAATGATTCGTTCATTTCTGAACTCTTCCTTGTTCCCCGCCGGAAACCGGGAAGACGGACTGTCTTGCCTGAATCTGGGGGCAGATGCTAATTGGTGCTATCCGTCCACCTCTCCGAAGATGCCAAGTTGATTTATGACACCATGTATCGAAGGTTTAGACGGATGCGGCCGTTGTAGCAGACTTCGTCAGATTCCCCCTCGTCGAGGGGTTTTTGATTGTGGGGACGCTCTTCCCTGCAGGCGCAAGGCTCTGAAGTTAATTACGCTACCACATCGCGGTAACAACTTTCTCCTTCTCCAGATGGTCACTTCATGTCGTGGGTGTTTGTTTTGTGTTTGGTTGCCCGTGGATTGTATACGGAGACTAATTTATGCTGTCGCCCGTAGGACGTGGATTAGTCCAAATCCGTATTTTCTTAGATTTGGGTTTGGGGGTTTGGATTTAAGGATACGTTGGTCTCATTTGAGACTAAGATCAACTTAAACGTTCGATAAGGATATGTTAGTCTAATTTTAGACTAAGATCAACTCAACGTTTGTTAAGGACACGTTAGTCTAATTTTAGACTAAGATCAACTTAACAGGATCATTTAGATCCAACAAAAGAGCATTTGAACTCTATTGTTTAGTTTAGGGACATTGCGGTCGATTACCAGTTTAAGGATATTGTGGTCCAATACCAGTTTAAGGACATAGTGGTCCAATACCAGTTTAAGGACATAGTGGTCCAGGTTAAGGACATCATAGTCCGTGAGTTTAAAAACTTCACGGTCAAGGTTAAGGACATCATAGTCCGTGAGTTTAAAGACCTCACAGTCAAGGTTAAGGACATCATAGTTCGTGAGCTTAAAGACCTCACAGTCAAGGTTAAGGACATCATAGTCCGTGAAATGTGTGGTTGTCGGGACCCGTCACCTCTTTGAAGACGTTGAACGACTTCAACGACAAATATCAAAGGAATGAGCACATTGGCTCAGTTAAATCTGAATTGAGGACTTATGGCCAGTTTGGGCTAAGTCCAATTAGATTAGAAATATTGGCTCTTTGTTGGACCATTAAACATTTGTCTGGGGTCAAGCCCACATTATTTATCAATGCTAAACCAGAGTTTTAAGGGCTCTGATAACATTTTGTCTTTTATTAGGCACTGACCATTCATCATGGCTCTGGAGTTTACTTTGAATGTCATGTGAAATGATCAAGTTTGGAAAACAAGGGTATATTTGAAGTTCAGTCAAAGGGGAATCCTGCCTCTGGAAAATTAGCCAATTTGGCTAAAAGTAGTGTTAAACACTAGGGAACAGCAGTGTTAGACACTAGAAATAAAGCTTACAAATTAGTGTTATACACTAGAAGAAAAAGGGGTCACGTGGGGACACGTGAGGGCGCCCAAAGGTGGGGCCAGATCTCCTCGCTTTGTTCCGCAAATAAGAGTTAAACACTTTTCTCTTTGACCGTCACGTGTTGGCACGTGATGGAGCTTTGCGCTTTAATTATTCAAGCTTTCATCAAGGGGTCACGTGGTAACACGTGAGAGAGCCCGAGTTAGATTCTGCCCTTGCTTTTATTCCTTTTGTTTAGGAGGTCACGTGGGAGCACGTGAGGCGTTGCCTCAGAGCTGTTCCTTTCTCACTTTGGGAGATTTGTTTAGGGGTCACGTGGGGGCACGTGACCTAGTTTTATTCTTTCTTTTCTGATCACTGCCGATTGGGGTCACGTGTCATCACGTGACCAAAGTTCTTTACGTGCATGGAGATCTTTCAAGTCTCTTTATTTCTTTAAGAATTAAATTCTCTTATAGGGTTAAACCCTAATTATGTTTTAGAGGAATAAAATTTCCATATATATGAAAGAATTAAATTCTTATATAGGGTTAAACCCTAGTTCTGTCTTGGAGGAATTAAATTCCTATGATTTTGGGAGAATTGAATTCTCATGGAGGGTTGAACCCTAATTTTATTTTGAGGAATTAAATTCCTATAACTTTAGAAGAATTAAATTCTCATATAGGGTTAAACCCTGGTTTTATCTTTGGGAGAATTAAATTCTCTAAACTCAATTCCCCCTCTAAGTTTTGGATCTGCATGGCAGGATCTCAACCCGATGAGAATTAAATTCTCAACCTATGGGAAGATGTGCTTCTGCAGATCTTCAACTAGAGGAAGAACTAAGTTCTTTTGCAGAAGAGTTAAACTTTTAGATTTTGAGAATTAAATTCTCTGTTTGATGTTTTGATCCTCTTCCTTTTCTCACCTTGGGTTTTATCTCTTGAGAATTAAATTCTCCTCTCTTTTTTCTCTTTGTTGTTGTTGTCTCCCAAAACAGTAGATCGCTTCTCATCTCTTCTTGGCTCCTATTTATAGGAAAAAGAAAAGAATCAATTTGTTTAGTCAATCTTTCATTGAAAGATTTTTGTTGTTTTTGTAACGAACATGATCTTTTAGATCACTCAGTGAATTTTATTCACAATTGGATTTTTAATCCAAAAGATCTTTTTATCTGTTATTCAAATTTTAGGGAAATATTTCCTTTTATAAAATCTTTCCATAAATTGGTGATTTTTAATCACCATTGGATTTTTAATCCAATGGTGCTCCATTTTACAGAACACCATCCTTTTTGTTTGGAAAGATTTAAAGAAATATTTTTCTAGTTAGGGTTTTTGATTTCCCTTAATTAGAATTTAATTCTATTATTTCAGAGATTTTAGGATCCCATCACGTGTCTGCACGTGACTATTGGTCACGTGTGGGCACGTGATGCCCCATTGGGGTGTTCCCTGCTATTTTATTATGATTTTTAGTGAGCTTAAGAGGCCCATCACGTGTGGGCACGTGACTCCTGTTGATTGATACTTTACCCAGAATTTAATTCTGTTGTTTCAAAGGACTAAGGATCGTCACGTGTCAGCACGTGACCCTTAGTCACGTGTGAGCACGTGATGCCCCATTGGGGTTTTTCCTTAGTTTTTATTATATCTTTTAATTCATTTTTAGTGGGTTGAAGGGCCTATCACGTGTAGACACGTGACTCCCCTGATTGACTATTTGACTTGAGTTTAACTCTATAAATTAGAGATCACAGGAACCCATCACGTGACCCTTGGTCACGTGTGAGCATGTGATCCCCCAATGGGGTATTCCTGATTGTTTTATTGCACTTTTAATTTTCTTCAGTGGGTTTTCAAAGGCCTATCACGTGATGGAACGTGACTCCATTTAATTATTTATTTTATTCAGTGCCTACAAGCTTTGCCTGTAAATGGTCACGTGTGGGCACGTGATACCTCATAACTTTTGATCCCGGATGAATTATGAGGCCCATAATATATCAAATCAAAGGATTTTTCGAGACGCCTTCAATACCATCAGAATTTAGCTGTTTCTCATTCGGGAGTTTATCAAAATACAGCCCGGAAAATACTGGTTCGCATTTTCTTAAGCGTATCACTGCCATTTGATACCTTGGGCTCTTTTGCACAGAAATTTTTGGCGGGAACAAATGCCCCCCACTACTTTGCCCACGTAAGTATATACGTGGGTGAAGTAGTGCAGCATAGTTCATAGTGTATGACCAGTTTCGGGTTGGTATATAATTTTTAGAATCTTGATCTGAGAAGATAACGAGCGGACACAACCGTCGTCATTTATCATTGACTCAAATCTCGACTCTTAAGGAATATAGTTCCAAACCCTCAACTCCATAAGCCACACCCTTCTATCTCTTTATGTTTTACTCTGGCGTGAAGTAGTTTATATGCTCATGAGTAACTTCTCCATTTCAGTGGCATGTAGCTTTGGCAAGTGTGGCCCATAGATGGTAGATAACAGTTCTTCTTGAACTCTTTATAAGGAAGCGATGGCTTAGGAGATAGGGTTATGATCTGTCTCCTAAGACTTTTCAACTTTATGAGCCGTGAGGGTCTCATAAAGATTTTTCTTCCTACGAGTCGTGAGGATCTCGTAGGTGTCTTTTCTCCTTAGGAGTCGTGAGGATTCCTAAGTGTGTTTTCTCTTGGGAGTCGTAAGGATCTCACAAGAGAATTTCCCTCTTACAAGTCGAGAGGACTCTTAAGTGATTGTTTCCCTCCTAGTCGAGATTCGACTTTGGAGAGTGTGGTCCGTGAATAGTATGCAAGAGTCTATTTTGGACCAACTTGCAGGGCCCCAGTGCTTAGGAAACATGTCATTATCCCCATTGCCTAAGGCTTTTTCCTACGAGTCGAAACGAATCGAGAAGTTCTCGCAAGAATGTCCTAACGTCACAGTTAACCTCTGCTCTTTACGACAGAGGTTCGTTAGGGTCTGTGGTACTAGGGTTTTGCCCGTCGTACCATCGCGTTGGCTGATGTATTCCTCGATAGGCAATCTTGCTGTTCGAGTTGCCTTGCGACTGTCGTGTCTCTGATCCCTTCGGGGGCTGGACAAGACGTCTTCAAGCAATCTTCCTAGGCAGTTTGACCGTCGGAAGAGCAAGCGTTAGGAATTTTTCCATGCCGCTTTTTACTTGAGGTTAGGCTCATTTTGGAGAGCCCCGATGAGTCATAACCACTCCGCGCTGGTGTGGGATGATCTCCGATAGTCTTTTAGGTTTTATATGAGTTGCTGTCAAGACCCTGAAGCTAGGAATTTGGCCTTTGCTTCGTTTGCTGGCATTGCGTCTGCTGTATCGAGACGAATGTCGCGGTTGTCTCTAGGTTGTTGATGAACCATCGAGGTTTGGAACAAGGGATTTTGCCGTGGCTCTGTTGTTTGATTGTCACGTCTGAATCCTGCTGGAGAGAGAACGCCGTGGTGACATCTCATCTGCTGTATCTGTAGGGTTACTAGGCGCACTAACAAGGCTCTACAAGGCATCGACCATGCCCGTTTCAAAAATTTATGTGCCTAAAAACCCTAAGCAAGATCTTATACTAGAGTTTAGGCGAATCAAAAGGCAAGTAAACAACTTTACTCTAAAGGGAATACGAAATACAACCTTTGTAGATCGGTCCTCCACTTCATTTGCTCCTTGTTGAAGTCCCTTCGCTGCGATCAAGGTTCTCCCGGGCTCTTGCATGGCTTCACGACGCGAAGGATGCGACCTTGCTTGAAGTCTCCGATGCCGAAGATGATCTACGTCGAGGGAATTCCGACTCAAGCTCCTACTTCACTAACTAGAGAATTAGTGAAGTAAATATCCTAAACTAAAGTGCTAGTCTAGTAGAGGATGGAGAAATAGGAAGTGGGTTCTCTTTAGATTTTTGTTTCTCACAACCTTTCTCACTTTGGATCAAACCTTAGTTTTCTTTTTCTCTTGTTCAAAAGAAGAAGATGAACAAAAGAAAGTGAAGAGGATAATGATCAAGTGTCAAGGCTAACCATGGTGAGTGAGTATCATATACTAACCCTTGTAGAGCCATAACCATAGCTAATTGATTATGGTTGGGTTAAGAAAAATCTACGGTGAAGACAAAGGTAGTGGACTTTGTCAAAGCAAAACAAGCTTCTACAAGCTTCATGCTCTTTTCAAAATTCCACCAATTTTGTAATTATCTTAAATAATCATAACCCACCATAATTAATAGAATGGTGTATGTCTCATACACACATGAATGTTGTATCATCAACCATGATACAAAAAGATAACACATTTTAACATATATCATATATATGTTAAAGTAGTGTACATGTGAGAAAAACCCTAAAGTGAACAAGTGTTAGTAAATGTAAATTAGTATATCTAATATACAATTATACACTTAATTATTAAATCAGCACTTGACTTAATAATCCGGTCATATCTCATATAACCGACTAACATTCATCGTATCGACTTATCGAATCAACACTTGATTCGATAACCCGGTCATATCATATATAACCGACCGATACAAAAAGTCGCGAGAATAGAATACGGTATCTCATACACTCATTTATTCTCGGTCTTGCACATATCACATACGTGCTCCTATTTCGTTTTGCCTGAGCCAGTAAAACCTCTATGTAGGATTCTAAAGACTCGTCAATACGCCGGCAGTAGGTGATGATCACATCACACACCCACAATCCGTCAGCGGTACTAGCTGGACGTAACGGCTACCCGGGTATTGAGCGATCAGAAGATCAGCAAGCAAGCCCGCTCCAACTCCTGTAAAAGCCTGCCGGTAACACTTCCCGTACAGTCCGGTCTCCTCGTCTGATATGTCGCATATCAAGTCTAGGGATGGTAAACGCCAGACCCCAATAACCGATAAGTCGTGCCGATGTGAGGCTCATAACGGGTCGAGAAACTACTGGTAACACTTACCAGTAAATCTCTAATCAGCCCTGGCCAGGGACTTCCCTGTTATAGCCAACATCAACCCCCAATACCGGGAGAGACGAAACCCCTCCTATCGCTCATTACCTCCATGTGACTCGGGACTGTACCCAAAAACCACCGTTTTGCACGCCCTCATGGACGTGGTAAGGTGGAAATCAAAGCACAGTGGGAATCACACAAGACTCTATGACGATCTCGGGTCTACAGACTAACCTGCACAAGTGTCACCAGAGAACTGCCATCTGACGTAAGGTATAATACCATCTGGGAGTTCTCGGCGAGTCCGTCCAGTGTACCCAGTCTCCACTGAGCACCCGTATACCATCTATGATGTCAAACACCAATGGATATGGGATCATCCATCGCCCATCTCATGGGTCGAGATGCGTATATGCTAGTCTACACTGGTATATCGATGCCCCGTCTTGATACACCCACGACTAGGGACCTTGAAAGATGTACTTATGAACTACCATGTCCCCACTAGTATGATCCGCATCATAGTCCAGGTAGTCAAGTACACATCCTAAGGGCTTTACCAACATGTTACGATACGACAGTATAAAGAGACAAGTATACATGTTAAAGTAAAGTGCAACCATATAGCATACTATCATATCGAGCAAGAAAGTCCTTTCTCTATATGTCCAAGCATCCAATATAATATACATCATCTGTACAATACTGGCCTCTATGGCATACATACAACTAACAGTATCGAGACGAACGTCGAGGTGGTGACCACTCCATGTGGGATGATCTCCGGTAGTCTTTCAGGTTTTATATGAGTTACCGTCAAGACCCTGAAGCTAGGAATTTGGCCTTCGCTTCGTTTGCTTTGGCGTGTCTGAATCCTGTTGGAGGAAGGATGCCGTAGTGACATCTCGTATGCTGTATCGAGACGAAAGTCGAGATGGTGACCACTCCGCGCTGATGTGGGATGATCTCCGATAGTCTTTCAGGTTTTATATGAGTTACCGTCAAGACCCTGAAACTAGGAATTTGGCCTTCGCTTCGTTTGCTGGCACTGTGTCTGCTGTATCGAGACGAATGTCGTGGTGGAGCTGGGATTTTGCCATCACTCCGCTTTGTTTCGACCATGGGTTCTTTCGCTGAAGTTGCATCTGCATCGTGCTGGATTGCGAGGGAATGTCGTTGTTGACATTGCGTCTACTATAATGAGACGAATGCTGAGGTGGAGCTGGGATTTTACCGTCACTTTGCTTTGTTTCGACCATGAGGTCTTTTGTTGACGTTGCATCTGCATCCTGATGGACCGCGAAGGAACGCCGTTGTTGACATCGCGTCCGCTGTAACGAGACGAATGCTGAGGTGGAGCTGGGATTTTGCCGTCGCTCCGCTTTGTTTCGACCATGAGGTTTTTTGTTGACGTTGCATCTGCATCCTGATGGACTGCGAAGGAACGCCGTTGTTGACATCGCGTCCGCTGTAACGAGACGAATGCTGAGGTGGAGCTGGGATTTTGCCGTCACTCCGCTTTGTTTCGACCGTGAGGTCTTTTGTAGACGTTGCATCTGCATCCTGCTGGACTGCGAAGGAACGCCGTTGTTGAAATCTCGTCTGCTGTATCGAGACGAATGCTGAGGTGAAGCTGGGATTTTGCCGTCGCTCCGCTTTGTTTCGACCGTGAGGTCTTTTGTTGACGTTGCATCTGCATCCTGCTGGACTGCGGAGGAACGCCGTCATTGACATTTCGTCTGCTGTATCGAGACGAATGCTGAGGTGGAGCTGGGATTTTGCCATCACTCCGCTTTGTTTCGACCGTGAGGTCTTTTGTTGACGTTGCATCTGCATCCTGCTGGACTGCGAAGGAACACCGTTGTTGACATCTCGTCTGCTGTATCGAGACGAATGCTGAGGTGAAGCTGGGATTTTGCCGTCGCTTTCCTTTGTTTCGACCGTGAGGTCTTTTGACGATGTTGCATCTGCATCCTGCTGGACTGTGGAGGAACGCCGTCGTTGACATCTCGTCTGCTGTATCGAGATGAATGCTGAGGTGTTCTCTAGGTTGTCTGTGAACCGTCGAGATTTGGAACTAAGGACTATGTCGTGGCTCCGTTTAATGGTGTAACATCTGTGTCCTGCTGGAATGAGGAGGCACACCGTTGTTGGTCTCCAGGCTGTAGATGTGGCCATTGAGATTTGGAACTAGGGACTTTGCCATGGCTCCGTTTCTTTGCGACTCTGAGGTCGGTTGTTGACGTCACGTCTGCATCTGGTTGGAGTGAGGAGAAACGCCGTTGGTGATCTCTAAGTTGTCGATATTGACGTCGAGACCCTGAAGCTAGGGATCTTCCTTTGCTTCGTTTGTTGACATTGTGTCTGCAATATTGAGACAAATGTCGAGGTTGTCTCTAGGTTGTCTATGAACCGTCGAGATTTGGCTTCGCTTTCTGATGGAGCCTGTTGGGAACGTATAGTTCTCTCTTTGTTTGTACCCCTGGATTGTATACAGGGATCGATGTGATCTCACCTGTAGGGCAAAAAGTTTCATTCTTTCATCATTTTTTTTTATTCTTTCCGCGATGCTCTATCATTTCAGCTTTTTATATCGCGAAAATCGTGATTGCCCAATCATTTCGGCTATTTTTCGCGGTGCCCGATCATTTCGGCTATTTTTCTTTTTTACTCGCTGCTTTTTATTGCGAGTTGCCCAATCATTTCGGCTGTTTTTGTATGCATATATTTTTACTTGCTGATTTCGTTGCAAGTTGCCCCATCATTTCGGCTATTTCGTATGCATGTGTGGCTCGTTGGTTTTTCGCTGCAAGCTTGGAATTAGACACCGATTTTGGCTTCAGCATCGCTACAACTGGGATATTGCCAGGAGCGAATCATCATTTTCCTCTGTCGATATCGAACAAAGGTGTCTTAGTAGACAGGGTTAAGATCTTGTCGACTAAGGCTTTCGACTTCATGAGCCGTAAGGGTTTCATAAAGGTATTTCTCCCTACAAGTCGTGAGGATCTCATAGGTGCGTTTTCTCCTTAGGAGTCGTGAGGATTCCTAAGTGCATGGTCTCTTATAAGTCGTAAGGATCTTAAAAGAGTGCTTTCTCCTTATAAGTCGAGAGGACTTACATGGGTTGTTCACCGTGTAAACATATTCCTAGTCACGGATGGGACTTTGTTAGGGAAATTTTTATTCGCGCCCGTGGATTGTATACAAGGGTCAATATTGAACCGCTTGTAGGGTAGTATTAGAGGTTGTGGGGGGGGGCGCTTAAGAACAGGTTCAGGTCCCTATAACTTAATACTTTTGAATCTTATGAGCCGTGAGGGTCTCATAAGAGGGTTCTTCTTACGAGTCGTGAGGATCTCGCAAGTGTAATTTCTCCTTAGGAGTCGTGGGGATTCCTAAGTGTGTTGCTTCCTTTGTGAATCGTAAGGATCTCACGCGGATGGTTTCTCCTCAAAAGGTCGAGAGGACCTTGCAAGTGTCCTTTAACGAGGTTGCGCCCTTTCGGGTTTTCACAAACACTCGCCGATAGCCCTGCTGTTTTTACTCACGGAGCCCTCTCGGGTTTTCATCCATGCCCATTTTGCTTATGGACATACCGTTTTTTTACGAGTCTGCGCCCTTTCAGGTTTTCACAAACATCGCCGGTAGTCCTGTTGTTTTTACTCACGGCGCCCTTTCGGGTTTTCATCCGTGCCCATCTCGCTTGTGTACGTACCGTTTTTTTACCACGTCAGCCTGGGGATGCCGCGGGTTGGTAGTAGTTTAACGACGTTTCGGTCATAGGTCAACGTACGATTACGCAGCTAGATTTTGCCGCAAATCTTCGCATGTTTTGTGCCGGAGGTGGATTCCTTGAAGAGAGGGTTGAGGGCGATTTCTTCGTCAGAGTCGCTTCCAAAGGTGATAACTTGCGATCCCTTGGTGTCGGCTATATGACAGTTGCCAGCAGCTCTTTCGCGCTCATCTGTCGTGCTTTTCTATTCTCGACGAGCCTTGCGCTTTACTCGTTGAATGTGTCGTCGATGGGCAACATATCCCTGCCACCAGTTTTTAAAGGCTATGCACTCTTCGGTGGGGTGTGCAATCCTCTGATGGTATAGGAAGAAGTTAGGATGTATGTCTGCTTCATCAAGACGTATATTGACAGGGGAATTTCCTTTGAGAGAGGGCAACTTCATTCCTATTGCCAGGGCCCTAGAGAATTGATTCCTTACTTTAAGCTTGCTTTTGCTGGCGATAGAGACGCTTTGCTCCAGTCGGGGTGTCTCGACCTTTTCCTCCAGTCGTCGGCATTTGGCACTTTCAAATATAGCCAGTTCATGCTCTCGATTGGCTTTGCTTTCTTGACGGGCTTCATTTAGGAATGCATCAATCATTTCGTCTAATGGTCCTAGAAGTTCAGGCTCAGGATTTGTCCCTGGTTTTTCTACATCCAAAGCTTCTTCATCGTTTATTAACGAGTGAGAGATCACTTGCCAGCTTGCCACATAATCCTCAGACTCATCCGACGAGTCTTCTCCATTGTCATCATCTTTGTCCATAAGGACGTGGGTGAGAAATTCTTGGAGTGTGACTGAGGTCCGCGCCTTCTGATTATATTCTTCCAACGCGTCAATCTATTTTTGCAGGTCCGTGCGCTTGTCACCAGGCTTCACGGGCTTTTTGGTCTTCTTCTTCTTCGAAGATTTTGACGGCTGGGTGTGAGCGCTCTGACCATCACTACTAGTTTTTGGAGTTGGGCGCGGTTTCAGCATTCCCTCGCTGATCTCGGGTTCCAGTGGATTTTTCCACCTGATCGCCGGGCATGTTTGGAGATCCTTCAGCATTCTTTTCGTCTTGGCTGAAAGAACGTCCTCCCATGGGGCTTCCCTTATGAATGAGCACAATGCCCCCGGCACGTCCACTTTTTTAGGGGCGTGAGGTTGTGGCGGTCTCACCTTCCAGTTTTCGGATAATGCGAACTTGCCTTGCTGGTATTGGTCTTCAATCCAGTCTTAGAAGACGAAGCAATCTTCGATTGGATGGCTTACTGCTTGGTGGTAAGGGCAGTAATTAGGATTTTGACATCGCCTGGCTGCAATGGACGTTTTGGATCCGGCAGATGGATGAGACTTTTGCACACTGCCAGTTCGAACGGTTTCCTCGTTTTATCATGGGGAAACGAGTAAGGACGTCCCAGTCTCTCTTCGAGGGATGGGCGTGGACGCACGTTGTTTTGGCGAACAACCGGCTTTAAGTTGCTCGGCTGTTGTTGAGTATTGGGAACGAAGGTTGCTTTCCCTTTGCCCTTTTCATTCCAAGGCTCCGTCTTTGAAGAGGAAGGCATGTGGCCCATCTGGTCCATTTGGGCCAGCTTGTCAATCAAGGCCTGAAAGGTGGTCGGCTTGAAGAACATCATGAATTGGGATATGGTTGCTTGAGGGTCAAGAGTACCCACGAACATGCCTACCGCAGGCGCTTCTTCGATGCGCTGCTCGCACTTCGACTATAGATTACGCCACCGTATCGCATACTGGACCCATGTTTCTCCCGGTTTCACCCTGGCATTGATCAGTGCCGTGATTGGGGTGCGTTCGCTAGCACTTGCGAAACGCTGAGTGAATAGCAACTCCATCTCTGCGAATGTCTTGACAGAGTCATTTGGGAGTTCGGAATACCACTCGAATGCTGTCTCCGACAAACCGCCAACAAACTGGCGGAGCAGTAGCTTATCGTCACCTCCAGTGTTGCCGCATAAGGCTCTGAATTGAGCGACGTTCTGATGCGGATTTCCCGTCCCCTTCTATACGTGGAATTTGGGGATCGTGTATCCCGACGGGTACTTTATTTGGTCGTACCAACCCGGATAGGGTCATCCAGTTTTAACAATTTGTCCAGCCGCTTCATTCGCCTGATGAACTCGTATCTGCTGAGCGATGTAATCATCAAGCGTGGCTTTTGAGATGGTTTCCTCCTTGGCTGCTGAAAGAGCCGGAGGAGGATTCGACGTTTCCCCTTTGTCGTCTTTAATAATGATCGGAGGGTATTCGGCTGGAGGATCCGGCTGTAACATCATCCCGACCATGTCTTGGAAGAGAAGTGTCATTCGCTTTATGTTAGCCGCTTGCTCTGCGGCTTCTTTGTCCTTCTTTTCGAGGACTCTGCGAAGGAAGTCAGCATCAGTCTCGTGTTCATGACGTTGTTCCGATGATGCCTCCGGGCTTTCTTTTGGCCCGGTAAGTGCAGCCATTGCAGTCAGCATCTCTTGAAGCTTCTGCTATTGTTGTTCTTGAGCTCATGTTATTGATCGGGTGAGCGGTCGGTGGCCCGTCGAAGTGTAGCTTTCTTCTTTTCCGGAAGCCATGTAGATAGTATGTACCATCATGCCCCCAGACTTGGGGCATTTGGGCTCAATGCCTTTGCGGTCTGCCGCAGCTGCAGGGGCTTTCTTCGGCCTCCTTTTCTTTTGAGCAGTTGAAGTTGAGGGGGGCGTCTCAGCGGGCACCCAGACAGCTTTTTGTGATTCGGCAGGATGGTTCTCTTCTTGTTGAACCTTTGGCTTTCTCTGTCGGCGAGGGTAATCTTGATCAATTACTGAGTCTCGAACCTACCGCCAGACTTTGTAGATTTTGGAGGACAGACGCTGAGGAGACTGTTCTGGCTTTGCTTCTGCGACATTCTCCACTGATGGAGGAGATTATTTCAGTACAGTGGTAGGAGAATTCCTGCGCACCTTGTTCAGCAATTCAAAGCTGTTCCCAGTTGCATTGACTTCCACCGTTGGGGCTGGTGGAGTTAGCCCAGAAGGAGAGTTGCCCCCAGCCTTCCTTACTCGGCGCCAGTGGCGACGTTGAGCGTGTCGAGCCGTTGGGATTATTTCAGCTTTAGGGGCGACTTCGTTATGCCCCCTGTTTTGGAGAAGGGCTGTTGCTGGCGTCAGCCTCTTGAAGACTGATGTCCGTTGAGTAGCGTCCAGTCTGTCAAAGACAGACCTTTGAGTAAGAACGGGAGCCGGGGTGGCCAACCTCGTAAAGACTGATCCCTTGACGGGAAAAGCTTCTTTAGTGACCTCGAGAGCAGGAATGGCTACCTTCTTTGGGATGGCCGCTTCAGTTATCATGGGCTTCTTGGCGGGCCTATTGGAGTTCAGGCCCAGTCTATCGAAGACTGATGCTGTTGGCTTGACATCGGCCGAACCGTTGAGAGGGGCCGCAGTACTTGCAAGCCGATCAAAGACCGACTTTTTGGGAGCTTCCTGTGATGGCGTCGGGGCATTGAAGCTCATAGGTGGGAGCATGGTCCTGAAGAACAATCCAGTGGTGGCCTGAGTGACCTGTTCCACCGGCATAGCGAAGATGGAGGCCGCTTGGGGCCCGTAAGTCACTCCTCCAGACGGGACGGAGTGAGAGTTATAGTTGCAGTTGGAACATTTCGTGCAAGTAGACGCCATTGATCTTTTGTTTTCTGCACCGAGCAAGACACCAAATCTAAGTATCTCGAATCCACAGGAAACCATAACATACCGCGATTCGTTCGCGAACACGACACACGAAGTGTGGAGTGGAAAGAGGAAAAGGTCCCACTGGGTGTGCCAAAATCTGTTCCCCGCCGGAAACCGGAAAGACGGACTGTCTTGCCTGAATCTGGGGGCAGATGCTAATTGGTGCTATCCATCCACCTCTCCGAAGATGCCAAGTTGATTTATGACACCATGTATCGAAGATTTAGACGGATGCGGCCGTTGTAGCAGACTTCGTCAGATTCCCCCTCGTCGAGGGGTTTTTGATTGTGGGGACGCTCTTCTCTGCAGGCGCAAGCCCCTGCAGTTAATTACGCTACCGCATCGCGGTAACAACTTTCTCCTTCTCCAGATGGTCACTTCATGTCATGGTGGTTTGTTTTGTGTTTGGTTGCCCGTGGATTGTATACGGAGACTGATTTATGTTGTCGCCAGTAGGACGTGGATTAGTCCAAATCCGTATTTTCTTAGATTTGGGTTTGGGGGTTTGGGTTTAAGGATACGTTAGTCTCATTTGAGACTAAGATAAACTTAAACATTCCTTAAGGATACGTTAGTCTAATTTTAGACTAAGATCAACTCAACGTTTGTTAAGGACACGTTAGTCTAATTTTAGACTAAGATCAACTTAACAGGATCATTTAGATCCAACAAAAGAGCATTTGAACTCTATTGTTTAGTTTAGAAACATTGCGGTCGATTACCAGTTTAAGGACATAGTGGTCCAATACCAGTTTAAGGACATAGTGGTCCAATACCAGTTTAAGGACATAGTGGTCCAGGTTAAGGAAATCATAGTCCGTGAGTTTAAAGACTTCACGGTCAAGGTTAAGGACATCATAGTCCGTGAGTTTAAAGACCTTACAGTCAAGGTTAAGGATATCATAGTCCGTGAGTTTAAAGACCTCACAGTAAAGGTTAAGGACATCATAGTCCGTGAAATGTGTGGTTGTCGGGACCCGTCACCTCTTTGAAGATGTTGAACGATTACAACGACAAATATCAAAGGAGTGAAGAGATGTACCCTCGAACCAAAGTGAATTTGGGGATATGTAGTCCAATTTGGAACTACGATCAATTTATTAGATTATGAGCACATTGGCTCAGTTAAATCTGAATTGAGGACTTATGGCCAGTTTGGGCTAAGTCCAATTACATTAGAAATATTGGCTCTTTGTTGGACCATTAAATATTTGTCTGGGTTCAAGCCTACATTATTTAGCAATGCTAAACCAGAGTTTTAAGGGCTCTGATAACATTTTGTCTTTTATTAGGAACTGACCATTCATCATGGCTCTGGAGTTTACTTTGAATGTCATGTGAAATGATCAAGTTTGGAAAACAAGGGTATATTTGAAGTTCAGTCAAAGGGGAATCCTGCCTCTGGAAAATTAGCCAATTTGGCTAAAAGTAGTGTTAAACACTAGGGAACAGCGGTGTTAGACACTAGAAATAAAGCTCCCAAATTAGTGTTAAACACTAGAAGAAAAAAGGGTCACGTGAGGGCGCCCAAAGGTGGGGCCAGATCTCCTTGCTTTGTTCCGCAAATAAGTGTTAAACACTTTGTTCTTTGACCGTCACGTGTTGGCACGTGATGGAGCTTTGCGCTTTAATTATTCAAGCTTTCATCAAGGGGTCACGTGGTAACACGTGAGAGCGCCCGAGTTAGATTCTGCCCTTGCTTTTATTCCTTTTGTTTAGGAGGTCACGTGGGAGCACGTGAGGCATTGCCTCAGAGCTTTTCCTTTCTCACTTTGGGAGATTTGTTTAGGGGTCACGTGGGGCACGCGACCTAGTTTTATTCTTTCTTTTCTGATCACTGCGGATTGGGGTCACGTGTCATCACGTGACCAAAGTTCTTTACGTGCATGGAGATCTTTCAAGTCTCTTTATTTCTTTAAGAATTAAATTCTCTTGTAGGGTTAAACCCTAATTATGTTTTAGAGGAATTAAATTCCCATGTATGTAAAAGAATTAAATTCATATATAGGGTTAAACCCTAGTTCTATCTTGGAGGAATTAAATTCCTATGATTTTGGAAGAATTGAATTCTCATGCAGGGTTGAACCCTAATTTTATTTGGAGGAATTAAATTCCTATAACTTTGGGAGAATTAAATTCTCATATAGGGTTAAACCCTAGTTTTATCTTTGGGAGAATTAAATTCTCTAAACTCAATTCTCCCTCTAAGTTTTGGATCTGCATGGCAGGATCTCAACCCGATGAGAATTAAATTCTCAACCTATGGGGAGATGTGCTTCTGCAGATCTTCAACTAGAGGAAATACTAAGTTCTATTGCAGAAGAGTTAAACTCTTAGATTTTGAGAATTAAATTCTATGTTTGAAGTTTTGATCCCTTTCCTTTTCTCACCTAGGGTTTTCTCTCTTGAGAATTAAATTCTCCTCTCTTTTTTCTCTCTGTTGTTGTTGTCTCCCAAAATAGTAGATCGCTTCTCTTCTCTTCTTGGCTCCTATTTATAGGAGAAAGAAAAGAATCAATTTGTTTAGTCAGTCTTTCATTGAAAGATTTTTGTTGTTTTTGTAACCAACGATCTTTTAGATCACTCAGTGAATTTTATTCACCATTGGATTTTTAATCCAAAATATCTTTTATCTGTTATTCAAATTTTAGGACAATCTTTCCTTGTATAAAATCATTCCATAAATTGGTGATTTTTAATCACCATTGGATTTTTAATGCAACGATGCTCCATTTTACAGAACAACATCCTTTTTGTTTGGAAAGATTTAAAGAAATATTTTTCCAGTTAGGGTTTTCGATTTCCCTTAATTAGAATTTAATTCTATTATTTCAGAGATTTTAGGATCCCATCACGTGTCTGCAGGTGACTGTTGGTCACGTGTCTGCACGTGACTGTTGGTCACGTGTGGGCACGTGATGCCCCATTGGGGTGTTCCCTGCTATTTTATTATGATTTTTAGTGAGCTTAAGAGGCCCATCACATGTGGGCACGCGACTCCTGTTGATTGATACTTTACCCAGAATTTAATTCTGTTGTTTCAAAGGACTAAGGATCGTCACGTGTCAGCACGTGACCCTTGGTCACGTGTGAACACGTGATGCCCTATAGGGATTTTTCCTTAGTTTTTATTATATCTTTTAATTCCTTGTTAGTGGGTTGAAGGGCCTATCACGTGTGGACACGTGACTCCCCTGATTGACTGTTTGACTAGAGTTTTACTCTATAAATTAGAGATCACAGGAACCCATCACGTGTAAGCACGTGACCCTTGGTCACGTGTGAGCACGTGATCCCCCATTGGGGTATTCCTGATTGTTTTATTGCACTTTTAATTTTCTTCAGTGGGTTTTCAAAGGCCTATCACGTGATGGCACGTGACTCCATTTAATTATTTATTTTATTCAGTGCCTACAAGCTTTGCCTATAAATGGTCACGTATGGGCACGTGATGCCCGGTCATGTGTGGGTACGTGATACCTCATAAATTTTGATCCCGGATGAATTATGAGGCCCATAATATATCAAATCAAAGGATTGTTCGAGATGCCTTCAATACCATCAGAATTTAGCTGTTTCTCATTCGGGAGTTTATCAAAATACAGCCCGGAAAATACTGGTTCGCATTTTCTTAAGCGTATCGCTGCGATTTGATACCTTGGGCTCTTTTGCGCAGAAATTTTTGACAGGAACATTCCTCTTGTGTGTGTTTTGCACATTAAGAACTGTAGTTTGATTTAGAACGTATATGCTATTATTTAACGAGCCTGATCCAATCAACTTTTGATTCAGGAAGATGTTCATAACATTATCCTGTACTACAAAATTATATCTTTCTTTACTTAATAAAGAAACTGATATAATGTTGCATATCATGTTCGGTATGTAATAGCACTCGTTCAGAATCAATGTATTACCACTTGGTAATACAAAGTGATATTCGCTAACTGCTTTGGCTGCAACATTTGCACCATTCCCTACTTTTACGGAATAATCACCCATTCCCACTTCTTTACCTCTCTTTAGCCCATGCAATATATTACATATGTTGGATCCTGATCCGGTATCTAATACCCAGGACGTAGAGTGAACTGAGAAACAGTTCTCGATAATAAACACACCAGAAGGAGATGCATCAACATGCTTATTCTTCATTTGAGCGGAATGTGAATTCTGGCATTCCCCTATTTCCTGTTCAGTTTTATAACAATTATAAGAAAGAACGGAACCAACGTTCCCCTGCCCAGTATAACAAGCTGGTTCGGTCAATACATCAATGTTATTATCTTGATTAAGGCGTGACATGGTCGCTACCTGGAGAGTGAGAGAAGAAAACACTTTAACGTATGCTCTTGCAATATTAGATTGGTTATTATCTTATCTAATCAGAATGGCTGCCACTGTTTTTATCAAATCTTCCTTCAAAACACCCTAAAAAGGAAAGACTAGCCGGGATTAATTACAGTCTACAACTTTGCTGTAAGTGCACGGTAGCGCCCCGGCCGTCTGTCCGAGGCCAAAATGCGGAAACGAAACTTTTTCAAAACTAGAAAACCGGCGCTACCGCGTACCATAAACCCGGATCGGACCATTAACCTAATGCTAGCTAACAAGAGAAGGGATAGAATGCTATACCGAGCGATCCGTGTCCTTCGGTCTTCGGCCACCATCCCGATCTCCCCGCGACAACTCCGGTCTTCATCTCCTCGTCGGAAAGGGCACCACATCGAGAAGTCTTTTTACGGGCTCCCGCTTCGTCCGAAGCAACTCGGGCGCGAAGTGTGCTAGCCGACGCGTCCAAGGTGTTGTAGAGAATGTTTATGATCACTTTGCCTCTTGCATCCATGAGTTTGGATGGAGGTTGAAGATGTTGCCATTAATGGAGAAAGCAAGCTAGAGGAAGAAGAAGAAGAAGAGAAAGGCTTTTTCTTTTCTTTTCTTGTTATCTTTTTTTTGTGATTTCATAAAAATGAGAGAGAGTATGAGATGATAAAAATACAAGACCAAAACAACAACCATGGCAGCCCCCCTCTCTCTCTCTTCCTCTCATATCATCACAAATCAATCCATTAATGTGACATATTTGCTAAAAAAGAGACCATGAGTCATAATATATGTCCATGTCACATTAATGCATCTCATGATAAATTCTAGCTCATTATTTCCACCATCCAAACATTAATCCAAATGTTTGGCACAACAAAAAGATACGGCAACATCTAAAGTAAACTCGTGACGGATCACAAGGATACCCCTCACCTGTATATACATACCTGCATCCGCATTCCGACTGAATGTGAATGCGACGAGACTAAAGTAATCCAACAAATCTAATACTAGGATCCGGCTCAAACCAAAGCCCACTAGTATGATCCGCCCGATCATGATCCGTGCAATACCGCACGTATAAGATCGAACCCTGCCATATATCATACGGCCTCTACAACGTTCCGCCCGAAACTTGAGAAACTGTCTGTGGGGGACTCTAAAAACTCGTCAATACTTTGGCTGTGGATTTAACCACTAGCACGTCAGAGGTATTAGCCGTACGTAACGGGCTACCAGGTATTGACCAAAAGGGAGGTCGATGAGCGAACTCATCCTGACACCCTACTGAGCCTGTCAGTGATAATATCCGTACAGTCCGGTCCATTCGTCTATGAGCATCGCATGGCGGGCCTAGGGGGTTGGTAAAAGTCAGACCCCCAAAAGTGGTACAAGTCGTGTCGGAGTGTAGCCCAGAACACCCTGAGATACTACTGGAATACCTACCAGTAAATCTCCTGCCTTGGCCAAGGATTTCGTGTAAAGGCTCTCCTAGACACAGCGCGACCTCACCCCCAATACCGGGAGAGACGAACCCCTGCAGATCCGCTCACTGCCTCCATGTGGCTCGGGACTGTACCCAACTAAAACCTGTTTGCACGACTCCTTTGAGCCGTGGTAGAGTAGTAATCAAAGTACAGTGGGTACTCACACGAGACAAATGACGATCTCAGGTCGATGAACTAACCTGTACACATGTCACCACGGAACTGCTATCTGACGTCTGGTATAATCCCAATTAGCAGGTTCCCGGCGAGTCCTGTCCGGTGTACTCATAACCCAATGAGCACCTGTATACATCTTAGGTGAACCAACTGACACCAGTGGCTTGTGAGACCGGCCACCGCCCCTCGTCGGGGTCTCGACTGTATACACTAGTCTACTCTGGAGTATCGATGCCCTGTCTCGAAAACTCCCACGACTAGGGACCTTTTAAAGATGTGCTTATAGACCCCAGCTCCCACGTATATGATCGCCATCATACTGCTGGTCGTCAAGCAAGAATCCTAAGGGCTCTATCAACGTGCAATAGTGACCTGTAAGGTCACCTAAAGCAGTACACGATGATAAAGATAAACCAGATAGCATACTATCATCTTGAGTAAGACTGTCCTACCGGTATAGGTCCTGTTAGTTGTATGTATGCCCTAGAGGCCAGTATTGTACAGATGATGTATATTATATTGGATGCTTGGACATATATAGAGAGGACTTTCTTGCTCGATATGATAGTATGCTATCTGGTTGCTCTTTATCTTAACATGTATACTTGTCTCTTGATGCTGTCTTATAGTTACATGTTGGTAAAGCCCTTAAGATGTGTACTTGACTACCTGGACTATGATGCGGATCATACTTGTGGGGACATGGTAGTCCATAAATACATCCTTCAAGGTCCCTAGTCATGTGTGTATCGAGAGAGGGCATCGATATACCAAATTAGGCTAGCGTATACGCTTCTCGACCCACGAGATAGGAGATGGATGATCCCATATCCATTGGTGTTTGACATCAGAGATGGTATATGGGTGCTCAGTGGAGACTGGGTACACTGGACAGACTCGCCGAGAACTCCCAGATGGTATTATATCTCACGTCAGATGGCAGTTCTCTGGTGACACTTGTGCAGGTTAGTCTGTAGACCCGAGATCGTCATAGAGTCTTGTGTGATTCTCAATGTGCTTTGATTTCCACCTTACCACGTCCAAGAGGGCGTGCAAAACGGTGGTTTTTGGGTACAGTCCCAAGTCACATGGAGACACTGAGCGATAGGAGGCGTTTCGTCTCTCCCGGTATTGGGGGTTGATGTTGCGCTGTGCTCGATTGGCCGTAACAGGGAAGTCCCTGGCCAGGGCTGATTTAGAGATTTACTGGTAAGTGTTACCAGTAGTTTCTCGACCCGTTATGAGCCTCATATCGGCACGACTTATCGGTTATTGGGGTCTGACGTTTACCACCCCTAGACTTGATATGCGACATATCAGACGAGGAGACCGGACTGTACGGGAAGTGTTACTGGCTGGCTTTTACAGGAGTTGGAGCGGGCTTGCTTGCTGATTTTCTTATCGCTCAATACCCCGGTAGCCGTTACGTCCAGCCAGTACCGCTGACGGCTTGTGGGTGCTTGATGTGATCATCACCTACTGCTGGCGTATTGACGAGTCTTTAGAGTCCTACATAGAGGTTTTACTCGCTCAGGCAAAACGAAATATGAGCACGTATGTGATATGTGCGGGACCGAGAATAATGCGTGTATGTGATACCGTATTCTATTCTCGCGACTTTATGTATCGGTCGGTTATGTATGATATAGCCGGGTTATCGAATCAAGTGTTGATTCTATAAGTCGATACAATGGATGTTAGTCGGTTATATGAGATATGACCAGATTATTAAGTCAAGTGTTGATTTAATAATCTAGTGTATAATTGTATATTAGATATACTAGTTTACATTAACTAACACTTGTTCACATAAGGATTTTTCTCACAAGTGCACAACTTTTATATATATGTGATATATATTAAAATTGTGTTTTCTTTTTGTATCATGGTTGATGATACACATGACTTGGGTGTATGAGACTAACACCATGCTATTTATTTATGTTGGGTTTTAATATTTAAAGTAATTACAAAATTAGTGGAGAATTAGCAAAATGCATGAAGCTTGTGGAAGCTTGTGGATGCATTGACTAAGTCCACTAAATTTGTTTTTACTATGGATATTTGTTAACCCAACCATAAAGATTAGCCATGGTTATGTCTTTACATGAGTTAGTATATGATACTCACTCACCATGGTTAGCTTTCTCACTTGATCATCTCTTCTCATATTATTTTCTTCATCTTCTTCCTTGAGCTAAAAAGCTCTCTAGGGTTTGATCTAAAGTGAGAAACATTGTGAGAAACCAAATTCTAAAGTGAACCCACTTCCTATTTCTCCATCCTCTACTAGACTATCACTTTAGTTTAGGGTGTTTGCTTCACTAATTCTCTTGTTAGTGAAGTAGAAGCTTGAGTTGGCATCCCCTCGACGTAGATCATCTTCGGCCTCGAAGACTTTAAGCAAGGACGCTCCTTTAGCCTCGTGAAGCCATGCAAGAGTCCGGGAGAGCCACGATCGCAGCGAAGGGACTTCAACAAGGAGCTAAAGAAGTGAATGACCGATCTACAAAGGTTGTATTTCGTATTCACTTAGTCATAGAGTGCCTAGTAACCCTACAGGTCCTCCCTCAATCATTGCAATCACGTGCCTGTGATCCAATAATTGACTCTGAGGGCACTATATCCAACAATCTCCCACTTGCACTCAAGACTAATTATTGCGATGTCGCATACTCACAGCCCGTGTGATACCGAACACCCAACTCCTCTACTAATCAGTCTCATAAAGCCCATTTGCGAAACTATTACGTTCGAGCAATAGCCTCAGTGAGTGGATCCGCTCTGATGTTTCTTTCTATGTCTCTCTTTTTCTTAAGTTCGCAGAGAAAACCATCTCCCGAAATGAGCAATACATGTCTTAGAATATATTTGGATGTCTGATGGGACCTAGTTCATGAATGAACTCCAAATCCAAACTTCTTAGACTGTATCAACAACTGAACTTAATGGGTATCCTGCGCCATGCCTCCCTCAGTATTCCCTTGGACCACCTGTCCAAAATACTGCCCCTCGTCTGAGGGAAAACTATAACTCTGACAGTCACTCTGTCATCCAGGTCACCCTGGAAGCCTGGAATGATAACTGTCTCCCAAAGGAGATTGCAGTTATCATTTCCCTAGAACATCCACTTATGTTCTAAAACTGCTTCCGAACCTTTCTCCAGGATAGGATTAATATCAACTTATTGCATCTAGTGCAAAAACAACATCTGGTGTGGTACTTGACATCTCATGATTGACTCAATTGACTAAGCAAGTGATCTGCCAATCATGCACATCCCTCTCCCCTTTAGTCTGTAAGACACCTTTAGAGAGGGTGACTCCATCACCTGCAGGTTCACCACCGTGCCAGGAGTCGTCCATTCTAAAACACCTTTAGAATACTGTCTTAGTACCCAGATTGGAAAACTACCCAAATCTAGATCTAAAACCATAGATCTAGTAACCAGATGTCTGATATAATATCCAAGTCCTTTGTGGAGAAACCACTGTGTGACAACCAAAGTATAACCGGTCGTAGTGCAGGAATATCACTTCCCACTTTGTGTATGTCATCCAAATACCAGGACATCACACCCTACTACCTTCTTAACAGATCCATCCCCTATTTTGATGAAGTCAAACCTATGACTGTCACATCAGAAATAGATGATCTATCTCCGCTATATCTGCTTTAGTCTATAAATAGACATAAGCCACTTGTCCACCAATGCTTCCACTGCTTCCACTGACTACGACAACCCTCTGGCAGAATCATATACACGTGAACTTCTATATCCAGTTCAGAACGATGCTATATTCATCTTCCCGCCGGGTCTCATAGTCTGGAACAACAGTAGTGTCAAGTCTGGGTAAACAAGAACCTCCCTATCACCGTCCTTGAGGCTACCGGAGTACCTCTCGGGTGCCTGAGGTTACCCACCATATCTACGGAGTGGACAATGGAATGTCAAACCAGATTGAATCTTTAGGTTCTTATCAAATTTTCAGTAATCGTTTGCGGTTCTGGAATCACTTCCAGTTCTACCATACTCCCACTTCTGTTTTATGAAAAAAAATCCATTTTACTTAAAACTGTGGTGAGTCTAGAACAATATCACTATTGATCTTCCAGATGGTAGAAAGTCAACCCTCGTCATAGCCTGGGTCAACCCACAAACAGCCATTACAGAAACGTGCCTTGAGTTATCCAGAGTATGGTTTTAAGCATAAGCCGGACAACTCCCCGTACCTTAACATCGTTAAGATATGAACCGTTCTATATCCAATATAGAAACAGAGGCACTGATTTAATTAGAACCAGATTCAAATCATGCAACTACCTCCAGTGCATGTCAACTAAATGGAAGGAGGCCTATCAGCGTTACTCAACTTAGGAATGCATCCTATGAGTAACCTGAAAGAGAAACAAGTTTCTCAAAACCATTACTATCAACTGAATACCATACACAAGTATCTACATCTTCGATCACCTTGAAGAATCCTGATACTTGCAACACCTGGTTCTCGACTTTATTCATATACCTATAACTTCTCAAAACTTGGACTTTGTGTTTCTACGAAACACATGTCTAAGAACTAGAGAAGTCACAAGTAAACAGAATATAGTACGAGTACCAACCCCTCTGTACTGATGGACACTGGACAACATACAATACTCTGTATAAGTCCCTTGAGTCTAATAACTCGATCCCTGTGTGTCGTAGGTTGAAAACTGTACTTATGGTTAAGAAGAATTACACCGCTGTTTAATGCTCCTTACCTAACCATCCACTGATATAGGTAAATGTCATGGACATAATTTCAAAAGTTTATATCTCACTCTATAAAAATAGACGTACAGATATATCAATTTGAAATTGGTGCATAGCAACGGATATTCAAAACCAAATATTTGCCGTCCGGCAAACAGCCCAGGCGATTTCCTCAAATATCACAAATTACAACGAATTCCGATATAATGAGGATGATCACCTAATTCCCAATAACTTACTCCCACTCATCATCTGTAAAACCATACAGATGTGAGAATCATACCTGGTAAATATATACCCTGGAGCAAGAGCTAATTAGGAAATCAGTTTTCTTTTAACAGTACACAGTGAAACTGAAACATTGAAATGTTTCGTAGGGGTATCCTGGTATTTCTAGTAATGCCTCTTCCATTATCTAGATTCACAACTGTAACCGTATATTTCTTTGCCATCTCTCCAAATCCCGTTATATGTCTTTAGTCGTTACCTTCTGTACACCATCGTTAGGCTAAATGGTTTTCTTCCTTCCCTACCGTTCGACACCAGCCTATGGTTTGGAAGAAGACTATCCAATAAGCGTAATAGGTGTACTGTCCTAATCCTAGGAGCACTCGCAATGCGAGAGAAGGTGAAGATAAAAGACAACCGAATAAATCTTATTCCTATTTCTCCTGAACCAGAATCCATCCCCGAATTGAAACAAGTTCCTTTCGAGTTCGTATATAACCATACGATGGAATATCCAAATAAACTGTAGATCTTCGTAGTGATACGGAGTGTTCTGGAGAAATACAAAGGTGATGTAGGATTGGTGAAGAAATACTTGGTTTGGTCGTGAATAGCAGTCGCAGTTTACTTTGCCCTCTTACTAATCCCTTTATTTGTCTTAACTTAATACCTTCTGTACACCATACTTAGGCTAATCGGCTTTCTACATTCCCTAACGTTCGGCACCAACCTAAGGTTTGGAAGAAGACTATCCAATAGGCGTAACGGGTGTACTATCCCCTAATCCAAGGAGCACTCGCAACCTGAGAGAAGGTAAAAGAAAAAGATAACTGAATAGTCCTATTCGTTTTCTCCAGAACCGGAAACCATCCTCGAATCTGGAACAAGTTCCTTCGAGTTCGTATATAAACATACGATGGTTTTATCCAATGGAAGTGGACGTTCGTAGTAATACGGGGTGTCCTGGAGAAAAGGGTAAAAGTAGAAGTGGCAATGAGGTTTGCAACTCTGACAATCCAAAAGCCAGTGTTTTAAGAAGGTTCGGTCAACTTGGTCACTGAGTCATAATCAAGGGTCGGGCCATGGTCGCTGCCAGAGAGAGAGAGAAAAGAAACACTCAGCGTGCACTCTAACCTAGATCAGAATGGTTACCAATTTATCTAATCAGGAAACCTCCCACTGTAACGTCAAATTCTCCTCCAAACCTGAAAGAAGAATTAGTCGGGATCACCCGAGGAGTAAACCAACTCATCAGTGGGAATCGGGATCCAACTATCATCGCATGATAACGTGATGGAATCCACTCACGTTATCACACTCCAGAAGGTATGCGCATATCTGGCAAGTTTCAGTTTCTTTAGAAACTCCCGATGTGATTTTTAACCCCATGCTCTTATGACCTTGACGAAGGCCAACATATCATAAGTCACATGTCAAGTTCTACCCGTCATTATCCAGGTTAATTTGAACCCACCCGTACATACCCTTGACGAATGCCAAAATAGTAGTACGACTGTCCCAAACCAACGCATCTATCTATGCTGCAGAAAAGTAACAAATAGCTACCATATACTATGCCTTGACGAAGGCCAACATACATAGCATGAATACTATGTGCTACCTTTCTGAAATGATGGAGGGCTACGAATGGTTTTTGGCGAAAAACCTTTAATGTAATGAACTTGATATCGTTTAAGGAACCGGATAGCTTTTTATAAAAATATAGTGACGAAAACCTTTGTTAAAAAGGTCACTCCCGGTGAAGGGATCTTGGCTCTTTCCCCGTAGATTGAGGTGCGGGATATTCCAACTGAATACCACGATGCAAAGCAAAAGGCAATCGGCTATAGTGAAGTTATTACCCTGACACAAACTTCTGTCCAAGGGGTCACTCCTGGTGAAGGGATCTCAGCCCTTGCCTCGTCGACTGAGGTGCAGGATATTCCAACTGAATACCACTGTGCAAAACAAAAGAGAACGTCCTTGCAATAACAGATTTTTGAAAATTGTTCCAACAACATCAGAATAGGTTTGTTTAGCTTGCATTGATCCGAATCAACGCAGTCCCATCAATTGATCACACCAATAAAGAACGAAAATACGATGTACGTATATGCCACCCGCATTCGCCACTGGGTCCCGTCATCACCCGTTAGGTTACTTAACTAACGACAGAGCGGGGACTGGACTAGCGCGGGTGCAAAACATATACAACATCTACTAATATATATATATCAATATATAATAATCGCTCAAGGCGTGATAAAATGCAACATCACAGAAATGTAATAAGTATCACAGAACAATACAAATATCTGGGATCCCCGGGTTTTATAGAGCCGCTACTGAAACCCGACGTTCCCCTGGTCGTGTGGATAGCCTGTGCAATGAAATCCTAGACCCCTACGGGCGCGGCAAGTTACCCGCCAAAACCTGAAGCGAGGCAGCCCCCTTCAACAACGTGAATGGACCACCCAGCACTTCACGGAATCCGGTAACTTGAACACCCCTCCTTGGGTCAACCTATACCCCATACGAGTGCGGCGAATAGCCCGCCAATTCTAGAGTGAAGCCCCCTCCGTCTCAATGCCATGAGATGTGGGCCCGTTTCCCTCTAGAACCCGGCTACCCGTACACCCCTCCGCGGGGTAATCCTAGTACAGAAAGTAAAATATACAACGGGTACATCGACCTCATCCCAGTCGTACCCCAAAAGAATAATATACAAACAGAAAGTAACGGCAGTCCACATGTCGGACGCTCGCCCCGCAATATCAAATGTACATATACAACCAAACTGTACTACCATTGCATCCAGGCTATCCACCACGACAAATCTGCAACATCACAGCACAACACAGAACATCAACGTGAATGTCACGTTCGCAAATCCGTCTAAAAGAACTATAGCAATTAGACAGGATTTACCGATCAAATGACATTCACGGTCGCAGATATAATGTAAATACTGTGAACTAACATGTTTTAGAAATTTCGATCGACAAAATTTCCCGAAGTGGGCCCCAAGTACAACTGCAGCACTCAAGATAATCTGGGCCTAAACAGAATATACCAAAACCCCCAATTCCAATATAGAGACCTACTGAAGAAATTTGGTGCACTGTGGCTACAGTACGGCCGCGGATCCGCTGCCAAAACGTGGTTTTGGCCGCGGATCCGCCGCGCTACAGTAAATTCAGCGAACCAAATTTTTCCAGAATTCTCAAAAAACCCTGCACGATTTTCTGAGATGCTCAAAAATATTTTTAGGGCAGTTTAAAAAATCGACAGAAACACAGAGGTTGGAAATGCGGTTTTCGGAATTTTCGTTCGATCGAAGTTCTAAACACATTAGATCAAGCTAGAAAAGGTTAATGGCGTGGCTCTGATACCATGTAAGTGCACGGTAGCGTCCCGGCCATCTGTCCGAGGCCAAAATGCGGAAACGAAACTTTTTCAAAACTAGAAAACCGGTGCTACCGCGTACCATAAACCCGGATCGGACCATTAACCTAATGCTAGCTAACAAGAGAAGGGATAAAATGCTATACCGAGCGATCTGTGTCCTTCGGTCTTCGGCCACCATCCCGATCTCCCCGCGGCAACTCCGGTCTTCATCTCCTCGTCGGAAAGGGCACCACATCGAGAAGTCTTTTTACGGGCTCCCGCTTCGTCCGAAGCAACTCGGGCACGAAGTGTGCTAGCCGACACGTCCAAGGTGTTGTAGAGAATGTTTATGATCACTTTGCCTCTTGCATCCATGAGTTTGGATGGAGGTTGAAGATGTTGTCATTAATGGAGAAAGCAAGCTAGAGGAAGAAGAAGAAGAAGAAGAGAAAGGCTTTTTCTTTTCTTTTCTTTTCTTTTCTTGTTATCTTTTTTTGTGATTTCATAAAAATGAGAGAGAGTGTGAGATGATAAAAATACAAGACCAAAACAACAACCATGGCAGCCCCCCTCTCTCTCTTCCTCTCATATCATCACAAATCAATCCATTAATATGACATATTTGCTAAAAAAGAGACCATGAGTCATAATATATGTCCATGTCACATTAATGCATCTCATGATGAATTCTAGCTCATTATTTCCACTATCCAAACATTAATCCAAATGTTTGGCACAACAAAAAGATACGGCAATATCTAAAGTAAACTCGTGACGGATCACAAGAATACCCCTCACCTGTATATACATACCTGCATCCGCATTCCGACTGAATGTGAATGCGACGAGACTAAAGTAATCCAACAAATCTAATACTAGGATCCGGCTTAAACCAAAGCCCACTAGTATGATCCATCCAATCATGATCCGTGCAATACCGCACGTATAAGATCGATCCCTGCCATATATTATACGGCCTCTACAACGTTTCGCCCGAAACTTGAGAAACTGTCTGTGGGGGACTCTAAAGACTCATCAATACTTTGGTTGTGGATTTAACCACTAACACGTCAGAGGTATTAGCCGTACGTAACGGGCTGCCAGGTATTGACCAAAAGGGAGGTCGATGAGCGAACTCATCCTGACACCCTACTGAGCCTGTCAGTGACAATATCCGTACAGTCCGGTCCGTTCGTCTATGAGCATCGCATGGCGAGCTTAGGGGGTTGGTAAAAGTCAGACCCCCAAAAGCGATACAAGTCATGTCGGAGTGTAGCCCAGAACACCCTGAGATACTACTGGAATACCTACCAGTAAATCTCCTGCCTTGGCCAAGGACTTCGTGTAATGGCACTCCTAGATACAGCGCGACCTCACCCCCAATACTGGGAGAGATGAACCCCTGCAGATCCGCTCACTGCCTCCATGTGGCTCGGGACTGTACCCAACTAAAACCTGTTTGCATGACTCCTTTGAGCCGTGGTAGGGTAGTAATCAAAGTACAGTGGGAACTCACACGAGACAAATGACGATCTCAGGTCGATGAACTAACCTGTACACATGTCACCAGGGAACTGCTATCTGACGTCTGGTATAATCCCAACTAGCAGGTTCCCGGCGAGTCCTGTCCGGTGTACTCATAACCCAATGAGCACCTGTATACATCTTAGGTGAACCAACTGACACCAGTGGCTTGTGAGACCGGCCACCGCCCCTCGTCGGGGTCTCGACTGTATACACTAGTCTACTCTGGAGTATCGATTCCCTGTCTCGAAAACTCCCACGACTAGGGACCTTTTAAGGATGTGCTTATAGACCCCCAGCTCCCACGTATATGATCGCCATCATACTGCTGGTCGTTAAGCAAGAATCCTAAGGGCTCTATCAACGTGCAATAGTGACCTGTAAGGTCACCTAAAGCAGTACACGATGATAAAGATAAACCAGATAGCATACTATCATCTTGAGTAAGACTGTCCTACCGGTATAGGTCCTCCCTCAATCATTTCAATCACGTGCCTGTGATCCAATAATTGACACTGAGGGCACTATATCCAACATTTGCTAACTGTTCAATCAGGCCAGTGCCGGTACTTTGAGGGAGGTTCCCCTTGCTTTCGCACGGACCTAATTAAGATAAACCTCGTCTTCCCTTAGGGGTAGCCCCATTAACACCTTTCTAGACATCTAATGGGTTAGCTAATTGTAAAGTGTAAAACTCTTCCAGGAGCAACTCTTGCTCGCAGCGGGTATCGGGATCCAACTATCTCATAGAGGGTATGCAATCTCATTGCAAATTTCTACAATTGAAATTCCTGATAATACTTTTACCCCTATCAACTTATGACCTTAACATAGTAACCAAATCATAAGCGCTAGCCAAGTTCAACCCGTCATTTTCCGATTGAATTAAACCCACCCGCACGACCCTTAACATAGTCAACAAAGTCGTATGACTACCCTAATCCAATGACATCTCATGTTTTAGCAGATAAGCACTAATTAGCTACCGCACACTACGCCTTAACATAGTCAACAAACGTAGCACGAATACTAAGTAGTACTATCTGAAATGACGGAGGGCTACGACAGGTTTTTATGAAAACCTTTTACGTAATGAACTCGATATCGTTGTAGAAACAAGTGATTTTGAAAATGAGTGTTTTAAAGGCTTTTAGTAGTTTCTCTAAAGAAGTCACCCCTGGTGAAGAGATCTCGGCTCTTTCCTTATCGAATAAGGTGCTGGATATTCTACAAGGAATACCGCTATGCAAAACAAGAACTATAGAAGCAATCAAAAACAAAACCGAGTGAGTTGTAGCATCTACTAGTTTCCCTAAAGAGGTCACTCCCGGTGAAGAGATCTCGGCTCTTTCCTTATCGAATAAGGTGCTGGATATTCTACAAGGAATACCGCTATGCAAAGCAAAAACTAGAGCTACCCTTTTTTTTGAAAATTTGATTCTACAACATCTTATAGGTTTCTTTTCTTTTCATTAATCTCATTAATGAATTCCCATCATTTATATTTCCTAAGCATCACGGAAGAAACGAAAGTAATAATATTTATAAATCATATATATATATATAGTATAAGCATTCGTCTCACACATATAAAATGATCACATCATAGAATATCAGCAGCAGAAGATAACATATGAAATATTGGATATACTAGGGTGTCCGTGTTTTATTTTGAGCCTCTATAAAACACGGATTCCACGGTCGCGATGAATAGCCAAACCCACATCCCTAGACCCCTATGAGAGCGGCAAGCAACCCTACCAATTCTAGAGTTAGGAGACCCGGGCTCGACTCATCGAGTTGGTCTCCTACTGGACTCAAGAACCCGGCTATTTGTGCTCCCTACCTTGGGTCTATCCTAATGCGGAAAAGTAAATAATATACAATAATGGTGACATCATCCTCAACCCGGAAATGCCCCAATAAAAGAATATTACATATAATGAATTTTACATGAATGAAAATAAAAACTCTCATCTCACATAAAACCCCCGGCTATTCTAATCACGATAATCCAATATAACATATCACAGCAACACATAACACCACATGTCATCAACGTAAGTAAATATGCGTATCCTAATTGTCGTTGATGTATAGCAACGAAATCGGTGATACACCACATATTACACTTACAGTCGCAGAAAAGAAAGTGAAAAACTACAACATTTGGAATCCACAATTACCTTAGACATCATGAACCCGAAATATCACATATTACGGATTTCATGCCTAACTATATGAATTCCATATATTGTATCACAAACACAGATAGCTAGGCGAAGTTAGAAAATTCAATCGATTCAACGAATTCCCAAAATTTCCTAGAGAGCTCAGCACTTGAGCACTGTTAAAGTTAACCAGAGACATACCACAGTTCCTACGGACCTACAGCTGAAGGCCCGACCCAAGCCTCTCAAGTGGCGCCGCGGATCCGCCGCCAAAACCATGTTTTGGCCGCGGATCCGGGTCACTTTGACGAGTTAGGGTTTCGTTCTTCAGGTGTGTCCATAGAATTCCCTGCATGATTTTCTGAATATTTTTAACATGGAAAAATCCAACTTTTAGAAAAATTTCCAGAGAGGGGGTCTAAATCGGGTTTTCGGAGTTCGATCGGAATTCTAATTTCGTCTAGACAACGCCTAATTCTCTAGCTTGGCTCTGATACCACTGTAGGGTTAGCTTAGCACCTTAGCAAGGTTTTGGCAAGCATCGATCATGCTATTTTAAAAATTTTGGGTGCTAAACAAACCAACCAAGTAATCGAACTAGAGAATTAGGGTTAACTTTGCATGTAAACAACTTTACAACTAAGTGATTTAGGGATTACAACCTTTGTAGTCCGTTCCTTCGCTTCATAAGCTCCGAGTAGTGGTCCCTTCGCTGCGATCCAAGAACTCCCGAACTCTTGAGAGGCTCCACAAGTCGAATGATCCATGCTTGCTTGAAGACTTCGAAATCCAAGATGATCTACTTCGAGGAAACACGAACTCAAGCGATGACTTCACTAATATGGAATTAGTGAAGCTAACACACTAATCTATATGGCTAGTATAGAAGAAGATGATGAAGTAGGAATTTTGCTTTCTTTAGTTTTCTTTTTCTCACAATTTTTCATCACAAGATCAAAAGCTAGAAAGCTTTTGCAATAAGGAAGAAGAAGATGAGGTGATGAAAAATAATTGAAGTGGGGCTAGAAATGCAACCTTGGGTGAGTATATGGAATGCATTAACTCATGTAGAGAGTTAACCATGGCTATATGTAATGGTTAGGTTAACAAAATATCTCAAGTGAAACAAAAAGGGTGGACTAAGCCAATGGTTATCTACATGCTTCTCTAAGCTTCTAACCATGAGTCATTTCCACTTAACTTTGAATTACTTGATATAAATAGAAACCCAAACATTATTAATAGCATGGTGTAAGTCTCATACACCTTTGTTGCAGGTATAACCAAACATGTCACATTAATAATATATATGACATATATATCATTTGTGAACAAAAGAAAATAATACAATAAACATATAACACATATATGTTAAATGTATCACAAGTGAGAATAATAAATACTTAAGTGAGCATATAATATGTATCATTTTATCGAATCGACACTTGATCCGATAACCCGGCTATATCACATATACCAGGCCGATATCACATATCGCGAGAATAGAATATGGTATCACATACACGTATCAATTTCGGTCCCGCACATATCACAAATGTGTTCCTACTCCGTTTCGCCTGAGCCAGAAAACCTCTGTGTAGGATTCTAAAGACTCGTCAATACGTCGGCAGTAGGTGATGATCATATCAAACACCCACAAGCTGCAAGCGGTCAGCTAAACGTAACAGCCACCCGAGTATTGAGCGACCAGAAGATCAACAAGCAAGCTTGTACATACTCCTGCGAATCCAATCAGTAAACACTACCGTACAGTCCGGTCTCTTCGTCTGATATGTCGCATATCCAGTCTAGGGGTGGTAAACGTTAGACCCTAGTAACCGATAAGTCGTGTCGATGTGACACTCATAACAGGTCGAGAAACTACTGATAACACTTACCAGTAGATCTCCATATCAGCCCTAGCCAGGGACTTCCAGTTATAGCCAATCGAACACAGTACAACATCAACCCCCAATACCGGGAGAGACGAAACCCCTCCTATCGCTCATTGCCTCCATGTGATTCGGGACTGTACCCAAAGGCCACCGTTTTGCATGTTCTCTTGAACGTGGTAAGGTGGAAATCAAAGCACAGTGGGAATCACATAAGACTTTATGACGATCTCGGGTCTACAAACTAACCTGTACCAGTGTCACCAGAGAACTGCTATCTGACGATAGGTATAATACCAACAAGAAGTTCTCGGTGAGTCCGTTCAGTGTACCCAGTCTCCACTGAGCACCCGTATACCATCTTTGATGTCAAACACCAATGGATGTGGGATCATCCATCTCCCATCATATGGGTCATGATGCGTATACGCTAGTCTACTCTGGAGTATCGATGCCCTGTTTCGATACACCCTCGACTAGGAAAAGTTATAGGATGTACTTGTGGACTAACCTGGTCCCACTAGTATGATCTCCATCATAGTCCTAGTAGTCAAGTACATATCCTAAGGGCTTTATCAACATGTGAGAGTAAGACAGTAACACAATATAAGTCAACATGTTAAGACAAAGAGCAACCAGATAGCATACTATCATATCGAGCAAGAAAGTCCCCTCTATATATATCCAAGCATCCACTATAATATACATTATATGTACAACAATGGCCTTTAGGGCATATACATAACTAACAAGCACAAATTTGAGCGAGTTCGTGGTTGGGCTCTTGAGGGCTCGGGCGAGGGTTCTAGAGAGCTCAGACTTGGTTAGGCACACTTATGGGCCTTGGCGTTGTGCACGCATGGGCGTGGGCGGCGGCGGGGACGTGGACGTGGAATCTAAAGCTTGGATCTATAGATAGAGACAGTGAGATGAAGGCAACGGATCACCAGGAGTGGTAGACTGAGGAAGGAGGTTAGGCGCGCTTGCGGGGGGCATGCGGGTGCTTGGGGCACAAACATAGATCTGAGAAGATTTAGAGTCGAATCAGATTTCGAATTTGAGGCCAGTTTCGCAGATGGTGAGAGGCAATGGCGTTGATCTGTCGCAGGAAGTACCCTTTGTTGGGTTACGGCAGCTCCCCGGCCATCAAACCGTGGCCAAATGCGGAATAAATTTTTTTAAAACTGGGGCTACTACAACCCGATGCACGGATCTTCCCTAAACCCTAAACTAGCAAGCAATATAAAGAGTTAGGAATGGTTATACCGAATGAACCAAGTCCTTCGGGTCTTCAACCATCATCCCAAGCTCTTTGTGGTCGTGGATCGAATTTGGTTGCCGGACTTCCTCCATCTACGATGATCCACCCGAGGGAAAAGGCACAAGCTTCAGCCTTGCCTAGCAAGGCAACCAACGCTCCAAGGTAGCTAGCAATGAAGAGTGGGGGTGTAGGATTATCTCACTATTATTTTTCTCTCATCAAAATTCTCCAAAGAGCAACTCAAGAAGAAGAATGAGGGGTGAGGAAAACCATGGAATGAGCAACCATGGAAATGGCTAAGTCTCTCAAGAGAGAAGAGAAAAAATCAAGTCAAGGAAAAATACTTGGATGGCATGTAAAGAATATGACTCCAAGAATTTACAACCATGCAATGAAAATATCTTCTCCAATTTTCCAATAAACAAATGAGAGCCATGCCACTCTACATGCCAAGCCCATGCTCATGCCAACTCACCCTCCACCTCATTTCCCAAATTGATTTTCTAAAATGAATATCAAATAATGAGGTGTCCATCTTCTAGAAGCTATTCCGTATAAATACGGAATGCAACCCGGTACACGTATCGAAATACATATACGCGTATTCGTACAAAAATACGAATAGCCAAGAGAGAAATGAATAGTGAACAATAATACTAGAATACATATATATATATATATATTATTAAATCAAAACCTGATTTAATAATCCGGCTTAATCTTAAGCCGCTAGTATTATCAACCGTCCGATTAAAGTCTGTGCAGCCTGTACACATATTTAATCGGACGCCTGTATGTACCAACATACGTCATCTACACCATATCGCCTGAACCGTGAAAACCTTCTGTGTGGGACTCTAAAGACTAGTCAATACGCTGGCAGTGGGTTTAACCACAAGCACGTCAGCGGCACTAGCTGTACGTAACGGCTATCCATGTATTGAGCGAATGGAAGGCCGAAGAGCAAACTCATCCATACCCCTACTGAGCCTGACAGTGATAATCTTCATGCAGTTCGGTTTGTTCGTCTAAGAGTATCACATATCGAGTCTAGGGGGGTGGATAAAGTCAGACCTCTAATAACGCGATAATTCGTGTCGGTATGAAACCCATCACCACCTGAAAAACTACCGATCCTAGATCAGTAATTCTCGATTACCTTGGCCAAGAATTTCTGGTGATGGCCACCCGTGCACAACGCGACATCAACCCCCAATACCTGGAGAGACGAATCCCCGACGATCCACCCACTGCCTCCATGTGGCTCGGGACTGTACCCAACTAAAACCTGTTTGCACGATTCCTTTGAGCCGTGGTAGGGTGTAATCAAAGCATAGTGGAAACTCACACGAGACAAATGACGATCTCAGGTCGACAGACAAACCTGTACACATGTTACTTAGAAACTGCTATCAGACAATAGGTATAATACCAACTAGCATGTTCCCCGCGAGTCCGTCCAGTGTACTCATAACCCAATGAGCACCTGTATACATCTTAGGTGAACAAACTAACACCAATGGCTTGTGAGACCTGGCCACCTCCCCTCGTCGGGGTCTCGATCGGTATACACTAGTCTACTCCGGAGTACTGATTCCCAGTCTCGATACTCCCACGACTAGGGACATTTAAGGATGTGCTTATAGACCACCCAGCTCCCACGTATATGATCGCCATCATAATGCTGGTAGTCAAGCAAGAATCATATGGGCTCTATCAACGTGTAATAGTGATCTGTAATACCATCTAAAGCGTGTACATGATAATAATGACAAAACCAGATAGCATACTATCATCTCGAATAAGACTGTTCTACCGGTATAAGTCCTCCCTCAATCATCATAATCACCTGCCTGTGACTGTGATAATTGCCTTGAAGGTACTATAGCAAACAATCTCCCACATGCACTTAAGGTTAATTATTGCAATGTCGCATACTCACAGCCAGTGTGATATCGAACACCCAACTCCTCTGCTAATCAGTCTCGCAAAGCTCTTTAACGAGACTATTGTGTTTGAGAAATAGCCTCAGTGAATGGATCCGCTCTAATATTTCTTTCTGTATCTCTCTATATCTCAAGTTAGCGAAGAATAACCATCTCCCGAAATGAGCAATACCTATCTTAGAATTTGTCTGGATATCTGATGGGACCCAGTTCACAAATGATCTCCAAATCCAACAAACTTCTTAGACTGTATCATCCACTGAATTTAATCAGTATCATGCGCCATGCCTTCCACAGTATCTGCTTAGACCACCTGTCCAACATACTGTCCCTCAAAAGAGGGAAAACTATAACTCAGACAGCCACTCTGTCATTCAGGTCACCTTGGAAGCCTGAAATGGTAACCGTCTCCCGAGGAGGCTGTCGTTACCATATCCCTAGAACATCCACTTATATTCATAACTTCTTCCCAACTTTTCTCCAGGATTGGATTAATATATATGCTTATTGCAGCTAGTGCAAAAGCAATATCTGATGTTGTACTTGGCATCTCATGATTGACTTAATTGCCTAAGCAAGTGATATGTCAATCATGCAAATCCCTCTCCCCTTTTAGTCCGAAAGACATCCTTTAGAGAAAGTGACTCCATCACCTGAAGGTATACCACCATGCCAGGAGTCATCCATTATAAAATACCTTTAGAATATTGTCAAGTACCCTAATTGGGACACTTCCCAAATCTAGTTCTAAAACCATAGATCTAGTCACCAGAATCCCTGATATTATATCCATATCCTATGTGAAGAAACAAATTTGTGATAATGACAGTATAACCGATAGTAGTATAGGAATTTCACTTCCTATCAAGTGCATGTCATCCAAATACATGGACATCATATTCTACTACCTTCTTATCAGATCCATCTCCTATTCTGATAAAGTCAAAACCTATGACTGTCACATCAAAAATAGATGATCAATTTCCGCTATAGCTGCTTTAGTCTATAAATAGACATAAGCTACTTGCCCACTATGCTTCCGCTGCTCCCACTTACTGCAACAACCTTCTGGCAGAGTCATATACACGTGCACTTCTAAACCTAGTTTAGAACGACGTTATACTCATCCTCCTGCTGGGTCTTATAGTCTAGAACAGCAGCAATGACAAGTCTGGGTAAACAAGAACCTCCCTGTCACCGTCTCTAAGAAGACCGAAGTGCCTCTCGGGTGCCTGAGGTTACCCACCAAATCTGCAGAGTGGCTAATGGAATGTCGAAACCAATTGAATCCTAAGGTTATATTAAATTTTCAGTAATCGTTTGTGGTTCTGGAATCATTTCCAGTTCTACCATACCCCCACTTGTGTTTTCTGAAAAGAATCTATTTTACTAAAACTGTGGCGAGTGAAGAAAAATATATCTATTGATCTTCCAGATGGTAGAAAGTTAACCCTCGACATAGCCAGGGATAACCCACAAACATCCATTACTGAAACGTGCCTTTAGTTCATCCAGATTCTGGTTTTAAGTATCATCCGGACAACTCCTTATACCTTAACATCGTTAAGATACGAAACCACTCTATATACCATATAGAAACAAAGACACTAATTTAATTGGAACCAGATTCAAAAACATGCAACTGTCTCCAGTGCATATCAACTAAGTGGAATGAGGCCAAGCAGCATTACTCATCTAGGAGTGCATCCACATATGAGTAACCTGAAAGAGAAGCAAGTTCTCAAAACCATTACTATCAACGGAATACAAAACACAAGTATCTACATCTTCGATCACCTTGAAGAATCCTGATACTTGCAATATATGGTTCTCTACTTTATTCTTATACCTATAACTTCTCAAAACTTGGACCTTGTGTTTCATCGAAATACTTGTCTAAAATTGGAGAAGTCACAAGTAAACAGAATATAGTACGAGCACCAACCCCTTTGTCCTAATGGACACTGGACAACATACAATACTTTGTATAAGTCCCCTGAGTTTAATAACTCATACCCTGTGCGTCGTAGGTTGAAAACTGTACTATGGTTAAAAAGAATTACACCACTGTTGAATGCTCCTTATCCAATCACCAACTGATATAGGTAAATGTCATAGACATAATTTCAAAAAATTATATCTCAGTTTATAAAATAAACGTATAGATATATCAGTTTGAAATTTGTGCATAACAACGGATATTCAAAACCAAATATTTGTCGTTCGGCAAAAAACTCAGGTGATTTCCTCAAATATCACTAATTACAACGAATTCCGACATAATGTGGATATCACCTAATTCCCAATATCTTATTCCCACTCATCATCTGTAACGCCATATAGATGTGAGAATCATATGGTAAATACATACCATGGAGTAAGGATCTAATTGGGAAATCAGTTTTCAATTAACAACTCACAGTGAAACTGAAACATGAAAATATTTTGAGGGGTTTTCTAGTATTCCTAGTAATGCCTCTTCCACTATCCGGATTCATGACTGTAACCGTATATCTCCTTGCCATCTCTCCAATCCTCTAATTTGTCTTTACTTATTACCTTCTGTACACCACCCTTAGGCTAAATGGTTTTCTTCCTTCCCTACCTTTCGGCACCAGCCAATGGTTTGGAAGAAGACTATCCAATAAGCGTAATAGGTGTACCCTCCTAATCCTAGGAGCCCTCGTAAACTGAGAGAAGGTAAAAATAAAAGACAACCCGAATAATCCTATTCGATTTCTCCTGAACTGGAATCCATCCTCGAACTGGAACAAGTTCCTTCGAGTTCGTTTGTAACTATACGATGGCTTATCCAATAAAAGTATATCTTCGTAGTGATACGGAATGTTCCGGAGAAATGCAAAGGTGAATTAGGAGCGGCGATGATATACGTGGTTTCGTCGTGAATGATAGCATTCTCAATTTACTTTGCCCTCTTTCTAATTCCTTTATTTGTCTTTACTTATTACCTTCTGTACACCACACTTAGGCTAATTGGTTTTCTTCCTTCCTTGCCCTTCGGCACCAGCGTATGGTTTGGAAGAAGACTATCCAATAAGCGTAATAGGTGTACTCTCCTAATACCAGGAGCTCATGCAATCTGAGAGAAGGTAAAGGGAAAAGACAACTGAATAGTCCTATTCATTTTCTCCAGAACCAGAAACCATCCTCGAATCTGAAACAAGTTACTTCGAGTTCGTATGTAACTATACGATGGTCATATCCAATAAATATGGATCTTCGTAGTGATATGGAATATTCCAGAGAAATACAAAGTGTAAATGTAGGAGTGGCAATGATATATGCAACTATGACAATTCAAAAGCCAATGTGATTTAAGAAGGTTCGATTAACATGGTTCATGAGCTTTAGTCTAGGGTCGGGCCATGGTCGCTGCCAAAGAGAGAGAGAAAAGAAACACTCAGCGTGCACTCTAATCTAGATCAGAATGGTTAATCACTTTATCTAATCAGGATGTCTCCCACTGTTTCCTCGAATTCTCCTCCAAACCCAAAAGGAGAATTAGTCGGGATCATCTAAAATCACCCGAGAAGTAATCCTACTCATCAGTGGGAATCGGGATCCAACTATCATCGCATGATAACCTGATGGAAGTCACTCAAGTCACCACACTCCAGAAGGTATGCGCATGCCTGGCAAGTTTCCTGTATGTTTGAAACTCCCGATGTGATTTTTACCCCTAGGACCCAAGTGACCTTGACACAGTCAACAAATCAAAGAGTCCTAGTCAAGTTCAAGCCGTCATTATCCAGGATGGCATTAAACCCACCCATACGAGCCCTTGACACAGTAAACAAGGCCGCACGACTGTCCTAACCAATCGCATTAATATGCCATAAACAAGCACTACTTAGCTACCGCACACTACGCTTTGACACAGTCAACAAACGCAACACGAATACTAAGCAATACCTGTAAGAAATGACGGAGGGCTACGGCTGGTTTTTGGCGAAAAACCTTTAACGTAATGAACTTGATATCATTGGAGGAACCTAAGTAGTTCTACAAATATATAGTGGCATAAACTTCTGTTAAAGAGGTCACTCCCTATGAAGGGGATCTTGGCTCTTTCCTCATCGAATGAGGTGCAGGATATTCCAAACTGAATACCATGATGCAAAGCAAAAGGAAACGATTATAGTCAAGTTATTACGATGACGCAAACTTTCGCTCAAGGGGTCACTCCCGGTGAAGGGATCTCGGCCCTTGCCTCATCGAATGAGGTGCAGGATATTCCAAATCGAATATCTCTGTGCAAAGTAAAAGGAAATGTCTGTAATGTCGGTTTTAAAAAACTTGGTTCCAACAACATCATATATATAGGTTTGCTTTCCTTGCATTGATCAAAATCAACGCGGTCGACGATTGTTATATATATATATATATATACATACTAGTAGATGTTGTATATGTTTTGCACCCACGCTAGTCCAGCCCCCGCTCTGTCGTTAGTTAAGTAACCTAACGGGTGATGATGGGGCTCAGTGACGAATGCGGATGACATATACGTACATTTTATTTTTCGTTCTTTTCTGGTGTGATATGAAGCAACATCACAGAAGCATCACAGAAACTCAGCCAAGCAATACAGAGTGGTGGATAATCCTGGAGCCTCGGGTTTCACTTGAGCCGCAAATGAGAACCGACGTTCCCCTGTCGTGTGGATAGCCTGTGTAATGAAAACTTAGACCCCTACGGATGCGGCAAGTTACCCGCCAATCCCAGAAGTGAGGCAACCCCAATCAACAACGTGAATGGGCCACCCAGCACTCTGCAGAATCCGGTAACTTGAGCACCCCTCCTAGGGTCAACCTATACCCCCTACGAGTGCGGCGAATATCCCACCAATTCTAGAGTGAGGCCCCCTCCATATCAACGCCATGAGATGCGGACCCGTTGCCCTCTATAACCTGGCTATTTGTGCACCCCGCCTTAGGGTAATCCTAGTACAGAAAAGAAAATAATATGTGCAAGGGTGACATCGACCTCAACCCGGTCGTGCCCCAAACAAATAATATACAAGCTGGAAGTGACGGCAGTCCACATGTCGGACGCTCGCCCCGCAATATCAAATGTACAAATGAAACTAAACTGTACTAACATTGCACCCAAGCTATCCACCACGACGATCTAACCACAACCACAGCACAACACAGAATATCAACATGAATATCACATTCGCAAACCCGTCTAAAGAACATATAACAATTAGACGAGTTGTACCTCTCTAATGACATTCACGGTCGTAGATAGTAATATATGTATTGTAAACATTTAAACAGTGTTAAATTATCGACTTTGAAACGCCCCGAATTTCCCCTGAACTAAAGACAACAAAATATCCAAACTGGGAAAAACAAACAATACCACTTAACCAATATTCCAGAGACCAGTGCACGCCAAAAATACGAAGCCCAAATATCAATTTTGGACCGGCCAAACCGGTTTTATTTCTTGTTTCACCGGGTCAAATCCGGCTGTTTGGGATCGTGTTTGTGGTGTGTTCTAGTTGTCTCCTAAATAGCCTTCTACAATTGCTTAAAAAAAATTAGAAGACTCGGAAAAATTGACAGAAACTGGAATAAAGTTGGTATTGTTTTGGAGTTGTTTCGATTTCGATACTTTAACATCGTCTAAACAAGCTAGCTAAGGATTTAAAGGTTGGCTCTGATTCCATGTTGGGTTACGGCATCGCCCCGGCCATCAAACCATGACCAAATACGGAACAAAAATTTTCAAAACTGGCGCTACCACAGCCCGATGTCCGGATCTTCCCTAAACCCTAAACTAGCAAGCTATATAAAGAGTTAGGAATGGTTATACCGAATGAACCAAGTCATTCAGGTCTTTAACCATTATCCCAAGCTCCTAGTGGTCGCGGATCGAATTTGGTTGTCGGTCTTCCTCCATCTACGATGGTCCACCCGAGGGAAAATGCGCAAGCTTCAGCCTTGCCTAGCAAGGCAACCGACGCTCTAAGGTTGCTAGCAATGGAGAGTGGAGGTGTAAGATTATCTCACTATAATTTTTATCTCATCAAAATGCTCCAAAGAGCAACTCAAGAAGAAGAATGAGAGGTGAGGAAAACCATGGCATGAGCAACCATGGAAATGGCTAATTCTCTCAAGAGAGAAGAGAAAAAATCAAGTGAAGGAAAAATATTTAGTGTTGGGGTAAAAATTTACACCCCTGTTGACCGAGTCAAAGTCAAGGTCAACCCCCAAGCTAGGTGGGCCCAAGCCCAGGTCAAGTGGGCCCACGCCCCGGTCGAGTCCGAACATGAAGCGGCCGGCCCTCCCCCATGCCAAAATGAAATCATGTAATAAATAATTTTTATGTAATTTTTTATGCATGAATGTAAACAAAATGGGTATAAAGCCAAATTTTTGTAAGCCCATGGTTTATGTGCAAAAAGAAATGGCACATGAACCATAGGATGGGCAAAATGTCATTTTGTAAAGCCCAAGGGGCTATATGTAAATGTGTAAGCCTATAAAAGGCAACATGATGATGAATAAAAAATACACTTTTCATTCCCTCAAAAAACTAGGTCCTGTGCCTCTTTCTCCTTCTTCAAGGTTCTAAAAACCTTCTTCTTTCTTTTGAATTAAATCAAGAGTTTAACTCTTCCTTTCTCAAAAATAAATAGTTTTTCACCACAAAACCCACAAAGGGGAGCCCGGATCTCCAGTCAGATCTCGAAAAGGGGAGACTTTTAAATCTCACCCCCTTTTCTCCAAGATCCCGCCGATCAAGAGCAGGAAGAAGAAGACCCATCTCCAAAAATCTAACTTTGGACAGATCCAAGGCTCAAAAGAAAAGCCAAAGATTCCTAGGAGTTTAACTCCTTTCTAGATCTGTTGGAGTTTAACTCCATAAATTAAATTTCTGCTAGGAGTTTGACTCTAAAAATTCCCTTTGGGAGTTCAACTCCCCAACCCAGGGACTAAGTCCCTTCCCGCGGGTGCTTCCCGCGGTCACATGTGTGCCACGTGACCCCGGACGCCAAGGCGTCGTTCGGTCATGTGTGCCCACGTGACCCCGGGGCGCCAAGGCGCCCATCGGTCACGTGTGCCCACGTGACCCCGAGGCGCTGAGGCGCCTAATGGTCACGTGTGCGCCACGTGACCCCGGGCACCAACGCGCCCTTCGGTCACGTGTGCCCACGTGACCCCGGGGCGCCTAGGCTCCCATCGGTCACGTGTGCGCCACGTGACCTCGGGCGCTGAGGCGCCCAATGGTCACGTGTGCGCCACGTGACCCCGGGCACCATGCGCCCACATGCTGCGCACGCGTCTTTAAGACGCTTTTTCCCCTTTTTTTATGCACTCCACACTAAATATGCCTCCCCCGTTAGAAAAAAATTTCTAACGGGGCGCTGCCCCGCACCCCGCAAGGGGCTGCTAGCCCCCTTGACCCCCAGCCCGCTATCCGGGTAGCGGGACCCCCGTAAAAACTCTGCGAGGCCCCCAGTATATCCAAAACACAACACTGCACATTGAGTTCGCATGACCAGTTTAACCCGTCAATCGGAGGTTCCTTCGCTCCAAATGCGAGGGGTAATTAACGGCAGCTTAGTCCGCGGCTGTCGGAGATTCGGATCCCCACAATCATTAAACCCCAGCCTACCCTAGGCAGGGGAAATCTGTAATGCGCCTGACAAGCGCGCGCGTATTCCCATCTCAATGGGGTGACGAAAAACACCCTACAGATTCTGGCACGCCCGGTGGGACTTATCTTTCCTCCCATATTTCGGGTTAAATGTTCATGCGAACTCAATCAATATTCATATCGATTACCTATACTGAAATGATGTTTCTATTTGCAGGTTAACAATTTCCAAATGCCATATTCGATGCAAGTCGGTATTTGAACGACTTTCCTTGGCCCCAGCTGGGGGCAAGGCCATCAACTCCGACAAAGTAATAAGGCATCTCGGGCAAACTCCAGCGGTACCCCCGACAACTGCCCGATCAGGTTTCTTCTCTGACCTCCACGTCGTTAAACTGGAAACAGATGACCTCCAAGTCGTTAAACTGGAAACAGATGACCTCTAAGTCATTAAACTGGAAACAGATGACCTCTATGTCTTTAAACTGGAAACAGATGACCTCTAAGTCGTTAAACTGGAAACAGATGACCTCTACGTCTTTAAACTGGAAACAGATGACCTCTATGTCTTTAAACTAGAAATAGATGACCTCTAAGTCGTTAAACTGGAAACAGATGACCTCTACGTCTTTAAACTGGAAACAGATGACCTCCAAGTCTTTAAACTGGAAACAGATGACCTCTACGTCGTTAAACTGGAAACAGATGACCTCTACGTCTTTAAACTGGAAACAGATGACCTCTAAGCCGTTAAACTGGAAACAGATGACCTCTACGTCTTTAAACTAGAAACAGATGACCTCCAAGTCTTTAAACTGGAAACATATGACCTCTACGTCGTTAAACTGGAAACAGATGACCTCCATGTCGTTAAACTGGAAACAGATGACCTCCACGTCGTTAAACTGGAAACAGATGACCTCCACGTCGTTAAACTGGAGAAATATGACCTCCAAGTCGTTAAACTGGAAACAGATGACCGCCAAGTCGTTAAACTGGGCACAATAGACCTCTAAGTCTTTAAACTGGAAACAGATGACCTCTAAGTCGTTAAACTGGAAACAGATGACCTCTAAGTCGTTAAACTGGAAACAGATGACCTCTACGTCTTTAAACTGGAAACAGATGACCTCTACGTCTTTAAACTGGAAACAGATGACCTCTAAGTCGTTAAACTGGAAACAGATGACCTCTACGTCTTTAAACTGGAAACAGATGACCTCCAAGTCTTTAAACTGGAAACAGATGACCTCTACGTCGTTAAACTGGAAACAGATGACCTCCACGTCGTTAAACTGGAAATAGACGACCTCCACGTCGTTAAACTGGAGACAGATGACCTCCAAGTCTTTAAACTGGAAACAGCTGACCTCCACGTCGTTAAACTGGAAACATAGACCTCTAAGTCTTTAAACTGGGAACAGTAGACCCCTAAGTCTTTAAACTGGAAACAGATGACCTCCAAGTCGCTAAACTGGAAACAGATGACCACTACGTCGTTAAACTGGAAACAATAGACCTCTAAGTCTTTAAACTGGAAACAGATGACCTCTAAGTCTTTAAACTGGAAACAGATGACCTCTACGTCTTTAAACTGAAAACAGATGACCTCTACGTCTTTAAACTGGAAACAGATGACCTCCAAGTCGTTAAACTGGAAACAGATGACCTCCAAGTCATTAAACTGGAAACAGATGACCACTACGTCGTTAAACTGGGAACAATCGACCGCCACGTCGTTAAACTGGGAACAATCGACCCCCACGTCGTTAAAATGGGAACAATCGACCGCCACGTCGTTAAACTGGGAACAATCGACCGCTAAGTCGTTAAACTGGGAATGTAAAAAAATGTGTGTGAAAAAAAGTGTAAATAAAAGAAAGAAAAAAGCCGAAATGATGGGGCAACTCGCAATAAAAACCAGCGAGTAAAATAAAGATGAAATAAAAGCCGAAATGATGGGGCAACCGTGAATAAAAGCCGAAATAATAGGGCAATCGCGATCTTCGCGATAAGAAAAGCTGAAATGATAGAGCAATCGCGGTAAAAAAACAAAAAAAATAAAAAAAAACAAAAAACAAAACAAAGGCGAATGATGAGTCGCTCCTGGTACCATATTCCAGTGCAGCGATGCAGACGCCAACAAAAATTCAAATTTCCAAAGTTTTTCCGGCCCTACGGCCAGTCCCCAAATTGACTACCGTATACAATCCACAGGCTCAAATAATTCTCAGCATACCCATGCCCCACCGCAACCACCAGTTACGCGGCTGGTCTCCGTCTTTGGAACTATGCTTCATTGGAAAGACCCACTCATGTGTCCTCACGATGCATGAGGAGAACAAACCTTTGTGGGATCCTTACGACTCACGAAGGAAAAACACACTTAGGAGTCCTCATGACTCCTAAGGAGAAAATACACCTACGCGATCCTTACGACTCGTAGGGAGAAAATGCTTTTATGGGACCCTCACGGCCCATAAAGTTGAAAAGCCTTAGGTGATAGGGATCCAAACCTGTCTCCTAAGCCATCGCTCCCAAATCCCTAAGTGGCGAATGATGAGTCGCTCCTGGTACCATATTCCAGTGCAGCGATGCAGACGCCAACCAAATTCCAAATCCTAATTCCCAAGTGGCGAATGATGAGTCGCTCCTGGTACCATATTCCAGTGCAGCGATGCAGACGCCAACCAAATTCCAAATCCTAATTCCCAAGTGGTGAATGATGAGTCGCTCCTGGTACCATATTCCAGTGCAGCGATGCAGACGCCAACCAAATTCCAAACTCAAATTCCCAAGCGGCGAATGATGAGTCGCTCCTGGTATCATATTCCAGTGCAGCGATGCAGACGCCAACCAAATTCCAACTCCCATACCCCAACGGCGAATGATGAGTCGCTCCTGGTACCATATTCCAGTGCAGCGATGCAGACGCCAACAAGGTCCCGAAATGTTTTCGGCCCTACGGTCTGGATCATACATCCTGCAAAACCGTATACAATCCACGGGCGTAAAACAATTCCCAAATCCTCCCGGGGCAAATGATGAGTTGCTCCTGGCATTATTCCAGTGCAGCAATGCAGATGCCAAACAAAATCCAATTCCCAAATCCTCCCGGGGCAAATGATGAGTTGCTCCTGGCATTATTCCAGTGCAGCAATGCAGATGCCAAACAAAAAACAATTCCCAAATCCTCCCGGGGCAAATGATGAGTTGCTCCTGGCATTATTCCAGTGCAGCAATGCAGATGTCGACAAAAATACCGATCCTAAAATTCTCTCAATGACAAATGATGATTCGCTCCTGGTACCATATTCCAGTGTAGCGATGCTGATGTCGACTCAAATCAAACAAATCCAACCAACCAATTCCAACATCGACCTCTGCGTCGGACAACAGACACTCTGTCTCGGGGAAACGTCAAGCTGACACTCCGTCTCAGGGATACGTCAACCAGCCGATACTCCGCCTTGGGGAAACGTCAAGCAGACACTCCATGCCGGGGGCACAACAACAACAGACACTCCGCATCGGGGACACGTCAACAAGCAGACACTCCGTCTCGGGGAAACGTCCAACAGCAGACACTCCTTCTCGGGGAAACGTCCGATACAAACACTCCGTAACGGGGAAACATCCAACAACAGGAACTCCGTATCGGGGAAACGTCCTACAACAGGCACTCCGTATCAGGGAAACGCCCTACCACAGGCACTCCGTCTCGTGGATACGCTCTACAACAGGCACTCCGTATCGGGGATACGTCCTACAACAGGCACTCCGTCTCGGGGAAACGTCCTACCACAGGCACTCCGTCTCGAGGAAACGTCCTACCACAGGCACTCCGTCTCGGGGATACGTCCAACCACAGGCACTCCGTCTCGGGGACACGTCAACAAGCAGACACTCCGTCTCGGGGACACGTCAACAAGCAGACACTCCATGCTGGGGAAACGTCCGACACAGACACTCCGTCTCGGGGAAACGTCCAACAGCAGACACTCCGTCTCGGGGAAACGTCCGATACAGACACTCCGTAACGGGGAAACGTCCAACAACAGACACTCCGTCTCGGGGAAACGTCCAACAACAGACACTCCGTCTCGGGGAAACGTCCTACAACAGGCACTCTGTATCGGGGAAACGTCCTACAACAGGCACTCCGTATCGGGGAAACGCCCTACCACAGGCACTCCGTCTCGGGGATACGCCCTACAACAGGCACTCCGTATCGGGGAAACGCCCTACCACAGGCACTCCATCTCCGTCTCGGGGAAACTTCCTACCACAGGCACTCCGTCTCGGGGAAACGTCCTACAACATGCACTCCGTATCGGGGAAACGCCCTACCACAGGCACTCCGTCTCGGGGATACGCCCTACAACAGGCACTCCGTATCGGGGAAACGCCCTACCACAGGCACTCCGTATCGGGAAAACGTCCTACCACAGGCACTCCGTCTCGGGGAAACGTCCTACCACAGGCACTCCGTATCGGGGAAACGTCCTACAACAGGCACTCCGTCTCGGGGATACGTCCTACCACAGGCACCCCGTCTCGGGGATACGTCCTACAACAGGCACCCCGTCTCGGGGATACGCCCTACCACAGGCACTCCGTCTCGGGGATACGTCCTACAACAGGCACCCCGTCTCGGGGATACGTCCTACCACAGGCACTCCATCTCGGGGATACGTCCTACAACAGGCACTCCGTCTCGGGAAAACGTCCTACAACAGGCACTCCGTCTCGGGGAAACGTCCTACCGCAGGCACTCCGTCTCGGGGAAACGTCCTACAGCAGGCACTCCGTCTCGGGGATACGTCCTACAGCAGACACTCCGTCTCGGGGATACGTCCTACAGCAGGCACTCCGTCTCGGGGATTGTTCCCCTCCGAAAGGCGGCGCACAGGACCGCGAAGTCCTGGCACTGAGATTCGGGGAAGATGCTATTTGGTTTTATCCGTCTACCTCTCCGAAGATGCCAAGTTGATTTATGGCACCGTGTATCGGAGGTTTAGACGGATGCGGCCGATGTAGCAGACTTTGTCAGATTCCCCCTCGCTTGAGGGGTTTTTGATTATGGGGACGCTCTTCCCTGCAGGCGCAAGCCCCTGCAGTTAATTACGCTACCGCATCGCGGTAACAACTTTCTCCTTCTCCAGAATTTCACTTCGTGTCGTGTGTGTTTGTTTTGTTTGTGGTTGCCCGTGGATTGTATACGGAGACTGAGTAATGCCGTCGCCCGTAGGACGTGGATTAGTCCAAATCCGTATTTACTTAGATTTGGGTTTGGTGTTTTTAGTTTAAGGATACGTTAGTCGCGTTGCGGCTAAGATCAACTTAAACGTTCGTTAAGGATACGTTAGTCCTGTTTGAGACTAAGATCAACTTAACGTGATCGTTTAGATCTGACAAAAGAGTGTTTGGGCCCTATTGTTCCAATTTGGGAGATTCATAGTCCAATTTGGGACTAAAGTCTGTTTGGAGGATACGTTAGCCATTTTTGAGGCTAAGATCGACTCAAACGTTTGTTAAGGATACGTTAGTCCAGTTTGAGACTAAGATCAACTTAACGGGACCATTTAGGTCCGACAAAAGAGCATTTGGGCTCTATTGTGCCAGTTTAGGGACGTGGTGGTCCATGTTCCAGTTTAGGGACGTTTCGGTCCGATATTAGTTTAGGGACGTTTCGGTCCGATATTAGTTTAGGGACGTTTCGGTCCGATATTAGTTTAGGGACGTCTCGGTCCGATATTAGTTTAGGGACGTCTCGGTCCATGAGTTTAAGGACCCCGCAGTCCATATTCATGTGTGGTCGTTGGGACCCGTCACCTCTCTGACGTCGTTGAAGGATTACAACGATAGGTGTCGGAGGAGTTCGGAGATGTACCCTCGAACCGGATATAAATTCATTTAGGGAGCAGCCGTGCTCAGTCAATTTAATTTGAGGACTTATGGCCATGACTGGGCTAAGTCCAGTTGAATGTTCAACATTTTTATTTGTCTTTGGCCAATTTGGCCTGAGTTAGGGCTTTGCCCCTTTTTAAATAATGCATTGCATTATTTTTGTTTTGTTTGGGCTCTGCCCTTTTATAAATGATGCAGAGCATCTATTTTGTTTGGGCTCTGCCCCTTTTATTGCACTGCAATTTAATTAGGCCTACAAGGTCTTTTTGGTTTGGGCCTGGCCCTTTAGAAAATGCATTGCATTTATCAAGCGCTTTGCGCCAATCAAAAAGCACAACAGTGCAAATTTATAAGTGCAAATCACTATTAATTTGAGAATCTTTTAGATTCAAGAATCAATGGTTCATAAAAGAAGTGCAAAGCACTATTTGATTTCTTGATCTAATTTAGATCAAAGAAGAACAAGTTTTTCTTTTTATTTCAAGAACCAAAGGTTCATAAAAGTGCAAAGCACTATTTTTTTATTTCTGTTTTTTTCTTGTTTTAGAGAACCAGTGGTTCATAAGAAGTGCAAAGCACTATTAATTTAAGAACCTTTTAGGTTCAAGAACCGATGGTTCATAAAACAAGTGTAAGGCACTATTTGATTTAGATCTAAGAAAAAAACAAGTTTTTCTTGTTTTTCTTATCTCAGAGAACCAAAGGTTCATGAAAGTGCAAAGCACTATTAATTTAGGAACCTTTTAGGTTCAAGAACCGATGGTTCATAAAACAAGTGCAAGGCACTATTTTTATTTTTATTTTATTTATTTATTTATTTATTTATTGAAGATCCATGATCTTGTTCACAAGAGAAATTTCTCTTCTTTCAAGGGATTTTACCTTTTTTTTATTCTTCAAGAGTTCTCAAGGGTTCTCTTCTCTCTTTTTTTTTAGCAAGGTGTTCCTCCCCTTTGAAATGAGGTCTAGGGTCCTTTTTATAGTGCCCATAAATTAGTTAAAGTTTGTTAAAGAGATCATTCTCTGAGTGATTTGGAGAATTTTCCCCACCGTTGGATCTTTAATCCGAAGGGCTCTGTTTTACAGAAGAAATTTTCTTGTTTTAACAAAAACAAAAAAGATTTCCTCAAATTTTTATTCTGTTTTTTGCATAACTCCTCAGCGCGTGACACGTGTCACGCAATAAATTTTTTTTTTTTCTTTCTTTCTCCAAGAGCTTTGCTCTTATAGAGTACGCTACTTCATTTATTTTAACTTTAATTTTCTTTTTAATTTTCAAGACAGAGCTTTGCTCTGATTGGAGAAAAACAGAAGTATTGCTTCTTTTCCCACCTTGGAATTTAAACAGAGCTTTGCTCTGATTAAGGTAAACAAATGCCCCCCCACCGTTGCGCTTACGTGGCCTCCTAATCGTGAGCGCAGTGGTGGCAGACTCCGAACCGTCGCGCTATCCCTTGGTAGCTGAAAGGGTACTTGATGTTTATAAATAGGACCTTTGGTCCCTTAGATGATTCTCATCTCTTAAAATTTTACTTTCAGAACTTGGAGCCCTGCTCTCTTGTTTAAACACTTTTAAAAGTTCAAACTTTTAGAGAATTTTAGGTAAAAATATTAATTTTAATTAAATTAAATCAATTTTAAGAGCATTGCTCTCAATAGATCCCAGATCTAAGGAAGACCCATTTAGGGTTTCACTCAGTAGAGCTTTGCTCTAAGGGGGTCTATAGAAGACTAAGGAGAGCCCTATTAGAGTTCCATTAATAGAGCTTTGCTCTCTAAAAGATTTTCCCTGTATTTTCTCATTTCATTAATGGAGCTTTGCTCCTCCCAAATCATATAGAAGAACTCTTAAGAATTCTTCATGGATCTTGGAAGTTAAAGATGATATTTTATTCCTCAGTGCATTATATCATTTTACTTAATTAGTCTTTCTGATAATTTTGTTGATCCTCTTTCACAGGAACAATGAACACCCACATGTATGCTCTTAACGAGATCATCTCTCATGAGGGCATCCGCCGATTTGGCCGCTCTTAAAATCGGGAGTTCACAAACGAGGAGTGTGCTGAAATAATGAGTCGCTTCGACGCATACAACGGTCCACTGCATCCCCGACGTTCCTTTCTTCTTAAACTTATCGTGGGAGCTATCTGGGAAGCGCTTCCCCTATTCTGTTCCGGCGTGCCGCTTAGGGCGTTGGATGCCGCTGAGGACAAGGTGCACTCTGTGTACCTATTGAACTTTATCTCGAAGAGACGGCGAGACAGTCTTATCGACCTCTTGCACAAGGTCTTTCAACAATCTGCCATATTCGCTGCTTATCGGAGGGTGGAAGACATCGGAAGGGACCCTGACGCTTGTGCTCGCGAAAGGAAGCACACTAGGATGGTCTGCGAGGCTTAGAAAGTCATAGATAGGGTCGCTTTTGAATTCCTCAATCCATGCCCTGGATCTGAGGCTATTCCATTGTAACTTTCATTTATTGTTTTTTTTATGACTTTAAGAACTTCGGGCAATATTAATGAATTTTTTTTTTTACCCCAGCTTGTCTTTATTATATATCTTTTGTCCTGAGTCCTTTTTCCCATTCATGAATGAATGTGTTTTGAACGCTTGATCAAATGTAAATCGGATGCTCTTTCTATTGATTTTCCTTTTTCTCAGCACGTCATCACAATTAGTAGGCAATAGAGTAAGCCTCTTGATTTCTTCACGAGATAGCGAGGGCTTAGGCCGCAGGTTCAGATCTGTTGCCTAAGACTTTTCAACTCTATGAGCCGCGAGGGTCTCATAGAGACTTTTCTCCCTACGGATCGAGAGGATCTCGTAGGCGGGTTTTTCTCCTTAAGAATCGTGAGGATTCCTAAGTGTGGTTTTCTCTTGTAAGTCGTAAGGATCCTACAAGAGAATTTTTCCCTCTTACGAGTCGAGAGGATTTGTAAGCGGTTGCTTCCCTCCTTGTCGAAGTTCGACGTTGGAGAGTGAGACCCGTGGATGGTATGCAAGAGACCGTTTTGGGCCAACTCGCAGGGTCCCAATGCTTAGGAAACATGCTTCTTTTATGCCCACTGCCTAAGGCTTTATCTCACGAGTCGAGCCGCCTCGACAATTTTTCACAAGTCGAGACGAATCGAACGTTTCTCGCAAGAACATCTTAACGTCGCATTTAACCTCTGCTCTTTACGACAGAAGCCCGTTAAGGTTGGTGGTACTTAGGGTTTTGGCCATCGTACCGTCGCATAAGCTGATATAGTCCTCGATAGGCAATCGTGCTGTTCGAGTAGCCCTGCGACTGCCGTGTCTCTGATCCCTTCGGGGGCTGGACAAGACGTCTTCAAGCAATCCTCCTTGGCAGTTTGACCGTCGGAAGAGCAAGCGCTAGGAATTTGCCATGCCGCTTTTTACTTGAGGTTAGGCTCATTTTGGAGAGCCCCGATGAGTCATAACCACTCCGCGCTGGTGTAGGGATGATCTCCGATAGTCTTTCGGGCTTTATATGAGTTGCCGTCAAGACCCTGAAGCTAGGAATTTGGCCTTTGCTTCGTTTGCTGGTATTGCGTCTGCTGTATCGGGACGAATGTTGCGGTGGGAACTAGGGATTTTGCCGTGGCTCCGTTTGTTTGATGACGTTGCGTCTGCTGTGTCGAGACGAACGTTGGGGTGACATCTCGTCTGCTGTATCGAGACGGACGTCGAGGTTGTCTCTAGGTTGCTGGTGAACCGTCGAGGTTTGGATCTAGGGATTTTGCCGTGGCTCCATTCGTTTAATAACGTTGCGTATGCTGTGTCGAGACGAACGTTGGGGTGACATCTCGTCTGCTGTATCGAGACGGACGTCGAGGTGGTGACCATTCTGTGCTGGTGCGAGATGATCTCCGATTGTCTTTCCGGTTTTATGTGAGTTACCGTAAAGACGTTGAAGCTAGGAATGTGGCCTTCGCTTCGTTTGCTTTGTCATGTCTGAATCCCTGCTGGAGGAAGAACGCTGGGGCGACAACTCGTCTGCTGTATCGAAACGAACGTCAAGGTGGTGACCACTCTGTGCTGGTGCGAGATGATCTCCGATTGTCTTTCCAGTTTTATGTGAGTTACCGTAAAGACGTTGAAGCTAGGAATTTGGCCTTCGCTTCGTTTGCTTTGGCGCGTCCGAATCCTGTTGGGGGAAGAACGCTGGGGTGACATTTCATCTGCTGTATCGAGACGATCGTTGAGGTGGTGACCACTCCGCGCTGGTGTGAGATGATCTCCGATTGTCTTTCAGGCTTTATATGACTTGCCGTCAAGACGTATGAAGCTAGGAATTTGGCCTTCGCTCCATTTGTTTCGACCATGGGGTCTCCTGTTGACGTTGCTTCTACATCCTGCTGGACTGCGAAGGAACGCCGTTGTTGACATTGCGTCTGCTGTGTCGAGACGGATGCTGAGGTGGAGCTAGGATTTTGCCGTCACTCCGCTTGTTTCGACCATGGGGTCTCTTGTTGACGTTGCTTCTACATCCTGCTGGACTGCGAAGGAACGCCGTTGTTGACATTGCGTCTGCTGTGTCGAGACGAATGCTGAGGTGGAGCTAGGATTTTGCCGTCACTCCGCTTGTTTCGACCATGGGGTCTCTTGTTGACGTTGCTTCTACATCCTGCTGGACTGCGAAGGAACGCCGTTGTTGACATTGCGTCTGCTGTGTCGAGACGAATGCTGAGGTGGAGCTAGGATTTTGCCGTCACTCCGCTTGTTTCGACCATGGGGTCTCTTGTTGACGTTGCTTCTACATCCTGCCGGACTGTGAAGGAATGCCGTTGTTGACATTGCGTCTGCTGTATCGAGACGAATGCTGAGGTGAAGCTGGGATTTTGCCGTCGCTCCGCTTTACTGACCATGGGGGATTTCGTTGACGTTGCATCTGCATCCTGCTGGACTGCGGAGGAACGTCATTGTTGACATTGCGTCTACTGTATCGAGACGAATGCTGAGGTGAAGCTGGGATTTTGCCATCGCTCCGCTTTGTTTCAACCGTGAGGTCTTTTGTTGACGTCATGTCTGCATCTGGTTGGAGTAAGGAGAAACGCCGTTGGTGATCTCTAAGTTGTCGATGTTGACGTCGAGACCCTGAAGCTCGGGATCTTCGTTTGCTTCATTTGTTGACATCGTGTCTGTAATATTGCGATAAATGTCGAGATTTTCTCTAGGTTGTCTATGAACCTTCGAGATTTGGCTTCGCTTTCTGATGGAGCCTGTTGGGAAGGTATGGTTCCCTCTTTATCTGCACCCCTAGATTGTATACAGGGATCGATGTAATTTCACCTGTAGGGAAAAAAGTTTCATTCTTTCATTTTTTTTTTATTCTTTCCACGATGCTTTATCATTTCAGCTTTTTATATCGCGAAAATCGCGATTGCCCAATCATTTCGGCTATTTTTCGCGGTGCCCAATCATTTCGGCTATTTACTTTATTTTTACTCGCTACTTTTTATTGCGAGTTGCCCAATCATTTCGGCTGTTTATTATGTTTTTACTCGCTGCTTTTTATTGCGAGTTGCCCAATCATTTCGGCTGTTTTGTATACATACATTTTTACTTGCTGATTCTGTTTGCAAGTTGCCCCATCATTTCGGCTATTTCGTATGCATTTTTTTTTGGGCTCGCTGATTTTTTTTTTTTTTTGCGAGTAGGGAATTTGGGGTCTGATACCAATCTTGGCATCAGTATCGCTGCGACTGGAATATTACCAGGAGCGAATCATCATTTGCCTTGAAAGGACTTGGAATTTGATATCGGTTTAGGCATCAGCATCGCTGCAACTGGGATATTGCCAGGAGCGAATCATCATTTGCCTTGAAAGGACTTGGAATTTGATATCAATTTAGGCATCAGCATCGCTACAACTGGAATATTGCCAGGAGCGAATCATCATTTGCCGTAAAAGGACTTGGAATTTGATACCAGTCTAGGCATCAGCATCGCTGCAACTGGGATATTGCCAGGAGCGAATCATCATCTGCCATGAAAGGACTTGGAATTTGATACCGATTTAGGCATCAGCATCGCTACAACTGGAATATTGCCAGGAGCGAATCATCATTTGCCGTAAAAGGACTTGGAATTTGATACCAGTCTAGGCATCAGCATCGCTGCAGCTGGGATATTGCCAGGAGCGAATCATCATCTGCCATGAAAGGACTTGGAATTTGATACCGATTTAGGCATCAGCATCGCTACAACTGGAATATTACCAGGAGCGAATCATCATTTGCCTCTGTCGATCCCAAACAAAGGTGGCTTAGTAAACAGGATTAAGGGTCATGTCGGCTAAGGCTTTTGACTTCATGAGCCGTAAGGGTCTCACAAAGGTATTTCTCCCTACAAGTCGTGAGGATCTTGTAGGTGTGTTTTCTCCTTGGGAATCGTGAGGATTCCTAAGTGCATGTTCTCTTGTAAGTCGTAAGGATCTTACAAAAGGGTTATCTCCTTATGAGTCGAGAGGACTCACAAGGGTTGTTTGTTGTACAAGCATATCCCTAGTCACGGATGGGACTTTGTTGGGGAAATACTTATTCGTGCCCGTGGATTGTATACAAGGGTCAATATGAGCCACTTGTAGGGCAATATCGAAGATTGTGGGGGCTGCTTAAGAACAGATTAAGGTTTCTGTAACTTAAGACTTTCAAATCTTATGAGCCGTAAGGGTCCCACAAGAGAGTTCTCCTTACGAGTCGTGAGGATCTCACAAGTGTATTTTCTCCTTCGGAATCGTGGGGATCCCTAAGTGTGTTGTTCCTTTGTGAGTCGTAAGGATCTCACGCAGGTGGTTTCTCCTTACAGGGTTGAGAGGACCCTATAAGTGTTTCTTAACGAGGTTGCGCCCTTTCAGGTTTTCACAAACACTCGCCGGTAGCCCTGCTGTTTTTACTCACGGAGCCCTTTCGGGTTTTCATCCGTGCCCATTTTGCTTGTGGACATACCTTTTTTTTATTCTCTTTTTTTTTTCTTTTTTTCTTTTTTTTTCTTTTCTTTTCTTTTTCTTCTTTTTTTTTTAAAAAACGAGGTCGCGCCCTTTCGGGTTTTCACGAACACTCGCCGGTAGCCCTGCTGTTTTTACTCACGGAGCCCCTTCGGGTTTTCATCCGTGCCCATTTTGCTTGTGGACATACCGTTATTTTTTTTTTTAACGTCAGCCTGAAGATGCTGCGGGTTGGGAGTAGTTTAACGACGTTTCGGTCATTTGCAAGTTTTAGGATATTGCGGTCCGCCGTTAGTTTAAGGACGTTTCGGTCCGTTGTTAGTTTAAGGACGTTTCAGTCCGTTATCCAGTTTTAGGACGTAGTGGTCCGTTAGGCTTTCTCTATGAATGAGCATGATGCCCCCGGCATGTCCATATTTTTCGGAGCATGCGGTTGTGGCGGGTTCACCTTCCAAACTTCGGACAACGCGAACTTGCCCTGTTGGTATTGGTCTTCGACCCAGTTCTTGAAGACGTAGCAATCCTCGATCAGATGACCTACCGTTTGGTGGTAAGGGCAATAATTAGGATTATTAATATCGCCTGGCCGCAACGGATGTTTTGGACTCGGCAGATTGATGAGTCTGTCACACACTGCCAGCTCGAACAGTCCCCTTGTTTTATCTTGCGGAAACGAGTAAGGACGCTTCAACTTTTCCTGGAGGGGTTGCCGCTTGTTGCTTTGGAGAGCAACCGGCCTAGGGTCACCTGATTGTTGTTGAGTGCAGGCGACGAGGGCCGTTTTTCTTTTTCCTTTATCCTTTTTGTTCGATCCTTTGTTTACGGGGCCGAGATTTTTTCCGAGTAGCATGCGATTGCACGGCTGAACGTTCTCGCAGCTTCTCAATTCCTTTATTTTTGAAATAGATTCCCCGAGGGAAGAGTTGGGGGTAGCTTCTTCGTCAGAGTCGCTTCCAAAGGTGATAATTTGTGATCCCTTGAAGTCGGCTATATGACAGTCGGCGGTGGCTCTTTTGCGCTCATCTATCGCATTTTTCCGATGTCCACAAGCTTCACACTTTGTCCTGTCGAAGTGTCGCTTTTGAGCGACATACCCTTGCCACCAACAGTTAAAGGATTCGCAGTCTTCGGTAGGATGTATGATCTTCTGATGATATAAACAGAAATTAGGGTGCATCTCTACCTCAGAGAAAGAATTTTCTTCGGAGGGCGGTAGCTTCATTCCTACTGATAGAGCTTTAGCGAACCGTTTCCTCGTCTTGAATTTGTTTTTACCCGCAGTGTATGGCTTTTGATTTGACGGGAATACCTTGGTTCTTTCCAGTATGGCCATTTCATGCTCTTGATTGGCTTTTGCTTTCAGACGAATTTCATTTAGGAAGGCATCGATCAACTTGTCTGACGGCCGCGGAATTTCTGTTTCAGGGTCCGCCGTTGATTTCTCAGCGCAAGGATCCTCCTCATCATCCGTCAGTGAATGAGAAATCACATAACAAGTCGCTACGTAGTCTTCGGATTCATCCGATAAGTTTTCTCCATCGTTTTCATCCTCGACGAAAGAACAAGTTGCCCCCGGCGTGTCCGTCTTCCTTGGAGAGTGCGGCTGTGGTGGGTTTACCTTCCAGCTTTCAGACAGCGTGAACTTGCCTTGTAGGTATTGATCCTCGATCCATCCCTTAAAGACGAAACAATCCTCAATTGGGTGACTTACCGTTTGGTGGTAAGGGCAATAATTGGGATTATTAAGATCGCCTGGCTGCGACAGACGCTTTGGACTCGGCAGATTAATAAGTCTGTTGCGCACTGCCAGCTCAAACAGTCTTCTCATTTTATTCTGCGGAAACGAGTAAGGACGTCCCAGCCTCTCTTCGAGGGATGGGCGTGGGCGCACGTTGTTTTGGCGAACGACCGGCTTTGAGTTGTTCGACCGTTGTTGAGTATTGGCAACGAAGGTTGCCTTCCCTTTGCCCTTTTCATTCCAAGGCTCTGTCTTTGAAGAAGAAGGCCTATGGCCCATCTGGTCTATTTGGGCTAATTTGTCAATCAAGGCCTGGAAGGTGGTCGGCCTGAAGAACATCATGAATTGTGAGATGGTCGCCTGCGGATCGAGAGTGCCCACAAACATGCCTACCGCAGGTGCCTCTTATATGCGTTGTTCGCATTTCGACCATAGGTTCCGCCATCGTGTTGCGTATTGGACCCACGTTTCGCCGGGCCTTATCCTGGCATTTACCAGTGCTGTAATCGGGGTGCGTTCACTAGCACTTGCGAATCTTTGTGTAAACAGCAGTTCCATCTCTGCAAATGTTTTGACAGAGTCGTTAGGTAGCTCCGAATACCATTCAAAGGCTGTTTCTACTAAGCTGCCGACGAATTGACGCAGCAACAATTTGTCATCGCCTCCAGTATTGCCGCATAAGGCCCTGAATTGAGCGACATGCTGATGCGGATTCCCTGTCCCTTTATATACGTGGAATTTAGGGAGATCCTGGCGGGTAATTGATTTGGTCATACCAGCTCGGATACGGTCGTCCGGTTCTAACAATTTGCCCAGCCGCTTCATTCGTCTGATGAACCCGGATCTGCTGAGCTATATATTCGTCTAGGTCAAGTTTGGAGATTGCCTCCTCCTTGGCTATTGACAGAGCCGGCGGAGGATTTGACGTTTCTCCCCTGTCGTCTTCAAGGACGATCGGAGGATCTTCAGCAGGAGGGTCCGACTGTAACATCATCCCTACCATATCTTGAAAGAGGAGCGCCATCTGTTTTATGTTAGCCGCTTGCTCTGCAGCTTCTTTGTCCTTCTTTTCGAGGACTCTGCGTAAGAAGTCAGCATCAGTTTCTTGTTCGTGACGCTGCTCTGATGATGCCCCTGGACTTTCTTTTGGCTCGGTAAGTGCAGCCATTGTAGTCATCATTTTCTGAAGCTTTTGTTGTTGCTCCTGGGCTTTCGTCACGGATCGGGTGAGCGGTCGGTGGCCCGTAGAAGTGCGGCTTTCCTCCTTTCCAGAAGCCATATAAACAGTGTGCACCACCATCCCCCAGATTTGGGGCGTTTGTGTTCAGCGCTTTTATGCTTCGCCATGTTCACAGGGGCTTTTTGTGGCCTCCTGTTTTGAGTGATTGGAGTTAAGGGAGCCGTTGTAGTGGGCACCCAAGTAGCTTTTGCTTTTTGTGGTTTGACAGAGTAATCCTTCCCCTGTCGAACCTTCATCTTTTTCTGTCGTCGGAAGCAGTCTTAATCGATCACCGACTCTTGGACCCGTCGCCAGACTTTGTAAATTTTAGAGGACAGCCGTTGAGGGGGCTGCTCTAACTTCTTCTCTGGAGTATTCTCCACAGGTGAAGGAGTTCGTTTCAAAATCGCAGTAGGAGAGTTTCTGCGCACCTTGTTGAGCAGTTCAAAGCTGTTCTTAGTTGGAACAGCAGTATCGATCCCAACCATTAGAGTTGGACGAGTAAGTCCAGAGGGGGAGTTGCCCCCAGCCTTCCTCACTCGGCGCCAGTAGCGACGTCGGGCATGTCGTGCTGATGGAGTTGTTTCAGCTATAGGGGTGACCTCCTCATGCCCCTGTGTTGGTCAGAATATACTGGTACCAGCTTTTTAAAGATCGACGTCCATTGAACGGGGACGGCCAACTTGTCAGAAGCGGACTTCTGAACATGGGAAGCAACCTTGGTGATTTTGCCAGGAACGGGAGTTGGAATGGCTATCCGCTTCGGGACAACGCCTTCTGGTATGGCAGGCTTCTTCATGAGCCTGTTAGAGCTCTGGCCTAGTCCGTTAAAAACTGAAGCAGTGGAGTTGGACGACCCGTTGAGAGGGGTCGCGGCAGTGGTGAGTCGATCGAAGACCGACTTCTTTGGGGCTTCTTGCAATGTCATTGGGGCGTTGAAGCTCATTGATGGGAGCATGGTCCCAAAAAATAGTCCAGTGGTGGCTTGAGCCACCTGCTCTACCGGCATTTTGAAAAGGGAGGCCGCTTGGGGCCCGTAGGTCACTCCTCCAGCAATGACGGAGCGAGAGTTATCGCTGCGGACGGTGCAGTTCGAAGCCATCGATTTTCTGTTTTCTGCATAGAGCAAGACACCAAATCTTAGTACCTTGAATCCACAGGCAATCACAGCAAACCGCGATTTGGTCGCGAACACGACACACGAAGTGTGGAGTGGAAAGAGAAAGAGGTCCCATCGGGCGTGCCAGAATCTGTTCCCCTCCGAAAGGCGGCGCACAGGACCGCGAAGTCCTGGCACTGAGATTCGGGGCAGATGCTATTTGGTTTTATCCGTCTACCTCTCCGAAGATGCCAAGTTGATTTATGGCACCGTGTATCGGAGGTTTAGACGGATGCGGCCGATGTAGCAGACTTTGTCAGATTCCCCCTCGCTTGAGGGGTTTTTGATTGTGGGGACGCTCTTCTCTGCAGGCGCAAGCCCCTGCAGTTAATTACGCTACCGCATCGCGGTAACAACTTTCTCCTTCTCCAAAATTTCACTTCGTGTCGTGTGTGTTTGTTTTGTTTGTGGTTGCCCGTGGATTGTATACGGAGACTGAGTAATGCCGTCGCCCGTAGGACGTGGATTAGTCCAAATCCGTATTTACTTAGATTTGGGTTTGGTGTTTTTAGTTTAAGGATACGTTAGTCGCGTTGCGGCTAAGATCAACTTAAACGTTCGTTAAGGATACGTTAGTCCTGTTTGAGACTAAGATCAACTTAACGTGATCGTTTAGATCCGACAAAAGAGCGTTTGGGCCCTATTGTTCCAATTTGGGAGATTCATAGTCCAATTTGGGACTAAAGTCTGTTTGGAGGATACGTTAGCCATTTTTGAGGCTAAGATCGACTCAAACGTTTGTTAAGGATACGTTAGTCCAGTTTGAGACTAAGATCAACTTAACGGGACCATTTAGGTCCGACAAAAGAGCATTTGGGCTCTATTGTGCCAGTTTAGGGACGTGGTGGTCCATGTTCCAGTTTAGGGACGTTTCGGTCCGATATTAGTTTAGGGACGTTTCGGTCCGATATTAGTTTAGGGACGTCTCGGTCGGATATTAGTTTAGGGACGTCTCGGTCCATGAGTTTAAGGACCCCGCAGTCCATATTCATGTGTGGTCGTTGGGACCCATCACCTCTCTGACGTCGTTGAAGGATTACAACGATAGGTGTCGGAGGAGTTCGGAGATGTACCCTCGAACCGGATGTAAATTCATTTAGGGAGCAGCCGTGCTCAGTCAATTTAATTTGAGGACTTATGGCCATGGCTGGGCTAAGTCCAGTTGAATGTTCAACATTTTTATTTGTCTTTGGCCAATTAGGCCTGAGTTAGGGCTTTGCCCCTTTTTAAATAATGCATTGCATTATTTTTGTTTTGTTTGGGCTCTTCCCTTTTATAAATGATGCAGAGCATCTATTTTGTTTGGGCTCTGCCCCTTTTATTGCACTGCAATTTAATTAGGCCTACTAGGTCTTTTTGATTTGGGCCTGACCCTTTAGAAAATGCATTGCATTTATCAAGCGCTTTGCGCCAATCAAAAAGCACAACAGTGCAAATTTATAAGTGCAAAGCACTATTAATTTGAGAATCTTTTAGATTCAAGAACCAATGGTTCATAAAAGAAGTGCAAAGCACTATTTGATTTCTTGATCTAAGTTAGATCAAAGAAGAACAAGTTTTTCTTTTTATTTCAAGAACCAAAGGTTCATAAAAGTGCAAAGCACTATTTTTTTTATTTCTGTTTTTTTCTTGTTTTAGAGAACCAGTGGTTCATAAGAAGTGCAAAGCACTATTAATTTAAGAACCTTTTAGGTTCAAGAACCGATGGTTCATAAAACAAGTGCAAGGCACTATTTGATTTAGATCTAAGAAAAAAACAAGTTTTTCTTGTTTTTCTTATCTCAGAGAACCAAAGGTTCATGAAAGTGCAAAGCACTATTAATTTAGGAACCTTTTAGGTTCAAGAACCGATGGTTCATAAAACAAGTGCAAGGCACTATTTTTATTTTTATTTTATTTATTTATTTATTTATTTATTGAAGATCCATGATCTTGTTCACAAGAGAAATTTCTCTTCTTTCAAGGGTTTTTACCTTTTTTTTTATTCTTCAAGAGTTCTCAAGGGTTCTCTTCTCTCTTTTTTTTAGCAAGGTGTTCCTCCCCTTTGAAATGAGTCTAGGGTCCTTTTTATAGTGCCCATAAATTAGTTAAAGTTTGTTAAAGAGATCATTCTCTGAGTGATTTGGAGAATTTTCCCCACCGTTGGATCTTTAATCCGAAGGGCTCTGTTTTACAGAAGAAATTTTCTTGTTTTAACAAAAACAGAAAAGATTTCCTCAAATCTTTATTCTGTTTTTTGCATAACTCCTCAGCGCGTGACACGTGTCGTGCAATAATTTTTTTTTTCTTTCTTTCTCCAAGAGCTTTGCTTTTATAGAGTACGCTACTTCATTTATTTTAACTTTAATTTTCTTTTTAATTTTCAAGACAGAGCTTTGCTCTGATTGGAGAAAAACAGAAGTATTACTTCTTTTCCCACCTTGGAATTTAAACAGAGCTTTGCTCTGATTGAGGTAAACAGGGATACGTCCTACCACAGGCACTCCGTCTCGGGGATACATCCTACAACAGGCACTCCGTCTCGGGGATACGTCCTACTACAGACACTCTGCATCGGGGATACGTCCAACACAGACACTCCGGGTCAGAGAAACGTCTACCACGGACACTCCGGGTCAGAGAAACGTCTACCACGGACACTCCGTCTCGGAGGCGTCAAATATCGACCGTCCATGTCGTAAAAAGGGCAGTGCATCCCAAAAAGTGGGAACCAAAAGCAAGTCGCATCCACGTGAAAGAAGATCCATCAATTTCATGCACACGACCCACATATGCTGTGTGCATTTATTGATGGGGGGCAATTTGTTGGGGTAAAAATTTACACCCCTGTTGACCGAGTCAAAGTCAAGGTCAACCCCTAAGCTAGGTGGGCCCAAGCCCAGGTCAAGTGGGCCCACGCCCCGGTCGAGTCCGAACATGAAGCGGCCGGCCCTTCCCCATGCCAAAATGAAATCATGTAATAAATAATTTTTATGTAATTTTTTATGCATGAATGTAAACAAAATGGGTATAAAGCCAAATTTTTGTAAGCCCATGGTTTATGTGCAAAAAGAAATGGCACATGAACCATAGGATGGGCAAAATGCCATTTTGTAAAGCCCAAGGGGCTATATATAAATGTGTAAGCCTATAAAAGGCAACATGATGATGAATAAAAAATACACTTTTCATTCCCTCAAAAAACTAGGGCCTGTGCCTCTTTCTCCTTCTTCAAGGTTCTAAAAACCTTTTTCTTTCTTTTGAATTAAATCAAGAGTTTAACTCTTCCTTTCTCAAAAATAAATAGTTTTTCACCACAAAACCCATAAAGGGGAGCCCGGATCTCCAGTCAGATCTCGAAAAGGGGAGACTTTTAAATCTCACCCCCTTTTCTCCAAGATCCCGCAGATCAAGAGCAGGAAGAAGAAGACCCATCTCCAAAAATCTAACTTTGGACAGATCCAAGGCTCAAAAGAAAAGCCAAAGATTCCTAGGAGTTTAACTCCTTTCTAGATCTGTTGGAGTTTAACTCCATAAATTAAATTTCTGCTAGGAGTTTGACTCCAAAAATCCCCTTTGGGAGTTCAACTCCCCAACCCAGGGACTAAGTCCCTTCCCGCGGTCACGTGTGTGCCACGTGACCCCGGGCGCCAAGGCGTCGTTCGGTCACGTGTGCCCACGTGACCCCGGGGCGCTAAGGCGCCCATCGGTCACGTGTGCCCACGTGACCTCGGGGCGCTGAGGCGCCTAATGGTCACGTGTGCACCACGTGACCCCGGGCACCAACGCGCCCTTCGGTCACGTGTGCCCACTTAACCCCGGGCGCTGAGGCGCCCAATGGTCACGTGTGCCCACGTGACCCCGGGGCGCCTAGGCTCCCATCGGTCACGTGTGCCCACGTGGTCGAGGGCGCTGAGGCGCCCAATGGTCACGTGTGCGCCACGTGACCCCGGGCACCATGCGCCCACATGCAGCGCACGCGTCTTTAAGACGCTTTTTCCCCTTTTTTTTATGCACTCCACACTAAATATGCCTCCCCCGTTAGAAAAAAATTTCTAACGGGGTGCTGCCCCGCATCCCGCAAGGGGGCTGCTAGCCCCCTTGACCCCCAGCCCGCTATCCGGGTAGCGGGACCCCCGTAAAAACTCTGTGGGGCCCCCAGTATATCCAAAACCCTTCCAAAACACAACACTGCACATTGAGTTCGCATGACCAGTTTAACCCGTCAATCGGAGGTTCCTTCGCTCCAAATGCGAGGGGTAATTAACGGCAGCTTAGTCCGCGGCTGTCGGAGATTCGGATCCCCACAATCATTAAACCCCAGCCTACCCTAGGCAGGGGGAATCTGTAATGCGCCTGACAAGCGCGCGCGTATTCCCATCTCAATGGGGTGACGAAAAACACCCAACACTTAGATGGCATGTAAATAATATGGCTCCAACAATTTACAACCATGCAATGAAAATATCTTCTCTAATTTTCCAATAAACAAATGAGAGCCATGGCTCTCTACATGCCAAGCCCATGCTCATGCCAACTCACCCTCCATCTCATTTCCCAAATTGATTTTCTAAAATGAAAATCAAATAATGAGGTGGCCATCTTCTAGAAACTATTCCGTATAAATACGGAATGCAACTCGGTACACGTATCGAAATATATATACGCGTATCGTACAAAAATACGAATAGCCAAGAGAGAAAATGAATAGTGAACAATAATACGAGAGAACACACACACACACACACACATTTATAAATTATTAAATCAAAACCTGATTTAATAATCCGGTTTAATCCTAAGCCGCTAATATTATCAACCGTCCGATTAAACTCTATACATCCTGTACACATATTTAATCGGACACCTGTATGTACCAACATATGTCATCTACACCATATCGCCTGAACCATGAAAATCCTCTGTGTGGGACTCTAAAGACTCGTCAATACGCTGGCAGTGGGTTTAACCATAAGCATGTCAGTGGCATTAGTTGTACGTAACGGCTACCTTGGTATTGAGCGAAAGGAAGGCCGACGAGCAAACTCATCCGTACCCTACTGAGCCTGATAGTGACAATCTCCGTACAGTCCGGTCTGTTCGTCTAAGAGTATCACATATCGAGTCTAGGGGTGGATAAAGTCAGACCCTTAATAACGCGATAATTCGTGTCGGTATAAAACCCATCACCACCCGAGAAACTATCGATCATAGATCAGTAATTCTCGACTACCTTGGCCAAGGATTTCTGGTGATGGCCACCCGTGCACAACGCGACATCAACCCCCGATACCAGGATAGACGAATCCCCAACGATCCGCTCACTGCCTCCATATGGCTCGGGACTGTACCCAACTAAAACTTGTTTGCACGACTCTTTTGAGCCGTGGTAGGGTAGTAATCAAAGTACTGTGAGAATTCACACGAGAAAAATGACGATCTCAGGTCGACAGACTAACCTATACATATGTCATCTGGGAACTGCTATCTAACAATAGATATACTACCAACTAGTATGTTCCCGGCGAGTCTGTCCAGTGTACTCATAACCCAATGAGCACATGTATATATCTTAGGTGAACAAACTAACACCAATGGCTTGTGAGACCTGGCCACCACCCCTCGTCGGGGTCTCGATCGGTATACACCAGTCTACTCCGGAGTACTAATGTCCAGTCTCAATACTCCCACGACTAGGGACATTTAAGGATGTGCTTATAGACCATCCAACTCCCACGTATATGATCACCATAATAATGCTGGTAGTCAAGCAAGAATCCTATGGGCTCTATCAACATGTAATAGTGATCTGTAATACCACATGAAGCATGTACATGATGATAAAGACAAAACCAGATAGTATACTATCATCTCGAGTATAACTGTTATACTGGTGTAGGTTCTCCCTCAATCATCATAATCACCTGCCTGTGACTGTGATAATTGCCTTGAGGGCACTATAACCAATACCCTTTGGAAGACGGTGCGGTGGGAGATGGCGTCGGCACAAGGAGGACGACGACACTCGAAAGTGCTTTAAGGTTAGGATTTGGAGAGTTAAGGAGGCGGTCGAGGATAAGAAGAGTTGACGTGAGGATGGTCGGCACGAGAAGGTAGGGTTTGGAGGATCTGGTGCGGAAGCTCTGGGACCTGTGGGTTATAGTTGTGCACATGTGAGAAAAATCCTTAAGTGAACAAATGTTAGATAATGTAAATTAGTATATCACATATACAATTATACACTAAATTATTAAATCAACACTTGACTTAATAATCCGGTTATATCGCATATAACCGACTAACACATAATGTACCAACTTATCGAATCAACACTTGATCTGATAACCCGGCTATATCACATACAACCGGCTGATACAAAAGTCGCGAGAATAGAATACGGTATCACATACACGCATTATTCTCGGTCCCGTATATATCACATATTCGCTCCTATTTCGTTTTGCCTGAGCCAGTAAAACCTCTATTTAGGACTCTAAAGACTCGTCAATACGCCGGCAGTAGGTGATGATCACATCAAGCACCCATAAGCCGTCAGCGGTACTAGCTGGACGTAACGGCTACCCGGGTATTGAGCGATCAGAAGATCAGCAAGCAAGCCTGCTCCAACTCCTGTAAAAGCCTAACGGTAACACTTGCCGTACAGTCCGGTCTTCTCGTCTGATATGTCGCATATCAAGTCTAGGGGTGGTAAACGTCAGACCCCAATAACCGATAAGTCGTGCCGATGTGAGGCTCATAATGGGTCGAGAAACTACTGGTAACACTTACCAGTAAATCTCTAAATCAGCCCTGGCCAGGGACTTCCCTGTTATGACCAATCGAGTACAGCGCAACATCAACCCCCAATACCGGGAGAGACGAAACCCCTCCTATCGCTCATTGCCTCCATGTGACTCGGGACTGTACCCAAAAACCACCGTTTTGCACGCCCTCTTGGACGTGATAAGGTGGAAATCAAAGCACAGTGGGAATCACACAAGACTCTATGACGATCTCGGGTCTACAGACTAACCTGTACAAGTGTCACCAGAGAACTGCCATCTGACGTGAGGTATAATACAATCTGGGAGTTCTTGGCGAGTCCGTCCAGTGTACCCAGTGTCCACTGAGCACCCGAATACCATCTCTGATGTCAAGCACCAATGGATATGGGATCATCCATCGCCCATCTCATGGGTCGAGAAGCGTATACGCTAGTCTACTCTGGTATATCGATGCCCCGTCTCGATATACCCACGACTAGGGACATTAAAGGATGTACTTATGGACTACCATGGCCCCACTAGTATGATCTGCATCATAGTCCTGGTAGTCAAGTACACATCCTAAGGGCTTTACCAATATGTAACTTTAAGACAGTATCAAGAGACAAGTATACATGTTAAGATAAAGAGCAACCAGATAGCATACTATCATATCGAGCAAGAAAGTCCTCTCTATATATGTCCAACCATCCAATATAATATACATCATCTGTACAATACTGGCCTCTAAGATATACATACAACTAACAGTTTAAATAATTGTAACCCACCATAATAAATAGAATGGTGTATGTCTTACACACCCATGAATGATGTATCAACAACCATGATACAAAATGAAAACACATTTTAATATATATCACATATATATTAAACTTGTGCACATGTGAGAAAAATCCTTAAGTGAACAAATGTTAGTTAATGTAAATTAGTATATCACATATACAATTATACACTAAATTATTAAATCAACACTTGACTTAATAATCCGGTTATATCGCATATAACCGACTAACACATAATGTACCAACTTATCGAATCAACACTTGATCCGATAACTCGGCTATATCACATACAACTGGCTGATACAAAATTCGCGAGAATAGAATACGGTATCACATACATGCATTATTCTCGGTCTCACACATATCACATATGCGCTCCTATTTCGTTTTGCCTGAGCCAGTAAAACCTCTATGTAGGACTCTAATGACTCGTCAATACGTCGGCAGTAGGTGATGATCACATCAAGCACCCACAAGCCGTCAGCGGTACTAGCTGGACGTAACGGCTACCCGGGTATTGAGCGATCAGAAGATCAGCAAGCAAGCCCGCTCCAACTCCTGTAAAAGCCTAACGGTAACACTTGCCGTACAGTCCGGTCTCCTCGTCTGATATATCGCATATCAAGTCTAGGGGTGGTAAACGTCAGACCCCAATAACCGATAAGTCGTGCCGATGTAAGGCTCATAACGGGTCGAGAAACTACTGGTAACACTTACCAGTAAATCTTTAAATCAGCCCTGGCCAGGGACTTCCCTGTTATGGCTAATCGAGCACAGCGCAACATCAACCCCTATTACCGGGAGAGACGAAACCCCTCCTATCGCTCATTGCCTCCATGTGACTCGGGACTGTACCCAAAAACCACCGTTTTGCACGCCCTCTTGGATGTGGTAAGGTGGAAATCAAAGCACAGTGGGAATCACACAAGACTCTATGACGATCTTGGGTCTACAGACTAACATGTACAAGTGTCACCAGAAAACTGCTATCTGACATGAGGTATAATACCATCTGGGAGTTCTCGGCGAGTCCGTCCAGTGTACCTAGTGTCCACTGAGCACCCGAATACCATCTCTGATGTCAAACACCAATGGATATGGGATCATCCAACGCCCATCTCATGGGTCGAGAAGCGTATACGCTAGTCTACTCTGGTATATCGATGCCCCGTCTCGATATACCCACGACTAGGGACATTAAAGGATGTACTTATGGACTACCATGGCCCCACTAGTATGATCTGCATCATAGTCCTGGTAGTCAAGTACACATCCTAAGGGCTTTACCAACATGTAACTTTAAGACAGTATCAAGAGACAAGTATACATGTTAAGATAAAGAGCAACCAGATAGCATGCTATCATATCGAGTAAGAAATTCCTCTCTATATATGTCCAAGCATCCAATATAATATACATCGTCTGTACAATACTGGCCTCTAGAGCATACATACAACTAACAATCTCCCAATTGCACTAGGGCCAGCTGCTGTAGTATCTCATACCAAGCATCCCGAAGAGTCTCTCAAACTGTATCTGGGGAATGGTCTTCATGAGTGGATCCGCAGTGTTGTTCTTCGTGTCAACCCTCCTGACCTCTATCTCCCGGCGATCAACTATCTCCCGGATCAGGTGATACCGCCTCAGAATATGCCTGGATCGCTGATGGGACCTGGGTTCCTTGGCCAAAGCCACCGCTCCATTGTTATCACAATACAAAGGTATTGTATGCTCAATGGATGGAACCACTCCAAGTTCAGTAATGAACTTCTTGATCCAGACAGCCTCTTTGGCAGCATCGTTGGCAGCGATGTATTCATCCTCCATCGTCGAGTCTTCCACGGTTTCCTGCTTGGAACTCTTCCAGCTAACCGCCCCTCCGTAAAGGGTAAAGACAAATCCCGAGTGCGACTTAGAGTCGTCCTTATCACTCTGGAAGCTCGAATCGGTAAAGGACTCCACTTTGAGTTCTCCGTTACCATACACCAAGAGCATCTATTTAGTCCTTCGTAAGTACTTGAGAATGCTCTTCACAGCTGTCCAGTGACTCTCTCCAGGATCAGCTTGATACCTACTCACTATACTTAGTGAGTGTGCTACATCGGGTCTGGTACATAGCATCGCGTACATGATAGAGCCTACTGCCGAAGTATAGGGTATCCCTTGCATGCAAGCTCTCTCCAAATCAATCTTGGGAGACATCTCTTTGGAGAGAGTGAGCCCTGAGATCGTGGGTAAAAACCCACGTTTGGACTCTTCCATACTAAACCGCTTTAGTATGGTGTCAATATACCTGGATTGGGACAATCCCAGTATCCGTTTGGATCTATCTCTATAGATCTTAATCCCCAAGATGTAGGAGGCATCCCCTAGATCTTTCATTGAGAATCTTTGTGATAAGAAGAGCTTGACCGATTGCAGCATAAGAATGTCATTTCCTATCAAGAGTATGGCGTCCACGTACAATACGAGGAAGGCAACCTTACTCTCTGCCACCTTCTTGTAGATACAAGGTTCATCTACGTTTTTGACGAAATCAAACTCTTTGATAACGATGTCAAAGCAGATGTTCCAACTCCGCGATGCTTGATTTAATCCATAAATGGATTTAAGCAGCTTGCACACCTTCCCGCTGCTCCCACTAGCTACGAAGCCCTCTGGCTGAATCATGTACACGCTCTCTTCTAAATCACCGTTTAGAAAGGCGGTCTTAACATCCATTTGCCAGATTTCGTAGTCATGATATGCAGCGATAGCAAGTATGATCCGGATGGATTTAAGCATAGCCACTAGAGAAAAGGTTTCGTCATAGTCCACACCTGGTCTTTGACGAAAACCCTTTGCAACAAGTCTAGCTTTGAAAGTCTCCACTTTCCCATCTACACCTAGTTTTTTCTTGAAGATCCACTTGCTCCCAATGGGTTTTACCCCTTCAGGAGCATCTTCCAAAGTCCATACTTTGTTGGTGTACATGGATTCCATCTCGGACCGCATTGCATCCAGCCATTTCACTGAGTCACCATTCGTGATGGCCTGCTCGAAGCCAGTTGGGTCATCATCCTCCATGATGCAATCCTCGTTCCCACCATCCATGAGAAAACCGTAGTATCTCTCAGGTGGGTGAGAAACCCTACTAGATCGGCGGAGAGGCTGAGGTTCGTTGGGAACTACCGAATCCTCTAGTTCCACTAAATCTTCAGTTGCAGTTTGTGCATCTGGAACCTCTTCCAGCTCTACCACTTTGCCACTAATTTCTTTTACAAGAAATTCCTTTTCTAAAAAGGTGTCATGTTGAGCAACAAACACCTTTTGTTCCTCACTGTGGTAGAAAAAAATACCCATATGAATTCTTTGGATATCCCACAAACTTGCAAAGAACTGACCGTGCCTCGAGTTTGTCCGGATTTTGTCTTTTGACATAGGCCAGACAACCCCATATCTTAACCTGTTTAAGATATGGCCTCTTCCGACTCCATATCTTATATGGTGTGGTAGGTACAGATTTAGATGGAACTTGATTCAATAGGTATGCTGTTGTCTCCAGTGCATACCCCCAGAAGAAAATAGGTAACTCAGCTGTGCTGATCATAGAGCGCACCATATCTAATAGGGTGCGGTTCCTCCGTTCCGATACACCGTTGTGTTGTGGTGTATATGAAGGAGTCAGCTGAGAGAGAATCCCATTCTCTTTTAGGAAGTCCAGGAATTCATTGCTCAAGTATTCACCTCCTCGATCAGATCGAAGGATTTTAATACTTTTCCCGGTTTGGTTCTCGACTTCTTGTTTATATTCTCTAAATTTCTCAAAACCTTTTGATTTGTGTTTTATCAGGAACACATACCCGAATCTCGAGAGATCGTTAGTGAATGTAATGAAGTACGAAGAACATCCCTGGCATGTGTAGACATGGGACCGCATACATCACTATGTACCAGTCCCAAGAGTTCCGTAACTCTTTTTCCGTGTCCCGTAAACGGAGTTTAGTCATATTTCCTTTGAGACATGACTGGCAAGTATCATAAGATGAAAATTCAAATGAATTCAAATATTCATCCTTATGCAACTTAGCTAGCCGTGTCGCATTGATGTGACCTAGTCTACAATGCCACAAGAAGGATTCGTTCAGTTCTGAACTCTTCCTCTTGTGTGTGTTTGTTATGCTCAGAACTGTTGATTGATTTAGAACATAAATGCCATTGCACAACGTGCCTGATCCAACCAACTTTTGGTTCAGGAAAATGTTCATAACATTATCCTGTAATACAAAATCATATCCCTCTTTACTCAATAAAGAAACCGATATAATGTTGCATATCAGGTTCGACATGTAATAGTATTCGTTCACAATCAATGTATTACCAGTTGGTAATACAAGGTGATATTCCCCGACGGTTTTAGCTGCAACAATTGCACCATTTCCAACCCTTATGTCTTTATCACCTTCTCCAAGTTCTCTTCCTTTTCTCAGCCCATGTAACTGATTACATATATGGGATCCTGACCCGGTATCTAATACCCAGGACGTAGAGCAAATGGAGAAACGGTTCTCTGTAACGAACACACCCGAAGAAAATGCATCAACATGTACTCTCTTCATTCGGGTGGCATGGGAATCCTGGCATTCCCCTATATCCTGTTCAGTCTTATAACTTTTACAAGAATGAATGGAACCAACGTTCCCCAGCACAGTATACCATGCGGGTTCGGTCAATACATCCATATTATTATCTTGATTAAGGCATGATATGGTCGCTACCTGGAGAGAGAGAGAAGAAAACACTTTAGTGTATGCTCTTGCAAGATCAGATTGGTTATTATTTTATCTAATCAGGATGGCTCCCACCGTTTTTTATCAAATCTTCCTTCAAACCCTAAAAGGAAAGACTGGCCGAGATTAATTACACCCTACAACTTCACCAATCTTTCAGCCAGGCTAGTGTCGGTACTTTGAGGGAGGTTCCCCGTGCTTTCGCACGGACCTAATTAAAGTAAACCTCGTTTTCCCAGAGGCGTAGCCCCGTTGACACCTTTCTAGACACCTACTTGATCGGCTAATTGTCCTGTGTAAAACTCTCCCAAGAGTAACAATTACTCGCAGTGGGTATCGGGATCCAACTATCTCATAGAAGGTATGCAATCTCATTGCAAATTTCAACACTTGAAATTCCCGATAAAATTTTGCCCCAAACGATCTATGACCTTGACAAGGTCAACAAACCATAGACCGTAAGTCAAGTTCAACCCGTCATTTCTTGATTGAATTAAACACACCCGCACGACCCTTGACAAGGTCAATAAGGCCGTACGACTACCCTAATCCAATCTGCATCATATGCATAAACAGATAAATACTGGTCAGCTACCGCACACTACGCCTTGACAAGGTCAACAAATGTAGCATGAATACTAAGCAGGACTTATCTGAAATGACGGAGGGCTACGACAGGTTTTTCTGAAAACCTATTGCGTAATGAACTTGATATCGTTGTAGAATCGAGCGAATTTTGAAAAGGAGTGTTTTTGAGGTTTTCACTAGTTTTGCTAAAGAGGTCATTCCCGGTGAAGAGATCCCGGCTCTTTCCTCATCGAATAAGGTGCAGGACATATCATATATCACTATGCAAAGAAAAAAACTCTAAAAGAAATCAAAAGACAAACCGAGTGTTGTAGTATCTGCCAGTTTTGCTAAAGAGGTCACTCCCGGTGAAGGGATCTCGGCTCTTTCCTCATCGAATAAGGTGCATGATATATCATATATATCGCTATGCAAAGCAAAAACTGTAGCTACCCTTTTTGAAAGTTTGATTCTACAACATCTTTTAGATTTCTTTTCTTTCATTAATCATATTAATGAAGTCCCATCATTTAAGTCACCTAAACATCACAGATAAATACGACGCACACTTATACCATCCGCATTCACCTCGATGTCCCCTCATGCACCGTTAGGTTAGGTAACTAACGGCTGAGCGGGGCAGGGCTAGCGCGAGTGTAAAATATAAGTAACATCTATATAATATATCATATATACTATATACAGTATCTATCACAACATATCAAATGATCACATCACAGATATCGCAGCAGAAGAAACATATGAAATAATGGATATACTAGGAGGTCCATGTTTTATTTTGAGCCTCTATAAAACATGGATTCCACGGTCGCGATGAATAGCCAAACCCACACCTCTAGACCCCTACGAGAGCGGCAAGCAACCCTTCCAATTCTAGAGTTAGAAGACCCGGACTCGACTCTTCGAGTTGGTCTCCCACTGGACTCTAGAACCCGGTTACTTGTGCTCTCCTCCTTGGGTCTACCTAATGCGGAAAAGTAAATAATATACAATCGTGACATCATCCCCATCCCGGAAGTGCCCCAATAAAAGAATATTACATACAATGAATTTTACATGAATGAAAATAAAACCCGCATCTCACATAAAACCCCCGGTTATTCAGAACACGACGATTCAATATAACATATCACAGCAACACATAATATCACATATTATCAACGTAAGCAAGCATGCGTATCCCGACTATCGTTGATGTATAGCAACGAAGTCTGCGATACACCACATACTACGCTAACGGTCACAGAAAAGAAAGTGTAAAACTACAACATTTGGAATCCACAATCACTTTAGACATCATAAATCCGAAATATCCCATACTTCGCATTTCATGCCTAACTATATGAATTCCACATATTGTATCACATTCCAGATAAATAGACAGTATTAAACTTTCCGATCGAATAATCAAATACCCAAGATTTCCTTAATAGCTCAACACTTGAGCGAAGTTTCAAAATTCCAGAATACGTCACAGTACCAACGGTCCAGCCGTAGAAGGGTCAAGCCAACGCCTCACATGTGGCAACGCCGTACTGCCCCAAACCCTAAGGTTTAGAGGCGGTTCAGACGGTCACATAATCGAGTTAAGATTTGTGTTCTTCTAGAGGGTCCATCGCGTTACTTGCACGTTTTTCCGAAAGATTTAAACTCAAGAAAAATTCAACACTTGAAAGGTTTTCGTGCCAGGAAAAAATGAGTTAATGATATCCGTTCGAACATTTTAATAGTTTCTAAATTATCCGGAAAACATAACGAAATTAAATTTTCCGATCGAATCAACGAATTCAAAATAATCCCCAGAACACTCAACACTTGAGTCAGATTAAAAATACCCAGAATCATGTACAATTACCTACGGATGTAACCTGAAGACACGTGTCCACAAAACCAAAGTTCGGCCGCGGAACCGCCGCGGGAAGCAGGTTACTGCCGCGGTTCCGCGGCGACTTCATGGTAATTTGGGCTCGTATTTCATGGTAATCCTTAGAATCCCCTGCTGATATTTTTGAGTATTTTTAATGCAGAAAAAATCACATTTTTACAAAATTTCCAAAGAGGGGTCTATTTCGAGATTTCGGGGTTCGATCGGAGTTTTAAGTTCGTATATACGTCGCCTAATGCTCTAGTTAGACTCTGATACCACTGTAGGGTTCCTTGGCACTCATACAAGGGTTTATAAGGCATCAACCATGCCCGGATATTTATTTAGACGTGCCGAACAACCCAAAGACGGGATCTTTGCTAGACTATTAGGGTTTCAAATGCAAGTAAACTTCTTTACTATCTAAGTGAAGAAGAAAATACAACCTTTGTATGAGTGCCAAGGAATCCTACAGAAGCTGCGTGGTTTTATCTTCTAATTTAGAGGAGATAGGAGAATCAAGATAATAAAATTTATAGCTATAGAAACTCGCTATAATACTATATTAGCATGCTTAATCATATAATATTTCTTCTATATTATTATGAGCCAATAGGAAGAAATAGACGCAATACAAGAATTGGCCATCACTCAAGTAAGAAAATATTTTAATAAATCTAAACTAATATCATAATACATCTAAAAGGGTAAATTGTCAAAAAGCTCCCCGCCCGTTTAGGAGTTGTCTAAAAACCCTTGTAATTTTCGAAATTGTTGGAAATGGCCTATTGTTCAAAATCTTTGTGAAAAAAGTTTGAACTATATTTTATTTAGTCATTGTATTCGCTCAACTGCTTGGATATTACATGCAACTGCTTAGATATTATAGAGAATTGCAACTGCTGGGATATTACAAGCAACTGCTTAGATATTATATGCAACTGGTATACAGAAGGTTTTGATTCGACCTAGGTTTTTTTTAACAAGAGCAAAAAGCCCAGGGATTTTTACCCAAGTTTGAAGCAGGCCGAGGGCTTTTTGACAATTTACCCTGTCTAAAATATCTCTAACAGTGTCGGGTGTCAAATTCATGGTGCACAAACAATATTTGAATTTGGAATTTTTTATTAGGCCCAAGTCCAAACCCAACTTCCGGTGGTCCAATTTATGACAGCTTATGGCAGGAAGGAAGAAGAAAGATCATGGTTTCTAGCGTCTTTAGTGGGGACACTACATATTGGATTGATATATACTTTTTCAATGCGGCCTTTAGTATATAGTAATCGAACCAGCCATTTCTCATTTTATTGAGAAAATATACACCATCTGTTTTGGTTGCATATGAGATTGATTATTGAAGGGAAAAAGAGAATGAGGACACACATACGTAGGAACCAATATTCGTCAGGAAACTTTGGACTTTTATGCCCAATTGATTGCAGCACAAATTCAATTCACCTGACCATCAATTACACTCAACTTGGCCCAAACTCTTGTATTTACTCTATAGGCATGGAGAAAACTTATTATTATATCTCACAATACAAAACTTAAGGCAATGGCACTACAGGCTAAAGCTAATTAGCCCAATTCCTCTACCATAGATCATCATGAGGCTGTCTATAGAGTGCAATGGCTGCAAGGCCACTCTCACCTCAGGCTCCAGCCTCACTGCTCTTCCCTCGTCCTCAAAAGAAAAGCCGGCGAAGTTGAAGAAACAAGATATTGTAATCGAAAAACCGGCGGCTCGAGATGTCAACAGCGCGCGAGGCAAGAGATCCCTGTCAAGCTATTTCAGCAGCGAGGACGATTTCAGCACTACTGCTGCTGCTGCTCCTAAGTTTTCCTCCGAAACGTCCTCTAAGTATTGTAACAACTCGTGCTCTTCGTCGTCTTCGAGCAACGGCAAAATGCAGGACTGCAGGAAAAAGGAGAAGGTTAAGGTTGAGCGGGGCGTCGCGGTGGTGGAGCAGTCGAGCGATCCGTACGGGGATTTCCGGAGGTCGATGGTGGAGATGATAATGGCGAGACGGAAACGGAAGCTCAGCTCCGACGACTTAAACCGGCTGCTCCGGTGTTACCTGTCATTGAATCAGCCTCAGCACCACCCTGTTATTTTGAAAGCCTTTTCTGATTTGTTCGTGGGAGGACCTATCCTCATGTGAGATATACATTGCTTGCTTGTATGATTAAGGTGTTTTAAGTCCTTTTTTTTCCTCCCATCTTCTTCCTTGTTGTTAGAGTGGCAGCTATGGTCAAGATTGTTACTGTAATTTTAATGGCTAATCCGTGCAACATTAATGTTCCCCTAATTTTTTAGTTGATTGCCTTTGTTTTGCACTCTACTAATCAAACACAGTGCTATAGCTCGAATGGGTCTAATTTAGCTACAGCCGGTCAACATGAGAGTTAAAGGAGTGGAGGAGGGCCGTGGGATCTTAATTGGCTAGGGCCCACCCCCCCGTCACCAGATGTGTTGTGGCTCACCCCATCCTTAAGTTAAGGGCACTTACGTGCAAGTTAGCCTATAATCTAATGGATTCAAGCTGATGTTGCGTTGGAGAGAACCAATGGAGATGGCTGAGATTAAAGGCCCGTTGCAGGATTACCGTGGATTGTGGAATTCCATAATTTTGTGTTTGATTGGAGAGTTTGGATTTTGTAGGATTCTTTTATTTGTTATGGAGGGCACATCACAAAACAAGGATTCTTCAATCCTAATTTTTTTTTAGAATTTGTAAGGATTTGCACTATTCATTGTACTTTTAGATGGGAACCGGGTACTTTATTTATTTAATAATCCTCTCTGTCTATCTCTCTCTAAAATCCAAATCCTACTTATTTTTTCAGCAACCAAACAAAAATTACAAGGATTTACAAATCCAATATTAGAAATCCAAAACCAACCAAACAACAAATTACCAAATCCAGAAATTTTCAACCGTAATATTTTGGAATCCAAATTTCATAATCCTGCAACCAAACTGCCCCTAAGGGCCCGTTTGATTGCAGGATTATGGAATTTGGATTCCAAAATAGTACGGTTGAAATTTCTGGATTTGGTAATTTGTTGTTTGGTTGGTTTTGGATTCCTAATATTGGATTTGTAGATCCTTGTAATTTTTGTTTGGTTAGTGAAAAAATGGGATTTAGATTTAAGGGATTTAGAGATAGATAGATAGAGAGATGATTATTAAATAAATGAAGTACACGGGTCCCATCTAAAAGTACAATGAATAGTGCCAAATCCTTGAAAATCCTTGAAATCTTTTTGGATTCCTTGTTTGTGATGGGCCTTTTATAAAAAACAAAGGAATCCTAGAAATCCAAATCCATCAACCAAACAAAAAATTATGGAATCCCAGGATTTCAGAGTCCAAAATCCAAATCCAAATCCATAATCCTGCAACCCAACAACCCCTAATTGACGATACAAAAATTATAAGGAATCAAAAAAATTTAAAAATTGGATCTATGTCCAACGGATCACAATTACAAAAAAAATTATTTTGTTTTGGTTCGGTCTGTAGTCCACTCCTGGCTACTCTGTCATTGCTTCCTCAAGTATGGCTTCAGTGAATGGCTTCTCCCCTACTTCACTCCCACCTTCTTCACTAGTAATCTCCACAGCCTCCCTGTTTACCCCCGCAGCTTTGTCTAGAGCCGGCTTTAGATCAGCTAAGATGGATTTCAGTGAGTTAACAGAAGCGGTTTCAACCAACTAAGCTAGAAATGCGGAAAGGACAAAAATACAGGCTTGTTATTCCATAACAACGAAAGCACTGTCTACAAGATAACTTGAACCAACTGCACACTCAACCCAATTAAAAAAAATAAAAAACTACACACTTATCCATTCTCTTTCTCTTTCTAATTACCGGTGACATAATTTTTTGCCCAACAAAAATAAGGAAAAAAATAGAATCGGTAATCTTTATGATTGGGTCCGTTGGAAACAAAGGTCTTGCAATCCTTCTCACCATTATATTTCTCTCTCAATCTAAATAAACAATTCAAATTCTATTATTTCATATAATAGAAAATAGAGTTTTCAATTTATGATTTTCTCAAGATGTTGTAAAACTCAAATTAACTTTTCCTATTGAAGAACAAGAATGATATCATGCTCTTGAATAAGGAATTTTCTCTTAGTTTAGATCAATCGGCTAATACATGTTATGATAGATGATGGGAATTCATACTCGTATATATTTAAATTAAAAAAAAGGAACATAATAAGAAAAGGAAAAAATAACAAAAGACATTGCCTTAGATCAAAGAAATCCGGTGTTTTATCATATACCAGATATGTTTAAATTCTAATTGCTAAATCCAGAGAGGTAGAGGGAGGGGATCGATTATTGAATCTTTAAAGATGGTTAAGAAAGAGGAAGATGAATTATTTGGTGTGCCGAGTGTAATACATCTGTACAGGAGGTTAGAGGGAGGTGCGAGTTTCGGACAGTTTTGAGCAGTGTATGGAACCCGCACTTTTATTACTTTTCTCTTTTCTGTGGATGTATAAAACCGGCACATGGAATAATTTTTCGATAAGGAGAAGGTAGAGAGGGCTATGTAAGTCCAAGAGAATTGAGTTATCTAGTGGGCATCATTTTAATTTTGTTGTGAATCGATCTCATCAGCTTTTAAAATAAATCTGATGGCTGAAAAAATTCTCACTGACCCCTTCAGTACCGAGTCAACAGTTATATATATATATATATATATATATATATATATATGATTTTATTCGACTATTAAATGATCGCATCTCATTGAGTGGAATGATCACGGATCTACAAGGCCAGATAAATGCTTACAAGTTCATTCACGGGGCTCTGACGACAAGAATGCAGCACCTTTTTACCTTCCTTTAATCTTACAACTTTCTGCAGGCATTTAAGAAGAAAGAGCACAGAATCAAGTATATAAATCATTCCATGGTTGTGCCTTTTTAATGTAGCAAGTGATTCTCGTTGTCTGCTTTGATCCCATTAAAGTAACTAGTAACATGCGCGTGCAATGCACGTGTGTAATGAGAAAATTCTTCCAAGGATTTTATGATTAATTTTGTTCATTTTCCGAAAATAAGATATTTTATGAGGAATTGATGAATGATATAAAGGTAATTATATGTATATGAGAGAATGACATGACATGTTCTTTCTCTAAAATCTTCACATGGATTTTTCTTTTTTTTTTTGCATTTTTAATGGAAAAATGAGAAATTCTTTGTGATACCCCCCGTGAGTTTGAGTTATAATAGTAGAGATAGAGATAGTGTTTGCACATAAATTTAATTTCGGACTTGAAGGCTCATAGAAGAACGATTCAGCCCAGCAAACGTTGATTGTTTAAAGGCCTTAGGAAGATGGGTCGGATAGTATGCTTGGGTTTGACCCGGTAGATCAAGACTTGATCACCAAGCAAGCCAAGCCTATAAAGGATCACTAAGAGGCATTAAGAAAGATATCTCAACAAATCAACCTCAAAACCCTAGCACAAATTAGCTCTGGTCTAGTGTAACGTTTTGAAATATTTTAAATAATTAGTTATTTTATTTATTTAATTAAAAATATTATTTTAAATTTTATTGTAATAAAAAGACCTTTTAATATATGGTAAAGTAATTTAGTAAAGAGAGCAGTTGATAATATAATATTAAGTGTCATAAGGGGTTTTGTGGAAAGTTTTATTCTTTGTGAGAATTAGAGTTTATGTGAGGGTTGTTTATATGTTGATGTGTTAGGTTATGGTTAAGGCAAGTTAAACCTTATCCCCACCACACCTTAGCTTAAACCAAATACCCACACCTCCTACTTACATGAATGCAAAACACTTTTTCATGGTGACGCCTCCTCCTAATATCATCATTTCTTATCTTTATCCTTTTATAATTGTATCAGCTGATATATTAAGTTTAGAACAATACTTAGTTTAGTATCCTCTACTTCCTTTGAGAATGAAAGAAGAAAAGAGAAGCTAAGTACTAGTGATCGTTACCTCAATCCTCAAGCCAGGATTTTATGTCCTTGTGCATCTTTGGAGAAGCCATTTAGTTGATTATTTAAATTGGTATAATTTCCAACCCTGTAAATTTTAATTTTAATATTGTTTTAGTATAGAAGTATGATATCGGTAAATATCGTATTTTGGTAGATTATTGCTCTGTTTTGAATCTGCTATAATCTAGGTAATCTGTAACAAAATCAAATAATACCGTAGTCTTGTAGATTGGACCTAGAGTATATACTAGAAACACGAATCCATTCTTTTGCTGCTCGACCGGCGAGATTTGATAAATACCCGGCGTCGCCGGATTTTTTGTTGATGTGGGTGTTGAAATTTCTAGGATAGCTCTCTGTATGTCTTTTAAGGTATCTGGTACAGTTTGATTTTGTTATATAATATGTATAAAAAAAACTGGAAGTATATTGCTTGTTTTGGTTATAATTCTATTTACGATACGAGTATTTCGTGTCATGAACTCTGTTTTCCCAATTACGACCAGAATGGGGTTAGCTCAGGTTAGTATAGGTTTTAGATAGTTCACAATGTTCTCACGTAACACGTTTAGTATGTAAGTTTTATAGTTTTCACGTTTTCGCCGTATTGGATTTTAGCCGCTTTGATACGAAAGTTATTTTCGATATTAGGTTTGACCGCGAGGACTTCGTAGGCTACAAGAAAAGGAAATGGATTGATGACATCCTAGTAGATTCGACTTATTCCAGTGAGTAGACTAAATATCTACTTAGGGAACATTGTATGGTTGGCGTATAACGCCCGTAACTAGAAATTGGTTAAAATTGCTTTCCATTCATAGTGTTGTATATTTACACATAGTAATTCATATTATGCATCCATAACTATAAATTGTTGTTGATTAACACTGTTAGAACACTTGCACTATTATCGATGAGTTATGTTGCACTTGCACCTCTCTACATGTTACACTACATCTCATTGGTAATTGATATGTCAGATATCCTCTAATTTTTGTTATACAAACTTGTTATTATAACGCATATCATATTTCATGTTAAATTGCTACTCTACCATCACATATGTTGAATTACAAGGAATTTTGTTTTGAGTTTTATACATTGCTTGTTTTATTCAATGAATTTTCATGATTTATGTGATATGTCCACCATGAGTTCTTTTTATGATTTGGATTTACTCCGAACCGAGTGGGGGTGGGGGCTATATGGTTGCGAATTTATGCGTTATCCAGACTGAGTGGGGGGGGGGGGAGGGGGATATACAGTTGGATACATGGTGGACCCGGCCGAGACCGAGGGGCAGAAAGCCGTATTTGAGGCGGGGAGCTTAGCGAGGACACTCAATACCGGAAATTGTTGTAAAACACGGCGGATATCTGGAGGATACCGACCGATATTGCTGATGGACAGGATCGTTCGGGGAACAGTGCCTGCTAAAATAGAAGATTTGTGTCGATGTTGGACATGGACAAATGAATCTTATTTGGAAATAACCAATATTCTGAAATATTTGATGAGATTTCAATGTTATTTTTATACATTAATTTAGTACATATTCATGCGTTAATGTGCTATCATACATCATGTTCACTTGTTTGCTTTTAGCTTTATTTCGTCATGCTTACAATATCAACTGTTAAATGTTAGTTTATTCATTGGGTTGGCAACTCACCCCCGTTGTGCCTTAGTTTATAGGAGACGCGTAGACGGATAACAGAAGTACGGATCCACTTGTCAGCTTTTATCGTTTGTTTTTCTAGGTGGGTTACATATGTAGTGACCATCTATTTTTGATATATATATATATATATATATATTTTGGATCTATTATCACTCCATCAGACCCTGTATATTTTGACTTAGAATGAGGCATACTTGTATATGTTTTGACCCGTTTGATGAGATTTACTAGTTATGTTAGTTATGCTCCTTTATTTTATGCATGTGATTCTTTGCTTTTGAGCGTCGTATTGTTATTGCGTGGGTTGTTTTCCGCTGTTGGATGTTGTTGTGCTCCCAATTAGGGACGCCACGTATTTAAACATTACATAACTTCTTTTATTAATAATTAAAAGGGAGGTGTTGTCGAAATTTTAAATGCTAAATCTGTTATTTAAATTTCAACTCTTAAAAATTATTCGACATGCTATCTCATTTTTTAATTTTAAACTGTAAATTTCTTAATTCCGCGATTAAGGTTTTGATCTTGGTTTTCTGGCTTACTCAGATTGTGTCGGTATCTTTAGATGTCATATAATCTAAGTGTCGGTCACGCACCAAATTCGGGTTGTGACAAAATTGGTATCAGAGCTTAGGATTAACCTTACGGAACCTAGGAGTGACTTGAAGTTAATAGGCTTCAATTTCGTTATGTAGGTTGACTCTTGGTTTGATGGAATAGGTGATTTAGGATGAGTAAAGTACCGTACATATGTTCCGTGGCATATTTACGCTACGATACTCAGCCTAAGTAACCTTAGGATACATATCTTGATTAATCCTTCCTTTGACTCCATATTATTGCTGTTCCTATTCGTACACCTTATCAACTCCCATTTTTTGTTCCAGTTGCTATGGCCACACGAGCTAGGCGAGCCGCAGCCAGGGATGCAGCCAGGACAGATTCGCCTGTGATGGCGACTGACGCACAGGACATTCCGGCGGTACCAGGACATGTTGATCCTCCTCCTCCAGATAGACTGACTAGGATAGAGGAGGGCATGTTAGGCTTACAGCAGATGATGGGGCAGTTGACTGAGGCCACTCGTGTTCAGAGACAGGATCATGCATCGATGATGGTAGAGCCCGTTGTACAGCCTATGCAGACCGTCGCACCTGTAGACTCGAGGTTCATGGAGGTATCACTTCCGGAGTTCATGAGATTGAGGCTTCTGGAGTTTACGGGGACAGACGCAGCAGAGGATCCTCAGTCATTTCTTGATAGGATGGCTAGGATCGGCAGGTCATTAAGATGTTCAGATGCGAGGTCGGTGGAGCTGACCAGTTTTCAATTAGAGGGACTTGCACAGATATGGTGTGAGTCGATGGAGAGAGGGCGAGCCGCAGGTCTTCCTCCGATGTCATGGACAGAGTTTTCTGAGATTTTCCTGGCCAGATTCCTTCCGCAGAGTGTGAAAGATGCCAGAGCCAGCAGTTTTGAGGCATTGCGAAAATCTGTAGATATGCCTGTGGTAGAGTATGATTTGCAGTTCATCTAGTTATCACGCTATGCTCCATACTTAGTTCCCACGGAGGAGCTCAGGGTGAAGAGATTTGTGAGGAGCCTAGATACACAGCTGCTATAACAACCCCAAACTTTCTGTAAATTTTTTTTTCAAAATTGCAGAAAGGGGTATTTTTGCCTGAGCACAAGATATAAGTTTGATTTGCTTTTTAATAGCAAGAAGGAGCTTGTAGCTCATTGGTAATACCTTGCACTGCTGAACCAAGCCATCAGAGTTCAAATCCCATACCCCCACATTATTTTTAATATTGTTTTATTTTGAACTTTTAGAATACTAAGGGTTTGCACGTGCATAACTCGTAAAAACCCCACTACACATGTTAGAAAAAATGACCCAGGGGCTACACCAACCGACGACGCACCCAGGGGACCACCGAATCGGCCTGACTCGGCCGACTCGGGCCGGCGGAGGCGGTGGCTCGGTCGGTGCCGCCGGCCGAGTTGGCTCCAATATTGAATCGGTCAACATGAAAAGTCTGCCTCTTCACCTCCCCATCACTCCTGCACACTTTATTTCTTTGGATCAGTTCCAGAGCCTCTTTAAAATCCTATTTACTCTATTTTAATACAATTTAATACATTTTTTCAATTCAACCTTTCACATACCCTAAACCCTAGCCTTATCCTATAAATACAACCCTTAAACACACCCCCTCACTCCAAAATTCTGATCAAAACTCTCAAGAAAACCATAGAAGTTTAGTCTACTTTTGGAGTTAACAAAGGGGTGAAACTCCGATGATTTTCCGACAACAACCTTAGGAGCTCCCGGCGACGAAACGACGTACCGGCGCCTCCAACCGTTCCCTCTTCCTCTCTTCTAACCTACAAACCCGTAAGCCCCACCTCCCTCTTCTCTTTTCTTTTCTAAAAATACGAAATTCCAAAACCCGACGGAATCGGAGTTATCCCGATTTCCGATTCGGTTCTTCCTAAAAATCCAACATTTTCTTAAATATAAATATACCAAACCCTTACATGTTGACTATTAATCATTAACAAAACATGTTGAATAAGTTTCATAGCAAAATATTTCATTTTGTAACTTTTACCGCTCTTTTTCAGGAAAATATCATGTAGTTTAGTTTCAACTTTAAAACATTATAAATCTTGTTATACCTTTAATTAAACCACGAGGTAATGACCTACCTCCTCACAACACTCATATGCAATATAGCACAATACCTTCGGGAACATAGAATATGGGAAAACGAAACCTTTCAAATAAATACCATTTACTATTAAAACCGTTTTCTACAAGATTACGTATTTTTACAATCTTTGCAAAGCGTCGCTACAACCCATTTTGGAAAACCTGACTGGAATGGTGCGGGTTATCGCACATCCCTGGGCTTAGTAGTGCGAGATGCAGACCTCCGCAAGGAGCATTCGGTCTCGAAAGATTTAAAATACAAATATCATAAGAAAATGAGATTTCTAGAAATATAATATATATTAAAATTATTTTTATATAAATATGTATATATGTATCATTAAAATATCTATTTTGTGATAATATGAATATTCTAATTTTTTCCTAAAAACACAAGAATCACTTTACATTAAAATACCATGAATTTCATACAAGTTCAATATTACAATTAAATACCATGTATTATGAAAAATAGGTTATTTTCACTAGAAATATCACAAATATAAATTCTACATCTATGACAACTCTAAAGACGATAATTAAATACTTGGGGTGTATCTTGAAAACTATACAAAGTATTTTTACATAAAAACCCTCAAGTTCTATAAATTACCCTAAGTACCCTAGTAAATATAGGTTTAAGCGGGACCAATCTCTTGAGCCTCAGGGAGCCGGAGAAGTGGGTGCTTGTCTATTTAAGGTAGACAATTTGACAACGGTGTTATCAACACGGTAATCGTATTTGAAAAAGACATAAATCCTGCCGCCCATGTGCAGCGGTTACCAATAACATCAAAATCTAATTCAGGACTTCAATTTCTTTTCTAATTGTTCTGACTCAGACCGAGTCTCATTATTAATAATCTGACTTGAATATGATTCAAGTACAATCTACAATCTACAATTCAACATGAATCATGGAATACATATATTCAATCTGTATTGACCGAACCGAACCATGGATATACTTCCATTTACATGATTCTCCAGTTATATCCATGATTCTCCAGTACATCCATTTTACTGATATCATGGTTTCGAAAAGTCATCAAAATATACAATCTATATTACAATTTAATTACAAGTTGAAATACAATACAAACAATACAATCAAGACATCGCGGAGTTTAAGGGGTAGATTGGTACGGAAGGTGTTAAAAGTGGCACGAGACTGTAAGATTAAGACACCAAATCTGAATCCAATTGCCGTTGTTCCGGGTTGTATAACGGAGCCTTGTACATTTCGTTTGCCCCAGTCTCTAGCATATAGAGACTTCTCTCGTATACGCATCCTTTTGTACCAAGCTACAAACAACAGCGTTAATACTAAATACAACATTATAACAATATAAGACAACTTTAAAAGCTATACTCTCTCTCATACTCTCTGTCTATTCTACTTCTCCCTTATCTTTAGGACTTACCGAGTGATTGTTCGCTGACGACATTCCTTCTCTTTCTTCTTTGGAATGTTGTCAGGTGATCGGATACTCAGGAGATCAAACCTAGCAGTGAAGACTTGGATCAGCTTGCTTACGACCCAGAGCTCTAGCTTCATTGTATACAATTTTATTTCACTACTTTTCATTTCTGTTATGCCACTGTTTAGGCATCGCATTTATCCCATGTATTTACTTTTCCATGTATTGTAAAAAGAATGTGAATAAATAAAGTTGCTGTTCAATTATATCTTGTCTCTTGTGCATTTACATTACTTAGATACGCTTAGCGTATTTACTTCAGAGTAAATATGTAGCGGCCAGTCGTGCCTCCTTCGCCGTACACCGGGAAGCGGGGCGTGACAGCTGCTCCTTACTATAGGCTCCCAGCATTTTGATACTTATACACAGGCCATGGACGCAAAAATGCGAGTGGAGGAGCGTCTGAACGAGACGACGATTGTTCCAGAGCCAAAGAAGGCCAGACATATTGGGTCGGTTACCAGGCAGTTTGGTAGAGGTTGAGGCAGACACATTCCAGGCCGCATTTTTGGTCGAGGTTGGGCACAAGGCCAGATGTTCAGCTCATACCCCGAGGAGAACAGGCCCTCGTCTACTTGTTTTAGTTATGGACTTCCAGGGCATTGGGCTAAAGAGTGTAGATGCTATGGAGGGATTGTATCTCCACAGGCTGCTTTACCCCCTCCACCTTCTACTTCGATAGCATTACTTCCTCCACCAGTCGGTATTATATGCCAGGCCGTTGCACCGCGAGGTCGGGGTTTTGTAGGACGTATTCAGAGAGGACGAGGAGACCGAGGAAGAGGACGTCAAGATGCTGGTAGAGGCGAGGCTCGGGTTTTCTCTTTGACTCCACAGGATGCCCAGACATCCAATGCAGTTGTGACAGGTACTCTTTCCGTATGTTCCTTAGATGCACACATTTTATTTGATCCCGGTTCTACGCACTCGTACCTGTCTGCACACTTTGCACTTTCTCTGGGGAGAGATTCGTCGTTATTAGAGTTACCACTAGTCGTTATTACTCCCGTGGGGGATTCTTTTGTAGCCCGACACGTATTCAGGTCCTGTTCCATACGTATTGGTGATAGCGATTTGTTAGTCGACTTGATTCTCCTGGATATGCTAGATTTTGTTGTACTTCTCGGTATGGATTGGCTGGCCGATTATCATGCTTACGTTGATTGTTGGGGAAAAGCGGTCAAATTCTGTTTTCAGGAGAGCCGATTTTTGTTGTGCAGGGATATTACAATGTAACTCCTGCCAACCTGATTTCTGCTCTTTGTGCGGGACGACACTTGAAGAAGGGTTGTAATAGTTTCTTAGCATTTATTCAGAACGTGGGAGCCGCTGAGGCCCCGTTGGACCAGGTTCCGATCGTACGAGAATTTCCTGATGTGTTTCCTGCTGAGTTACCAGGATTGCCGCCTGATCGTGATATCGAATTTTACATTTTCTTGATTCCTGGTGCGGAGCCTATTTCTATAACGCCCTATCGGATGGCCCCGACGGAGCTGAAAGAGCTCAAGGGTCAGTTGCAAGAATTGCTTGATAGGGGGCTCGTTCGTCCAAGTGTATCGCCGTGGGGAGCTCCTGTCCTGTTCGTTAAGAAGAAGGAAGGCAGCATGAGATTGTGCATCGACCACAGGAAGCTAAATCGAGTTACGCCGCGAAATAGGTATCCATTACCCCGTATTGACGACTTGTTCGATCAGCTGCAGGGAGCTGGCTATTTCTCGAAGATCGATTTGCGGTCCGGATATCACAAATTGAGAGTTCGGAAGGATGACATTCCGAAGACCGCTTTTCGCACACGATACGGGCATTATGAGTTTTTGGTGATGTCATTCGGGCTCACCAATGCCCCAGCATATTTCATGGATATGACGAATCAAATATTCAGGCCATTTCTTGATCAGTTCATTATCGTATTCATTGATGATATTCTTGTATACACCCGTAGTCGCGAGGAGCATGAGCAGCACTTGCGAATTACGTTGCAGATTTTGAGGGAACACCAGCTGTTCGCTAAATTCTCCAAATGTGCTTTCTGGCTGGATAGTGTAGATTTCTTGGGTCATGTGGTTACGAGAGATGGCATACGTATGGACCTAAAGAAGATCGAGGCAGTATAGCACTGGCCCAGGCCTGTATCAGTTACAGAGATTCGCAGCTTCTTGGGTTTGGCCGGTTACTACTGATGTTTTGTGCAGGATTTTTCTCGTATCGCGGTACCACTGACCGGGTTGGCCCGGAAGGAAGTTCCATTTCTTTGGACAGAGGCATGCGAGCAGAGTTTTCAGCAGTTGAATAATTGCTTGACAGCTGCACCAGTCTTATCTTTGCCTTCAGGGTCAGGTGGCTTTGTTGTTTATTGCGACGCCTCTCGAGTGGGTTAAGGCTGTGTGTTGATGCAGCACGGTAGGGTCGCTGCGTATTCTTCTCGGTAGTTGAAGAAGTACGGGCAGAACTATCCCACTCATGACTTAGAGATGGCCGCGGTGGTCTTTGCACTCAATATATGGAGGCATTACTTATATGGCGAGTCGTGCCAGATATTCACGGACCACAAGAGCTTAAAGTATATCTTTTAGCAGCGGGATCTGAATTTGAGGCAGCGTCGTTGGATGGAGCTCATGAAGGACTATGACCGTGAGATTCTTTATCATCCGGGCAAAGCGTGAAAGGTTCCTAGGCACCCTAGTAAGGTCTCACAAGGCATCGAACATGCCAATTTAAAAAAAATGGTGCCGAGAAACCCTAGACTATGGATCGTTGCTAGAAATCTAGGCGAAAAGATAAACTAGTTAACACTTAACTACTAGGATACGGAAATTACAACCTTTGTAGATCCGGATATCCACCTCCTCGGCTCCGCAACGAAGTCTTCTCGCTGTACATCATGAATCCTAGACTCATTCGTCGGCTTCATCGGGAAAACGGGCGAGCTGGGTCGTCGGCTTCGTGTCAAAGACGATCTACGTCGAGGTTGCACTAGTTCAAGATTTGACTTCACCAAGTAGTGAAACTTGTGAAGAAAACACCCAAAACCACTTGGCAAGAGGTAGAGGATGAATAAATAGGAGGTGGGTTCACTTTAGATTTGGATTTCTCTCACTAGATCTCAAGTTGCCATTAATGGCATCTAGGTTTCTCACTTGAAGAAGAAGAAGAAGATGATAGAATTGTTATATTAAGTTGTATATAAAATGAATAATAAATCAATTCTTATCATCTTCTAACCATGGTCAAGTGTAGAGAATAGACCATGGTTAGTGGGAGTGGTTAGGGTTAAGCAAGGAGACAAAATGGCATCATTAGTAAAAGCTTCATGAAGCTTCACCACTCTTCATGATAAGATGAAACCAATTTATTTTCATAAATCCATTTAAATAAATAATAAATGGATAAAATAATAAGTGAATAAAATATAAACCCTAACCACTTGCATAACCATGGTTGCATTCTTTACACAAAGCCAAAACAACATGCATCATCAAACATGATACATTCAAGTGTACACAAAACATATCACATATACAATGTGCACATCAAGTGAGAAAAATCCATTTAAAGTGAACCAATACTAGTTAATGCAAAGTAATATATCAAATATATAATCATACATTAAATCATTAAATCAACACTTGATTCAATGATCCGGTCATGTCGCACATGACCGACTAGTATTCAATGCATCGATTTATCGAATCAATGATTCGATAACTAGGTCATATCTCATACAACCAATCGAAACATTAATCGCGAGAATCAAATACGGTATCACATACACGCATTATTCTCGGTCCCGCACATATCTCATATGCACTCCTATTTCGTTTCGCTTGAGCCAGGAAACCTCTGTGTAGGACTCTAAAGACTCGTCAATACGCCGGTAGCAGATGATGATCATATCAAGCATCCACAAGCCGCAAGCGGTCTGCTAAACGTAAAGACCATCCGGGTATTGAGCGATCAGAAGATCGACGAGCTAGCCCGCTCATACTCCTGTGAATCCGACCAGTAACACTTGCCGTACAGTCCGGTCTCTTCGTCTGATACGTCGCATATCAAGTCTAGGGGTGGTATACGTCAGACCCCAATAACCGAAAAGTCGTGCCGATGTGAGGCTCATAACGGGTCGAGAAACTACTGGTAACACTTACCAGCAAATCTTTGATCAGCCCTGGCCAGGGACTTCCCTGTTACGGCCAATCGAGCACAGCGCAACATCAACTCCCAATACCTGGAGAGACGAAACCCCTCCTATCGCTCATTGCCTCCATGTGACTCGGGACTGTACCCAAAGACCACCGTTTTGCACGCCCTCATGGACGTGGTAAGGTGGAGATCAAAGCACAGTGGGAATCACACAAGACTCTATGACGATCTCGGGTCTACAGACTAACCTGTACAAGTGTCACCTGAGAACTGCCATCTGACGTGAGGTATAATACCATCTGGGAGTTCTCGGCGAGTCCGTCCAGTGTACCCAGTCTCCACTGAGCACCCGTATACCATCTCTGATGTCAAACACCAATGGATATGGGATCATCCATCGCCTATCACATGGGTCGAGAAGCGTATACGCTAGTCTACTCTGGTATATCGATGCCCCGTCTCGATACACCCACGACTAGGGACCATGAAGGATGTACTTATGGACTACCATGTCCCCACTAGTATGATCTTCATCATAGTCCAGGTAGTCAAGTACACATCCTAAGGGCTTTACCAACATGTAACTACAAGACAGTATAAAGAGACTAGTGTACATGTTAAGATAAAGATTAACCAGATAGCATACTATCATATCGAGCAAGAAAGTCATCTCTATATATGTCCAAGCATCCAATATAATATACAGCATCTGTACAATACTGGCCTCTAGGGCATATATACAACTAACAATCTCCCACTTGCACTAGGGCCAGCTGCTGTAGTATCGCATACCGAGCATCCCGAAGAGACTCTCAAACTGTGTCTGGGGAATGGCCTTCGTGAGTGGATCCGCCGTGTTATTCTTCGTGTCAACCCTCCTGACCTCGATCTCCCGGCGATCAACTATCTCCCGGATCAGGTGATACCGTCTCAGAATATGCCTGAACCGCTGATGGGACCTGGGTTCCTTGGCCAAAGCCACCGCTCCATTGTTATCGCAATACAAAGGTATTGGACGCTCAATGGATGGAACCACTCCAAGTTCAGTAATGAACTTCTTGATCCAGACAGCCTCTTTGGCAGCATCGTTGGCAGCGATGTATTCAGCCTCCATCGTCGAGTCTGCCACGGTTTCCTGCTTGGAACTCTTCCAGCTAACCGCCCCTCCGTAAAGGGTAAAGACAAAGCCCGACTGCGACTTAGAGTCGTCCTTATCACTCTGGAAGCTCGAATCGGTAAAGGACTCCACTTGGAGCTCTCCGTTACCATACACCAAGAACATATCTCTAGTCCTTCGCAAGTACTTGAGAATGCTCTTCACAGCTGTCCAGTGACTCTCTCCAGGATCAGCTTGATACCTGCTCACTATACTTAGTGAGTATGCTACATCGGGTCTGGTACATAACATCGCATACATGATAGAGCCTACTGCCGAAGCATAGGGTATCCCTTGCATGCGAGCTCTCTCCAAATCAGTCTTGGGAGACATCTCTTTGGAGAGAGTGACTCCAGAGATCGTGGGTAAGTTCCCACGCTTGGACTCTTCCATACTAAACCTCTTTAGTATGGTATCAATGTACCTGGATTGGGACAATCCCAAAATCCTTTTGGATCTATCTTTATAGATCCTAATTCCCAATATGCAGGAGGCATCACCAAGATCTTTCATTGAGAATCTTTGTGATAAGAAGAGCTTGACCGATTGCAGCATAGGAATATCATTTCCTATCAAGAGTATGTCGTCCACGTACAATACGAGGAAGACAACCTTACTCTCTGCCACCTTCTTGTAGATACAAGGTTCATCTGGGTTTTTGACGAAATCAAACTCTTTAATAACGACGTCAAAGCAGATGTTCCAACTCCGCGATGCTTGCTTTAATCCATAAATAGATTTAAGCAGCTTGCACACCTTTCCGCTGCTCCCACTGTCTACGAAGCCCTCTGGCTGAGTCATGTACACGCACTCTTCTAAATCACCATTTAGAAAGGTGGTCTTAACATCCATTTGCCAGATTTCGTAATCATGATAAGCAGCGATGGCAAGCATGACCCGGATGGATTTAAGCATAGCCACTGGAGAAAAGGTCTCGTCATAGTCCACACCTGGTCTTTGACGAAAACCCTTTGCTACAAGTCTAGCTTTGAAAGTCTCCACTTTCCCATCTACACCAATTTTCTTCTTGAAGATCCACTTGCTCCCAATAGGTTTTACCCCTTCAGGAGCAACTTCCAAAGTCCATACTTTGTTGGTGTACATGGATTCCATCTCGGACCGCATAGCATCCAGCCATTTCACTGAGTCCCCACTCGTGATGGCCTGCTCGAAGCTAGTTGGGTCATCATCCTCCATGATGCAATCCTCGCTCCCACCGTCCATGAGAAAACCGTAGTATCTCTCAGGTTAGCGAGGAACCCTACTAGATCGGCGGAGTGGCTGGGGTTCATCGGGAACTACGGAATCCTCTGGTTCCACCAGATCTTCTGTTGTAGCTTCTGCAGCTGGAACTTCTTCCAGTTCTACCTCATGACCACTAATCTCTTTTTCAGGAAATTCCTTTTCTAAAAAGGTGGCATGCCGAGAAACAAACACTCTTTGTTCCTCAGGGTGGTAGAAGATATACCCTTGAGAATTCTTGGGATATCCTACAAATTTGCATAGAACAGACCGTGCCTCGAGTTTGTCCGGATTTTGTCGTTTGACATAGGCTGGACAACCCCATATCTTAACATAGTTAAGACATGGTCTCTTCCCTTTCCATATCTCATATGGAGTGGTAGGCACAGATTTGGTGGGGACCATATTCAATAGATGTATGGCTGTCTCAAGCGCATACCCCCAGAAGGAAATAGGTAACTCAGCTGTGCTCATCATAGAGCGCACCATATCTAATAAGGTGCGGTTCCTCCGTTCTGATACACCGTTGTGCTGTGGTGTATATGGAGGAGTCAGCTGAGAGAGAATCCCATTCTCTTTTAGGAAGTCCAGGAATTCATTGCTCAAGTATTCACCTCCTCGATCAGATCGAAGGATTTTAATACTCTTTCCGGTTTGGTTTTCGACTTCTTGTTTATATTCTCTAAATTTCTCAAAAGCTTCAGACTTGTGTCTTATTAAGTACACATGTCCGTATCTTGAGAGATCGTCAGTGAATGTAATGAAGTACGAAGAACCATCCCTGGCATGTGTAGACATGGGACCACATACATCACTATGTATCAGTCCCAAGAGTTCGGTAACTCTTTCTCCGTGTCCCGTAAACGGAGTTTTGGTCATCTTGCCTTTGAGACATGACTGGCAAGTGTCATAAGATGAAAATTCGAAAGGTTTCAAATATCCATCCTTATGCAACTTAGCCAGTCGTGTCACATTGATGTGACCCAGTCTACAATGCCACAAGAAGGATTCGTTGAGTTCAGAACTCTTCCTCTTGTGTGTGTTTGTTATGCTCAGAACTGTTGATTGATTTAGAACATAAATGCCATTGCATAACGTGCCTGATCCAACCAACTTTTGGTTACGGAAAATGTTCAAAACATTATCCTGTAATACAAAATTATATCCCTCTTTACTTAATAAAGAAACCGATATAATGTTGCATATCAGGTTCGGCATGTAATAGCATTCGTTCAGAACCAATGTATTACCAGTTGGTAATACAAGGTGATATTCCCCGACAGTTTTAGCTGCAACAATTGCACCATTTCCAACTCTAATGTCTTTATCACCTTCTCCAAGTTCTCTACCTTTCCTTAGCCCATGTAACTGATTACATATATGGGATCCCGACCCGGTATCCAATACCCAGGACGCAGAGCAAATAGAGAAACAGTTCTCAGTAACGAACACACCCGAAGAAAATGCATCAACATGTACTTTCTTCATTCGGGTGGCATGGGAATCCTGGTATTCCCCTATATCCTGTTCATTCCTATAACTCTTATAGGAAAGAACGGAACCAACGTTCCCCAGCACAGTATAACATGCGGGTTCGGTCAATACATCCATATTATTATCTTCATTAGGGCATGAAATGGTCGCTACCTGGAGAGAGAGAGAAGAAAACACTTTAGCGTATGCTCGTGCAAGATCAGATTGGTTATTATCTTATCTAATCAGGATGGCTCCCACTGCTTTTTATCAAATCTTCCTCCAAACCCTAAAAGGAAAGACCAGCCGGGATTAATTACACACTACAAGTTCGCCAATCTTTCAGCCAGGCCAGTGTCGGTACTTTGAGGGAGGTCCCCCGTGCTTTCGCACGAACCTAATTAATGTAAACCTCGTTTTCCCAGAGGCGTAACCCCGTTGACACCTTTCTAGACACCTACTTGATCAGCTAATTGCAATGTGTAAAACTCTCCCAGGAGTAACTCTTACTCACAGTGGGTATCGGGATCCAACTATCTCATAGAAGGTATGCAATCTCATTGCAAATTTCAACACTTGAAATTCCCGATAATGCTTTTGCCCCTAGCGTGCTATGACCTTGACGAAAGCCAACAAACCACAGCCCGCTAGTCAAGTTCAACCCGTACATTTTTTGACTGAATTAAACCCACCCGCACGACCCTTGACGAAAGCCAATAAAGCCGTACGACTACCCTAATCCAGTCGCATCATATGCAGCAGATAAACAGCACATAGCTACCGCACACTACACCTTGACGAAAGCCAACAAATGTAGCACGAATACTATATGTAACCTATCTGAAATGACGGAGGGCTACGCAGGTTTTTCTGAAAACCTATTGCGTAATGAACTTGATATCGTTGTAGAATCAAATGAAGTTTTGAAATGGAGTGATTTTGAGGCTTTTCTAGTTTTGCTAAAGGAGTCACTCCCGGCGAAGGGATCTCGGTCCTTTCCTCGTCGAATGAGGTGTGGGATATATCATATATATCGCTGTGCAAAGCAAAAACCCAAAAAGCAGTCAAAAGCAAACCGAGTGTGTAGCATCTGCCAGTTATTGCTAAAGGAGTCACTCCCGGTGAAGGGATCTCGGTCCTTTCCTCATCGAATAAGGTGCAGGGTATATCATATATACCGCTGTGCAAAGCAAGAACTGTAGCTACCTTTTTATTTTAAAATTCGATTCCACAACATCTTAGGTTTCTTATCTTTCATTAATCACATTAATGAAGTCCCATCATTTAAATACCTAAACATCACAGATAGATATGACGTACACTTATGCCATCCGCATTCGCCTCGATGTCCCCTCATGCACCGTTAGGTTAGGTAACTAACGACAGAGCAGGGCAGGGCTAGCGCGGGTGTAAAACATAAGTAACGTCTATATAATATATCATATATACTATATACTATATCCATTACAGAGTCACAACACAGATATCGCAGCAGAATAAACATATGAAATATTGGATATACTAGGACGTCCGTATTTTCAATACGAGCCAGTATAAAACACGGATTCCACGGTCGTAACGAATAGCCAATCCCACACCCCTAGACCCCTACGAGAGCGGCAAGCAACCCTGCCAATTCTAGGGTTAGGAGACCCGGACTCGACACCTCGAGTTGGTCTCCCACTGGACCCCAGAACCCGGTTACTTGTGCTCCCCTCCTTGGGTCTATCCTAATGCGGAAAAGTAAATAATATACAAAAGGTGACATCTTCCGCTACCTGGAAGTGCCCCAAATAAAAGAATATTACATACAAGTTTTTACATGAATGAAAATGAAAAACACTCATCTCACATAAAAACCCCCGGCTATTCGAATACGACGATCCAATATAACATATCCAGCAACACATAACATCACATGTCATCAACGTAAGTAAGTATGCATACCCCAATTGTCGTTGACGTATAGCAACGAAACCGGCGATATGAACATACTACACTTACGGTCACAGAAAAGAAAGTGTAAAACTACAACAGTTGGAATCCGCAAACTCTTTAGACATCGCATGCCTAACAGATATAAATCCCGTATTTTAGTCTCATTATCGAAAACTCTTTTCAATATCATATGGGACTAAATTGCTAGATTTATAACATACATTCAGTTATCTCATAACTACTTGTGAATTCCAATTATTGTATCACATTCCAGATAAACAGAAAATGTTAAACTTTCCGATCGAACAGTCGAATACCCAAGTTTTCCCGATGCAGTCCAACACATGAAATAAGTCTAGCAACATTCAGTTCGTGCCTCAGTACCAACGGTCCAGCCGTAGAAGGGTCAAGCCAACGCCTCACATGTGGCACGCCGTATTGCCCCAAACCCGAAGGTTCAAAGGGCAGTTCAAGACGGTCACATAATCGAGTTAAGGTTTGTTGTCTTCTAGAGGGTCCATCGCGTTACTTGCACTACTTAGAACGTCGTTAAACTCCGGAAAAATCCAACACTTGGAAATTTCCCGACAGGGAAAAAATTGGGTATTTATATCCGGTCGAACTTTTTAACATATTCTGAAAATTATCCGGAAATACACAAAAGACGAAATTTGATAATCCGATCGAAATACCGTATCCCCAAAACAAACCCAGAAAATTCAACTCTTGAATGAATATTAAACATTCCCAGAAGACTTAGCAATACAAGAAATGAATTACTGTGCAATCCACTTGCTGTAAATCAATACAGTGGCCGCGGAACCGCCGCGATGTCTATGGTGGGGGCCGCGGTTCCGCGCCTGTATTGTCGATTTAGTAACACGTGCTTCACAGTAACTTATGCAATTACCTGCTGAATTTTTTGGTAATTTTTAATCTGGAAAAATCCACGTTTTCAGAAAAAGTACAGAGAGCATGTTTGTGATCGGGTTTCGGGTTCGTTCGGACTTCAAATTCCGTCTAGACTTCGCCTAAGGCTCTAGCTTGGCTCTGATACCAGTGAAAGGTTCTTAGGCACCCTAGTAAGGTCTCACAAGGCATCGAACATACCAATTTAAAAAAAATGGTGCCGAGAAACCCTAGACTACGGATCGTTGCTAGAAATCTAGGCGAAAAGATAAACTAGTTAACACTTAACTACTAGGATACGGAAATTACAACCTTTGTAGATCCGGATATCCACCTCCTCGGCTCCGCAACGAAGTCTTCTCGCTGTACATCATGAATCCTAGACTCATTCGTCGGCTTCATCGGGAAAACGGGCGAGCTGGGTCGTCGGCTTCGTGTCAAAGACGATCTACGTCGAGGTTGCACTAGTTCAAGCTTCGACTTCACCAAGTAGTGAAACTTGTGAAGAAAACACCCAAAACCACTTGGCAAGAGGTAGAGGATGAATAAATAGGAGGTGGGTTCACTTTAGATTTGGATTTCTCTCACTAGATCTCAAGTTGCCATTAATGGCATCTAGGTTTCTCACTTGAAGAAGAAGAAGAAGATAATAGAATTGTTATATTAAGTTGTATATAAAATGAATAATAAATCAATTCTTATCATCTTCTAACCATGGTCAAGTGTAGAGAATAGACCATGGTTAGTGGGAGTGGTTAGGGTTAAGCAAGGAGACAAAATGGCATCATTAGTAAAAGCTTCATGAAGCTTCACCACTCTTCATGATAAGATGAAACCAATTTGTTTTCATAAATCCATTTAAATAAATAATAAATGGATAAAATAATAAGTGAATAAAATATAAACCCTAACCACTTGCATAACCATGGTTGCATTCTTTACACAAAGCCAAAACAACATGCATCATCAAACATGATACATTCAAGTGTACACAAAACATATCACATATACAATGTGCACATCAAGTGAGAAAAATCCGTTTAAAGTGAACCAATACTAGTTAATGCAAAGTAATATATTAAATATATAATCATACATTAAATCATTAAATCAACACTTGATTCAATGATCCGGTCATGTCGCACATGACCGACTAGTATTCAATGCGTCGATTTATCGAATCAATGATTCGATAACTAGGTCATATCTCATACAACCAATCGAAAAATTAATCGCGAGAATCAAATACGGTATCACATACACGCATTATTCTCGGTCCCGCACATATCTCATATGCACTCCTATTTCGTTTCGCTTGAGCCAGGAAACCTCTGTGTAGGACTCTAAAGACTCGTCAATACGCCGGTAGCAGATGATGATCATATCAAGCATCCACAAGCCGCAAGCGGTCTGCTAAACGTAAAGACCATCCGGGTATTGAGCGATCAGAAGATCGACGAGCTAGCCCGCTCATACTCCTGTGAATCCGACCAGTAACACTTGCCGTACAGTCCGGTCTCTTCGTCTGATACGTCGCATATCAAGTCTAGGGGTGGTATACGTCAGACCCTAATAACCGATAAGTCGTGCCGATGTGAGGCTCATAACGGGTCAAGAAACTACTGGTAACACTTACCAGCAAATCTCTGATCAGCCCTGGCCAGGGACTTCCCTGTTACGGCCAATCGAGCACAGCGCAACATCAACTCCCAATACCTGGAGAGACGAAACCCCTCCTATCGCTCATTGCCTCCATGTGACTCGGGACTGTACCCAAAGACCACCGTTTTGCACGCCCTCATGGACGTGGTAAGGTGGAGATCAAAGCACAGTGGGAATCACACAAGACTCTATGACGATCTCGGGTCTACAGACTAACCTGTACAAGTGTCACCTGAGAACTGCCATCTGACGTGAGGTATAATACCATCTGGGAGTTCTCGGCTAGTCCGTCCAGTGTACCCAGTCTCCACTGAGCACCCGTATACCATCTCTGATGTCAAACACCAATGGATATGGGATCATCCATCGCCCATCACATGGGTCGAGAAGCGTATACGCTAGTCTACTCTGGTATATCGATGCCCCGTCTCGATACACCCATGACTAGGGACCATGAAGGATGTACTTATGGACTACCATGTCCCCACTAGTATGATCTTCATCATAGTCCAGGTAGTCAAGTACACATCCTAAGGGCTTTACCAACATGTAACTACAAGACAGTATAAAGAGACTAGTGTACATGTTAAGATAAAGAGTAACCAGATAGCATACTATCATATCGAGCAAGAAAGTCATCTCTATATATGTCCAAGCATCCAATATAATATACAGCATCTGTACAATACTGGCCTCTAGGGCATACATACAACTAACAAAGCGAATGTTGTGGCAGATACTTTGAGTCGGAGGCCTGGAAGTAGTTTATTTTATTTGAGCACAGTTCAGAGACAGTTTGCCGCAGATTAGCAGATTCTATGTGACAGCCGAGTACAGTTTGAGTTTACGTTGATAGGGGACAGCTCTCTCATATCCACACCAATCCACAGTTACTCGATCGCATCCGAGAGGCACAGTCCGCAGATGCTCGCTTGTCAGAGATTATAGAGCAGGTTAGAGAGGGTAGAGATTCATATTTCATGATCGATGACCATGGAGTACTAGGATTTGGGACTCATCTTTGTGTGCCAGATTTTGAGGGACTGAGACTGGAGATCCTAGAGGAGGCGCATCAGTCAGTATATAGTATACATCCGGGTTCCACCAAGATATATCATGACTTGAGAGATGTCTACTGGTGGGAAGGAATGAAGAAGTCACTTGGGATGCTTAGGATGTCGCGGATTTCGTTTCGACATGCCTGACTTGCCAGCAAGTCATGGCTGAGCACCAGAGACCGGCAGGGGAGTTACAGCCTTTGCCTATTCCGGAGTGGAAATGGGAGCAGATCTCCATGGATTTCATTGTGGGTCTGCCCAGGTCTAGTAAAGGGTATGATTCCATCTGGGTGATTATGGATCGATTGACAAAGACAACTGACTTTCTTCTGGTGAAGACGACTTATGGATATGCGCAGTATGCCTAGATCTACATTGACGAGATTGTGCGATTGCATGGAGTTTCGACTTGCATTGTTTCCGATAGAGGCACCCCAGAAACTTCAAGAGGCTCTAGGAACCCGATTGAGTTTCAGTAAAGCTTTCCACCCGCAGACCGACGATCAGTCAGAGCGGACCATACAGATTCTTAAGGATATGCTCCGAGCTTGCATTCTAGATTTCGGTGGTAGTTGGGATCGTCACTTGCCCTTGATAGAGTTCTCCTACAATAATATCTTTCAGGAGACGATTCAGATGGCGCCCTTCAAAGCATTGTATGGGAGAAAGTGTCAATCTCCCGTTTGTTGGATAGAGTTTAGTGAGAGCAGTATATTGGGACCACAGTTAGTGCAGGAAACTACAGAAAAGATCCAGTTAATACGGGACAGGATGAGAATGGCCCAGAACAAGAAGAAATCTCATGCTGATCGTCGTCGACGCAAACTCGAGTTCGATGTGGGAGATCATGTGTTCCTCCGTGTCTCTCCGATGAAGGGTGTGATGCGTTTTGGTAAAAAGAGGAAGCTCAGTTCTAGATATGTAGGGCCCTATGCGATTCTGGAGAGGGTGGGTGCTGTAGCCTACCATTTAGCACTTCCACCAAGTTTTCCCGATGTGCATCCTGTGTTCCACGTGTCTATGCTTCGCAAGTACCTTCACGATCCCTCTCACGCTATCCAGCATTAGACTCTACAGCTTGAGCGGGATTTATCCTACACTGAGCAGCCGGTAACTATACTAGACGGCAGATAAAGAAACTGAGATCAATGGTACTTCCATCCGTAAAGGTTCTTTGGCGAGGACCAAATAGCGAGGAAGTCACTTGGGATGCTTAGGATGACATACAGAAGAAATTCCCACATCTTTTTGAAGGTACGTGTACTTAAGTTTTAAATCCGGGGACTGAATTTTCTTAAGGGGGGAATATTGTAACGTTTTGAAATATTTTAGATAATTAGTTATTTTATTTATTTAATTAAAAATGTTATTTTAAATTTTATTGTAATAAAAAGACCTTTTAATATGTGGTAAAGTAATTTAGTAAAGAGAGCAGTTGTTTATATAATATTAAGTGTCATAAGGAGTTTTGTGAAAAGTTTAGTTCTTTGTGAGAATTGGAGTTTGTGTGAGGGTTTATATGTTAATATGTTAGGTTATGGTTAAGGAAAGTTAAACCTCATCCCCACGACAACTTAGGTTAAACCAAATACCTACACCTCCTACTTGCATGAATGCACAACACTTCTTCATGGTGACACCTCCTCCTAATATCATCATTTCTTATCTTTATCCTTTCATAATTGCTTCAGCTGATAAATTAAGTTTAGAACAATACTTAGTTTAGTATCCTCTATTCCTTTTGAGAATGAAAGAAGAAAAGAGAAGCTAAGTACTAGTGATCGTTACCTCAACCCTCAAGCTAGGATTTTATGTCCTTGTGCATTTTTGGAGAAGCCATTCAGTTGATCATTCAAATTGGTATAATTTCCAACCATGTAGATTTTAATTTCAATACTGTTTTAGTATAGAAGTATGATATCAGTAAATATCGTATTTTGGTAGATTATTGCTCTGTTTTGAATCTGCTATAATCTAGCTAATCTGTAACAAAATCAAATAATACCGTAGCTTTGTAGATTGGACCTATAGTATACACCAGAAACACGAACCCATCCTTTGCTACTCGATCGGCGAGATTTGATAAATACCCAGCGTTGCCGGATTTTTTGTGGATGTGGGTGTTGAAATTTCTAGGATAGCTCTCTGTATGTCTTTTAGGGTATCTGGTACAGTTTGATTTTGTTATATAATCTGTATATAAAATCTGGAAGTATATTGCTTGTTTTGGTTATAATTCTATTTACGATACGAGTATTTCGTGTCACGAACTCTATTTTCCCAGTTACGACCAGAATGGGGTTAGCTCAGGTTAGTATAGGTTTTAGATTGTTCACAATGTTCTCACGTAGCACGTTTAGTATGTAAGTCTTATAGTTTTCACGTTTTCACCATATCGGATTTTATCCGCTTTGATACGAAAATTAATTTCGATGTTAGGTTAACCGCGGGGACTTCGCAGGCCGCAAGGAAAGGAAATGGATTAATGATATCCGAGTATATTTGACTTATTCCGTTGAGGAGACTAAACATCAACCTGGGGAACATTGTATGGAAGGTGTATAACGCCCGTAACTAGAAATTGGTTAAAATTGCCTTCCATTCATAGTGTTGTATATTTACACATAGTAATTCATATTATGCATCCATAACCATAAATTGTTGTTGATTAACACTGTTAGGACATTTGCACTATTATCGATGAGTTATGTTGCACTTGCACCTCCCTACATGTTACACTATATCTCATCGGTAATTGATATGTCACATATGCTCTATTGCACACTGTTAGCATCACTAATAATTTTTGTTATACAAACTTCTTGTTATTATAACGCATATCATATTTCATGTTAAATTGCTACTCTACCATCACATATGTTGAATTACAAAGAATTCTATTTTGAGTTTTATACATTGCTTGTTTTATTCAATGAATTTTCATGATTTATATGATATGTCCACCATGAGTTGTTTTTATGATTTGGATTTACTCCGAACCGAATGAGGGGGGGGGGCTATACGGTTTCGGATTTATGCGTTATCCATACTGAGTGGGGGGGGATATACAGCCGGATATATGGTGGACCCGGTCGAGACCGAGGGGCAAGAAAGCCGCATTTGAGGCGGGGAACCTAGCGAGGACCCTCGATACCGGAGATTGTTTTAAAACACGGCAGATATCTGGAGGATACCGATCGATGTTGCTGATGGATAGGATCGTTCGGGGAACGATGCCTGCTAAAATAGAAGATTTGTGTCGATGGTTGACACTGACAAATGAATATTATTCGGAAATAACCAATATTCTGAAATATTTGATGAGATTTCAATATTATTTTTATACATTCATTTAGTACATATTCATGCGTCAATGTGCTATCATACATCATCTTCACTTATTTGCTTTTAGTTTTATTTCGTCATGCTTACAATATCAACTGTTAAATGTTAGTTTATTCACTGAGTTGGCAACTCACCCCCGTTGTGCCTTAGTTCCTTGCAAGAGATGCGTGGACGCATAGTAGCAGTGCGGATCCACTTGTCAGCTTTTGTCGCTTGTCTTGCTAGGTGGGTTATATATGCAGAGACCACATATTTTTGATATATGTATTTTGGATCTAGTATCACTCCATCAGACCCTGTATATTTTGAATTAGAATGAGGCATACTTGTATATGTTTTGACCTGTTTGATGAGATTGACTAGTTATGTTAGTTATGCTCCTTTATTTTATGCATGTGATTTTTCGCTTTTGAGCGTCGTATTGTTATTTCATGGGTTGTTTTCCGCCGTTGGATGTTGTTGTGCTCCCAATTAGGGATACCACATATTTAAACATTATATAACTGCTTTTATTAATAATTAAAAGGGATGTGTTGTCGAAATTTAAATGCTAAATCTATTATTTAAATTTCAACTCTTAAAAATTGTTCGACATGCTACCTCATTCGTTTTATTTTAAACTGTAAATTTCTTAATTCCGCAATTAAGGTTTTGATCTTGGTTTTCTGGCTTACTCAAATTGTATCGGCATGTTTAGATGTCATATAATCTAAGTGCCGGTCACGCACCAAATTCGGGTCATGACATCTAGCTCTTTGCCGGCTCCCTTAGTCGTAGAATATGAATAGATAGTCGATACCCGATCATCGCCACCGTCGATGCTCTGCTTGAGATCGAGAAGTCTAGCCATCCTCGACAGGTAATGCCTCCTTCCTTGATCTATCACCAGCAACACTGGATGGGATGACCCTCAGTCTCAGCGACGGCGTACAACCTCATCGTGGTTGCATGCGCTGGCGCGAGTAGGACCGAGGAGCCCAGCGGATAGGTCCGGAGCAGATCCATCGTCAAGGGTGATCTAGATGTCTAGCCCTGCACCCTTGATTTGATGGAACTGATCTGGATCTTGCTAAGGTCAAGGTAGGCGGCGCATTCTCGGCCTCCTAAGGCATCAACGACCGATCCAGGGTTTTCAGTTCCTGAGGTTTGAATAGTGATCAGAGGTCTAGTATTGCACTCAAAGTAATTGAGGTCAGGCCGAGCATGGAGCCGTAGACCGAGCTAATAGTTGCGGCTCGCATTCCCTGTAAGTCAGATGCCTAGTCCTGGACGGGCATGCGATCTATAGATATTATCTCGGTCGGTTAATGAGTGGTACACAAATAGAGAAACACGTAACTCAATAGCTATAAATCACCCACGAGAAGGCCGAATTCCCTCAAGATAATGAGGTGAAAAGATGTTTGGCCAAAGTATTCTTTAATGCATTTTGATATTTGTAAAATGTTTGATTGCTTCTAATATCCGACCGTTCTCGGGCCAACGAACATGATGACTATTTGTAATAGATAAGCTATTCGTTAGATCACTGGATAATTATAATATTTGGCAGATCAGTCCTTTGGACGATATTTAGAATCTAATGTATGTGTTCGAAACTTCTTTTAAAATGAAAGAGGCCGACTGATTGGGTAAAAGCCCATTTTTTCCATTCTTATGAGTATTTACCATATTTACACATTACCGAGTCGAATTCTTTCTAGGAAGACCGTTCTTCCCTTTCTCTAAAAATGATATCAATCATTTAGGAAGAAGTAGTTGCTGAATCGGGTCTTTTTGGTTTAATGCAGGCCCATTAGTGAAAGACCGATAAAATCAGGAAACAACTTTTTTAGCACGCCCGGTAGGACACCAGTAGTGCATGGTAAGTACTAGATCCACTTGATACGAGAAAAATCCAATAACTACGGATAAAGAAAACTTAGCCGTTCCGAGCGTCCAGGACTGACTTTGTTGGGAAACGAAACTTCGTTGTCTCGGCGATTAGTGAAACGAGTTGGCATAATGGACAACCCCGACATAGATCCTACAGTACTCGGCTCGAGGCCAGAAGTTTGCTCGTCAGCTGAGCAGGAAAGATCAGCCGCGCAGACCGCTCCCCCAGTCATAGCGGTCCCAAAAAATCCGTTACCTTCGAGACCTCTACCGTGGGAAGACCCCATTATGATAGAGGTGATGAACAGGTTCAGTGCTATGGCGGAAGGTATCAGTCGGCAACTGCTTGAAACAAGCCAACGGGCTTTTAGAGACATGCCGACCCTTTTGGCACAAGCACTAAAGCCTTCAGAGGAATCATATACTGGGACTCGCCGAGCGTTGGACCAATTGGCTAATAGCTTGGGGAAGACGCCGGTGCTAAACACAGAAGCTAATCAACCGTATCCCTGAGTACCTCTGCACCAAATGCTTTCCAAGGGGAAGCCTCCACTCAGAATCCTAACCAGGGGTATCCCTTTCCAAATGTGAACACAGGAGGCATAGGTGGAATTCCCGGTTTAGCCCCTCAACAGACAAATGTGCATATTCATAGTGCACGTTATCAGACTGGAGAAGGTTCTAGACCTGACCAGATCCCCAGAGGACAGCAATAGTATACTGCGTCTATCGAGGAACATAAGAGGTTTTTTAACCAGCAATTCCCCCAGAATCAGGATCATCCTTTCCATCAACATGGTCAGCTGAATTATTGTTATGAACCACAGGCTGCTTACGCGCAAGGATATCGACATGGAAATCCAAATGCAGGATATTATCTGAGGGCCGAACAAGCGGCTTATCCCCATAGTCCAGTCTCTGATGTCCAGTTTATTTCCAAGGATATTGTCCTCCCCAATATGATCGCAATCTATACTATAAACCGTATCCAGCGCAGTATGATGTGATGTATGAATATTCGAGAGGATTTAAAATCCTACACTTTACATTATTTTCGGGAGACAATGGGCAGTCCGCTGATGAACATATTGCCAGGTTTACAATGTAATGTAGGGAGGTCGGGAACCATGGCTTCCTCAAGCTCCGTCTATTTAGAGGATCCCTTACCGGAGTGTCCTTTGAGTGGTTCAGAAACCTTGCCTGGGGGTTGAGCAAGGCAAAAGTTCCAAATGGAGAGTAATATGATATTTCCATATCTACCCCTCCTAAACTTCCCCTACTTAAATGTCCTTGTTGCTATATTTGATGTTTGTCGACCCAACTTTGCAAACTGGCCCTAAATAATCGTTGTTGTTCATTCCAAACCAACCGATGTTGAAAAATCAGCGGATTACTGATGGAGGTCCTTTTCGGGTCTCCGTCAGATGTTGTCTTCCATCAATCTTCCTGTGGATCTTGGAGGTGATCTCCTGTTGCGTGTGGGTCTCAATAGGTTTTGAGGAGATTGGTGGTTTTGAGGAGTTTGCGCCGAGTACCTGCAAGGAAGTCCCGGGGTGGTTTGGTACCACCAAGGACCCTCCGACGATCAAGTTAGCACAAGATCCGAGCAGAGTAACGGCTAAGTGGGGTGAAAAAAGCTTACTTTACCCCTCTGTGATGGGGGTTTATATAGTGGCGGCAGCACGCAGCAGCAGGCGTGAAAATCTCGCCGGCAGTTACGCTCCCGACGTCACGCCCGCGTAATAAGCGGATCGCCTGTTAATGGGGATCGTGATGGCGTGGAACGTGGGATGTTGCCGGCGGAGAATCTGCGCATGGCGATATTTGCGGAGCGGCGGTTATGCCTGTGAGTGGTGGAGTTGGTCGGTCGGAGGGACCGAGGAATATGGCCTCGGCGGGAGAGCTCGGGAACGAGCGGGAGGGCCGAGACATCTTGTTCCTGTGGTAGCTCGGGGCAAGCTGAGAGGCCGAGGAGGCCAATTTGCAGGGGGCTCTGAGGTGAGCCAGCTTGTGCTTGCAGGTCGGGTACAGGGGTGGCCTGGTCGGCCCTTGTGGGCCCTTTCTTATGAGTTCTGGGACACGTCATCTGCCACATGTCCTGATTTGGGAGATCGCCAATATAGAGCATCAACATTAGCCCCCCCTCTTGTCCCGACCAGCTGACGGGTCGGGTCAAGAGTGGACTGCCGGGCCGCCCAGGGTGATCTCCTCCTAAGATTTCGTCGGGACGCATCCCCGGGCTGTCAGCTGTCTTTTCTGTCAGCGAATCAGGGCGAAATCTCTGCATTTAAGGAAGGTGCGCCGGTTCGTGCATCCTGCCACTGAAGCGACGGTTCGCGTGTCAAGCGTCGGTTGGCCGACGCGACGTGTGCAGTCCTACGACATCTAGTAGGCAGTAGGATGCCCGCTGGGGATGACCGAGTAGGGAAGCTGCTCGGTTGCCTCTTGGTGAGGGCTTTGATCCCTGTCGGCTGTGGTGGGAAGCTACCAGCCGGGGATAGCCAAGCAAGGGTCGGGCTCGACTGCCTCTGGGAGGACCTTGATCCTTAGTGTTGGAGGGGTCGTAGGAGGCCTGCTAAGGATAACTGGGCAGTGAAGCTGCGCAGTTGCCTCTTGGCGAAGGTTTTGATCTCTGGTGTCGTGGGTAGGCAACTACCAGCCGGGGATGACCGAGCGGGGTAGCCGCTCAGATGCCTCTTACGAGGGCTTTATCCCCGGCGTCATAGGTAGGGAGCTACCAGCCAGAGATGACCGAGCAGGGTAGCCGCTCGGCTGCCTCTAAGGAGGGCTTCGATCCTTAGCGCGGGAGGGGCTGTAAGAAGCCTACTAAGGATAACCGGGAAGTGAAGCTGCGCAGTTGCCTTTTTGCGAGGGTTTTGATCTCTGGTGTCGTGGGTAAGCAACTACCAGCCGGGGATGACCGAGGGGGTAGCCGCTCAGATGCTTCTTGCGAAGGCTTTGATCCCTGGCGTCATGGGTAGGGAGCTACCAGCTGGAGATGACCGAGCAAGGGTCGGTCTCGGTTGCCCCTTGCGAGGGCTTTTGATCCCTATCGGTTGTGGTTGGAAGCTACCAGCTGGGGATAGCCGAGCGAGGGTCGGGCTCGACTGCCTCTAGGAGGATATTTTGATCCCTGGCGTTGCGAGTAGAGAAGCTACCGGCCAGGAATAGCTGAGCAGGGTAGCCGCTGAGCTGCCTCTAAGGAGGACTTTGATCCTTAGCGTTGGAGGGGCCGTAGGAGGCCTGCTAAAGATAACCGGGCAGTGAAGCTGCGCGGTTGCCTCTTGGCGAGGGCCTTGATCCCTGGCGTTGCCAGTAAGGAAGCTACCGGCCAGGGATAGCCGAGCAGGGAAGCCGCTCGGCTGCCTCTGGGAGGACTTTGATCCTTAGCGTTGGAGGGGCTGTAAGAAGCCTACTAAGGATAACCGGGCAGTGAAGCTGCGTGGTTGCCTTTTGGCGAGGGCTTTGATCATTGGTATCATGGGTAGGCAACTACCATCCTGGGATGACCGAGCGGGGTAGCCGCTCAGATGCCTCTTGCGAGGGCTTTGATCCCTGGCATCATGGGTAGGGAGCTACCAGCCGGAGATGACCGAGAAAGGGTTGGGCTCGGTTGCCTCTTGCGAGGGCTTTGATCCTTCAGGAAGGGGACCAAGCAGGGTTACTGCCCAGTGCCTCTTGGTGAGGACTTTGATCCCTGTCGGTTGTGGTAGGAAACTACCAGCCGGGGATAGCCGAGCAAGGGTCGGGCTCGCCGCCTTAAAGGAAGACTTTGGTCCTTAGCGCGGGAGGGGCTGTAAGAAGCCTACCAAGGACCCTTGGTCGGGCAAGGTTACTGCCACGTGAATCTTGGCGAGGGCTTTTGTCCTGAAGGATAGCCAAGCGAGGGTTGGGCTCGACTGCCTCTAGGAGGGCTTTTGATCCCCGTCGGTTGTGGCAAGAAGCTGCCAGCCGAGGATAGCCGAGCGAGGGTCGGGCTCGACTGCCTCTGGGAGGATTTTTTTGATCCCTGGCATTGCGAGTAGGGAAGCTACCGGCCAGGGATATTCGAGAAGGGTAGCTGCTGAGCTGCCTCTAAGGAGGACTTTGATCCTTAGCGTTGGAGGGGCCGTATGAGTCCTGCTAAGGATAACCGGGAAGTGAAGCTGCGCGGTTGCCTTTTGGCGAGGGCTTTGATCCCTGGCATTGTGAGTAGGGAAGCTACCAGCCAGGGATAGCCGAGCAGGAAAGCCGCTCGGCTGCCTCTAAGGAGGACTTTGATCCTTAGCGTTGGAGGGGCCGTATGAGGCCTGCTAAGGATAACCGGGCAGTGAAGCTACGCGGTCGCCTCTTGGTAAGGGCTTTGATCTCTGGCGTTATGGGTAGGCAACTACCAGCCTGGGATGACCGAGTGGGGTAGCCACTCAGATGCCTCTTGCGAGGGCTTTGATCCCTGGCATCATGGGTAGGGAGCTACCAGCCGGAGATGACCGAGCAAAGGTCGGGCTCGGTTGCCTCTTGCGAGGGCTTTGATCCTTCAGGACGGGGACCGAGTATGGTTACTGCCCAGTGCCTCTTGGCGAGGACTTTGATCCCTATCGGTTGTGGTAGGAAGCCACCAGCCAGGGATAGCCGAGCAAGGGTCGGGCTTGACCCCCTTAAAGGAGGACTTTGGTCCTTAGCGCGGGAGGGGCTGTAAGAAGCCTACCAAGGACCCTTGGCCGGGCAGGGTTACTGCCCAGTGCCTCTTGGCGAGGGCTTCTGTCCTGAAGGATAGCCGAGCGAGGGTCGGGCTCGACTGCCTCTGGGAGGGCTTTTGATCCATGTCGGTTGTGGTAGGAAGCTACCAGCCGGGGATAGCCGAGCGAGGGTCGGGCTCGACTACCTCTAGGAGGACTTTTTGATCCCTGGCATTGCGAGTAGGGAAGCTACCGGTCAGGGATTGCCGAGTAGGGTAGCTGCTAAGCTGCCTCTAAGGAGGACTTTGATCCTTAGCGTTGGAGAGGACGTAGGAGGCCTGCTAAGGATAACCGGGCAGTGAAGTTGTGCGGTTGCCTCTTGGCGAGGGCTTTGATCCTTGGCGTTACGAGAAGGGAAGCTACCGACCAGGGATAGCCGAGTAGGGAAGCCGCTCGGCTGCCTCTAAGGATGACTTTGATCCCTAGCGTTGGTGGGGCCGTAGGATGCTTGCTAAGGATAGCCGGGCAGTGAAGCTGTGCGGTTGCCTCTTGGCGAGGGCTTTGATCCCCGGTGTCGTGTGCAGGGAAGCTACTGGCCAGGGATAGCCGAGCATGGTAGATGCTTGGCCGATTCTTCATGAGGTTTCACCCGACCATCCCGTTGCAGGTATGGGGAACAAGAATGGTCACGGTGAACGTGCGCGAAGCATGCACATTGAATGTGTGGGGAGTCGAAGCGCCATAGTCGCGTCGTTTCGATTCCGCCAGAGAAGGCTTAATGATCGTCGCGTGGCTATGACTTTGTGGGCGAAAATGGGCGACTGTTGGGTTCCATTAGGGAGCAGTGGGCTATATAAAGCCGAGGGAGTGCTGGTCCTTCCTTTCTTCACAAACAGATCGTTGAGAATGGAAGAATTCCCCTTTACCATCCTCAAAATCATCCACTTCGAAGACGTATACCTCTACAACCAGAACTGCGCCAAGGACACGGTGTAGTTGGTCTATGGGAGCATCGAAGACCACTTCGGCCGGCTGCTCCCCCGGCGCTCCCCTCTACTGCAGCTACTGATGTACTCCATCTGGAGGGCGTCGCCGAGGCTTTACAACCCCCTGTTCGAGCAGCTCTACGATGAGGCCGTGGGCAAGCTGCGGTCTGATTAGAGTTGGATTTTAACGATCAAAAATAATATTACTGCAATCAAGAACGGCATCGCTTGGTAGCTAGCCGGTGAATACGGGTCGGTCCACAGGGATGATGTATATTTCCTAGTTTTTCTAACGAGCTAATTCCAAATGGTGTTTGGATCTTTATCACTAAAACTAATTTGATTTAGACTAGGATTTAGGAAACTTGCTAGGGTTAGGTTTAGGTTAAGTTTGGTAAAATAAAATTTCCCACCTCTTTCAATGCCCTAAATTAGATCTTTTTAGTAGTTATGGTAATTATTAATAAAGGGGATTAGGATGATCGGGAAGAAACTATGTTTCTTACTCTAGATCCTTGTCCGTCCTTTCTTAATCCTTACCCTAACCTCTATGGAAAACATGCATATCCGGTCTTTTATACTACGGTATTACCGTTACCTCATGGGTAGGATGCCGTAGGGAGCGGAATATGCATGTATGGATGGAGTCCTAATTATTAACATGTGATGGGCAAGAAAGGTGTGAGAGATCTTCATCTCTCAAACCCTTCCCTATTCCTAACCCTAACAAGCAAGGAAACTACTCGCTCATTAAGGGATCTACGAAAAACATGATTTTTATTTTTAGAGTTAAGAGATTAATTAACTACTGCAGATTAATAAAAATTCTAATCTAGATTTTAAACTAAGGCAAAGAATAGATTTATCTAGGGCAGAAATTAAAACTAAGAACTAAGGCAAAATAAAGAAATTACTTACAAATTGATGCTCTCCAAACTTCAAAAGAATTCTGAATATTATTAACGAAAAGAGGCATGACCTAATATAAGAATTTGGGTCTCTATTTATAGGACATAGAAAACTCTAGGTTTACAATTGTCGCATGTATGCTTTTACAAAATTTCCCCTAGGTAGACTAGTCAACGCGTCGCCAGCATTTTAGTAAAAAATTTCTCCACTACGGGCTCTACTCGGCCGCGGAACCGCGGCCGCAGGCCAGGTTTGGCCGCGGTTCCGCGGCCAAAAGAAGGGCTTATTGCTTCAATTTCTCTGTTATGCTTCTGGGTGTCTTTGTCTTCCTATTTCTTTAGTTGGTTCTTCAGAATATTTTCCATTTCTCTTCCAGATCTCCACAGTGAGTAATGTAGTGGACTTTAGCAGTTCGCTTTGTGTCGAAGTTTTTAACCTTGTGCTGCCTTGTACTTTGTGAACTGATCTTCGTGTAGGCTTGATCAAGATCCTTCTATTTGTTGGTTGTAGTCTCACTTTTGCATCGTCTTTTATCTTTTTCACTGTTTTTGTTCCGAGAACCTGTAACCTGTAACTATGTAGCAGACATGGGTCAAAAGTACCTGTTTACTTGTAAAATGCATAAGAATGGGGTCTAAAAAGAATGCAAAATTATGGTATGAACACGGTCTCTGAGGCGCTTCGGCCTGATCTCCACGGGTTGGCTGGCTCGCTCGGTGGCACTCATCCGTGAGTACTACGAACTGAGGCTCGAGGTCAACGCGCACGGGGGGAATCGAGAGCAGAGGCCGGATCTCGTGAGGCCTCGGCTGGCGGAGATCTTTACTGAGTACCATGAGTAGTGCTCTCTGCACCCCTTTCCCCTGCTGCTGTAATTTTCTTTTTCTTTTTGTATGTATGGCCGAGGAGCGGCGATCTGGGGCCCTGGCCCGACCGTTTAGATGTGGATGAGCGCGTCCACGATGGACTGTAGTCGATCTATTCGGCCGGCGAGGACGTTGATGACGGTCGTCGGAGGAGGTTCATCCGCGCCTCCGGTGAGGGGGAGGCGGCGGCTGGTACCTAGATCTTCAGGGTGATCGCATGCCATGTGGATGGAGATCGGAAGGCCAACTTTTGTTTTTGTGGAATTTTAGTTCCCACAGACGGCGCCAGCTGATAGAGGTCCTTTTCAGGTCTCCGTCAGATGTTGTCTACCGTCGATCTTCCAGAGGATCTTGGAGGTGATCTCCTGTTGCGTGTGTGTCTCAACGGGTTTTGAAGAGATTGGCGGTTTTGAAGAGTTTGCGCCGAGTACCTGCAAGGAAGTCCCTGTTAGTTATATGTATGCCCTAGAGGCCATTACTGTACATAGGATGTATATTATAGTGGATGCTGGGACATATATAGGGAGGACTTTTTTGCTCGACATGATAGTACGCTATCTGGTTGCTCTTTATCTTAACGTGTACACTGATTGTCTCTCTGTTACATGTTGGTAAAGCCCTTAGGATGTGTACTTGACTACCTGGACTATGATGCGGATCATACTAGTGGGGACATGGTAGTCCATAAGTACATCCTTCAAGGTCCCTAGTCGTGGGTGTATCGAGACGGGGCAACGATATACCAGAGTAGACTAGCGTATACCTTCTCGACCCATACAGATGGGCGATGGATGATCCCATATCCATTGGTGTTTGACATCAGAGATGATATACGGGTGCTCAGTGGAGACTGGGTACACTGGACGGACTCGCCGAGAACTCCCAGATGGTATTATACCTCACGTCAGATGGCAGTTCTCCGGTGACACTGGTACAGGTTAGTCTGTTGACCTGAGATCGTCATAGAGTCTTGTGTGATTCCCACCGTGCTTTGATTTCCACCTTACCACGTCCAAGAGGGCGTGCAAAACGGTGGTTTTTGGGTACAGTCCCGAATCACATAGAGGCAATGAGCGATAGGAGGGGATTCGTCTCTCCCGGTATAGGGAGTTGATGTTGTGCTGTGTTCGATTGGCTATAACCGGAAATCCCTGGCCAGGGTTGCTGAGATTTAATGGTAAGTGTTACCAATAGTTTCTCGAACTATTATAGACCTCATATCGACACGACTTATCGAGCTACTGGGGTCTGACGTTTACCACCCCTAGGCGAGATATGCGACATATCAGACGACAAGACCGGACTGTACGGTATGTGTTACTGGTTGGATTCACAGGAGTGTGAGCGGGCTTGCTCGTTGGTCTTCTGATCGCTCAGTACCCGAGTGGCTGTTATGTTTAGCAGACCGCTTGCGGCCTGTGGGTGTTTGATATGATCTTCACTTACTGCCGGCGTATTGACGAGTCTTTAGAGTCCTACACAGAGGTTTCCTGGCTCAAGAGAAACGAAATAGGAGCGCATATGAGATATGTGCGGGACCGAGAATAATACCAGTATGTGATACTGTATTCTATTCTCACGATTTGTATCATCGGACGGTTATATGTGATATAGCCGGGTTACCGAATCAAGTGTTGATTCGATATATTGATACACTTGATATTAGTCGGTTATATGCAGTATGACCGGATCATTAAATCAAGTGTTGATTTAATGATTTAATGTATAATTATATATTTGATATATTAGTTTACATTAACTAGTATTTGTTCACTTAAGATTATTTTTCTCACTAGATTGTGCACATTGTATATATGATATATGTTTGTGCACTAGTTTGTATCATGTTTGATGATTCATGCAAACTTGGGTGTGTGTATGGTTTAAACTATGTTTTGGTTAATGGTTAGGGTTTTAACTTATTTATTTTTTTTTGGCAAAAATAGAATGGTGGCTTTCTTTGTATTATACTTGAAGCTTCATGAAGCTTTGTAAGCATCTTTGAAAAGTCTAACCATTTTGTTTTATGCCTTAACCTAACCATCAACCTAAATCTTAGTTTATTCTCTACACAAATTTCACCCATGGTTGCATTATGATAAGATTCACTTGAATTTTCTTTTAAGTAAATTCCTTTTCACTTTTCTTCTTCTTCTTCTTCTTCATGAAGAAGAAAACCTTGCTAGAAAAATTTCAAGTGATGAAATCAAGTGAGAAATCCAAATCCAAAGTAAACCCACTTCCTATTTCTTCATCCTCTACCACTTGCCATGTTGTATTGGGTGTTTTCTTCACAAGTTTCATGACCTAGTGAAGATGGATCTTGAGTTTGAGTCGTCTCGACGTAGATCATCTTCGACATCGAAGTCAACGATCTAGCCCGCTTATTTCTCCGATGAAACCAATGCTAGAGTCCGGGATCCGGTTGATCGTAGCGGAGGGACGTCATCACAGAGCTAAAGAAGTGGAGGACCGGATCTACAAAAGTTGTAGTCACTTTCACTTGTAGTTAAGTTGTTAACTTGCATTGTTTTCGCCTATCCTCTAGTTAACGATCTCGCATAGGGTTTCTCGGCACATGAAATTTTTGAATTTGGCATGGTTGATGTCTTGTGGAACTTCATGAGTGTGCCTAGGAACCCTACAGTGGTATCAGAGCCTAGTTAGAGCCTTAGGCGAAGAGTAGACGATGTCAGAAACCCGATCAAACCCCGAAACCCTAATTGATACCCCTTTCTGCACAATTTTTGAAACTGTGGTTTTTTCCTAATTAAAAATACCCAAAAAATTCAGCAGGGATTTTTAGAAGTTACTGTGCAACACGTGCGTCTAAGTCGTTCAAAGAGCCGCGGAACCGCGGCATGAGCATGGCTCTTGCGGCGGTTCCGCGGCCGTACCATCACTTCATTCTTTGCAGTTTGCACAGTAATGTCATTATATGATTCCTGTGTTTTCTGGGAATTTTTAATTTGCACTCAAGAGTTGAGTTTTCTGGGTTGTATTGGGGACTCGATGATTCGATCAGATTGTTTAACTTTGTCTATGTGTTTTTCCGGGTAAATTTAGAACATGTTAAAAAGTTCGACCGGATATAAATACCCAATTTTTCTCCTGCCGGAAAATTTCCAAGTGTTGGATTTTTCCGTAGTTTAATAACGTTCTAAGTAGTGCAAGTAATGCGATGGACCCTCTAGAAGACAACAAACCTTAACTCGATTATGTGACCGTCTTGAACTGCCCTTTGAACCTTAGGGTTTGGGGCAGTACGGCGTGCCACATGTGAGGCATTGGTTTGACTCTTCTACGGCTGGACCGTTGGTACTGTGGCATGAAGTGGATGTTTTTAAACTTATTTCAAGTGTTGAGCTGTTCCGGGAAAACTTGGGTGTTTGTTTGTTCGATCGAAAAGTTTAACATTTTCTATTTATCTGGAATTTGATACAATATTTGGAATTCACAAGTAGTTATAAGATAACTAATATGAATGTTATAAACATAGCACTTTAGTCTCACTTGATTGGTTGCCACGAAATTTTGATGCGATCAAAAGTCCGTCGCAATCACGTAGCGTACGCGGATACTCGCCGGATAAACTTAATAGATAGCCACGCCCCATAGCCCTGACCAAGTGACTGTAGGAGAACCCCGTCGCTAAAAGCATCCGTTCGAGTGCTCGCGACAGCGGTGTTCCGCCTTAGTACACTTCGTCGACGGCATCCGGGGGTGCGGCCGTCTACTAAAGTTTGCGACGAGCATTCGATCAGGATGTCGGGAATCTTGTTGAATTGCCCGACTTGATATTGAAAAGTGTTTTCGATAATGAGACTAGAATGCGGGGTTTATAATTGTTAGGCATGCGATGTCTAAGAGAATTCATTTAGTTAGGCATGTGATGTCTAAGAAGGTTGCGGATTCCAACTGTTGTAGTTTTACACTTTCTTTTCTGTGACCGTAAGTGTAATATGTGATATCGCCGGTTTCGTTGCTATATGTCAACGACAATTGGGATGCGCATATTTACTTACGTTGATGACATGTGATGTTATGTGTTGCTGGATATGTTATATTGGATCGTCGCGTTTGAATAGCCGGGTTTTTTTTTATGTGAGATGAGAGTTTTTATTTTCATTCATGTAAATAACTTGTATGTAATATTCTTTTATTGGGGCACTTCCGGGATGAGGTTGATGTCACCATTTGTATATTATTTACTTTTCCGCACTAGGATAGACCCAAGGAGGAGAGCACAAGTAACCGGGTTTTAGAGTCCAGTGGGAGACCAACTCGAGGAGTCGAGTCCGGGTCTCCTAACTCTAGAATTGGTAGGGTTGCTTTCCGCTCTCGTAGGGGTCTAGGGGTGTGGGTTTGGCTATTCATCACGACCGTGGAATCCGTGTTTTATAGTGGCTCAAAATAAAACACGGACGTCCTAGTATATCCAATATTTCATATGTTTCTTCTACTGCGATATCTGTGATGTGATCATTTGATATGTTGTGATAGATACTGTATATAGTATATATGATATATTATATAGATGTTACTTATATTTTACACCCGCGCTAGTCCTGTCCCGCTCTGCCGTTAGTTACCTAACCTAACGGTGCACGAGGGGACATCGAGGCGAATGCAGATGGCATAAGTGTATGTCGTATTTATCTGTAATGTTTAGGTGATTTAAATGATGGGACTTCATTAATATGATTAATGAAAGAAAAGAAACCTAAAAGATGTTGTGGAATCAAATTTTCAAAAACAGGTAGCTGCAGTTCTTGCTTTGCATCGTGGTGTTCCTTGTAGAACATCCTGCACCTTATTCGATAAGGAAAGGGCCGAGATCTCTTCACCGAGAGTGACCCCTTTAGCAATAACTGGCAGATGCTACAACCCTCGGTTTGTCTTTTGATTGCTTCTATAGTTTTTGCTTTGCACAGCGGTGTATATGATATATCCTTCACCTTATTCGATGAGGAAAGGGCCGACGATCCCTTCACCGGGAGTGACCCCTTTAGCAAAACTAGTAAAAGCCTAAAAAACACTCCATTTTAAAATCATTTGATTCTACAACGATATCAAGTTCATTACGCAATATGTTCTAAGAAAAACCTGTCGTAGCCCTCCGTCATTTCAGATAAGTCCTACTTAGTATTCGTGCTACGTTTGTTGGCCTGCGTCAAGGCGTAGTGTGCGGTAGCTAACTAGTATTTATCTGCTTATGCATATGATGCAGATTGGATTAGGGTATTCATGAGACTTTGTTGGCCTGCGTCAAGGATCGTGCGGGTGGGTTTAATTCAATCAAGAAATGACGGGTTGAACTTGACTAGCGCACTATGGTTTGTTGGCCTGCGTCAAGGTCATGGGACGCTAGGGGCAAAATAATATCGGGAATTTCAAGTGTTGAAATTTGCAATGAGATTGCATACCTTCTATGAGATAGATGGATCCCGATACCCGCTGCGAGTAAAAGTTACTCCTGGGAGAGTTTTACACATTACAATTAGCCGATCAAGTAGGTGTCTAGAAAGGTGTTAACGGGATTATGCCTCTGGGAAAACGAGGTTTACTTTAATTAGGTCCGTGCGAAAGCACGGGGAACCTCCCTCAAAGTACCGACACTGGCCTGGCAGAAAGATTGGCGAACTTGTAGCATGTAATTAATCCCGGCTAGTCTTTCCTTTTAGGGTTTGAAGGAAGATTTGATAAAAACAGTGGGAGCCATCCTGATTAGATAAAATAATAACCAATCTGATCTTGCAAGAGCATACGCTGAGTGTTTTCTTCTCTCTCTCTCTAGGTAGCGACCATATCACGCCTTAATCAAGATAATAAAACGGATATATTGACCAAACCCGCTTGTTATACTGAGATAGGGAAGGTTGGTCCCGCTCCAACTTATAACTGTTATAAGACAGAGCAGGAAATTGGGGAATACCAGATTTCCCGTGCCGCCCAAACGAAGAAAGTGCATGTTGATGCATCATCTTCGGGTGTGTTCGTTACATAGAACTGTTTCTCAGTATCCTTTACGTCCTGAGTATGTGATACCTGATCAGGATCCCGTATATGTAATCTGTTACATGGGCTACAGATAGGTAAAGAACTGAGAACAGGTGATAAGTTTCATGAGACAGAAAACGGTGCAAGTGTTGCAACCAAGTCTGTTGGTCACTGTCACCCTGTATGACCATTACATTGATTCTGAACGAATGTTATTAGATACCGAACCTGATATACAAAATCATATCAGTCTCTTTATTGGTAAAGAAATGCTAAAATTTTGTATTGTTGGATAATGTTTTGAACATTTCCTATATCAAAAGTTGATGGGTTCAGGCACGTTATCTAAAAGCATTGATGTTCTAAATCAAACTACAGTTCTTAGTATACGGAACACACACGAGCGGAAGAGTTCAGAAATGAACGAATCTTTCTTGAGGCATTGTAGACTAGGTCATATCAATGCGACCCGACTGGCCGAAGTTACATTTAGATGCATATTTAAATTAGTTTGAATTTACATCTTGTGAAACTTGCCAGTCATGTCACAAAGATAAGACGACCATAGCTCCGTTTACTGGAAACAGAGGAAGGGTCAGTGAACTCTTGAGATTGATACATAATGATGTATGTAAGGTCCCCTGTCTGCACATGCCAGGACCGGTTCTTTGTAGTTCATTACGTTCTCTGATGATCTCTCAAGATTCAGTCATATGTTCCTGTTGAAACATAAGTCCGAACCTTTTGAGATATTCACAGAATATTAGTTAGAAGTAGAGAACCAAAATACGGGTATAAGTATTATGTCCTATGATAAGACCAGGGAGGAGAATACTTATGAATGGAATTCTTGGACTATTCTAAAGGAGAATGAGATTCTCTCTCAGTGTTTCTTCTCTGAATACACTACAGCACAACGGTGTATCGGGGCGGAGCAATCGCACCATATTGGATATGGTGTGCTCTATTATGAGTATTACTGAGTTACCTATTTCCATTTGGGGTTGTGCACTTAAGAAGTTGCATACCTATTGAATTGGGTTCGAATCAAATCTGTGTCTACCACTCCATATGAGATATGGTATGGGAAGAACCCATCTCTTAAGTAAGTTATGATTTGGGATTGTCCGGCCTATGTCAAAAGCAAAATCCGGACAAGATCGAGGCAAGGTCAGTTCTGTAGAACTGGAAAGGTTCCAGCTATACAAACTGCGACTGATGATTTGACAGAACCAAAGGATTTAATAGTCCCCGACGAACCTCAGCCTCTCCGCCGATCTTGTAGGGTTCCTCATCCGCCTGAGAGATACTTCGGTTTCTCGATGACAGTGGGAGCGAGGAATGCATCATGAGATGATGACCCAACTAGTTTCGAGTAGGGACTCTGTAAGAATGGCTGAATACTTAGCAATCTGAGATGGAATCCATGTACACCAGCAAAGTATGGACTTTGGCTGCTATATCTGAAGGGTTAAATCCCCATCAGGAGCAAGTATATCTTGAGAAGATTACTTGGTGTAGATGGAAAAGTTGAGACTTTCGAAGCTAGACTTGTTAAAGGTTTTCGTCATCGGCCAGGCGTGGATAATGATAAAACCTTTTCCAGTGGCTATGCTTAAGTCTATCCGGATCCTACTTACCACGGCTACATACCATGACTACGATATCTGGTGGTTGGGTGTCACGACTTCTTTTCTAAATGATGTTTTAGAAGAGAGCGTCTATAAGTACACAGCCAGAGGGCTTCGTAGACAGTGGGAGCAGCGGAAACGTGTGCAAGATGTTTTATGTGATAAAGCAGGCATCGCGGAGTTGGAACATCTGTTTTGATGTGGTAGTCAAAGAGTTTGACTTCATCAAAATGGTAGATGAATCTTGTATATACAAAAAGGTAGTAGGGAGTATGGTGGCGATCCTCGTAGAGTATGTGGATGACATACTCTTGATAGGGAAGGAGTTTCCTATACTACGCTCGGTTAATCTCCGCTTATCACAAGGATTCTCCATATATGATCAAAGTGATACCTCTTAAATCCTAAGTTATGGATCTATGAGATAGATCTAATTGGATGTTAGGATACTCAGTAGTTGTAGTGAGATGGTATCAATCGATCCTGGGGAGAATCACTGGAAAGGTTCCAGGGTGGTAAGGATGACTGAATGTCAGTCGCAGGCATTGTCTTTACCCTCAGTGGAGGGACGGTATGTTGGAAGAGTTCCAAGCTAGATACCGTGGCAAACTAGACGATAAAGGTTGGATACATCGCTACTTAAGATGCTACCAAGGAGGCAGTCTGGATGTATATTAGTTCATGAGATGAACTTCGTTCCTCCCATTGTGTGACAATGGAGTTGTGGCTTATGCCAAGGAACACCGGTCCCATCAGTGACCCAGACGTATTCTGAGGCAGCATCACCTGATCATGGAGATAGTTGATCTTCAGGGTGATCGAGGTTAGGAGAGAAGACTCAGAGGACAACACGGCGGATCCACTCACAAATGCCTTTTCCTAGATAGGGACTTTTATGGGATGGTTGAGTATGAGATACTACAACCACTGCTACAGATGGCCCTAGTGCAAGTGGGAGATTGTTAGTTATATGTATGCCCTAGAGGCCATTACTATACATCGGATGTATATTGTAGTGGATGCTAGGACATATATAGGGAGGACTTTCTTGCTCGACATGATAGTATGCTATCTGGTTGCTCTTTTATCTTAACGTGTACACTGATTGTCTCTCTGTTACATGTTGGTAAAGCCCTTTGGATGTGTACTTGACTACCTGGACTATGATGCGGATCATACTAGTGGGGACATGGTAGTCCATAAGTACATCCTTCAAGGTCCCTAGTCGTGGGTGTATCGAGACGGGGCAACGATATACCAGAGTAGACTAGCGTATACCTTCTCGACCCATACAGATGGGCGATGGATGATCCCATATCCATTGGTGTTTGAAATCAGAGATGATATACGGGTGCTCAGTAGAGACTGGGTACACTGGACGGACTCGCCGAGAACTCCCAGATGGTATTATACCTCACGTCAGATGGCAGTTCTCCGGTGACACTGGTACAGGTTAGTCTGTTGACCCAAGATCATCATAGAGTCTTGTGTGATTCCAACCGTGCTTTGATTTCCACCTTACTACATCCAAGAGGGCGTGCAAAACGCTGGTTTTTGGGTAAAGTCCCGAATCACATGGAGGCAATGAGCGATAGGAGGGGATTCGTCTCTCCCGGTATAGGGAGTTGATGTTGTGCTGTGTTCGATTGGCTATAACCGGAAATCCCTGGCCAGGATTGCTGAGATTTACTGGTAAGTGTTACCGGTAGTTTCTCGAACTGTTATAGACCTCATATTGACACGACTTATAGAGCTACTGGGGTCTGACGTTTACCACCCCTAGGCGAGATATGCGACATATCAGACGACGAGACCGGACTGTACGGTATGTGTTACTGGTTGGATTCACAGGAGTGTGAGCAGGCTTGCTCGTTGATCTTCTGATCGCTCAATACCCGGGTGGCCGTTACGTTTATCAGACCGCTTGCGGCCTGTGGGTGTTTGATATGATCATCACCTACTGCCGGCGTATTGACGAGTCTTTAGAGTCCTATACAGAGGTTTCCTGGCTCAAGCGAAACGAAATAGGAGCGCATATGAGATATGTGCGGGACCGAGAATAATACCAGTATGTGATAATGTATTCTATTCTCACGATTTGTATTATCGGACGGTTATATGTGATATAGCCGGGTTACCGAATCAAGTGTTGATTCGATATATTGATACACTTGATATTAGTCAGTTATATGCAGTATTACCGGATCATTAAATCAAGTGTTGATTTAATGATTTAATGTATAATTATATATTTGATATATTAGTTTACATTAACTAGTATTTGTTCACTTAAGATTATTTTTCTCACTAGATTGTGTACATTGTATATACGATATATGTTTGTGCACTAGTTTGTATCATGTTTGATGATACATGCAAACTTGGGTGTGTGTATGCTTTAAACCATGTTTAGGTTAATGGTTAGGGTTTTAACTTATTTATTTATTCTTTTTATTTATTTTTGGCAAAAATAGAATGGTGACTTTCTTTGTATTATACTTGAAGCTTCATGAAGCTTTGTAAGCATCTTTGAAAAGTCTAACCATTTTGTTTTATGCCTTAACCTAACCATCAACCTAAACCTTAGTTTATTCTCTACACAAATTTCACCCATGGTTGCATTATGATAAGATTCGCTTGAATTTTCTTTTAAGTAAATTCTTTTTCACTTTTCTTCTTCTTCATGAAGAAGAAAACCATGCTAGAAAAATTTCAAGTGATGACATCAAGTGAGAAATCCAAATCCAAAGTGAACCCACTTCCTATTTCTTCATCCTCTACCACTTGCCATGTTGTATTGGGTGTTTTCTTCACAAGTTTCATGACCTAGTGAAGATGGAGCTTGAGTTTGAGTCGCCTCGACGTAGATCATCTTCGGCATCGAAGTCAACGACCTAGCCCGCTTATTTCTCCGATGAAACCAACGCTAGAGTCCGGGATCCGGTTGATCGCAGCGGAGGGACATCATCACGGAGCTAAAGAAGTGGAGGACCGGATCTACAAAGGTTGTAGTCACTTTCACTTGTAGTTAAGTTGTTAACTTGCATTATTTTCGCCTATCCTCTAGTTAACGATCTCGCATAGGGTTTTTCGGCACATGAAATTTTTGAATTTGGCATGGTTGATGCCTTGTGGAACCTCATGAGTGTGCCTAGGAACCCTACAGTCCCGGGGTGGTTTGATACCACCAAGGACCTTCCGACGATCAAGTTAGCACAAGATCCGAGCAGAGTAACGGCTAAGTGGGGTGAAAAAAGCTTACTTGACCCCTGTGATGGGGGTTTATATAGTGGAGGCAACACGCAGTAGCAGGCGCGAGAATCTCGCCGGCAGTTACGCTCCCGACGTCACACCCGCGTAATAAGCGGATCACCCGTTAATGGGGATCGTGATGGCGTGGAACGTGGGATGTTGTCAGCGGAGAATCCGCGCATGGGGAGATTTGCGGAGCAGCGGTTACGCCTGTGAGTGGTGGAGTTGGTTGGTCGGAGGGATCGAGGAAGATGGCCTTGGCGGGAGAGCTCGGGAACGAGCGGGAGGGCCGAGACATCTTGGTCCTGTGGTAGCTCGGGGCGATCTGAGAGGCCGAGGAGGCCAATTTGCAGGGGGATCTGAGGTGAGCCAGCTTGTGCTTGCAGATCGGGTACATGGGTGGCCTTGTCGGCCCTTGTGGGCCCTTTCTTCTGAGTTCTGGGACTCGCCATCCGCCACGTGTCCTGATTTGGGAGATCACCAATATAGAGCATCATCAATTACGAATGGCCGATTATGGAGCATGATTTTTATCATCAATTTATTACTACTATCACAGAGGTGACAGTCGCCGATCTCAGCCGCATTAGTCAAAGGCATAGCAAGAATGTAGAAGATTTTGTTGGCCGACTCTTTACAGCGCAACTCCGGTACCCAATTATGTTTACAGATAGGGAGTATGCTGCCATCAGCTGGAGAAATTTATCATCAGAGCTGAGACGGCATTTTACAGGGTATACTTTTCCTGATTTAGTCACTTTGGTTCAAAGGGTGTCAAAATACGAGCAGTTGATAAAGGATGAAGATTCTAGGCATAATTCATCTCATAATTCAGGGTTTAAAATCAAGTTTGGAGTTTCATACGCAGAATACCTCGAGGGAGATGCTATATATTCTGAAGAAATAAATGAGTATTACTTTGGGTCATTAGACGAAGAGAATGCAAAAAGTTTTGACGTAAACTTAGCCGAATTGATGCCAAGGAAGCCTTACACATGCAAAGTCACTTCAAAATGTAATAATTTAGCATGCAATAAAAGAAATGTTAGGAGAAGCTACTATGAAAATAACCAAAATTTCGATTTCGAGTTAATGTAGGCCGAACAAATTTTTATCTACTCTTGAAAGACAAATAGATCAAACTCTCTCACAAGATCCCAAGTCCCGAAGAGTTGAAGAAGGAAAAGAAATACTGCAAATGGCACGATTCAAAGTGTCACATCACAAATAACTGCGTTGTCTGGAGGCATATCTTATAGAAGGCCATTAAATATTGCCAAATTAAATTTGCAAACGAATCGAATGAGGTCGAGAAGAACCTTTTTCCTAAAGCTGCGGTTATCAACATGATCGGTGATTCTAGCCAAGGTGGCTTTATTGAAAACTCGATGGATCCTAACGAATCATACCGTGTCGATACTGATTTAGAGCTGGAAATGTTTGAAGGAGATTCGATGGAAGATGAAATAGCCTGTAGGGGAATAATTGCAATCCTTGAGCAGTTAGGCTTGAATGCCGAGAAGACTGACAAGCCACCAACAGAAGAAAAGGTCACTTGGACTTTAGTAAAAACAGTACAGGATGGTAGAGTCGGTGATTATGAGGTTCGGCGAGAATTATGTGAATCTTGCATACTTCCTTGGTGTAGCAAATGCAATATTGGTGGGAATTAGCAAATGATACCTGGTGAAATCGCGGCAACTCAAAAGGGGGTTGAACATGCTGTTGATATGCTAAACTCGACCAAATCGCGCTGTTTTTCATACTATATAATTGTATTGAAAACTGAGTGATTTTTGGCTTTTAAAATCGTTTTGAGTGTCAAAACACAATTTCTGAGAAAATGAGTGAAAACATATTTTTAATATTTTTCAGGAATTTTACCAAATAATTTAGGGTATTTTTATGAAAAATCAAAGTAACTGTTCACCATGCGTTAGGTTTCCGCACGCATGGAGACCTATTACATTTTATAACCTTAAAAAATATTTTCAAATGATTTTAATTGTTTCTAGAAGCAAAATCCGTCGAACAGGTCCCATGCGTCGCCTTATCTAACATATGGACACTTGCAACAATAAATATTGTTTTTAAAACAATAAAATTGTTAAAAATCGATTAAAGCTAATTTTTCAAAGGAACAGTTATCTATGTGTGGGCTTACTCAACGCATGGACACTTGCAACATTTTTTTCCAACAAACAAATTGACACAACCCGAAAAGGCACATGACCGATACAAGGATCACGTGAAGTCCCGTGGACCCCACCGTAACCCAAGTAGACCAAAACCAGGAATCTAAACCATATATAAGAAAAATAAATGATATAATACAGAAAAATGGAGGTGAAGTTATAAAGAAAAGTTTTATAAAAAGAAGTAAAGCTTGTTTGAAAATATGTTTGAAAAACGGATAACACCTCCTTTGTAAATTTTGAATAAAAACTCTATACAATGATAGAATATAAATATAAATAAAAGTATCCCCACACGGGAGCTAGCTCGACGCCCAACGGCGGAGATCAAACCACACAATAATATACAATGCCAAAAGGAAAAAAAATTAACAAGCGGCAAGTAATGAACACTATATACACAATAAATCAAGCCGACTCCTGACTACAACAACAACAATAGTACAACATCTAAGTTCTCGGTCCAATACGCTTGACTTGGTTTTGATGGAGTACTTTTAGATACAATAAAAGGTACAATACAAATGCCGATAGAAATTCTAACCCACCTAGTATAAAAGATAAGCATTCACGCCCACAAGAATATAAGTGTGCCATGGAGCTGCTAGCGATCCAAGCGGTCGAATCTGTAAGAAACTATGGCACAACGGGGGTGAGTTGTAAGTCGATGTAGTACACCCCAGTACTTATGGGGAGGCGGAATTTACAAAAACTTATCAAGTTTAAACAACGAACATCGACTAACCGCTTGAATCGAAGCTAAACTCTAAATAACCGTATTCTAATGTTTCATCTCACAAGTGATTAGGGATTATACCTAATGAAACCGGTCCTTCTTCTTTACGTCCTCCTTTGTTCTCCTCGGCCTTCTCTAGGTAGTAGACGATCCACCCGAGAGCGAAACTCCAAGCTAAACCTCTAACTTGAGGTAACTAATCAACTTTGATTGCTAATCAAAGATGAGAGGATGAGATAGAGTGAGGGTTATGGATTGTTTAGTCTAACTAAACCTTTGATCTCAACACATGAGGATTAAGGTTAGTATCTTGAAGATGAGAGCTTGAGGAGAGAGAATGTGTGATATGATAATGAGAGAAGAGAGAGAGTGTATCATAATATTATGAAGCATTCTTTTTATCAAATAAACAATAAAGGAAATGAATAAGCATGCTTCACAAAATATCTTGTGATGATTCATTAACATGAGTCATTAAGCAATAAATGTGCATTAATGAAGTGAATGAATCACCACTATGACTCACTCTCTTTCCAAAACAAACCTCCTTAGTCACATCTTCTAGAAGCTTCTCGAGTAATTACGAGAACGCCCCTCCGATCCGAAAAAATACGGAAAAACTTTAGACTGTATAAATCCAATAACCGGATACCAGTAACTGGCTTAAACCAAAGCCGACTGGTAAAAACTGTCCGAAAGTCGTACGCGCGTAAACGCACGTATGCGTCCGAACCCTTTGTCGCAAAACCATGCAACCTCTATATCGTTTCGCCTGGAGTAGGAAACTCTCTGTGTGGGACTCTAGAGACTCGACTACTACGCGGGCAGTGGGTTTAACCACAGACCGCAAGCGGCACTAGCTGTACGTAACGGTCCCCAGGTAGTTGTCGATAAGAAGGCCGATGAGTAAACCCATCCGAACTCCTACTGAGTCTGATGTGACAATCTCCATACAGTCCGGTCCGTTCGTCCATGACTATCGCATATCGGGCCTAGGGGGGCGGCAAGCGTCAGTCCCCTAATAGCGGTATAAGTCGTGTCGGAGTGAAGCCCATTACACCCTGAGAAACTACTGGAACCTACCAGCAAATCTCGCTTGCCCTGGCCAGGGACTTTGCGTAATGGCTCTCTGACACAGCACGATATCTACTCCCAATACCGGGAGGGACGAATCCTGTCTAACCGCCACTGCCTCCAAGTGCTCGGGACTGCACCCAACTGCCACCTGTTTGCACGACTCCTTTGAGCCGTGGTAGGGTAGCAATCTAAGAACAGTGGGACACACTCGAGGCGAAGTAGCAGTATCAAGTCTGCGGACTACGCTGTACTCATGTCACCTGGGAACTGTTCACTGACGACTGGTATCAAACCAACCAACAGTTCCCTGTGAGTCCTGTCCGGTGTACCCGTAACCTAACGAGCACCTGTATACTATCTCCAGTACGACGTACTGACGGCTGTGGGACAGACCATCTCCCCAACTGGGATGAGAAGCGTACACACTAGTCTACTCCGGAGTATCGATGCTCTGTCTCGATAATCCAACGACCAGGGACCTGAATAAGGATGTGCTTGTAGACTACCCAGCCCCCACTAGTGTGACTGCCATCACAACGCTGGTAGACAAGCAAGATCCTAAGAGCTCTATCAATACGTATACTCACATATTAAGATAGAAAAACCAAGTAGCATACTACCATGTTTAGCAAGACTGTTATATACATGTGAATATCCCAAGCTTCCATTAAGTAATATACAAGCTAGTATGATACAGTAATGGCCTTCTAGGGCATAAACACTAACAATCTCCCACTTGCACTAGGGCCATGTACTGGCATATCGTAGACCAATGATCTCGAGTAGCCTCTCGAACTGAATCTGAGGAAGGGCCTTCGTGAATGGATCAGCAATGTTCTCTTCTGAAGCAACTCTCCGAACCTCGATCTCCTGACGATCAATGATCTCCCTGATCAGGTGATACCGCCTCAAGATGTGTCTGGACTTCTGATGGGACCTTGGTTCCTTCGCTAAAGCTATAGCTCCGTTGTTGTCGCAATACAGAGGTATTGGATCAACAATGGTAGGAACCACCTGAAGTTCTGTTAGGAACTTCTTCATCCAGACTGCTTCTTTTGCGGCATCGCAAGCAGCTATATACTCCGCTTCCATCGTCGAGTCAGCAACGGTGTCCTGCTTGGAGCTCTTCCAGCACACCGCCCCTCCATTGAGGGTAAAGACATAACCCGACATGGACTTGGAATCGTCCTTATCACTCTGGAAGCCGGAATCAGCAAAGGCCTCTAACCTGAGGTCTTTTCCGCCGTAAACCAAGAACATCTCCTTAGTCCTCCTCAGGTACTTGAGAATGTTCTTTACTGCTATCCAGTGTTTCTCCCCTGGGTCTGACTGATACCGGCTTACCACGCTTAGTGCGTAAGTTACATCTGGTCTGGTACACAACATCGCATACATTATAGAGCCTACCGTAGAAGCGTAGGGTATAACAGACATGCGTTCCCTTTCCAAATCAGTCTTGGGAGACATCTCTTTGGAGAGGGTGATTCCGTGACAAGCCGGTAGATTACCGCGCTTAGAATCTTCCATACTGAATCTTTTCAGTACAGTGTCGATATACCTGGACTGCGAAAGTCCCAACATCCTCTTGGATCTATCACGATAGATCCGGATCCCCAGAATGTAAGAGGCATCACCCAGGTCTTTCATGGAGAACCTGTGTGACAAGAATCCTTTGACAGATTGTAGCATAGGAATGTCATTTCCTATCAATAGAATGTCATCCACGTACAAGACGAGGAATACGACACTTCTGGCCACAACTTTACTATATATGCACGGTTCATCTGGATTTTTGATAAAGTCATATTCTTTGACTGTCTCATCAAAACAGATGTTCCAACTCCGCGATGCCTGCTTTAGTCCATAAATGGACTTAAGCAGCTTGCATACTTTCCCGCTGCTCCCACTCTGATTGAAACCCTCTGGCTGATCCATATAGACGCTCTCTTCTAAATTTCCATTCAGAAAAGCCGTCTTTACGTCCATCTGCCAGATTTCATAATCATGGAAGGCAGCAATAGCAAGAAGGACCCGAATGGATTTGAGCATAGCTACTGGAGAAAAGGTTTCGTCATAGTCCAAACCAGGTCTTTGACGAAAACCCTTTGCAACAAGTCTAGCCTTATAGGTTTCCACCTGTCCATCTACACCAATCTTTTTCTTGAAGATCCATTTGCATCCTATGGGTTTTACCCCATCTGGAGCAAAGTCCAAAGTCCATACTTTGTTGGTGTACATGGACTCCATTTCGGTCCGCATTGCATCTAGCCATCGTACCGAGTCGCCGCTCTGGATGGCTTGCCTGAAGTCAGTAGGTTCATCATCATCTATGATGAAATCCTCTCTATCCCCATCTATGAGAAAACCGTAGTATCTCTCAGGCGGACGAGACGGCCTACTACTCCTGCGGAGGGGTGCGGGAATGTTCTGTTCTTCTTGAACCTCTGGTTCTACCAAACTTTCAGTAACAGCTTGTGGTTCTGGAATTTCTTCCAGTTCTACTTCGCTCCCACTCTTCTGATTTTCTAAAAATTCAGTTTCTAAGAAGTGGGCATGACGAGAAACAAAAACCTTTTGTTCCTCTGCGTAATAGAAATAATATCCCTTGGAGTTCTTTGGATATCCCACAAGCTTACACAGTACTGAGCGTGCCTCGAGCTTGTCCACATGCTGCTTTTTTACAAAAGCTGGACACCCCCATGTCCTAAAATGTTTTAGACAGGGTTTCTTCCCACTCCACATCTGATATGGTGTGGTAGGCACAGTCTTGGTTGGAACCTGGTTCAAAAGATATGCTGCTGATTCTAGCGCATAACCCCAGAAAGATCGCGGTAACTCAGTATTACTCATCATGGATCGTACCATATCTAATAGGGTTCGATTCCGTCTCTCCGATACACCGTTGTGCTGTGGAGTGTATGGAGGAGTAAGCTGAGAGAGAATTCCTTTCTCTTTTAGGTAACCTAGGAACTCGGCACTTAAGTATTCTCCACCTCGATCAGATCTTAGTGTCTTAATACTTTTGCCTGTTTGGTTTTCCGCTTCATTCTTGAATTCCAGGAATTTCTCAAAGGCCTCTGATTTATGCTTCATTAAGAAAACATACCCATACCTAGAGAAATCATCTGTAAAAGTAATGAAGTAGGAATAACCACCTCTCGCATGTGTAGACATTGGACCACATACATCACTGTGTATGAGTCCTAAGAGCTCGCTCGCTCTTACTCCTTGTCCAGTGAATGGAGTCTTTGTCATCTTTCCTTTGAGACAAGATTGACAAGTGTCATAAGTTTGATATTCGAACGTGTCCAAATATCCTTCTCTATGCAACTTAGTCAACCTTCTCTCATTGATGTGACCCAGTCTACAATGCCATAAGAAAGCTTTATTTAAATCTGGAGACTTTCTTTTTAGTGTGTTCTGGACATTGAAAATTTGGAGTTGGTTTAACACATATATGCCGTTATTTAAAGTACCGGACCCAATCAAACCATGATTAAGGTGGATGTTGACAACAACTCTTACAAACATGAAATCATAACCTTTATTTGATAACAAGGAAACTGATATGATATTACACGTTAAGCTGGGTACAAAATAACAGTTATGTAAAACCAAAATGTGTCCACTCGTCAATCCTAGGTGATAATCCCCGATGGACGCAGCTCCCACGCTAGCTCCGTTAGCAACCCTGAGGATCATATCACCTTCCTTCAGCACTCTACGGTTTCTCAGTTCCTGCAATGAATTGCAAATATGAGATCCTGACCCGGTATCCAATACCCAGGAAGTAGAGTTGATCGACAGACAATTCTCAATTACAAACACACCTGAAGTCGAAGCCACAGCTTGCTTCGGTTCCTGGTTCTTGGCGTTCCACGCCTTGCAATCCTTCTTCCAGTGCCCTTTCCTGTGACAATGGAAGCACTCATCCAGGCCAACTACCGGTGCTGTAAACTTTTTCTTTCCCTTCTTTCCCACCTTACTAACACCTCCTCTAGGTCTGGGTGCGGCCTTCTTCTTCCTTCCTTTGGCCCTAGCCTTGGACCCGGAAGAAGATGAACCGCCAACAAACATAGCGGGTGTTTCCCTTGCCTTCTGCAAGGTGCCCTCTGCACTCCTTAACATGTTCAGGAGTTCCGCAAGTTCAACTTCTTTTCCTTGAAGATTGAAGTTGAGGATAAACTGGGCGTAGGTGGGAGGAAGGGACTGGAGAACAAGGTCTGTATAGAGCTCATTATCCAAAGTCGTCCCAAGGTCCGCGAGCTCTTCAATATAGCCGATCATCTGTAGGACATGTTCACCTACCGATGACCCGACAGCCAACCTCGCTCGAAACAGTTTCTTAGAGGTCTCGTATCTTGCTATACGAGATTGCTCTCCATAAAGTTCCTTTGTATGGAGAAATATGCCATCTAGGGACATATCCTCGTGCCTCCTCTGATGTTCATTGTTCATCGAGGCAAGCACGATGCACTTGGCTCTCGCGCAATCTAAATCCCAGGTTTTGCGGATTTCCTTATCCGCATTGCTGGATTTGGGACCAAGGACAGCAGGTGCTGTAGCGGTGAGGACGTACCCCAGTTTGTCATAGGTCAAAGCCATCTTGACATTCCGCAGCCAATCTTTATAGTTTGGCCCCGTCAGTATATTTTTCTCTAAAAGTAACTTAAGTCCAGTCATTTTCAGGGTCGCTGCAATTAGGAGAGAGAGAAGAAAACTCTTTAGCATGATGCTCTTGCAAGTTTAGAGTGGTTTTTAGTTTATCTAAACTGGATGGCTCCCACTGTTTCTCGAATCCTTCCTCAAACCATAAAAGAAGAATTAGCCAAGACTATTCTCACCGTACAATACTTGCTTAACCGTTCAGCCAGGCTGGTGTCGATACTTCGAGGGAGGTTTTCCAACGCTTTCGCGAAGTTCCTTAATTAAATAACCTCTTTTCTCTGGGGGCGTAACCCCGCTGACACTTTTCTGGACACCTACTAGGTTTATAGCATTGATCGTTAAGCGACGAATATCCTGATAAGTAGCATATACTCACAGTAGGATCGGGATCCAAATATCATCGTATGATAATGTTGAAGGAATCCTACCAACATTCATCAAACTCCAAATGGTATGCATCTCTTTGCAAATTTCAGTTTCTTTAGAAATTCCCGATATAAGTTTTTGCCCCATGCTCTTATGATCTTGACTAAGGGCCAACAAATCATAAGTCACATGTCAAGTTCTGCCCATCATTATCCTGTTGATTTGAACCCATCCGTATACTCTTGACTAAGGGCCAAACAAAGTAATACGACTGTCCCAAACCAACTCATCTATCTATGCAACAAATGAATACCCCAGCAGCTACCAAACACTATGTCTTGACTAAGGGCCAAACAAACATAGCTTGAATACTACTGACCATTCATAAGAAATGACGGAGGGCTACGACTGGTTTTGGCGAAACCGTGAACGTAGTGAACTTGATATAACCGAAGGAACCTGATAGCTTTTAAAAGGAGTGGTTAAAGCTCCGCATTTAAAAATATCTGTTTTAAAATTAACCGAGTGGTTTCTTTTAAATTGTTCCAACGATTTAAACTTTGGTTTGTTTTACTTTGCATTATAGATAATGCGTCCCATCATTAACCTATCATTGCAGAAAACAACGAAAATATAACGTCCTCTTATGCCATCCGCATTCGCCACGGGGTCCCGTCATCACCCGTTAGGTTACTTAACTAACGACAGAGCGGGGGCTGGGCTAGCGCGGGTGTAAAACATAAGTGACGTCTAAATAGCTATAATAAATATAGATATTTTACATTCGTCTGACGCAATGATATTCATTCCAGAACACAGATAAACAATATTGGATTTGCAAGCAATCTGTATTTCTTTTGAGCCTGCAAGAAAAGACAGATTACACAGTTGTGATGAATAGCCGTTTACCCCACCCTCGACCCCTACGGGTACGGCAAACTACCCACCCGGCAGTCTGTGTACCCCACCTTGGGTCAGTCCTAGGAGCAAAAACAGTAAAATGAAATAATACAACGGTGGCTACGACCGCAACCTGGAAGTGCCCCGCGAAAATAATATTACAACAAATTACATTTACAACAAATGAATTAATCAATAACCCTTTGCTAACCCCGGCTATACACCACAACAGTCCAATACAGTTTATATGCACAAACAGATATAACCATTTCAGAAATGTGCAACCCCCTGCCAACCGACATACTAGCAGTTGGGGGAGGTTTACGAACACATTAAACAATCACAGATATAATCCAATACGCAAATACCGTATTTTTCGATCGAATAAACAACATCAATATTGCTCCAAAATCTGCTCTGTTAAACAGTAACCTGAGCAATAATTAAATATTCCAGAAAACCCCAAATGTCACTGGGGACCCACACAAGAAAGACGAGTCCATGACTCGGCCAAAGCGCCGCGGAAGGGCGGCGGATCCCACCGATCCGCCGCGCTTGCGCGGCCGAGTTGCCGATTCATGGGCTCGAATTTCTTGGGTGTTCTCCTGGACTTCTTTCTAGCTCTCTGAACACATTAAAAAAATTTTAGGACTTGATTTTAAGTTCGACAGAAACTAAACAGAATTAGGGTTTTCCGGGTTCGTTTTTTCGTTCGAAATTCGTACAAATTTGCGATTAAGTTATTTAGTGTTTAGCGAGGCTCTGATACCACTGTAAGTCGATGTAGTACACCCCAGTACTTATGGGGAGGCGGAATTTACAAAAACTTATCAAGTTTAAACAACGAACATCGACTAACCGCTTGAATCGAAGCTAAACTCTAAATAACCGTATTCTAATGTTTCATCTCACAAGTGATTAGGGATTATACCTAATGAAACCGGTCCTTCTTCTTTACGTCCTCCTTTGTTCTCCTCGGCCTTCTCTAGGTAGTAGACGATCCACCCGAGAGCGAAACTCCAAGCTAAACCTCTAACTTGAGGTAACTAATCAACTTTGATTGCTAATCAAAGATGAGAGGATGAGATAGAGTGAGGGTTATGGATTGTTTAGTCTAACTAAACCTTTGATCTCAACACATGAGGATTAAGGTTAGTATCTTGAAGATGAGAGCTTGAGGAGAGAGAATGTGTGATATGATAATGAGAGAAGAGAGAGAGTGTATCATAATATTATGAAGCATTCTTTTTATCAAATAAACAATAAAGGAAATGAATAAGCATGCTTCACAAAATATCTTGTGATGATTCATTAACATGAGTCATTAAGCAATAAATGTGCATTAATGAAGTGAATGAATCACCACTATGACTCACTCTCTTTCCAAAACAAACCTCCTTAGTCACATCTTCTAGAAGCTTCTCGAGTAATTACGAGAACGCCCCTCCGATCCGAAAAAATACGGAAAAACTTTAGACTGTATAAATCCAATAACCGGATACCAGTAACTGGCTTAAACCAAAGCCGACTGGTAAAAACTGTCCGAAAGTCGTACGCGCGTAAACGCACGTATGCGTCCGAACCCTTTGTCGCAAAACCATGCAACCTCTATATCGTTTCGCCTGGAGTAGGAAACTCTCTGTGTGGGACTCTAGAGACTCGACTACTACGCTGGCAGTGGGTTTAACCACAGACCGCAAGCGGCACTAGCTGTACGTAACGGTCCCCAGGTAGTTGTCGATAAGAAGGCCGATGAGTAAACCCATCCGAACTCCTACTGAGTCTGATGTGACAATCTCCATACAGTCCGGTCCGTTCGTCCATGACTATCGCATATCGGGCCTAGGGGGCGGCAAGCGTCAGTCCCCTAATAGCGGTATAAGTCGTGTCGGAGTGAAGCCCATTACACCCTGAGAAACTACTGGAACCTACCAGCAAATCTCGCTTGCCCTGGCCAGGGACTTTGCGTAATAGCTCTCTGACACAGCACGATATCTACTCCCAATACCGGGAGGGACGAATCCTGTCTAACCGCCACTGCCTCCAAGTGCTCGGGACTGCACCCAACTGCCACCTGTTTGCACGACTCCTTTGAGCCGTGGTAGGGTAGCAATCTAAGAACAGTGGGACACACTCGAGGCGAAGTAGCAGTATCAAGTCTGCGGACTACGCTGTACTCATGTCACCTGGGAACTGTTCACTGACGACTGGTATCAAACCAACCAACAGTTCCCTGTGAGTCCTGTCCGGTGTACCCGTAACCTAACGAGCACCTGTATACTATCTCCAGTACGACGTACTGACGGCTGTGGGACAGACCATCTCCCCAACTGGGATGAGAAGCGTACACACTAGTCTACTCCGGAGTATCGATGCTCTGTCTCGATAATCCAACGACCAGGGACCTGAATAAGGATGTGCTTGTAGACTACCCAGCCCCCACTAGTGTGACTGCCATCACAACGCTGGTAGACAAGCAAGATCCTAAGAGCTCTATCAATACGTATACTCACATATTAAGATAGAAAAACCAAGTAGCATACTACCATGTTTAGCAAGACTGTTATATACATGTGAATATCCCAAGCTTCCATTAAGTAATATACAAGCTAGTATGATACAGTAATGGCCTTCTAGGGCATAAACACTAACATGAGTTGCTAACTCGTGAGTAGAATTCACATAACAAGATAGAAATTGCCTGGATAAGTGATGAAATAATTAAAGTATGATAAATGTGTACATCAAGAAGGGTAAATGAGCATGCGTCGAAACTAGAGTTCGAGTGATGACGGACATTAATAATAATAACCCTCATGTACACCCGTGTACCGCTATCCTAGCATGTGAAGTATATCAATACGTGTGGTTATTGTAGCATCATCAAAATAATCTATATTTCGCCCGATACGGGTATAACATAACTACAAGTATAAGAAAATATGTGATTCATGGAAACAACATGCATAATCGCGCAATAAAACGATTACAATCATCAATCGTCAATAACTCAATATATATATATATATATATATAATCATCAATCGTCAATAACTCAATATATATATATATATATATATATATATAACGGTGTCAAATCACAATCACCGTAGCCGTAGTATCTATAGCACACGACCAAGCATAACAAAATCAAGGCTATAATACATATATAGCACGCGTCCATATGTAATCATATAAAAGTAGTCGAAAAATGCATGTATGTAAAATCCTTTCAAAATTGCCGTATGCTGTGTATATCACGGCGTCAGTAGCAGACGTTAATTTGTAAGCAACATAAGCATTCTATTTAAAATATATGTCATGTCTTTTGGAAAAGATTTAAGAGGGTTTTCTTTTGAAAATAGCTTGTGTCGATCATAGATACATGAAAAATAGTGAGACTATAACTCTTTTCAAAATCCCTTTACTATACATTGATATGAAAATAATATTTAGGTACTGTCTCTTGGATCAGTCATGTTCGGCTATTATATAGCATAATCCATCTCATTTTGTACAGGCCATCTATATCGATCTCTCATATATCCATAATATATTCATATATCTACAGAAGACATCTCATGTCAACTAGCCTCAATCACCCATGGATTGATCACATATATCCACAGAAGACATCTTGTGTCAGTTGACATAAATCACTCATGGATTGATCACATATTTAATCTCTTTCATATATATATATATATATATATATATATATATATATATATATATATATATTCTCAATCTCTTAGGATTGATGTCATATCATATCCACAATAATAAATCTCGTTTAATTCGTACCCTTTTAGTCTGTGTGAAATAAGTATAGCACAGACGTGTATTATAATACATCACAAACCAGTATAATAATCATAGCGTGCACAGAATCATAAAGCGTAGCACAAACTAATAAGATAAACAAAGCATGAACGAATAACATAAGTGTGGCATAACGATGAAATAAATATAACGCGAATGAATAACATGCAAAGTAAGCGTAGCGTAAACGAATATAGTAAATAGATAAATAAATCCGAACACCCATATATATTTTAAAGTAGCATGAAACGTTGTTTTGAAATTAAGGAGGCTATGATGTTTTAAAATATATATACATACCCTTTTGAAATCCAAATAGCCTATCCTTTGTATTATCACTTTTAAATTAAGAAACGAATCGTTATTTAGAAAATGAGTCAAGCCTTTATATCTTCAAAATCTCCCAATAGGGATAAATAGCAAGACTCCGCGGGCCAATATAATAAAAGGCCGTATCCGGCTCAACATCACCATCTAATCTAGTACGGAATATCTATTCGTATGATGACAACCAATATTCCATTTAATCATATCAATAATAGTCGGTATTGACATCTAGTCTACGTATCCGAACACATAGTTTAAATAATATAGACATATAGTCTATGTACGCAAATATATACTTAAAACAGTACGGACATCAAATCTACATATACACACAGCAATGGAATATTATTAGTATGGACATCTAGTCACGTACGCACACAGCGACTGGTGCAGACATCCCGTCAACGCACTCGGCCAACGATCGGTATGGACATCAAGTCTACGTACACACACAATAATAGAATATTATTAGTATGGACATCTAGACACGTACGCACACAACGACTGGTGCAGACATCCCGACGCACTCGCTTAACGATTGGTATGGACATCTAGTCATGTACACGCACGACGACTGGTATGGACCTCTAGCCGCATACTCACCCAACAATCAGTATGGACATCTAGTCACGTATGCGCACATAACATAAATCATACTATAATATGTAAGCTGACAAGTTCTACGTGGCATGGCAGTACTAGTGATTTGTAGTGTAGTATGGAAGTCTGTGATTGTGCAACATGGTAATTATTAGTAATTGTGCTAGTGTTCTACACAGTGTGTTTACGATAAGTCTACTAAAGCTAAACTACTGAATTATACTAATTAATGGACAAGTCTAATTATTCATAGCATGAATCGTATGCATATCAATAACAAAAAGTAAATATGTTTCACGGGGGTGCTAAATGCCATCCATCCGATTCCCCACTTGTAGATACAAATCTACTCACTGTAATGCGGTTCAGGCTAGTCAAATCCCATGATTGCGGCGCCTCTCCTCATTGCCTCAGGAGTCTCCGCAATCGACCCTATAATCGATAATATCATAAATATACAAGGAAAATACATTAATATCAATATAAACCAAAACCAATGAAATATGTGGAAGACTATCAAACAATTCAGCCAAAAAGGGCACCATACGTCTGAAGTGCAAACACTCAGACGTCTGACCCGAACAAAAAATTCAACTAGAGAAAAATATGTAGACGTTTGAACTAGGGACAGACATCTGAAGCTTTGTCTCCAACACGCCTGAAGTACAATTAAAATCCAACCAGGGACTTGAGACCGGACGTCTGAAGCTTTGGAGCCCAGACATATGACCAACAAAAACAAACAAAAACATATTGAAAGCAGACGTTTGAAGCTTTTGAGCCCAGATGTATGCAGAAGAAAATTGCTGAAACAAATTTGATGAAATTGTAAAATACTTTAAAGCCTTAAAATTCAAAACTCTTGCATCAAAATACCTTCAACTATCCCAAACAAGTTGTAAACACCAATAAAATACCACCAGCTTCACTACAATCAGTAGAACACTTTAAAAAAACCAAGTTTGAAAGATAAAACCATAAAATGATATTTTTATGCAAATGTACGGTTTTTCATGGCAAATGAAACTTAAACTTATCAAAAGAGGGATTTTTACCTATAGAATGGATTTCAAAGAGGAGATGAGTTGAAGACTTGATGATGATGATAGTCTCTACTTGAATCTTGAAGTGGCTTCAATTTGAATCAAGCTTGAGAGGGTGTGGGAGTGCGTTTGGAGTTGGGATTTTGAGAGAGTATGAGAGGTATTTTGATGAAGAAGAAGGGAAAAGAGAATGAGATTGAGAGTGTGAGAGTTTGAGAGAATGAGAGAGTTGTGAGATATTTTGAAAGAGAAGAAAACAAGAAGAGGGCATGATGTGCCCATGCCTCTCTCTCTCTCTCTCTACAAAAATGTTTCAACCATGAAAATAAAAAGAAAATAAATTCCTAAACTCATTTCCATTTTAGAGAAAACATAATGTTAACAACATGTTTTCCATGACATGCCATGTAAGTATTACTCAGACTATGAAAATATTGGTCCATCATTATAAATTGTATAGATATATTTATATACCAAAATATGATAATCCAAATCCATAATTATCATAATCTTAATAAAACTCATAATACCGCTATTTAAATTCTAAAATAATCTTTTAAAATTATGAAATTTTACACAAATAGTTCTGCCGACTTCAAAATCATTTTTCAAAGGAACAATTCTACATGCATGGCCTTACCCTATGATGGAGACCTGCAACACTCTTCACGGCTATTTTCAACAATTTTTGCAACAAAATGAACGAAATTTATAGAACAAGTATCCATGTGCGGCATCCCCCAACGCATGGAGACTTGAACCCTAAATTTCAGCGTTTTCAGCAGTATTTTTAACAAAGTTCGACAATTTTTATGAAACAAGTGTCCATGCATATCATCACCTAGCGCATGGAGACCTATTCGACTATAACAACCCAAAACAACTAGAGTTCACCCTATATGCTAAATTGGGTCTCAAACACTCTCATTTCTCTTCATCCTGAAATAGAAATCCCTAGAGCTCATTTCAAAGGTCATAGAACAACTCCAAGGTTCTCAATGCAAGTATGCGACGAACTTTTAGTGGGACCAGGAGGAGGCGAAACTCCAATGCGACGTTTTTCTTCGAAAAATGATTCTTCTTCCCTTTCTCACTTTTTTCAGTCTTATCTTGCATCTAGGATAGTTACTATATTTTATTACACATATATAATTTCCATTAGGCTGGTAAGTTATATATCTCCATTACTTAACTTTTTATGTCCCATTTATCTAGATCTGATACTACACTACATAGCCTCATTAAGCTTGCTTATTTGTGACAGGGAAAACATGAAAAATACCGACAACGATCAAGGCCTCCTTGAAGTGCAGGCGCTTGTAAGAAGTGTTACCAACCATTCAAACACGATCTTCTGTACCAAAGGGTATCTGGCCGGCCTAAGGACAAATTCGCAAGTGGCGATTGTGATCAAATCAAAGAGAATCGAATGCATTGTGAAGGGCACCGGGGTTTCGAAACTCAATCCTTCGATATCCACATGGAGACCGTGATGGGATCCCTAAACGCTGTTAGCCTGTAGGTATAAAAAATTCTTTTTCCCTTTTACTTTAAATAAGTTTAAATTCAATTTCTTGTGTGCTTTGAAATTGCGTGCTTGCATCAACGGTAAATTTAGAAACTAATTATTTAAGGATTGAAGTTTTGGGTCCCTATCTATTCTCGGTGAATAGGGGTTACCGACTCAGGTTTCGGATTTGCAAGGCTTCCACTTATAGAGTGAAAGTAGCCTCCCTAGTGGTCGCAAGACTTGTCACAAAGCAGTTGAATGTACACTTAAGGTAGAAAGGAGAATAGGTTTCACCACTAGCAGAACCGAAAACCCTAATTCACACACTGTGGATGTTTATGTGGCACATGGTACTAATGAAATTTTCATACAGGAAAACCCTATTTCCTAGGGTATAATGAGATGAGTGAGGAAGTGTATTTCCATTGTAATGCACATGAATATATGTGCAATTTGTGTGAGAGAGTGAGCTGTGTGATTTGTAAAGCACGTAATTATAAGAGCTTGAGTTGTGAGAGAGTCCCTAGATTTCTAGAAGAATTTGAAATGCAGGTTGACGGTTGCGTCTCCCCCGTTGAAACTAGAGGACAAAAGAAAGAAAGGTTGGCAAAAAGAAGTGTTGTCCAAACTCCACTTGAAGGGGGCGTATTCAATCTCCACATAAGGACACTCTAGTTCGCATGAATGATAGTTAACCTCACGAATCCAATAAGTGCAAAGAAAAGGTTTCTTCCAAAAATACGAAAGAGAATGAGAATGGCAATGACAACAATGGTGATGGTGACTTCGACCCCGATAATCTCATTCAAGATGAGCCAAATGACTTCTTATTACAACAGTTTCCTGACATCTTGTATGAGCTTAAGTGTTGTTTGCGACGCACTTTTACTAAACAGGCTAGTTCGGCCACCCAGGCTGGAACATCCTACAATGCACCTCACAATAGCACTCCACAAGAGTTCAACTTGAATTCTAGGGTAGAAAATGCCGATTTTGCAAAAGAACAGCCCTCGAAGGGTCATGTTCTTGGAACTCAAGAACAAGCACATTCAAATGCACCCAACACTTATCCTGTGACCTTACCAACTTGGGGCAATGTCAAACACTGATTATCTAACCTATGAAAATGCTCTAAATCTTATACAGGAATACACGGGAACTAAGACGTACAGGTACAAAACATTCAATGATTTCTACAAGACACCGGTTTTCATTTTGCTGATCGGTTTCAAATACTCGAGCATACCTGGATACAAAGGAGAGCAGGATCCGAATATTTGGCTAAGCACCTTTTGTGAAATGGCTAGACCTTATTATCTAAACAACAGTTTGGTCATTCACATGTTTCAAAGGGCTACAGAACAAAACGTGCTTAAATGGTTCTCGAGTATGGACCGTCACATGCCATCATCTATCGATGATATAACAAATGCATTCCGCCTAAGATTTCAAGAACATGTCGATTATGTACCCACGTTGGTTGATGTCTCTGAAACCAGGATGAATCAAAGTGAAGATTTCATGATTTACATCACAAGATGAAGAGATGTGTATTCAAGATCCTGCATAGAAATCCTCGAAAGTCAAACGGTGAACTTCATTATCAAAAATTCCGATGATAAACTTCGCTTCATGCTATCTATCTCCAAATGTAACACCGATGCAAAGTTATACAAAGAAGATCCTAATCCACAATGATTATTAAGGGATGAAGGCTCATCAATGATTATTACTCCTCAAGGCATGGTTCACGAAGAGAAGCCTTATCAAGGCAAGAAGCACGACAAAAGGCCAACTGTAGAAGGAGTTGGTGATCCAGTGGGACAGTTGAAAATTGAATATCCCTTTCCCCAACCGAATTACACTCCTAACTATGCTCCAAAAACTCAAGCTTCTAAACCTCAAGCTCCTCAATATCAAGCTGCTCAGAAAAAGCAAACTAATGCAACTATTGCTCAATAATACTGAAATGTTGCACCCCTAAACCGAAAGAGAGGAGGGATGAGAAGAGCGATTTATACCCTATTGCCTGAATCATTTTCTGATGCATTTCGAGTGCTTAATGCCAATAATGCCACCCGTCTACCACCTCCAAGAGAATCCACATCTATGAACGTCGACCATAATCGGTGGTGCCCATTCCACAGAATACTGGGGAATACTATTGAAGAATGCTATACAGCTAGAGATGTCATTTATGATCTGCATGAGATGCAAGGAATTGAATGGTATGTTAATACCGCTGAGAAGGATAATGTGAGAGAAAAGGAAATGGGGGTTGTCAAGAATCCTATTCCCAATCATCAAAGAAACCTTACGCTGACTGCACCACTACCACAACCGCCTAATTTGGTGATGGAAATTTCTCATCATTTGATAAAGTCCTTATTTAAGAGTAGTTCTCAATGGTAATATGAAGAAAACATAGGTTCGCTTATGGTGAAACCTAAAAATACATCTTTAAGAAATTTTTATTATCTTATATGCGTGCTAGAAGTGGTTAAGGTTTGCAAATACCTACCCACTCACATCATTGTGGGATCCTCCGCTAGTCGGTTATTTAAATTCCTTCTACAGGAACAAATAGCAAGACCACCGATTCGTCATTTCAAACCCAGGAAAGGAGAATCCAAGGATGATCTAGAAGCAACACCTGTCACAAGAACTGGTAGGATGTCAAATTGCATAGTGACGCAAAAAGAAGAAGTAGTGAAGAAGAGGAAGATGAGAACAGATACGATGTCATCAAGCAGCTGGAGAAAACACCTGCTCGAATCTTAATTCACCAACTTTTCAAGAACTCAAGAAAACATCAAGAAGAACACTTCAAAATTCTTAAACAAATACAAGTGAGTAGCGACATGACTCCGGATTCTCTTGGAAGAGTGACTGCCGTTGCATTTGTAGAAAACACAATCTCTTTCACCGATTAAGAGCTTGGTCCGCCCGAAGACCGTGCTTCGACCTTATTTATGAAAGTAACTATTAATGAACACATTATTTTTGCAGCTCTTATTGATACATCGCTTCTCTCAATGTCATGCCACTGTTTACAATCAAGATGCTCGAAGTTAGCGATAACCTTGTTCAACCCTCATCGATGAATATTTCTGCTTATGACCAATCGCGAAGACCAATTTATGACAAGCTGTTGATTTCAGTCACTTTAGGGCCTAAGTCCGTTCTCACCGATGTTGCCATTGTTAACGCCCCTTTGTATTTCGAACTCATCTTGGGGCGAAAATGGGTGAATGATATGGATGCGGTCTCTTATAATCGTCATCAAGCAATCAAGTTCGAACACGAAGATAAAATAATGATGGTGGCAGGCTTTCTATATTTCATCTCCACTATCCAAGGTGAACAAATGCCACATGCCGATGAAAGCAATCCTTCGATAGCTTTAAACAAAGAAGGGGATACAAATAGTGAAGATGAAGAGGACATAGATACCGATGATCAGCACACCAAGTATGATATAGAAAGATAAAGTGCGAGACAAGTCTCCCTGTTGAATGAATGTAAGGTTCTGGATGTAGTTAGAAGATCGTAGATCCTGATGGAAATTTACAATACGACGACCTTCTACTCAAAACTGATAGCGACTACAGTGAACATGATTTTCACTCTAATCCTAATGATAGTCCTGAAATACAAGAACTTTCTCTGCAAAACAAGAGCGAAGAAGATCGAGGGTCCAAGCATCGTTGGAGGTTCAAAAGGCTTGATGGACCAGATTCCCCATGGGGAATGTTTATACCCGAAACTGACGATGAGTACTCATTAGAACATAGAAATTGTTCAGAAGACGATACGTCTTTCGAATAACTACCAGTCGACTGCTTTGGACGTCCGTTTGAAAGAAAAAAAAATCAAGAAGAAGAAAGCCTTCAAGGCTGCAAATGCAGGCTTAAACCACCTCTCCAATAATCATCCACTCAAAAAGGTAAGGGAGAGAGACGACCTAAGAACCGTATTCTTAAGAAAGTCATGCCAGCTGAAGAAATTGATAGTTGGATTGATCAAACCACCAAGTCTTTGCTAATATCCAACCAAATGTTCTTAACAGTAATGTTGACTGGTATGACTACGAAACTGAAACTTATGCCAAATATGATACCTCACCTGAGCTTGAGCTGGGCTTTGAAACACAACTTAAAAAGTATGAGGTAGATGATTTGGTTATTAAAAAAATTATTTTTTCAAGAAAACGACTTCCCGTACATCGTTAAAACGGTTCTCGACGAGGATAGGTATGTGTTGATCGATGAGCACGGTGAGGAACTATCTAGTCCTTGCCATGTGATGTACTTGCAAAAGTATCCTCAATAAAAGATTCTCTCTCTCAAAATGGATCAAGTGACCATGTTGTGACAATTTAGGAAGTCTAGGTTAAAGGACCAGGGACGCAATAAGCACACTTATGTCATTTGTTGAAAAATATTCTTATTTTATCATATGGGCTAAAAACACATATAAATAAACTTCACACAAGTCAAAAAAGGCGATTATCCATTGATTTTCACCATTTTCATTTACAACACCTAAGGGGAATAGCCCAACCAATGAATTGAACAAAATAAACAAACCCAATCTAAAATGAAAATAGGTTCATAATACCAGTTAGGAGGAATATGCGTTTGGATATGTCTCTTTCTTATACCCCCACCAAGCAAGTGTTTCAAACATGTTAAAATTCCTAACGGTCCTTTGTTTGGAAATAATCTTAGTCTCCAATAGAAAATTTGTCTGTGTTAGGAATATGTATGCCTCAGAGGCCATTATTGTATATTATAGTGGATGCTTGGACATATATATAGATGCCTTTCTTGCTCGACATGATAGTATGCTATCTGGTTGCTTTTTATCTTAACATGTACACTTGTTTTAGTTTACTATCTCATTGATACATGTTGATAAAGCCCTTAGGATGTTGGCTTAACTACCAGGACTATGACTCAGATTATACTAGTGGGGCTTGTGTAGTCCGCAAGAACATCCTTTAACAGTTCCTAGTCGAGAGTATCGAGATAGGGCATCGATATTCCAGAGTAAACTAGTGCGTATGTTTCTTGACCCTGTATAGGGTGATGGTTGATCCGACAACCATTGGTGTTTGATATCAAAGATTGTACACAAGTGCTCATTAGAAAATGGGTACACCGAATAGGACTCACCGAGAACTCCTAGATGGTACCATACCTATCGTCAGATAGCAGTTCTCTGGTGACACTTATATAGGTTAGTCTGTAGACCCGAGATCGTCATAGTGTCTTGTGTGGTTCTCACCATGCTTTGATTTCCTCCCTACTATGGCTCAAAGGAGTCGTGCAAACATGTGGATTTTGGGTACAGTCCCGAGTCACACGGAGGCGGTGAGTGATAGGAGGGGTTTCGTCTCTTCCGGTATTGGGAGTTGATGTTGTGCTATGCTCAATTGGCTATAACAGCAAGTCCCTGGCTAGGCTGATGAGATTTACTGGTAAGTGTTATCAGTAGTTTCTCGAAAGGTTATAGGCCACACATCGTCATGACTTATCAAGTTATTGGGGTCTGACAATTCCACCCACAGACTCGATATGCGACATATCAGACGAAGAGACTGGACTGTACGGTAAGTATTGCTTATATGCTATACGGGAGTTTGGACAAGTTTGCTTGTTGATCTTCTATTCGTTCAATACCTGGATAGCCGTTACGTCCAGCTAGTACCGCTGACGGCTTGTGGGTATCTGATGTGATCATTACCTACTGCTGGCGTATTGACGAGTCTTTAGAGTCCCACATAGAGGTTTCCTAGCTCAAGCGAAACGAAGTAGGGCACGTATGGAGATATGTGCGGGGCTTGATTAAATACGAGTATATGATACCGTATTCTTATCTAACGATATTTGATATCAGCCAGGTTATATATGATATAACCGGATTATTGAGTCAAGTATTGATTCAATGATTTGATCAATATATATATGTGTTTATATATTTGATATTGGCCGGTTATGTATAATATAACCGGATTATTGAATCAAGTGTTGATATAATAACTAATATTGAATATTAGCCGATTATATGTGATATAACCGGATAATTGAATCAAGTGTTGATTTAATGTTTTGATATACATATATATATATATATATATATGATATTAGTCGGTTATATATGATATAACTAGATTATTAAATCAAGTTTTGATTTAATAATTTGATATATATTTATATATTTGATATATATATATAAACTAATATTAAACCCACTTAATATTTTCTTCTCTTTATATATATTTATATATGTGTGATATATATATTTATATATGAATTTGCATTTGTATCATGGTTGATGATACAAGGGACTAGGATATGTGAGAATCACATAGAGAAAAGATTATGATAAACATTTTAGAATAAAAAGAAATGAAGAATGACTCATTTTCTTTAGTGGCTTGTAGAAGCTTTGAGAAGCCATGACTTATCTTCAAGTCTTTTTTATTCAAAGATATTTATCATACACAATCTTATCTCCTGGCTCATGGTTCACAACTCATCCAAGTTCATCCTCATCTTCTTCTTCATTCTCTTCACTAGAATTTTCTTGAGTTGAGAAAAGAAAAGAGAAAAATATTTTAAGTGAGCAAAGCTCCTACTTCATCAACTTACACTTATCTAGCCCATTAGTTTAGGTTGTTAACTTCAATAATATATTGATTAGTGAAGTGTAAGCTTGAGTGAGAGAGACTTCAAGGTGGATCATCTTCGGCAACGAAGACAACAAGCAAACTCGATCCTTTATTCAAGTGGAGCCTTAAGAAGAGTTCTAGGGACTACTACTTGGAGTTTCAGAAGTGAAGGGCTAGACTACAAAGGTTGTAGACTCTTAACACTTAGTATATAATCTTGTTTTCTTACTTAAAAACCCTAATTCTCTAGTTCGATTCTGGGTTAGTATGATTAGCACTCTAGATTTTTTAAAATTGCATACTTGATGCTCATATAAACCTAGTAAGGATGCTAAGACATAATTTCATGGTATCAGAGCCAAGTTGGAGACTTAGGCAAAATCTAGACGACGTCAAAGTGTTCGATCGACGTTTCAAAACCCGTATTTTAGCTAGTTTCTGTCCATTTTTCAAAAGTTTATATTTTTACAATTAAAAATTCTCAGATATGCAGGGTTTTTTATGGAGCCTCAAGAAATATGAGAACTTAACTCCACAAAGTGGTCGCGGAACTGCCTTCCAGACCATGTCTTGGCCGCGGTTTTGCTGCCGACTTGAAGTGTTATTGCCTCATTTTTCTTCTGGTGCTTCATATTGATATTTTGGATTTTCCGGGTATTTTTTATGAGGCTCAAGTTGTTGAGGTCTCTGTGAATTGGTTTTGTTTGAAAAATCGATCGAAATGTTTAACATCGTCTAGATAGCTTTGGATATGTGATACAATTTTTGGAATCCACATTGATTAGTTTTGTGAAAACTAGTTAACGATATGTAAATCTTGCATTTTAGTCTCAAATGATGGATTGCCATGGAGTTTTGATTCGGATCAAAATTCCGTCGTAATCTCATATCATACACGAATACTCGTCGGGAGACACTAGCAGACGGCCACGCCCCAATTCCCCGACCAAGTGACTATAGGAGAACCCCATGGCCAAAAGCATCCAATTGGGTGCTCATGGCTACGGTGTTCCGCCCAAGTGTACTTTGTTGACGGCCTCGGGGGTGCAGCCATCCACTAAAGTTCCCGACGAGCATTCGATCTTTTAATCGGGAATATTGTTGAATTTCCCGACTTAGTTTTTAAAAGTGTTTTCAATTCAAGACTTAAATGCAAGGTTTATAGGGTTAGGCTTGAAATCCGGAATATGTGATAATTCAGGTTTATGATGTCTAAAGATGATGCAGATTCTAATTATGTAGTTTTCATTTCTTTTCTACGACCATAAGTGTAATATGTGGCAGTATCCCCGATCTCGTTGCTATACGACAATGACATTAGAGATACACATATTTACTTACGTTGATGACATGTGATGTTATTGTGTTTCTATCGATATTATATTGGATCGTCGTGATTGAATAGCCGGGGGATTTTACGTGAGATGAGAGTTTTTCAATTTTCATTCAAGTAAATACATTTATGTAATATTCTTTTATTGGGACATTTCCGGGTTGAGATTGTTGTCTCCATTTGATGTATATTATTTACTTTTCCGCATTAGGATAGACCCATGGCAGGGAGCACAAGTAACCGGGTTCTAGAGTCCAATTGGAGGCTATCTCGAGGAGTCGAGACTGGTCGCCTAACTCTAGAATTGGCAGGATTGCTTACCGCTTTCATAGGGGTCGAGGGGTGTGGGCTTGGCTATTCATCACGACCGAGAAATCCGTGTTTTTCGTTACTGGCTTAATCTAAAGCACGGACCTCCTATTATATCCTATATTTCATATATCTGCTTCTGCTGTTTCTGTTTCTGTGATGTGATTATATAACCTCGTGAGATGAATGCTACTTATATATATGATATACTAGTAGACACTATATATGTTTTGCATTTGCACTAGTCCTGACCCCGCCCTGCCGTAAGTTATGTAACTTTACGGTGAAGACCCGAGTCCCTGCGGCGAATGCGGATGGCATATATGTATGTTTTATTTTTGTTTCTTTTGTGATGTTTAGGAAACTTAAATAATGGGAATTCATTAATAAGATTAATGAAAAGAAAAGAAATTTAAACGATGTTGTAGAATCAAAATTTTCAAAAAGGTAGCTCTAGTTCTTGCTTTGCATAGTGGTATTCCATTATGAATATCTAGCACTTCATTCGATGAGGAAATAGCCTAAATCCTTTCATCAGGAATGACCTCTTTAGCAAAACTAGCATATTCTACAACCCATTCAGTTTGTTTTGAAAACTACTCAATTTTAAAGCGGAGCTTAAACCACTCATTCTGAAATCACTAGATTCTACAACGATATCAAGTTCATTACGCTAAAGGTTTTCTTCAAAACCAGTCGTAGCCCTTCGTCATTTCAGATAGATACTATTTAGTATTCATGCTGAGTTTGTTGACCTTGTCAAGGTGTAGTGTTCGGTAGCTGATAAGTGCTTTTTTACCATATGTTGATGCGATTGGATTAGGGTAGTCGTACGGCCTTGTTGACCTTGTCAAGGGTCGTGCATGTGGGTTTAATTCAATCAAGAAATGACGGGTTGAACTTAACTAGCGGCCTATGGTTTGTTGACCTCCGTCAAGGTCATAGGTCGTTAGGGGTAAAAACAGATATTGGGAATTTCAAGTGTTGAAATTTGCAATGAGATTGCATGCCTTCTATATGATAGCTGGATCCCGATACCCACTGCGAGTAAGTGTTACTCCTGGGAGAGTTTTCTACTTTACAATTAGCTAATCCAGTAGGTGTTTAAGAAAGGTGTTAACAGGGTTATGCCCATGCGGAAACGAGATTATTTAATTAGTTCCATACGAAAACAAGGGGAGACTCTCTCGGAGTACCAACACCTGCCTGGCTGACCGATTAGCGAACTTGTAGGGTGTAATTAATCCCAGCTAATCTTACCTTTCAGGATTTGAATGAAGATTTGATAAAAACAGTAGGAGCCATCCTGATTAGATAAGATAATAACTAGTATAATCTTGCAAGAGTGCATGCTAAAGTGTTTTCTTCTCTCTCTCTCCAGGTAGCGACCATGTCACACCTTAATCAAGATAATAATATGGATGTATTGACCGAACCAACTTATTATACTGGGCTGGGGAACGTTGGTTCCGGTCTATCTTATGACAGCAGTCATGAGTTTAGGCAAGGGATAGGGAAATGCAAGGATTTTCATGCCACCCGGATGAAGAAAGAGCATTTTGATGCATCTTCTTTGGGTGTGTTAGTTAATGAGAACTATTTCTTAGTATGCTCTACGTCCTGGGTATTGGATACCGGATCAGGATCCCATATTTGTAATCTGTTACAAGGGTTAAAGAGAAGTAGAGAACTGGAAAAGAGTGATATGTCTCTCAGAGTAAGGAATGGAGCAATTGTTGTTGCCGAAGCTGTCGGCGAATATCACCTTGTATTACCAAATGGTAATACATTGATTTTGAACGATTGTTATTACGTACCGTCGATGATGTGCAATATAATATCCGTTTCTTTATTAGATAAAGAAGGATATAATTTTGCATTAGAGAAAAATGTTATGAAGATTTTCATAAATCAATTGTTAATTGGGTTTGGTACGTTTTGTAATGGTATATACGTTCTAAATCAAAATACAGTTCTAAATATACAGAACACACACAAGAGGAAAAGTTCAGAAATAAACGAAGCCTTCTCATGGTATTGTAGACTTAGTCATATCAATGCGACCAGACTAGCTAAGTTGCATAAATATGGATATATGAATCTGTTCGAATTTATATCTTATGAAACTTGTCAGTCATGTCTCAAAGGAAAGATGACAAAAACTCCGTTTGCGGTGTTAGTTGTATGTATGCCTCAGAGGCCATTATTGTACATGAGATATATATAATAGTGGATGCTGGGACATATATAGGGAGGACTTTCTTGCTCAACATGATAGTACGCTATCTGGTTGCTTTTTATCTTAACAAGTACACTTATTGTCTCTCTGTTACATGTTGATAAAGCCCTTAGGATGTGTACTCGACTTCCAGGATTATGTTGGAGATCATACCAGTGGGGCCTGGTGATTGAGAGAGTTTTTGCGTGCTTAGTTAATTACCGCAATCATGACGGTTTCGCTTGTAGCTAGCCGGTTGAGTACGGATCGTCCGCAGGGAGACGGGAATCTTTTTCTATGTGCTTTAACGAGTTAAGTCCAAATGTCCAGGTTTGTTTTGAGATTAACTATGTGCTAAAATGATATATAAAGAGAGCTTGTTAGGGTTAGGATTAGGTTAGTTTGAGTTAGGAGTCGCTCACCTCTTTCGTTGCCACTCTTAATATCGGTGTTACGGTAATCGGCAACAACGGGGATTAGCACGACTAGGAAGGAACTTGCGAGTATAAGCTAGGCTTTCCAACGCTTAAGTTCTTTCTTTTGGTGCTTGTCCGTCCGTTCTTGGCTCTTAGCCTTAACCTACGGTTAATTCAACCACAACTGGTCTCACTAAGGAATCACCGCTATCATGTAGGATAGGGTGCCGTAGGGAGTGGATTGTGGTTCAATTAACGGGAGTCCGAATTAAGATGTTGGGCAAGGAAAGAGTGAGAGAGATTTTCTTCTCTCAAACTTTCCTTATCCTACCCTAACAAGTAAGAAAACTACTCACCCATTACAGGAAAAAGGAAAATAAAACAAAGGAGGAAGATAGAAAGAAAGAGGTTAGAAGATTACAACTAGCTATTTGAGACCTCACCTTGGTAAGGATCAAGCTTAAGCATCATTGTTGTTAAGGATAAAGAAAAAGGGAACAAGAAAGAAACAAACAACAAATAACAACAACTAGATTAGCAAATGAAAAATACAAGCAATTATCATTAACAACATAACAAGACAAGCATGGTAACAAAAAGAACTCTTTTATTCATCCTTTACTCATAAAAAGCTCACTACAAAGTTTTAATGGAGAAAAGATGAAAAGAGGAAGAAGAACTACAAAACATATCCTAAATTTTATACAAGAATAAGCACACTTCACTTGGCATTGTTTTGGGCTATTTATAGGCAGGAAACTGAAAACCTAGGGCAACATTCAGAACCAAAATGGAATGACCAAACTGCCCCTAAAAAGTCTTCATCTGATGAGCCCATACGGCCGCGGATCCGCGGCCTAGACCCCATGTTGGCCGCGGATCCGTGGCCATATAGAGGAGTTAGGTCATGTACTTTTGTGGGTTTCTCTGGTTTGTTCTTTCCTTCAGTTTGGTATATGTCGTTTCTCATAATCTCTTCACAATTATTCCAGAATTTCAGCAGATCAAGAGGTGATGTGATGTGGATCTTTTGTCATGATTTTTCTTGAGCTCCGCGTAGATATGTTGGATCTTGTGTTGACATTGAGCTTTGTGCATGAAAATGACATCGATTTGTCATTTTGTCCCTTAAACTGGTGTGCGGCAACATACGGATAGAGAGCGAAGACCTATGTTTTATCTGTGGTTGGCAGTAATCCGTAATTTGTCGTGATTTTCCATGAATTTCACTGTTTAGAGCTGAGAACCTGTATCCTGCAATTAACTAGCAAACACGGCTCAAGAGTACCTACCGATTAGTAATGTGATAAAAATTGGGCGGTATAAAAATGCAGAAATCTGATATGAACAAATACCCCCAAACTTATCATTTGCTCGTCCCGAGCAAAGCTAATTTATTCACAAAAATTCCTAACCTCACTTTCGCAGGGAACGCGATTGCACTGAGCATGTGCAACAAGCCGTTAAACCCCTAGGTGTCCCTAGTAGGAGGAGTGTTGTCTCCTGAGGGTTTTCAGTGGATACTACCCACAAAATCCGGCCACGCTAGTTTTGTAAAATAACTATGATCCAAACCCCAAGGGTTTTGTTTCAGAAAATAACAATTCTATTATCCTAAGTCTAGACTATCGAACCTTTATTTTTCACACCTCGCTTCTTATTTAACTTAAGATTTTATATGTCTTTACGTGCATTGCAAATAGTGTCGTTAAGTTCCAGAAGGATCGGTTAAAGTCATCATGTCACACAATAAAGCCCAGATAAATTTTTTAAAAGGATCACATAAGTTTTATAAAGAGTTAAGCATTTTTCAAGTTTCGTTTTCCAGTAAGGTTTCAACTTCAGAATTTCTATCTTCCATAACAGGAAACTAGGTCTTATTTTTCACTCCACCTTTTTCTTATTTTCATTTCATACACACCTCTGTGAACGTGCAATAGTCTTTATCATAGAATAAAACCTTCATGTCTCTGCTAGAATTTTTTTTTATTACAAAAACCTGTCTTTTCTCAAGATTATTCTCATACAAAGAACCGTTAGGAATTTTAACTCGGAGAGAACACTTGCTTGACTTTGTTTTAATCTGGACTGTCTAGGCTTCTCAACGAGCTTTGGGCTAATGCACCCAAGCCAGTTGGCTTTAGGGCATTAGGTGTAGAGACACCCCAGCGGACTTAATTACTCAAGTTACCTAGGTCCAAAAACAAAAGACAATTTAGCTTGAAAATCATGATGATTCAATGCGAACGGAGATATAACCGGCAGTTCAGTTAATTTTTTGGATAAAAGACGTGTTTAGTGGGTTCGGTGTGTAATCATTCCAATCAAGTTCCAGATGGGTTATTTTTCAGACTTAGTTCCAATTAAGGCATCAATAACATTCCTTCATATTCACTTCACTTCATAAACTATTCTTGATATTACTTATTTCAGAACAAACCTATTTGATTCTCAGAAAATCATTTATCCATTTAAAAGTTTTTAGACATAATAGACTTGTCATCTAATTTCCAAAACTCACGATACGTGTAGTGTGATGTAAAGACGTATATCAGCTATAGTTAACTTCAAAGGAGAGTTATCTTTCAGGTTTTCAAAATCTAAAAATAAGATTTAGTTATTCTTATCTTATCAAACAAAACCGTCGAAATGTTGAATCTGAGTTCTCCCACTAGCTAACTTGACAAAAAAGTTTTTATGTTTTTAGAAAATTTTCTGATTTTTATGGATTTTATGGATTTTAGTATGCAGATGCAAAATATACATATGAATGCGAAGGTTAGAAATGCGTACCGAGCGTACCCCCAAACTTAAACTGGACAGTGTCCTCACTGTCATTGCATGAAGAGATCATTGAAGGGTCAAAATTGTCGGTTATCTATACACAAAATTTTTTGTTTTTGTTTTTAAAGAAAAGAAAAATAGTAAAAATGGAAAAGAATATCCACAAATATATACAAAATGGTATATACATACCCCCAAACTTATTTGGAACAGTGTCCACTGTTCTTGGCTGGATAACCGAAGTTTGGTGGTAGGCAGAGGAAGATTATGCAGGGTAAACCGGCTCCTGAAAGACCAGGAGCGCCTCAGTTGGTTCGGCGCTAAGGTACGGATTAAGTCGGTGTCTGTTTACTTTGAAAAATGAACCGTCCTTTGGATTCTCCAAATCCACTGCGCCATGCGGATACACATTCCGCACAAAGTATGGCCCTTTCCAGCGAGATCTGAGCTTACCTGGATAGAAATGTAGCCGGGTGTCGTAAAGCAGCACCTGTTGACCAGGTGTGAAAGTTTTGCGCAAAAGGTGTTTATCGTGAAACACCTTCGTCCGGTTCTTAACGACAACCGCGTTTTCATAAGCCTCATCCCTAAGCTCGCTCAATTCGTTCAACTGCAGCTTCCGATGGCTGCCCGCATCTTCGAGAGACAGATTCAGCTCTTTTATCGCCCAAAATGTGCGATGCTCTATTTCCACAGGGTGGTGGCAAGCCTTTCCGTAGACAAGCTGATAGGGAGACATGCCAAGATCGGTCTTATAAGCAATTCGAAATGCCCAAAGAGCATCAGTGAGTTTCAACGACCAATCCTTACGGTTCTTGGAAACCGTTTTCTCCAGTATCTGCTTGATTTGCCGATTTGAAACTTCGGCTTACCCACATGTTTGGGGGTGGTAGGGCGTAGATAGCTTATGATTAACGGAATATTTCTGCATCAAGGCCTTGAAAGTCTTATTGCAGAAATGAGTTCCATTGTCGCTAATGATCGCTCAGGGGTACCCAAACCGGGAGAAAATGTTTTCTTTAAGAAACCTAACGACAACCTTGTTGTCATTAGTTCGGCTGGGCACAGCCTCGACCCACTTAGAGACGTAATCAACAGCGAGAAGGATGTACAAGTTCCCAAAAGAGCTGGGAAACGACCCCATGAAATCTATCCCCTAAACGTCGAAAATCTCCACAACCAAGATTCGTTGGAGAGGCATCTCGTTCCTCCTGGATATCCGGCCCAAGTGTTGGCACCTGGAGAAAGTCTTGCAGTAGTCATGAGCATTTTTGAAGAGTTGTGGCCAGTAGAAACCACACTGCAAGATATTCTCAGCTGTCTTTCTGGGGCCAAAATGCCCGCCACATGCTTGATCGTGGCAAAATGATAGCACACTCTTGAATTCATCATCATGGACACACTGACGAATAATCTGGTTGGGACAATACTTGAACAGATAGGGTTCATCCCAGTAAAAGTGTTTTACTTGGGATAAGAATCGAAGTCTGTCCTGACGTGACCATTCAGTCGGTAGTAATCCTGTGGCCAAATAGTTCACAATATCTGCGAACCAGGGTTCGCAAGATACTGTCAAGAGCTGTTCATCCGGAAAAACGTCGTTGATCGGAATTTGAAGCGACAGCGAAGAAGGAAGTCGTGAGAGATGGTCGGCGACTACGTTCTCACATCCTCTTTTGTCCTTGATGACAAGGTCAAACTCTTGAAGCAAGAGGATCCAACGTATTAACCGAGATTTTGCATCTTTCTTCGCAAAAAGAAGGCTCAGAGCAGAATGGTTTGTATAGACGATGACTGGAGAGTCGATGAGGTAGGGCCTGAACTTTTCTAAAGCAAATACAACAGCCAAGAATTCCTTCTCATTTGTTGTGTAATTCAGTTGGGCGTCGTTCAGGGTTCGGCTGGCATAATAGATTACGTGCGGCATCTTGTTGATGTGTTGTCCAAAGAAAGCACCGATGGCAAAGTCGGATGCATCGCACATAATCTCAAATGGGTGCGTCCAGTCAGGAGAAGAAAGAGCAGGAGCAGAAGTGAGTGAGCTTTTTATTGACTCGAACGCAGTCACACAGCTCGAGTTGAAGTCGAATGGCATGTCCTTGGCCAGCAAAAGAGTCAAGGGCCTAGCAATCTTGCTAAAGTCCTTGATGTACCGTCTATAGAAACCGGCATGGCCAAGGAAGGCTCGGATGTCTCTGACGCATCTGGGAGGAGGGAGATTTGAAATGACCTCAATCTTCGCTTTGTCAACCTCTATGCCATTTTGCGAAATGATATGTCCTAAGACAATACCTTCGCGCACTATGAAGTGGCACTTCTCCCAGTTCAAAGTGAGGTTCTTGTCCTTACATCGGGTAAGGACAGCGTCGAGATGCAACAAACACACATTAAAGGAATCGCCGAAGATGGAGAAATCGTCCATGAAGATCTCTAAGAATTTTTCCACCATGTCTGAGAAGATTCCCATCATACATCGCTGGAAGGTAGCGGGTGCATTGCATAACCCAAAGGGCATGCGACGATATGTAAACGTGCCGAAAGGACAAGTGAATGTGGTCTTGTCCTGGTCTTTTTCGGCGATGGGAATCTGATTATAGCCGGAGTAGCCATCAAGAAAGCAGTAGTACTCGTGACCGGCCAATCGTTCAAGCATCTGGTCAATGAAAGGTAGTGGAAAGTGGTCCTTCCGCGTTGCGGCGTTGAGTTTTCTGTAATCGATGCATACTCGCCACCCAGTCTGGGTGCGAGTAGGGATTAACTCGTTTGCCTCGTTGGTTATGACCGTTATACCTGATTTCTTGGGGACAACGTGAATGGGGCTAACCCACTGGCTATCAGAGATAGGGTAAATGATACCACTATCCAGACATTTTACGATCTCCTTTTTTACAGCCTCCTTCATGACTGGGTTGAGTCGTCTTTGTGGATCCCTGGCTGGTTTGGCATCATCCATCAGATGAATGTGATGTTCAACGATCAGGGGACTAATCCCCTTGATGTCCGCCATTGACCAGCCAAAAGCTTGCCTATTGCTTTGCAAGACCGCAAGAAGGGTTTTCTCTTCCTCTGGAGCTAGAGAAGCCGAGATGATAACATGGAGGGTTTCGTTCTCACCCAAGTAAGCGTACTTAAGGTGAGATGTCAAAGGCTTGAGTTCGAGCGTTGGAGGTGAAACGATTGAAGGCAAGATTGGTGAAAAGGTCTCGAATTCAAAGGATTCCAGCAAAGGTTCAAAACGAGTGTAAGCGACCGAGTCGGATGGTTCAGATAACTCATCCGGAAATTCGAAGGATTCAAACTCAGGTGGTGAGTGGCTAATCGTTCGAGAAAGTGAAACACTCGTAGTCATTATCGGGTGCAGAAACAGCAGCAGGTTCGAAGAGGAACGCACTAGTGGCGTTAAGGTTATCGTGATCGAACAAAAACTCCTCGAATTCACACTCCTCCGGGGTGATCTCCTGGATTGAGCAAACGTCTAGTATATGAGCATTAGGTTCGGAGGGATGATTCCCCAACCTAAAAATGTTGAGTTCAATTGTCGTGTTTCCAAATGATAGGTTCATCGAACCATTTCGACAATTGATCACAGCATTTGAGGTTGCAAGGAATGGGCGACCGAGTATCACCGGAATTTGATTCCGGGGGTTAGGTACAGGCTGTGTGTCCAAAACAATGAAGTCAACAGGGAATATGAATTCCTCGACCTTGATTAACACATCCTCTAGCTTACCCCTAGGATGGGTGATTGATCGGTCGGCCATTTGGAGAGTACAGTGTGTGGGTTTCAGCTCTCTTACACCTAGTTGCTCATATACTGAGTACGGAAGCAGGTTAACACTGGCGCCATGATCTAAAAGTGTGCGGTTGATGTTTTTATCCCCAATGGTAATAGAAATCGTAGGACAGCCAGGGTCCTTCCGTTTTTGAGGTAAAGATTGGGTAAGAGCATCACTCACAGCACTAGCCAAGAAAACTTTCTTGGGTACCTGAGATTTCCTCTTTTTCGTGCACAAGTCCTTTAAGATTTTCGCGTAAGACGGGACTTGTTGGACAATATCTAAAAGGGGAATGTTGATGTTAACCTGCTTAAACAACTCCAGAATCTTCTCCATTTGTGGATTTTGTTTATTGGACCTCAACTGGTTTGGAAATGAAACGTTTTCAAAATTGGTTGAGTCCAATGCTTGTGGAGGAGATTGTGGAGTTGGAACGGATCCCAGAGCTGGTGTTTTCATGGAGTGAGAAGTGGGTCCGTTCAGAGCAGCAGAAGAAGAAGAGCCTTTTCACGAATAGAGAATAGGCTCAGAAGACGAAGAAGAAGAAGAAGCGGCCGGGGTGTCATTATCCTCAATTGTTGTACCGATATTGTTGTGCAGCATCCTTCCAGATCTCAATGTAGTCACGGCACTCACATTATGGTTCTGTTGTTCAAGAGAAACATGTATATTATGTGGGTGACCGGGATTTGGGAGTGGTTGAGATGGAAGCTTCCCCTTTTCTCGCTCGCTTAACGCCGCATTCAGCTGTGCAATCTGGGCTTCGATGGTCTTGATGCTTTGCCCGTGTGCAGCAGTGTGTTGCACCAAAGACTGAATAGACGACTGGATGTTTGCGGTGGATTGGGTCGATTGTTTAACGAACGCCTCCAGACTTCGTTCGAGCGAGGAAACCTTATCGTTATTTGACGGAACAAAGTTATTTTGGGGAAAAGAATTGTTGGGTGCAAAGTTGTTCGTCTGATTTTGAAAAGGTTGGGGTTGGAAGGGCTGCTGAAACTGATGTTGAGTTTGTTGTTGCGCTTGTTTTTGTGGAGGAGGGGGCCTCTGGAAATTGTTGCCTTGGAATTGATGCTGATTCTGATTCCAGGCGAAATTGGGGTGGTTCCTCCAGCCGGGATTGTAGGTGGAAGAGTATGGATCATTTCTCGGTCTTTGCTGAAATGCAGCATTAACCTGATCCTGTCCTTGAGATGGTGGATTGTAAGGACACTCTTCGGTTAAGTGAGAAGGATCGGAACAACAAGCACAAATGGTACGAAGGGGAAGAACAGGGGCAGGAGATGAAAATTTGCTCTCTATCGCTTCAAGTTTTCTCGTTATTGCAGCCATTTCAGCTTTCATCGCAATAGAGACATCAAGTTGGTGAATGCCTACCCTAGACTGACCAGTAGAAGTGGAGGAAGAAGAAGAAGAAGTTGGTCTGGTGCTCTCCCATTGAAGCGTTTGTTCCGCAAGGTCGTCGAAAAATTGCCACGCTTCCTCGTCAGATTTCGATAGGAAGTGGCCCTGACAAATGGTTTCCAACAACTGCTTGGTTGCAGGGTTCAGGCCCTCGTATAAGGTTTGGCAAAGTTTCCATTTCTCAATACCATGGTGAGGGCACTGAACAAGAAGGTCTTTATATCGGTCAAAGCACTTCCAAAAGGGTTCAGTAGGAAGCTGAGAGAATTGGTTGATTTCGTTACGGATCCTCGTGGTTTTATGATTCGGATAGAATTTCTTGAGAAACACTTTCACAAACTCATCCCAACTGGTTATGGAGTGGGAAGCAGTGCTATACAGCCACTTTTCAGCAAGATCGCATAAAGTGAACGGAATGACCCGTATCCGTATAGCATCGTCCGACAGCTGAGTCGTTTTCATCATGGTACAAACATTTTGAAACTTGTTGATGAAGATATAGGCATCTTCAGATTCAAGCCCATGAAATTTCGGAAGCATGTTAATGAAGTGGGGCTTAATTTCAAAATTATCCCCATTGGTCGGTGGAAGGGAAAGACATGTGGGAAGTGCAGAGCGGGTGGGATAGAAATGATCCTGGAGCGCGATTCGCTGTGGCACTACGACAGGCGGTGGTGGTGGGTTATTCGCATCCATAGGAGGTCGAATCAATCCCGGGGGAGTTGAAGGGATGTCTGGATTAAATCCTGACATCACGGAATAAGAGGTTGGTGATGGTGAAGGTGAGGATGTATGAACAGAATTCCGGTCAACGTCGGAGTTGGCCAGCAAAGGTAAGGGTGAAAGAGGCGTGGACGGAGTTTCGACGTTTGAGTCGATCACGTAGTCGGTAGCGACTAACGTAACACGGACTAGGCGGGCGCTAGTGTCCCGAGTCCAAGCGAACATACACTAAACGAGTTTAGTATAGTCAAAATGGAGAAGGTGAGGGTAAGAAAACGTCAATGGAAAAATACGATGGGTGGTGGGTGAAAAAATGGGATTTTGGCGACAAAGGGCAAGTTTTTATAAAAGTTTTTGGTTTTTTGTGTTTTTTTTTCTTTTAAGAAAGAGCTTTACAGAAATATGTATGGGCTTACGGCTTCAAACAATCACAGATAAAATATGCACAATCACACCTAGATCTAGGATCACCTAGGTCAGCTAGACAGCTCCTAACTGTTCCAAAAGGCTAGAAATAGGACTTCAAACCGCCTCTTCTCCGCCAATTGCGGCCAGGTAAGTGCCAGGTAAGTGGGAGGCTCCCCACTACGTAAGTAGTGGTCCTAATTAAGTAACCACTTGCCTTGGACACACTTGCCTAGACACCGCAAAGTCAGGATAGGATAAACGACCGATGCCTGTAACTAGTCCTCTGTCCTATTGAGCGCGAAGTCTTTAGGGCTGAGTCTAGTATTGTTTAATTAAACAATGGTCAATGCATATGCTTTTTGTGATTTCTGGGGTCCTGGGAAGGGTGATGAAATCCCCACCCAATCTGGATTGGTTTCAAGCCCCTTAAAGTCCGATTAAAATATGCAAAGCAGTAACAATCAACTGCAATCAATTTTTTTATTTTTTAGCGCGGCGCAAAGAATCCTGCAAAAAAACTGTTTATTGGAAGGGGAAGAGAGTTTGCGCAAAGAATGCTGCAGAAAACACAGTTCGGTGGAGTTCAGAGGAGTGGGGAAGAGGTTAGAGATACTTACAGAAAAATTGAGACCCTCAAGTCAACAACAAGCCGCGGTTCCGCGGCCAACGCACGCTTATGCCGCGGTTCCGCGGCTTAAAGTCGGAGTTGGACCTTCAAATTTCTGGTCTGTACTGGTTTGGGTGTCCTCTTCTTTTCTGGAGCTCCTGAATCTTGATTTGCTCACTGGATCTGCTCCAGAATTTTACAGTAGACCGTTGGCACCGTCTTGATCCGTCGCGGTGTAGCCGCGAGATATGGGTCTAACTTCCCACGTCTTTGGCACTGAACTCGACCTTCTTTTTATCCTGCACACTTGCACAAAAACTAATAAAAAATAACAAGATGATTTATTTACAATGTATATATATTTTTTTGTTTTGTTTTTCGGTTAGATTTATATTCACAAATTAACCCGAAATTACACAAAGAAATAAACTACCGTCTTCCTGGCAACGACGCCATTTGATTGAGAGAGTTTTTGCGTGCTTAGTTAATTACCGCAATCAAGACGGTTTCGCTTGTAGCTAGCCAGTTGAGTACGGGTCGTCCGCAGGGAGATGGGAATCTTTTTCTATGTGCTTTAACGAGTTAAGTCCAAATGTCCAGGTTTGTTTTGAGATTAACTATGTGCTAAAATGATATATAAAGAGAGCTTGTTAGGGTTAGGATTAGGTTAGTTTGAGTTAGGAGTCGCTCACCTCTTTCGTTGCCACTCTTAATATCGGTGTTACGGTAATCTGCAACAACGGGGATTAGCACGACTAGGAAGGAACTTGCGAGTATAAGCCAGGCTTTCCAACGCTTAAGTTCTTCCTTTTGGTGCTTGTCCGTCTGTTCTTGGCTCTTAGCCTTAACCTCCGGTTAATTCAACCACAACCGGTCTCACTAAGGAATCACCGCTATCATGTAGGATAGGGTGCCGTAGGGAGCGGATTGTAGTCCAATTAACGGGAGTTCGAATTAAGATGTTGGGCAAGGAAAGAGTGAGAGAGATTTCCTTCTCTCAAACTTTCCTTATCCTGCCCTAACAAGTAAGAAAACTACTCACCCATTACAAGAAAAAGGAAAATAAAACAAAGGAGGAAGATAGAAAGAAAGAGATTAGAAGATTACAACTAGCTATTTGAGACTTTATCTTGGTAAGGATCAAGCTTAAGCATCATTGTTGTTAAGGATAAAGAAAAAGAGAACAAGAAAAAAACAAACAACAAATAACAACAACTAGATTAGCAAATGAAAAATACAAGAAATTATCATTAACAACATAACAAGACAAGCATGGTAACAAAAAGAACTCTTTTATTCATCCTTTACTCATAAAAAGCTCACTACAAAGTTTTAATGGAGAAAAGATGAAAAGAGGAAGAAGAACTACAAAACATATCCTAAATTTTACACAAGAATAAGCACACTTCACTTGGCATTGTTCTGGGCTATTTATAGGCAGGAAACTGAAAACCTAGGGCAACATTCAGAACCAAAATGGAATGGCCAAACTGCCCCAAAAAAGTCTTCATCTGATGAGCCCGTACGGCCGCGGATCCGCGGCCTAGACCCCATGTTGGCCGCGGATCCGCGGCCATATAGAGGAGTTAGGTCATGTACTTTGTGGGTTTATCTGGTTTGTTCTTTCCTTCAGTTTGGTATATGTCGTTTCTCATAATCTCTTCATAATTATTCCAGAATTTCAGCAGATCAAGAGGTGATGTGATGTGGATCTTTTGTCATGATTTTTCTTGAGCTCCGCGTAGATATGTTGGATCTTGTGTTGACATTAAGCTTTGTGCATGAAAATGACATCGATTTGCCATTTTGTCCCTTAAACTGGTGTGCGGCAACATACGGATAGAGAGCGGAGACCTGTGTTTTATCTATGGTTGGCAGTAATCCGGAATTTATCGTGCTTTTCCATGAATTTCACTGTTTGGAGCTGAGAACCTATATCCTGCAATTAACTAGCAAACACAGCTCAAGAGTACCTATGGATAAGCAATGTGATAAAAATTAGGAGGTATAAAAATGCAGAATTCTGATATGAACACCTGGGTAGTCCATGAGTACATCTTTCAATGTTCCTAGTCGTGGGAATATCGAGACATAGCATTAATATTCCAGAGTAGACTAGCGTATATCTTCTCGACCCATGTGATGGGCGATGGATGATCCCATATCCATTTGTGTTTGACATCAGAGATGGTATAGGGTGCTCAGTGGAGACTGGGTACACTGAACGAACTCACCGAGAACTTCTAGATGGTATTATACCTCACGTCAGATAGAAGTTCTCTGGTGACACTGGTGCAGGTTAGTCTGCAGACCCGAGATCGTCATAGATTCTTGTGTGGCTCCCACTGTGATTTGATTTCCACCCTACTATGGCTCTACTGAGTCGTGCAAACATGTGGTTTTTGGGTACAGTCCCGAGTCATATGGAGGCAATGAGCGATAGGAGGGGATTTGTTTCTCCCGGTATTGGGGGTTGATATTGCGCTATGCTCGATTGGCCATAACTGAAATCCCTGGCCAGGGTAGATGTGATTTACTGGTAAGTGTTATCAGTAGTTTCATGACCGTTATGGACCTTACATCGGTATGACTTATCAAGCTACTGGGGTCTGACGTTTACCACCCCTAGGCGAGATATGCGACATATTAGACGAACAGACCGGACTGTGCGGTAAGTGTTACTGATTGGATTCGTAGGAGTGTGAGCAGGCTTGCTTATTGATCTTTTGATCGCTCAATACCTGGGTGGCCGTTACGTTTAGCAGACCGTTTGCGGCTTGTGGGTGACTGATATGATCACCACCTACTGCCGGCGTATTGACGAGTCTTTAGAGTCCTACACAGAGGTTTCCTGGCTCAAGCGAAACGAAATAGGAGCACGTATGTGATATGTACGGGACCGAGAATAATATGAGTATATGATACCGAATTCTATTCTCACGATTTGTATCATCGGTTTGTTATATGCGATATAGCCGGGTTACCGATTCAAGAGTTGATTCGATATATTGATACACTAGATATTAGTCGGTTATATGCGATATGACCGGATCATTAAATCAAGTGTTGATTTAATGATTGAATGTATAATTATATATTTGATATATTACTTTATATTAACTAGTATTGATTCACTTAAGATTGCTTTTCTCACTTGATGTGCACATAATGTATATGTGATATATGTTTGTGTACATGATTGTATCATACTTGATGATACATGCAAACTTGGGTGTGTGTATGACTTACACCATATTTAAGATAATGGTTAAGGTTTATATTTATTTTGTAATTCAAAATTAGTGAGCACTTTGTCATGCTTGAAGCTTCATGAAGCTTGAATCATCCATTGACCAAGTCCACTTACTTTGTCTTACTAAAGATATTTATTAACCAAAACATTAGCTTAAACCATGGTTTAGTCTTTACAAAGGTTAGTGGATGATACTAACTCACCCATGGTTGCATAATTATGATTATTCTTTTCTCATTATTCATTCTTACTTCTTCTTCTTTATCCAAAAGGAAAAGCTTTCTAGGTTTTTTCTAAGTGGTGAATACAAGTGAGAAACCAAAATCTAAAATGAACCCACTTCCTATTTCATCATCCTTTACTACTTTCCATTTAGTTTAGGGTGTTTTCTTCACAAAAGTTCATCACCTATTAAAGAGGTAGCTTGAGTTTGAGTCACCTCGACATAGATCATCTTCGGCCTCGAAGACTACTAGCTAGTTTGTTCATTTCTCCGAGGAAACCATCACTAGAGTCCAGGAGTTCGATGATCGCAGCGAAGGGACGTCAACACGGAGCTTTAGAAGTGAGGGACCGGATCTACAAAGGTTGTATTTTTGTTCACTTCTCATTGTGATGATAGATTACATGTTTTGTTACCCTAGTTTTCTAGTACGATTCGTAGTTTGATTGCTTAGCACCCCTTAAAATTCTTGTTGTGGCATGCGTGATGCTTGCAAACCCTAGGCTAGGTGCTAAGGAATCCTAACATGCGGGACATGGAGAAAGAGCTACTGGACTCTTGGGACTGATACATAGTGATGTATGCGGTCCTATGTCTACACATGCCAAAAATGGTTCCTCGTACTTTATTACATTCACCGATGATCTCTCAAGATTCAGATATGTGTTCCTGTTGAAACACAAATCTGAAGATTTTGAGAAATTCAAGGAATACAAGAGCGAAGTAAAGAACCAGGCGGGTAAAAGTATTAAAATCCTTCGATCTGATCGAGGAGGAGAATACTTAATCACGGAATTCCGAGATTATCTAAAAGAGAATGGGATTCTCTCTCAGCTTACTCCTCCCTATACACCATAACACAATGAAGTATCGGAGCTGGAGAATCGCACCCTATTAGATATGGTGCGCTCTATGATGAGTGTTGCTGAGTTATCTATTTTCTTTTGGAGTTATGCACTTGAGACAGATGTAGACATATTGAATAGGGTTCCTACCAAATCCGTGCTTACCACTCCATATGAGACATGGGAGGGGAAGAGACAATGTCTTAATTTTATTAAGATATGGGGTTGTTCGGCTTATGTTAAAAAGCAAAATCGGAACTAGCTCGAGGCAATGTCTGTTCTATGTAAGTTTGGTTGGTATCACAAACATTAGCGAGGGTATATCTTCTACCACACCGAGGAACAAAAGGTGTTTGTTGCTCAACATACCACCTTTTTAGAAAAGAAATTTCTTGTAAAAGAAATTAGTGGTAATGAGGTAGAGTTGGAAGAAGTTCCAGATACACAAACTACTTTGGTAGAACCGAAGGATTCTATAGTCCCCGATGAACCTCATCCACTCCGCAGATCTAGTAGGGTTTCTCACCCACCTGAGAGATACTATGGTTTTCTCATAGACGGTGGGAGCGAGGATTTCAACATGGAAGATGATGACCCAACTAGTTTCAAGCAGGCCATCACAAGTGGAGACTCTGTGAAATGGCTGGATGCTATGCGATCTAAGATAGAATCCATGTACATCAACAAAGTATGGACTTTAGAAGTTTCTCCTGAAGGGCTAAACCTATTGGGAGCAAGTGGATCTTTAAGAAGAAAATTGGTGTAGATGGAAAGGTTGTGACCTTCAAAGCTTGACTTGTAGCAAAAGGTTTTCGTCAACAACGAGGTGTCGATTATGATGAAACCATTTCTCCAGTGGCTATGCTTAAGTCTATAAGGACCCTACTTACCATTGCTGCATACCATGATTATGAAATCTGGCAGATGGACGTCAAGAACGCTTTTCTAAATGGTGATTTAGAAGAGAGCGTGTATATGACATGGCCAGAGGGCTTCGTAGACAGTGGGAGCAGTGGAAAGGTGTGCAAGCTGCTTAAATCAATTTATGGATTAAAACAGGCATCGCAGAGCTGGAACATCTGTTTTGATGTAGCAGTCAAAAAGTTTGACTTCATCAAAAACATAGATGAACTATGTATATATAAAAAGGTTGTAAAGAGTAAAGTTGTCTTCCTCGTATTGTACGTCGATGACATACTCTTGATAGGAAATGATGTTCCTATATCGTACTCGGTCAAACTCTTCCTATCTCAAAAGTTCTCCATAAAACATCTGGGTGATGCCTCTTACATCCTGGGGATAAAGATCTATAGAGATGGATCTAAAAGGATGTTGGGATTGTCCCAATCCAGGTACATAGACACCATACTAATGAGGTTTAGTATGGAAGATTCTAAGCGTGGTAATTTACTCTCTTGATCAGGAATCGCTTTCTCCAAAGAGATGTCTCCCAAGACTGATTTGGAGAGGGCTCGCATGAATGTGATGCCCCATGCTTCTGCAGTTGGGTCTATCATGTACGCGATGTTATGCACCAGACCGGATGTAGCTTACGCACTTAGTGCGGTAAGTAGGTATCAATCAGACCCAGGGAAGAAGTACTGGATTGCTGTGAAGAACATTCTTAAGTACTTGAGAAGGAATAAAGAGATGTTCTTGGTGTATGGTAACGGAGAACTCCAGGTGGAGTCCTTTACCGATTCGAGCTTCCAAGATGATAAGGACGTCAGTAAGTTTGTCTCGGGTTTTGTCTTCACCCTCAACGGTGGGGCGGTATGTTGAAAGAGTTCCAAGTAAGATACCGTAGCAGACTCAACGATGGAGGCCGAATACATCGCTGCCAACGATGCTGCCAAAGAGGCTGTTTGGATAAAGAAGTTTATTGCTGAACTTGGTGTGGTTCCATCCATTAAGAATCCAATACCTTTGTATTGTGATAACAATGGAGCTGTGGCTTTAACCAAGGAACCCCGGTCCCATCAGCGATCCAGACATATTCTTAGACGGTATCACCTGATCCGGGAGATAGTTGATCTCCACGAGATCGAGATCAAGAGAGTAGACACGAAGGACAACACAGTAGATCCACTCATGAAGGCCTTTCCTCAGACATAGTTTGAGAGACTTTTTAGGATGTTGGGTATGCGATACTACAACAACTGGCCTTAGTGCAAGTGGGAGATTAAGTGACCATGTTGTGATAATCTAGGAAGTCTAGGTTAAAGGACTAGGGACGCAATAAGCGTACTTATGTCATTTGTTGAAAAATATTCTTATTTTATCATATGAGCTAAAAACACATATAAATCAACTTCACGCAAGTCAACAAAGGCGATTATCCATTGATTTTCGCCATTTTCATTTGTATGATAATAGTTAGGAGGAATATGCGTTTGGATATGTCTCTTTCTTCCACCCTCACCAAGAAAGTGTTTCAAACATGTTAAAATTCCTAATGGTCATTTGATTGGAAATAATCTTAGTCTCCAATAGACAATTTGTCTGTGTTAGGAATATGTATGCCCTAGAGTCCATTATTGTATATTATAGTGGATGCTTAGACTTATATATAGAGGACTTTCTTGCTCGATATGATAGTATACTATCTGGTTGCTCATTATCTTAACATGTAAACTTGTTTTAGTTTATTATTTTATTGATACATGTTGATAAAGACCTTCGGATGTTGGCTTGACTACCAGGAATATGATGCAGATCATACTAGTGGGGCTTGGGTAGTCCGCAAGCACATCCTTTAACCGTTCCTAGTCAAGCGAGTATCGAGACAGGGCATCGATATTCCACAGTAGACTGGTGTGTACGTTTCTTGACCCTGTATGGGGCGATGGTTGATCCCACATCCATTGGTGTTTGACATCAAAGATTTTACACATGTGTTCATTAGAGAATGGGTACACTGAACAGGACTCGCTGAGAACTCCTAGTTGGTATTATACCTATCGTCAGATAGCAGTTCTCTGGTGACACTTGTACATGTTAGTCTGTAGACCTGAGATCGTCATAGAGTCTTGTGTGGTTCCCACCGTGCAAACAGGTATGGATTTTAGGTACATTTGTACCTGTTTGATTTCCTCCCTACCACGGCTAAAAAGAGTCATGCAAACAGGTGGATTTTAGGTACAGTCCCGAGTCACATGGAGGCAGTGAGCGATAGGAGGGGTTTCGTCTCTCCCGGTATTAGGTTTTGATGTTGGGATATACTCGATTGGTTATAACAACAAGTCCCTGTCCAGGGTTGATGATATTTACTGGTAAGTGCTATCAGTAGTTTCTCAAAAGGTTATAGGCCATATATCGGCATGACTTATCAAGTTATTAGGGTCTGACGATTCCACCCTCAGACTCGATATGCGACATATCAGACGAAGAGACCGGACTGTACGTTAAGTGTTGCTTATAGCCTCTACGGGAGTTGGGACAAGTTTGCTTGTTGATCTTCTATTCGTTCAATATCTGGGTAGCCGTTACGTCCAGCTAGTACCGCTGACGGGTTGTGGGTATCTGATGTGATCATTACCTACTTCTGGTATATTGACGAGTCTTTAGAGTTCCACATAGTGGTTTCCTAGATCAAGCGAAATGAAGTAGGGCATGTATGGAGATATGTATGGGAGCTTGATTAAATACGAATATATGATATCGTATTCTTATCTTGTGATATTTGATATCAGCCAGATAATATATGATAGAACCGAATTATTGAATCAAGTGTTGATTCAATGATTTGATTAATATGTGTGTGTGTGTGTGTGTGTGTGTGTGTGTGTGTGTGTGTGTGTGTTTATATTTGATATTGGCTGGTTATATATGATAAAACCAGATTATTGAATCAAGTGTTGATTTAATAACTAATATTGAATATTAGCCGGTTATATGTGATATAACTAGATAATTGAATCAAGTGTTGATTTAATGTTTTGATACACACACACACATATATACATTTATATGTATATATGATATTAGTCGGTTATATATGATATAACCGGATTATTGAATCAAGTGTTGATTTAATAATTTGATATATATTTATATATTTGGTGTGTGTGTGTATATATATATATATATAAACTAATATTAAGCTCACTTAAGATTTTCTTCTCTTTATATATATTTATATATATGTGATATATATATTTATATATGAATTTGCATTTGTATCATGGTTGATGATACGAGTGACTAGGATGTGTGAGAATCACATAGAGAAAAGATTATGATAAACATTTTAAAATAAAAAGAAATGAAGAATGAGTTATTTTCTTTAGTGGCTTGTAGAAGCTTTGAGAAGCCATGACTAATCTTCAAGTCTTGTTTTATTCAAAGATATTTATCATACACAATCTTATCTCTTGGCTCATGGTTCACAACTCATCAAAGTTCATCCTCATCTTCTTCTTCAGAATTTTCTTGAGTTGAGAAAAGAAAACAGAAAAATATTTTAAGTGAGCAAATCTCCTACTTCATCAAGCTACACTTATCTGGCCCATTAGTTTAGGTTGTTAACTTCACTAATACATTGATTAGTGAAGTGTGAGCTTGAGTGAGAGAGACTTCAAGGTGGATCATCTTCGGCAAAGAAGACAACAAGAAAGCTCAATCCTTTCTTTAAGTGGAGCCTTAAGAAGAGTTCTAGGGACTACTACCTAGAGATTTAGAAGCGAAGAACTAGATTACAAAGGTTGTAGACTTTTAACTGTTAGGAATATGTATGCCCTAGAGGCCATTATTATATGATATAGTGGATGCTTGGACATATATATAGAGGAATTTCTTGCTCGACATGATAGTATGCTATCTGGTTGCTCTTTATCGTAACATGTACACTAGTATTATTATACTGTCTCTCTGATACATGTTGATAAAGCCCTTAGGATATTGGCTTGACTACCATGACTATGATGCAGATCATACTAGTGAGGCTTGGGTAGTACGCAAGTACATCCTTTAACCGTTCCTAGTTGAGAGAGTATCGAGACAGGGCATCGATATTCCAAAGTAGACTAGTGTGTACATTTCTTGACTCTGTATGGGGCGATGGTTGATCCCACATCCATTGGTGTTTGACATCAAACATTGTACACAGGTGCTCATTAGAGAATGGGTACACTGAATAGGACTCGCCGAGAACTCCTAGTTGGTATTATACTTATCGTCAGATAGCAGTTCTCTGGTGACACTTGTACATGTTAGTCTGTAGGCCCGAGATCGTAATAGAGTCTTGTGTGGTTCCCACTGTGCTTTGATTTCCTCCCTACCCCAGCTCAAAGGAGTCGTGCAAATAGGTGGATTTTGGGTACAGTTGTTTCATGATTTAAAATCAGGAAAACTTATCGAGGTGCTAGCACGTGACCAGCGGTCATGTGTTGACACGTGACATTTAAAAGCAGCGGCAAAAGGAAGATTCGCTCCCTATTTAAATCAAAGAAAAGGCTCCAGAAAAGGTCACATGCTCTCACATGACCGGGGGTCACGTGTTGGCACGTGACGGCTGAGCAGCGGCTAGAGAACAGAGCGCAAAAGGAGAAGAAAGGCCCGTTCTAGGGGTCACGTGCCTACACGTGACCATGGGTCACGTGGCCATACGTGACCGGCTTTCAAAGTCTCTTTATTTAACAGAATTATATTCCGAAAGCATTCAAATCTTTCCAAAAGAGAATGATTATTTGGAATCGTTGGATTAAAGATCTAAGGGTGATTAAATATCACCAATTTATGGAAAAATATCAGACTTGGAAAGATTTCCCCTTAAATCTAACCGAAATAACAAAGAGATATCTTTGGATTTAAAATCCAATGGTGAATAAAATTCACCTAATAATCCAAAGGTCCAGATGAATGATAAATATAAATCAAATCTCTCAATAAACAAATCAAATCTTTCAATTGAAGATTCACTAAAACTGATTGATTTTCTTACTTCTTCTATAAATAGGAGCCAAGAAAAAAGCAGAGAGAGAAGCATACAGAAGGAGAGACATATACAAAAAGAGATAGACAAAGACATACAGAAAAAAAGAGAGCCTTGAGATTTTGGGAAGAATTGGATTCTCTGCAAAAGAAAACCTTATGTAAGAAGGGAGAGGCTTAAAAAAGGAGAATTTAATTCTCAAAGAGTTTAACTCTTATACAAAAAGAAGAACTTAGTTCTTTCTCTAGCAGAGGATCTGCAAAGTGCACATCTCCCCATGAATTGAGAATTTAATTCTCATTGGATTGAGATCCTGCCATGCAGATCCAAAGCATAGAAGGGCAATGGAAGTTTGGGAATTTAATTCTCACAGAATTATAGGAATTTAATTCCTTTGGGATGAAATTAGGGTTTAACCCTATGATTATGGGAATTTAATTCCTTCAAAATGGACAGAACCAGGGTTTAACCATAATTAAGAACTTAATCCTATTAAAATAACAGGAATTTAATTCCCTTTTAACCCTATGATAGAATTTAGTTCTTCACATCTATGAGGAATTTAATTCCTACAGAAAAGAAATCAGGGTTTAATCCTATCTAAGAATATAATTCTTCAGGAGAAAACAAGAATTTAATTACTCTAAAGTTTATTGCTAGGGTTTAACCCTATGAAGAATTTAATTCTTAAAAAGATAAACACATCTTCAAACAGGCAAAGAAACAGGGTCACGTGCTACCACGTGACCCCTATAAAGTTCCACAGAGAAGGGCTTAGAGGAAACGCCTCATGTGCCCCACGTGACCCCTTGGCAGAAGCTCTAACGGACAAACATTTAAATGCCCATCACGTGATAGCACGTGATGCTCCAAAGTATGCAATACTTCTGGCAGAATAAAATGAATTGAGGGCGCTCTCACGTGCTACCACGTGACCCCTCTTCCTCAGTGTTTAACACTAAAGTTGAAACCTCTATATCCAGTGTCCAACATTGATTTTCTTAGTGTTTAAACACTAATTTGGAAAACTCTATTTACAGTGTTTAACACTGACTTTCTTAGTGTTGAACACCGACTTGGAAGACCCTGTTTCAATTGTTTAACACTGATCTGCCTTACTGTTAAACACTAATTTGAAATCTCCATTGTCAGTGTTTAACACTGATTTGCTTTAGGGTATAAACACTAATTTGAAAGTCCTGTTGCTAGTGTTTAACACTAACCATCTTTTAGTGTTAAACACTAACTTGTCAATCTCATTCCCAGTGTTCAACACTGTTTGTCTCTAGTGTTCAACACTAGCTTCAGCCCAATTGGCTAAGTTTCTAGAGGCAAAGGCTCTCCTTCAATGGACCAACAGAGGGCCCATATCCTAAACATGATGGGACTTAGCCCAAGCTGGCCATAAGTCCTCAATTCAGACTTAACTGAGCCAATGGGCTCATAATATAATTAATTGGTCTTGGTTCCAAATTGGGGCAAAGATTATTTAATCTACTTCGGTTTAAGGATACATCTCTTCACTCCTTTGATACTTGGCGTTGTAATTCCTCAACGTCTTCAAAGAGGTGACGGGTCCCGATGACCACATATTGATACGGACTGTGGGGTCCTTAAACTCATGGACTATGTGGTCCTTAACCTTGACCGGGATGTCTTAAAACTAATTACAGACTGTGGGGTCTTTAAACTCATGGACTATGAGGTCCTTAACCTTGACCGTGATGTCTTAAAACTAATACCGGACTGTGGAGTCCTTAAATCCATGGACTATAAGGTCCTTAACCTTGACCGTGATGTCTTAAAACTAACATTGGACTGTGGAGTCCTTAAATCCATGGACTACGACGTCCTTAACCTTGACCGCAACGTCTTAAAACTAACACTGGACTGCAATGTCCTTAAACTACCTATCGACCGCAATGTCACTAAACTAAACAACAGGGCTCCCTTAATTGCTCTCTTGTTGGATATAAACGATCCAGTTAAGTCGATCTTGGTCTAAAACTAGACTAACGTATCCTTAACAAACGTTTAAGTCGATCTTAGTCTCAAACGAGACTAACGTATCCTTAAACCCAAACCCCCAAACCCAAATCTAAGATAATACGGATTTGGACTAGTCCACGCCCTACGGGCGACGACATAACTCAGTCTCCGTATACAATCCACGGGCAACCAAACACAAAACATACACCCACGACACGAAGTGATCATCTGGAGAAGGAGAAAGTTGCTACCGCGATGCGGTAGCGTAATTAACTGCAGGGGCTTGCGCCTACAGGGAAGAGCGTCCCCACAATCAAAAACCCTTCACGCGAGGGGGAATCTGACGAAGTCTGCTACATCGGACGCATCCGTTTAAACCTTCGATACATGGCGCCATAAATCAACTTGGCATCTTCGGAGAGGTAAACGGATAGCACCAATTAGCATCTGCCCCGAATCTCAGGCGAGACGTCCGTCACGCCGTTTTTCGGAGGGGAACAGATTCTGGCACGTCCGGTGGGACCTTTTCCTATTTCCACTCCACACTTTGTGTGTCGTGTTCGCGAACCAAACACGGCTCGCTAATGGTTGCCCTTGGGTTTCTAGGTGCTAAGATTTGGCGTTTTGCTTATTGCAGAAAGCAAAGAATCGATGGCTTCCACTTGTGCGAAATGCTCCAACTGCAATTGCAACCGGCGCTCCGCCTCGCCAGGAGGTATTGCCTACGGGCCCCAAGCTGCTTCGCTGTTCATAATGCCCGTGGAATAGGTCACTCAAGCCACCACTGGGTTGTTTTTCGGGACTATACTCCCGCCAACGAGCTTCACCGCTCCTGTGCTGACACCGGAAGCTCCCAAGAAGTCGGCCTTTGATCGGCTTACACCTACCGTGGACCCTCTCAACGGGTCGCCCAACACCAGCGGCTCGGTCTTCTCCAGACTGGGCCAGAACTCCTGTGGACCCGCAATGGGGCCTACAATCCCAGAGAAGGCTGCTCCTAAGAAAATAACCAGTCCTGCTCCTGAAGTCGCCAAGGCGGCTTCTCCTGCCAAAAAGTCGGTCTTTACAAGATTGACTGTTCCAGCACTCGCTCCTGCTACCCAAAGGACATCGGTCTTTAACAGGCTGACACCAGCAGCGACCCCTCACCTACACAGGGGGCAAGACGAGGCTATCGCCCTCACCGAGCCGATTCCATCAGCATGACACGCTCGACGTCGCTACTGGCGCCGAGTGAGGAAGGCCGGAGGCAACTCCCCTTCTGGACTAACTCCTCCAGCCCCGACGACAGAAATTAATGCTGCTGTTCCAACTAAGAACAGCTTTGAGATGCTGAATAAGGTGCGTAGGAATTCTCCTACCGCGGCGCTAAAGAGGTCTCCCCCTCCGCTGAAAAGGGCCACGGAAATAAAGCCAGAACAGCCCCAATCTCCTCAACGTCTGTCTTCCAAAATCTATAAAGTCTGGCAGCAGACCCGAGACTCGGTGATCGATCCAAATTTCTCCCGCCAGCACAAGAAGCTGAAAATCCAACAGGAAGTCAGTCATCATGCCAAGCCACGAAAAGCTGTCTGGGTGCCCACCTCAACGGTCCCCTCAACTTCCACTGCTCATAAAAAGAGGAGGCCGGAGAAGATCCTCGGGCCTGCGACGAGAGCTAAAGGCGCTGAGCCCAGATGCCCTAAGTCTGGGGGTATGATGGTCCATACTGTATACATGGCATCGGGGAAGGAAGATAGCCGTGCGTCTACAGGGCATAGAACGCTTACACGGTCAGTGACCAAAGCTCAGGAGCAACAGCAGAAGCTCCAGGAAATGATGATCGCAATAGCCGCGCTTACTGGGCCAAAAGAAAGCCCCGAAGCATCCTCGGATCAGCGACAAGAATAGGAAACCGACGCTGAGTTCCTTCGGAGGATATTGGAAAAGAAAGATAAAGAGGCTGCGGAACAAGCGGCCAATATAAAGCAAATATCCCACTTATTTCAAGACATGGTTGGGATGATGATTCAACAAGATCCTCCCGCCGAAGATCCTCCGACCGTCCTCGAAGATGATAGAGGAGAAACGTTGAATCCACCACCCGTTCTTTCAACGGCCAAGGAGGAGACAATCTCCAAGGCTGACTTGGACGACTATATAGCCCAGCAGATCCGGGTTCATCAGGCAACTGAGGCAGCTGGTCAAGTCATAAAAACGGGGTGACCGTATCCAAGCTGGTACGACCAAATCAAATATCCGCGGGGTTATACAATACCGAAATTCCATGTGTAGAAGGGGACAGGAAATCCCCACTAATATGTTGCTCAGTTCAGGGCCCTTTGCGGTAACACTGGCGGTGATGATAAACTGTTGCTTCGCTAGTTCGTGGGCAGCTTATCAGAAATGGCGTTCGAATGGTATTCAGAACTCCCGAACGATTCCATCAAGACGTTCGCTGAAATGGAATTGCTATTCACTCAGCGATTCGCAAGCGCCAGCGAACGCACTTCGATAACAGCATTAATTAATGCCAGGGTGAAACCAGGTGAGACGTGGGTCCAGTACGCTATACGCCGGCGAAACTTATGGTCAAAATGCGAACAACGCATTAAGGAAGCGCCAGCGGTGGGCATGTTCGTGGGTACACTAGATCCTCATGCGACTATCTCCCAGTTCATGATGTTCTTTAAGCCAACCACGTTCCAGGATTTAATCGACAAGTTGGCCCAGATGGACCAGGTGGGTCACAGACCGTATCCCCCGAAGCCGGAGCCTCGGAGTGACAATGGTAAAGGGAAGGAAACCTTCGTCGTGAATGCTCAACAGTAACCCAGTGCCCCAAAGCTGCCAGATCAACTGGAAGAAAGACGCCGGTATTATAATGAGAAGATGAAGCACCCCTACTCGTTCCCACGAGATAAGACAAAACGGTTATTCGAGCTGGCCGTACGCAACAGGCTTATCAACTTTCCAAACCCAAGGCGACCGCCACAACCCACTGAGGTGAATAACCCCAATTATTGCCCTTACCATCAAACGGTAAGCCATCCGATTGAGGATTACTTCGTCTTCAAAGGATGGATTGAGGATCAATACCTCCAGGGAAAGTTTGTGCTGTCCGAAAAGTGGAAGGTGAACCCGCCACAGCCACATACTCCTAAGAAGACAGACGCACCAGGGGCAACTTGTTCCTTTATTGAAGAAGCTCCATGGGAGATCGTGCTATCAGCTAAAACCAAAAGGATGCTGAGTGATCTTCATGCATGCCCAGCAGTCGAATGGAAGAACCCGCTTGAACCTTAAATCATTGAAGGGATGCTGAAGCCGCGTCCAACTACAAAGAGCGGTGGTGACGGCCCAAGTACTCACACCCAACCGTCAAAATCTTCAAAGAAAAAGAAGAAGAAATCTAAGAAGCCCGTGAAGCCTGGAGACAAGCGCACGGATTTGCAGAAACAGATTGACGCGCTGGAGGAGTACAATCAAAAGGCGCGGACTCCCGTCACACTGCAAGAGTTCCTCAACTACGTCTTTCAGGAGGAAGATGATGGAGAAAGCTCGTCGGATGAATCCGAGGGATATGTGGCGAGTTGTCATGTGATTTCTCACTCGTCTACGGACGATGAGAAAATTCCTGGCACCGAGAAACTGGGGGCACAGCCCAAGCCAGAACATGTATGGCCAATAGATGAAATGATCGATGCCTTTCTAGACGAGATTCGTTTGAAAAGTAAAGCCGATCAGGAGCGTGAGATGGCTGCATCGGAAGGAGCCAAACGCAAGCAACTAAACGAAAGAGTCAAAGCACTCCCGCCAGATCAAAATACACCCGATGTGGATAAAAACATATTGACGAAGAAAAGGTTTGCCAAAGCCATGTCGATGGGAATGAAGCTACCACCCTCGGAAGAAAACACGTTCGATGGGGTGGAGAGGCACCTTAATTATTGCGCATATCATCGGAAGATTTCGCACCTCACTGAGGAGTGCGACGCTTTTAAGATGTGGTGGCAAGGATATGTTGCTCACCGGCAACATTTTAAGCGCATGAAACGCAAGACTCGTCGGGAACAAAAAAATACGACCGAAGGGTGCAAAAAGACTGCCGGCAACTGTTACATGGTTAACGCCGGAGGGTCATAAGTTCTCACCTTTGGGAGCGACTCTGATGAAGAAATGGCTCTGGGCCCTCTCTTTAAAGAATCCGTTTTAGGGAAAGAGGAAGAACCAGAGGCCTGCGAAAACATTCAGCTGCGCAATCGCACGCTCCTGGAAAAGAATCTCGGACCCGCAAATAGAAAAGATAAGGGAAATGAGAAGGTCACTGAGGATATCACCTTAGATGACCAAGTCATGAAAGAGTTGACTGCCAAAGATCCTCCCAGGAAGAGTAAGGTGGACTATAACATCCTGGCACACCTAAGGAAATGACCTTCACAGTTCAGCATTCTCGACGCCCTCCTATTATCAAAGGAAGCGAGAGATTCATTAATCAAGGCGTTACAAGAGCCCGAACAATTCCAAGCCTTCCTCGCCGAAGAAAGGATGAAGGATGAACTGGAAGAAGTGCACACGGTCGACATCACTTTCGGTGATGAGGACCTTCTCCTTGGGACGTGCGACCACAACCGTCCCTTATACGTCTCAGGATATTTCCATGATATCAAGATAGGCAAAATCCTGGTTGATAATGGATCCTCCGTCAGTCTCCTTAATGTTCGGGTGTTGAAGGAAATCTGCATGAGCGTGCAGCACCTCGCTCGTGACAAAATTACCATCTCCGGTTTCAACTCCCAGTCATCACGGACTCTCGGATCCGTGATATTAACATTACGCTTCGGACTACTCGTCACGAACATCAAGTTTCACGTCATTGACGCCAAGACCTGCTACAACTCCTTGCTCGGTCGTCCTTGGTTACACGAGTACAACATCATCCCTTCTACACAGCATCAATGTATGAAGTACTTTAAGGATGGTTTTGAGTATACCGTAACAGGTGAGCTGAACCCATTCTCCGTGAACGAAGTCCGCAAGTACGAAGATGCAAAGTACTTTTCGCCAGACTTTGAGGATACAGAAAGGTGTCGCAAGACGGAGAACAAAGCCGCCGCCACCATCCCTGTTTTCGGAAGCGATACCGAAGAAGAAGAAGAGATAGTTTACGCTGGTCCGTTTCGACGTTACAACCTGGGACCGTCCGCCCCCATGTTGATCTTCGGAAGTGACTCGGAAGATGAGGTTAATGCCGTGTTCTCCAGTCGGCCGTCAATACAAGCATCCCCTGGCGATGATCAGAGTTTGCAAATCACCATGGTGCCGCGGGAACACTACAAAGACCTTGACGCACTTGAAGCTTACAATGTGTAGGACCTGCAGGCGTTTTACGTCCCTCCCAGGCGAAAGGGTGAAAAGGCGATCCTATCCCACCGATCCACGGAAACAAGAGTGGAGAAAGAAATCTGGCATGGCGCGGATTCTACACTCGACAGACTCCAACCCCTCCGTTTGCCCAGATACTACACAGACGGGTTGAAAAGACTATTGAAGCGCCAAGGGGTACCCTTAAAACAGACTATCCGACAAGCTCGATTCTATAACAGGATTTGGGATGTCCCTAGGACCCAGCGCAAATTGCCCAACGGGAGAATGGAAATGCTCGGGCTTGGATATGTGAGATCCGGGAAACGGGAGCGAGTCCACGGTAGCTACGCCATATATAACTTCGATGAGGAAGAGGACACCCTGTCGGGAAATGCCAACCCCTCATCAAAACTAGATCCCGCAATCAAAGTACCGAATCTGTCGTTTGAAGAGAGAATGGACAAGCTTATCAGGAAAGAGGGTCAAAAATCTCGAGACGACCATAGTCGCGAAATGGCCATCTACGAGAAAGGCAGGACGCAACGTCTGTTTCAACAGGCTGCAAAAGACGAAGATGCTCCTCCCTGTCGATCCATTGCGCAAAAGGCCCGACGCAGAGGTAGAAATAAGTCAAAAGGCGGAAAAAGGAGCCGACAGCAACGATGCAGGATTAAAGAGTCATGTGATCGGGTATTGCGCGGTCCGGACTTGTCCCTCGTGAAGAAGATGAGTCGAGCGTATTCCTTCCCTCAAGAAAAGACGAAGAAGATACTCGATCTCGCTATGAAGCACCGAATGATCACACTTCCGGAGTCTAAACACCCTGAGCAAGCTAACGAGGTCACTCATCCGGGCTATTGCTCTTATCACCGAGCCATAGGACACCCTATCGAAGACTGCTTCACCTTTAAAAACTGGGTGGAAGACCAGTACCAGCAAGGCAGGTTTGCTTTATCCAGTAGCTGGAGGGTGACGCCGCCACAAAAGCACGACCCCAAAGCCACAAGAGCAGAACCAGACCCACGTCGGTTTTGGAAGCGGGCTCGTACCTGTCGCGTAATAACGATATCAAAAGAAGAGCCCGAGAATATGGATGACCTTCCCTGGTGCTTCGAAAACAATAACGGCGAAGTCATCTCGGAATTTCCACCAGCTCCGAAAGAACTAGAAGATGGCATACATACTACTGCAGATAACCTCAAGAAGATTGAGTTGGGGTCGGCAGATGACCCGCGACCGACGTTCGTCAGCGAGTTGCTATCTGAAGAAAGTGTGGCCGAGTTAAAAGACGTGCTTATGCAGCATAGAGATTGCTTCGCATGGAATTATTCTGAAATGCCAGGACTAGATCCATAAATCGCAGTGCATAAATTAGCAATATCCCCGGATATCAAGCCAGTCAAACAAGCGCCGAGAAGAATGCAGCTCGAGCTTGAGATAAGCATTAACGCCGAAGTCAAGAAGCTGATCGATTCTTGGTTTATCCAAGAAGTGCAATATCCTGACTGGATCGCCAACATCGTCCCGGTAATGAAGAAAAATGGAACAGTGCGTATATGCGTAGACTTCCGGGATCTCAATAAAGCCTGCCCGAAGGATGACTTCCCAGTGCCAGTCACCGAACTGATGATAGACAATACGTCCACTCATGAGGTTTTCTCCTTCATGGACGGCTCATCAGAGTATAATTAGATAAAGATGCATCCCAAAGACCAGAAGCACACTGCCTTCAGGACTCCTTTAGGTATATTCTGCTACAAGGTGATGCCCTTCGGTCTAAAGAACACCGGTGCTACTTATCAAAGGGCCATGACGAAGATCTTTGATGACCTCATACATGACATCGTCGAATGCTATATCGATGACCTTGTCGTGAAAAGCAAATCATACGAGGAACATCTTGAGCATCTGAAGACCGTATTTCAACGCCTTCGGCAATACAACTTGAAGATGAACCCCCTCAAATGCGCGTTCGGGGTATCCTCAGGAAAGTTCCTACGGTTCATTGTCCGGCACCGAGGCATTGAGATAGATCCGTCGAAGATCAAAGCGATCCTGGAAATGCCACCTCCAAGGACTCTCAAACAATTACGGTCTCTCCAAGGGAAGCTCGCGTATATACGGCGATTTATAGCCAACCTTTCAGGAAAGTGCCGTCCTTACAGCCACCTGATGAAGAAGGGAACCCCGTTCGTCTGGGATTAAAAATGCCAAAGCGCGCTAGCCGAGATCAAGCAATATCTGCAGAATCCGCCAGTGTTGGCTGCTTCGGTCAAGGGAAAACCCCTCATTCTTTATACAACCGCCCTCGAAGGTTCCTTAGGCGCATTGTGGGCACAGGAAAACGACCAAGGGAAGGATAGAGCACTATACTACTTAAGTCGAGTTCTACTGGTGGCAGAAAGCAACTACTCCCCCATTGAAAAACACTGCCTGGCGTTGATCTTTACGATAACCAAGCTCAGGCACTATGCGTTGGCGCATGAGGTCCGTCTCATTTAGAAGGTGGACCCTCTTAAATATTTAATGTCAAAGTCCATATTAACAGGGAGACTCACTAAATGGGCCCTGCTCTTAATGGAGTTCTCGATAACATATCAGCCTCTCAAGGCAGTGAAAGGCCAGGCCATCGTCGACTTCCTCGCTGAGCATCCGGTACCGGCTGACTCTCTTTTGAATTGCGAACTGCCAGACGAACACGCGTTTGATGCGATCGACGGTGGTAATATCCGATGGGAGCTTTATTTCGATGGAGCTTCTTCCGTGAAGAAGCGCAAACAAAGCACCCCTATAATCAAATCAGGGGTGGGTCTTATCTTCGTAACTCCACAGGGAGGGATAATGCGCTTTGCTTTCTCCTTGACAGAGCCGAGGACGAACAACGAGGATGAATACGAAGCTTTGATAGCAGGCCTCGAGATCGCCATCGACATGGGAATTGAAAACCTCCTTATATACGGAGATTCCCAACTGGTCATCAATCAAGTAAACGACAATTACCAAACAAGCAAGCCAGAGCTAGTAAAGTATGGCGAGAGAGTACAGTGACTACCGACTCAAATCCCCTCCTACACCTTGGAAAGCATACCGCGTGCCGAAAATAGCAAAGCGGATGCGTTAGCCAAGCTCTCTAAAGAACTGGCTGATGAGAACCTCGATGACGTCAGGATCGTAGTACAAAGTCGTCGAGTACTTGCCCCTGCAAAAATGTCTCTGGAATCACCCGAAGAAAGGGGAGCAACTGAGCAGACGGCCCTGCAAATACATGACCAAGAGAAGGTTGGAGATTGGAGAGAAGTTTTTATAGACTACTTCAAATACCGTTGAACGCCCGAAGATGCGTCCTCAAGACATCAGCTCATGAGACGAGCTCTATCTTTCGCCTTCGTCAATGATACTTTGTACAAGAGGTCGTTTGATTCTTTATGGCTGAGATGCTTAGGACCTGACGAAGCGACAAGAGTCGTTCAGGAAGTTCACGACGGACTCTGCGGTTCTCACTAAGAAGGCCCGAAGATGAAGCTGAAGATCAAACGAATGGGTTATTATTGGCCCACAATGATCCAGGACTGCCTCGAGTATGCGAAGCAATGCCACTCGTGCCAAATCCATGGGGACTTTATCCATCAGCACCCAAATCCACTACATCCAATGGTGGCTAGCTGGCCGTTCGAAATGTGGGGGACTGACGTGTTCGGCCCCATCGAACCAGCATCGTTCAGAGGACATCGTTTCATCCTGGCGACGACTGACTACTTCTCCAAATGGGCAGAGGCAGTACCGTAGAGGGAAGTGAAGAAGGAAAATATTCTCCAATTTTTCAAGACGCACGTTATTTACCGGTTTGGGACTCCGCGACAAATCATCTCCGATAACGAGCCTGTCTACAGGAGTCATAAGATTAGCCGCTTCGCGCAGCAGCATAATATAGACTGGAGGTATTCCTCGGTTTATAATCCGCGGGATAATGGTCTAGCCGAGGCCTTCAACAAGACCCTAACGAAGATCATGAAAAAGACGGTGTCCCAAAATAAGAAGGACTGGCACGAGAGACTGCAAGAGGCTCTTTGGACGTATCGAATTACGTTCAAGACGGCCATGAACACAACGCCATACGCGTTGGTGTTTGGTACAGAAGCAGTACTCCCCCTCGAGATAGAGTTACCCTCTCTACGAGTGGCGGTCCACTACGGACTGACGGACGAAGGAAATGCTCACCTTCGGCTTGAGGAGCTTGATGCCCTTGATGAAACCCGGCTCATAGCGCAACAAAACCTGGAGGCTTACAAAGCAAAGATGATGCGCTCATACGAAAGATTGACCAGGCCGAGGACGTTTCGCCAAGGCGAACTCGTGCTAATTATCAAAAGACCTATGATCCCCAATCGCGCCAAGCGGGGAAAATTCGAGCCAAACTATGAAGGCCCTTATATAATAGACAAGGTCTACCAGGGTGGAGCGTGTCTACTCATGGATATGCACGGTGAAAGACCTTTCAGGCCAGTAAACGGTCGCTTCCTGAAGAAATACTACGCTTAACGGGTCAAGGCCTAGGTCAATGATAGATGACGATGACGATGACTATGTCCGCTCGCTATCTTCCTAAGCCCGAACTCTAACTAGTAACCGGCTTACTTTACAACGGACCGAAACATCCTTAAACTAACGACGGACCGAAATGTCCTTAAACTAACAACGGACCGAAACGTCCTTAAACTAACAATGGACCACTATGTCCTAAAACTAGCTGTTGACCGAGATGTCGATAAACTACGGTGGATTGCAGTATCTCAAAGCCGATAAAAAAAAATAAATAAAAATAATAATAATAATAAATAAAAAACGGTATGTCCATAAGCAAAATGGGCACGGATGAAAACCCGAAAGGGCTCCGTGAGTAAAAACAGCAGGGCTACCGGCGAGTGTTCGTGAAAACCCGAAAGGGTGCGACCTTGTAAAAAGAAAAAGAGAAAAAAGAATAAAAAAACGGTACGTCTATAAGCAAAATGGGCATGGATGAAAACCCGAAAAGGGCTCCGTGAGTAAAAACAGCAGGGCTACCGGCGAGTGTTTGTGAAAACCCGAAAGGGCGCAACCTCGTTAAAGGACACTTGCAGGGTCCTCACGATCTTGTAAGGAGAAACCACCCGCGTGAGATCCTTACGACTCACAAGGGAGCAACACACTTAGGAATCCCCACGATTCCTAAGGAGAAAATACACTTGCGAGATCCTCACGACTCGTAAGGAGAACTCTCTTATGGGACCCTCACGGCTCATAAGATTTGAAAGTCTTAAGTTACAGAAACCTAAACCTGTTCTTAAGAAAACCCCCACAACCTTCGATATTGCCCTACAAGTGGCTCAATACTGGCCCTTGTATACAATCCACGGGCGCGAATAAACATTTCCCCAGCAAAGTCCCACCCGTGACTAGGGATATGTCCATATGGTAAACAACCCTTGTAAGTCCTCTCGATTTATAAGGAGAAAACCTTTTTGTAAGATCCTTACGAATTGCAAGAGGACATGCACTTAGGAATCCCCACGATTCCCAAGGAGAAAACACACCTACAAGATCCTCACGACTGGTAGGGAGAAATACCTTTGTGAGACCCTTACGGCTCATGAAGTCAAAAGCCTTAGTCGACAGGACCCTTAACCCTGTTTACTAAGCCACCTTTGTTCAACATCGACAGAGGCAAATGATGATTCTCTCCTGGCAATATCCCAGTTGTAGCGGTGCTGATGCCGAAATCGGTGTCTAAAATGCAAGCTTGCAGCGAAAAGGCTAGCGAGCCACACACGCATATGAAATAGCCGAAATGATGGGGCAACTTGCAACAAAATCAGCAAGTAAAAAAATGTATGCATGAAAAATAGCCGAAATGATTGGGCAACTCGCAATAAAAAGCAGCGAGTAAAAATAAAATAAATAGCCGAAATGATTGGGCATCGCGAAAAATAGCCGAAATGATGGGGCAACCGCGATCTTCGCGATAAAAACAGCTGAAATGATAGAGGATCGCGGAAAAAGAAATAAAATAAAAATGAAATCCACGCCCTACAGGTGATATCACATCAATCCCTGTATACAATCCAGGAGCGCAAACGAAGAGGAAGTCACACTCCTCCTCCCCAGATTTCATCAGAAGAAGAAGCCAAATCTCGACGGTTCACAAATAGCCTAGAGATCATCTCAACATTCGTCTCATTGCAGCAGAAACAACATCAAGCAAAGCGGAACAGCGGTAACTCCCAGTTCCATGACTCGGCGGTGTACAGATGTCCGAGAGTCAAATTCCGACTCCGTGAAATGCGGATAAAGTCAACCCTTCCTGGCTACGTGGAACGCGGATTATGTCACTTATGACCCCGTGGAAAACGTCCAGAGCGGATCCTGGTCCTCGCAGAGCGCGGCAGTGAACCCGTGTGAAGCATCCAGAGTGGAGCCTGGTCCTCGCCGAACACGGCAGTGAACCCGTAGGAAGCATCCATATAAAAATTCCTGGCTACGTGGAACGCGGATTATGTCACTTCCGACCCCGTGGAAAATGTCCAGAGCGGATCCTAGTCCTAGCAGAGCACGGCAGTGAACCCGTGTGAAGCATCCAGAGCGGGGCCTGGTCCTCGCCGAACACGGCAGTGAACCTATGGGAAGCATCCAGAGCAAAATTCCTGGCTACATGGAACGCGGATTATGTCACTTCTGACCCTGTGGAAAACGTCCAGCGGATCCCGGTCCTCGCAGAGCACGGCAGTGAACCCGTGTGAAGCATCCAGAGCGGAGCCTGGTCCTCGCCGAACACGGCAGTGAACCCGTGGGAAGCATCCAGAGCAAAATTCCTGGCTACGTGGAACACGTATTATGTCACTTTTGACCCCGTGGAAAATGTCCAGAGCGAATCCTGGTCCTCGCAGAGCACGACAGTGAACCCGTGTGAAGCATCCAGAGCGGAGCCTGGTCCTCACCGAACACGGCAGTGAACCCGTGGGAAGCATCCAGAGCAAAATTCCTGGCTACGTGGAACGCGGATTATGTCACTTCTGACCCCGTGGAAAATGTCCAGAGCGGATCCTGGTCCTCGCAGAGCACGGCAGTGAACCCGTGTGAAGCATCCAGAGCGGAGCCTAGTCCTCGCCGAATACGGCAGTGAACCCGTGTGAAACATCTAGTGCACAATTCCTGGTCACGTGGAACGCGGATAATGTCACTCTTTGACCCCGTGGAAAACATCCAGAGCAGATCCCGGTCCTCGCAGAGCACAGCAGTGAACCCGTACAAAGCATCCAGAGCGGAGCCTAGTCCTCGCCGAACACGGCAGTGAATCCGTGTGAAGCATCTAGTGCAAAATTCCTGGTCACGTGGAACGCGGATAATGTCACTCTTTGACCTCGTGGAAAACGTCCAGAGCGGATCCTGGTCCTCGCAGAGCACGACAGTGAACCCGTGCGAAGCATCCAGAGCGGAGCCTAGTCCTCGCCGAACACGGCAGTGAACCCGTGTGAAGCATCTAGTGCAAATTCCTGGTTACGTGGAACGCGGATAACGTCACTCTTTGACCCCGCGGAAAACGCCCAGAACGGAGCCTGGTCCTCGCCTAGCACGGCAGTGAACCCGTGCGAAGCATCCAGAGCAAACATCGGACCGTGGAGTCCTTAAAATCCACGGACTATGATGTCCTTAACATCGACCGTAATATCTTAAAACTAACGATCAACCACCCTGATTCTATACTGATTCTACCTTGGTTTAAGGGTACATCTCTTCACTCCTTTGATATCTGGCGTTGTTATTCCTCAACGTCTTCAAAGAGGTGACGGGTCCCCGTAACCACACATTTCGCGGATTGTGGAGTCCTTAAATCCACGGACTATGAGGTCCTTAACCTTAACCGTGATGTCTTAAAACTAACATCGGACTGTGGAGTCCTTTAATCCACGGACTATGAGGTCCTTAACCTTGACCGTGATGTCTTAAAACTAACATCGGACTGTGGAGTCCTTAAATCCACGGACTATGAGGTCGTTAACCTTGACCGTGACGTCTTAAAACTAACATTGGACTGTGGAGTAAACCCACGGACTATGCGGTCCTTAACCTTGACCGCGATGTCTTTAAACTACGATACCCTAGAAACCATCCCAAACCAACCCTTGACCCCATGAAATATGGATAAGGGTGACCGCACCAAGCACTTACGGGTCCTCATGACCTGCAAGGAAGAAAACTCTCTTGTGAGATCCTTACGACTCCCAAGGGAAAACCCGCTTAAGAATCCTCACGATTCTTAAGAAGAACTTACACCTACGGGATCCTCTCGACCTGTAGGGAGAAAAACTCTTTATGAGACCCTCACGGCTCACAAAGATCAAAAGTCTTAAGAGGCAGATCTTATCCCTGAATCTTAAGCCATCGCTGCCCTGCAAGTAGGCCAAGATAAATTGTCCGCAGAACACATTCAATAGAAAGGGGACACACCATTGAGAAGAAAAAATATGTCTTTTATTCATAACTAAAATGGATACAAGGCACGAGTCATAAAAAAGCAAAAAAGAATATACTCTCATCCAGGAGTATGTACAAAAAAGAAAAAAATACAAGTTTTCAAGCTGGCGGGCGATTTAGTAATTTTGCTAGCTTATCCTGCTTTTGTTGGGTCACGGCTTCATTATTCAGGATTGCTAGAAGACGAGCCTCCGCCTGATCCTGCTGGGCCTGATACGAAGCAAGCCGGCTTTCAAGCTCTTTCTCGGTGGCCTTGTGAGCCTCGACCCTTTCACGAGTGAACGTGGCAGCTTTATCAAGAGTTACCACCTCCCTGATAGACTCTTGAAGCACCCGCCAGAGTTCATATGCTTTGTTGGCCTTGGCAGTAAGATTAGCTTGAAGCTCGCTTAGCGCTTTAGAAGCAAGCTCCTTCTCCGAGAATTTACGGCCGAGCCTCTTCTCGCACGATGTCATGTTTGCCGTGCACCGCGCTATCAGCCCCCGCAAGTCCGCCTTTGCAGCCATGGCCTCCGAGGAAAGACGGGAACATTCAAGTGCGTGCAAGCAAGCCTCCACCTGCCGACAGAACTCCACCCAGACTCGCACCACCTCTTCGCTATGGTAGGTGGCAAGAAAAGGAAGAGAACCGTTAGCCTCGGCAGCAAATGCTTCAGCTGTGGTTGCGCTGCCAGCACGAAGCTCCTCGATCAAAGACGACAGGGAGACAAGGCTTACTTGGGCCAAGCGTTCTGAAGCTCGCAAAGTATAAGGGCTGGGCGGCATGGCGACACGCGATTCCAACTCTATTGGAGCTGGCTAGGCTGTTCAGAGTTGAAAAATGTTAGTAAGACTCTTAAGCAAAGGAACAAGTGAGGCTATACCGAAATGTCACTTACCTACGGTCATGCAAGTAGGAGCTGAAGGTTCCCCTGGCCCTTCGAGGACCTCGACCTCATCATCGGCCTCCAAAACTGTAGAGAACATCAATGTCAATACGCAAAATAACAACGATGCTATGAGAAGTGATGAACAACACTCACCTTGTCCAGATGAGAGGACGATGCGTTGAGGAGATATCGCCTGCGGAGCGGCCATTTCCAAAAGACGCTGGAAGGATTGTCGAGGAGACAGATCGACAATGGAGGCCGCCAGTCCGCACAATTCTGAAAAGACAAAAGAGTTCAGGTAACAGAAAGATTACCAGCTCAAAACGTGGAAGGTCACCTTCGACACTCCTCCCATTCTGAGCTAGGGGGATAGCAGCTTCAACGACCTCTGCCATGACCTCAGGCTTCAACAAAGGGAGGGTAGTCCCGACTATCTCCATCTCAGCCTCTGGGCCACCTTCGGGGAGAGTCGTTGGGGTGGCGACCACCGAGGGAACCTCTCCCAAAGGAGCGAGTACCCTGGAATCAAGAGCCGCCACCGAAGGTTCTATTGCGAGAGGAATGGCATTGTCGGCCCCATCCGCATCGAGTAAGGCTGCATCGGGAATGTCAACGGGCTCTAGCTGCAGTAAGCCAGTGGGGATCTCTCCCATCGCCGAAGACTCTGCACAAGTCGCACCAAAATAAGGATACATATATACAGAAATAAACAATCTGAAGAACTGCAAAGAAATATACAAACATACCAATGCGCAGGGAAGCCTTCAGTATGGCTTCTTCAAGCTGATGCTCCTTCTCAAGGAGGCGTGCTTGCCGGGGTTCGAGGGTGGACTCATGGCCGCCGGTCCATAAAGAAAGCGCGTCCGCCGCGTCCTCTGAAGCATCCTGCTTCAAGGACTTTTCCCCCCATTCCTCCAAAGGTCCTATAAACCGCCGCCGAATCCACGAGGGGTCTTCGTAAAAGATTACAGCAGGATAGGGCTTCTTCGGAACCCTGGCGTTCTGAGATGCGTCTTTGGAACGCCTTATAGCCTCAGCCAACTGTGCGGCTTCCTCAGCGGCTGAACTAGGGAAAATTAGTTCAGCATTTGATTCCGGTAAGTCCAACGGCTCATCTTCAAGGATGGGCTCAGACTCCGTTAAAGAGTCGAGCAAATTAGTAGCCACCTTCCTTCGACGCTTGGACCCAGAACCAGTCGCCGAGGACGACCGTTTCTTTCCCTTCAAAGCCTTAGTGCGGCGTTGGCCCACGTCGCCCTCAACACCCTCACCCCAGGCCACAATTGGAGATGACACTGCCTTCGTCGATGCCACGGAGGGTGGTGCTGCCTCGGGTGGTGGTACTATTACCGGAGCCCGTCTACCCCGCGACCGAGTACCCAGGGGCATACCAACTATTGGAGTAAGATCTACTCCCGACTCTCCAGGAATAAGCGCAGCGCCGGTATCCCTCAGGGGAAAGCGGACCGGGGTACGTGGTCACAGCGTGGCTCCCGTGGCCAGAACTTGAGTAGGGGCACCGTGACCAAGAAGTACCCTTCTTTCCTCAATGATAACCGGGTTGATTCGGTGGAGATACCAACCCGTGAACGACCCCACACATCGGGGAATGTAATCACCATCGGGGATCATGAACTGAGAACCTGTGTTCAGCCTGACAAAATGGTGGGCGGCATCTCGGACGGCCTCGAGCGAAGGAACCGGCGCGACTATGAAAGCTTCAAACGGGACGCCCTGATCATAGCCAAACTGCCGGGCAAAGCGATGTGGATTGTACCGCATGAAGAGAGCCGCACTGTCCTGACGGAATACCAGGTAACTCGGTCTAATTGCATATAAGCGCGCGGCCTCCCGAGGCTTCAAAGTGGGCGCGTCATCTTTTGACCGGTCCCAAAGCGGCTGGGCCGAACCCGCGGAAGAAGATAAGACCCGATCATTAAATATTAATCCGCCGGCAGTAGCGTAAGGAGAAATCAATGCCCGAATAGCCCTGAATTGAGTTGGGTCAGTGGAAGAAGTATCCACCAATCGCATAAGCCGAGGGAAAGTGTAGGCGTCGTAGAATGCGGGCCTCTGATGCATAGCGAAAGCTCCCAACACATGCATTTCGATCCAAGACGTGAAGTAATGAAGCAAAAAGTTTACTACATCCACGCCAGGAGTAGAAGTATTAGCTGCGGTGCCCAACCCGTGATAAAGATGTGCAAACGCCGGGATACCGACGGCCAACCGCATCCCCTCAGCGATACAATGAGCCGGGTAGATAACCGAAGCCCTCATAAAGCAACGATGCATGGGGATGACAAACCAACTGAGCCAGACACTGACAAACCCCACGAAGAATGTCTCCTCATCCATGCCGGGAGCTGCAATGGATTCGAAAGACATCGGCGACATAATGGGGATGTAGTACTGTGGTAGATCCGATTCAGTGGTCGGAAGCTTCTTCGGGCCAAACCCAAAGGGGTCTTTGATGTTGGCGAACTTCGGAGCTGTCTTCGACAAGACGTCCTCGCGAAGGAAACAAGCAATGAAGCTCTTGAAAGTAACACCCTGCTCTTCGGATTCGGTGAACAAACGATCAAAGATATCCAACACCTTGATTAAGCTGGGACGCTTGTGGCGGACGGCGTTCTCAGCAGACAAGCCGTCAACCGGAGCAGGCTCGGGTTCAAAGACGTATTCATCAGAGGGCAACAACTCCTCATAAAGCGTCCCTCGAATTGGCAATCCTGAGATCTCATAGAACTCTCCCATAGAGATCGAGACTTCTTTGTCTCCCAGAAAGAAAGTGTTGGTGGGGAGATTCCATTGATTCAAGAACGCCTTAACCCATCAGACATGCGGGGATTGATAATGGAAGAGTGACGCATATATCGCTTGGTAAAGCCTGACCTTCTGCAGCCGCGCACGATGGGCGGACAGGATGTAACGAGCCCAGAGAAGGTACCCCGTAGGGTGTCGAGGGGTGAGCCATATCTTGTATATTTGTCCCCATGGTTGGGCCTCACCCTGGAAAATACGCCGCCCCAAGATATCTATAGCCGGGATCAGATGGTTCGGGATACCGGTCGTCGAAGGCTCGAGCCGTCCCGTTGGAGTCCAGTTTGGCATCTCCACAGCAAATACCGTCTTCGGAGGGTCCATCGGCAAGAACGGGAAAGTAGGTTCCGTCGGTATTGCGCAGAGGAAACTCCGGCGACCCCGAATAATATGACTATACCAAGTTCCCCATAGAAGCAAGTTGGTGCAGTTCGGGTCATGAGCCCGGATCATCGCCATCGCTTCCTCGTCAGATGGTGATTGAGTAAAAGCGGCCTCCGAGCGAGTGAAGGGAAAGCACGGAACAGAAGCCATTGCACCTGAAATCGAATAAAAGAAAACTGTCAAAAGCAAAGCAACAATATATATGCATGCATGAACATGAAGACAGTTGAAGAAAGCGATAGCAGACTCTTTTTATGGGACCATTGGCTACAAAACACATGGGCCCCACAGAATCAGGATGGCGGCTCGTTAATAATGAGACCAAGCAGTTGTAATAAGACAAAGGGGATATCCTTATTAAATAAGAAGTGGGTTTTCAAGTGGCCTTGCACATCCCCTAGAAGACAAATCTACCTTGGACTCTACAACAAATCAAACAGGATCAAGGGAATTAAATTCCCACAGAAGACATCATCGCAAGCTTCTGCTTCATTAATTACAGAAGAACAACCTAGGGCAAAGAGACCCTAAGAAGCCTCCATGCGAAGAAACTGAGTTCTTCATAGGAATTAAATTCCTTATTGAGAAAAGGGAATTAAATTCCCAAAAACATTTTTGGGATGGAATTAAATTCCATGGATTTGAACCGCCATCATCATCTCCCTAAAGATCATACAAGCCCTAAAAGATCTACTGTCGAAGATTAAATGGTTTCATATTTTGACTGAAAAGCTTAAAGAAAGAATGGGTTCCTGTTAAAAAGGGTAAAAACCCTTGCTTTGGATTTAAAATCCAGAGGAATGTGAAAGTTCATCGTTCATTCAAGAGCATTACCTGAAGAAAAGAGTCCTTTTGAACAGAGTTAAACTCTGAAAATGTTTCAAGGCAGAGAACTAAGCTCTGGAAGAAGAGAATTAAATTCTCAGAAAAAGTTTGCAAGGAGGAAGATAAGCAAAAGTGGAGGCGTTTCTGAAATGACCCCTATATTTATAGGATGTGATGGAGACGCTTCATCTCCCCAAATCCCTAGAGGAATCCAACGGTCACAAAAAGTGACAGCGTTGCACCCACGTGCAGACACGTGAGAACAACGCTGTGGGGGCATTTGTTTCCTGATTTAAAATCAGGAAAACTTATGGAGGAGGCATCACGTGCTAGCACGTGACCAGCGGTCATGTGTTGACACGTGACATTTAAAAGCAGCGGCAAAAGGCAGATTCGCTCCCTGTTTAAATCAAAGAAAAGGCTCCAGAAAAGGTCACGTGCTCACACGTGACCAGGGGTCACGTGTTGGCACGTGACGGCTGAGCAGCGGCCAGAGAACAGAGCGCAAAAGGAGAAGAAAGGCCCGTTCCAGGGGTCACGTGCCTACACGTGACCAGGGGTCACGTGGCCACACGTGACCGGCTTTCAAAGCCTCTTTATTTAACAGAATTAAATTCCGAAAGCATTCAAATCTTTCCAAAAGAGAATGATTATTTGGAATCGTTGGATTAAAGATCTAAGGGTGATTAAATATCACCAATTTATGGAAAAATATCAGACTTGGAAAGATTTCCCCTTAAATCTAACCGAAATAACAAAGAGATGTCTTTGGATTTAAAATCCAGTGGTGAATAAAATTCACCTAATAATCCAAAGGTCCAGATGAATGATAAATATAAATCAAATCTCTCAATAAACAAATCAAATCTTTCAATTGAAGATTCACTAAAACTGATTGATTTTCTTACTTCTCCTATAAATAGGAGCCAAGGAAAAAGGAGAGAGAGAGGCATACAGAAGGAGAGACATATACAAAAAGAGATAGACAAAGACATACAGAGAAAAAGAGAGCCTTGAGATTTTGGGAAGAATTGGATCCTCTGCAAAAGAAAACCTTAGGTAAGAAGGGAGAGGCTTAAAAAAGGAGAATTTAATTCTCAAAGAGTTTAACTCTTATACAAAAAGAAGAACTTAGTTCTTTCTCTAGCAGAGGATCTGCAAAGTGCACATCTCCCCATGAATTGAGAATTTAATTCTCATTGGGTTGAGATCCTGCCATGCAGATCCAAAGCATAGAAGGGGAATGGAAGTTTGAGAATTTAATTCTCACAGAATTATAGGAATTTAATTCCTTTGGGATTAAATTAGGGTTTAACCCTATGATTATGAGAATTTAATTCCTTCAAAATGGATAGAACCAGGGTTTAAGCATAATTAAGAACTTAATCCTATTAAAATAACAGGAATTTAATTCCCTTTTAACCCTATGATAGAATTTAGTTCTTCACATCTATGAGGAATTTAATTCCTACAGAAAAGAAATCAGGGTTTAACCCTATCTAAGAATATAATTCCTCAGGAAAAAACAGGAATTTAATTCCTCTAAAGTTTATTGCTAGGGTTTAACCCTATGAAGAATTTAATTCTTAAAAAGATAAACACATCTTCAAACAGGCAAAGAAACAAGGTCACGTGCTACCACGTGACCCCTATAAAGTTCCACAAAGAAGGGCTTGGAGGCAACGCCTCATGTGCCCCACGTGACCCCTTGGCAGAAGCTCTAACGGACAAACATTTAAATGCCCATCACGTGACAGCACGTGATGCTCCAAAGTATGCAATACTTCTGGCAGAATAAAATAAATTGAGGGCGCTCTCACGTGCTACCACGTGACCCCTCTTGCCTTAGTGTTTAACACTAAAGTTGAAACCTCTATATCCAGTGTCCAACATTGATTTTCTTAGTGTTTAAACACTAATTTGGAAAACTCTATTTACAGTGTTTAACACTGACTTTCTTAGTGTTGAACACCCACTTGGAAGACCCTGTTTCCAGTGTTTAACACTGATCTGCCTTAGTGTTAAACACTAATTTGAAATCTCCATTGCCAGTGTTTAACACCGATTTGCTTTAGGGTAAAAACACTAATTTGAAAGCCCTGTTGCTAGTGTTTAACACTAACTATCTTTTAGTGTTAAACACTAACTTGTCAATCTCATTCACAGTGTTCAACACTGTTGGTCTCTAGTGTTCAACACTAGCTTCAGCCCAATTGGCTAAGTTTCTAGAGGCAAAGCCTCTCCTTCAATGGACCAACAGAGGGCCCATATCCTGAACATGATGGGACTTAGCCCAAGCTGGCCATAAGTCCTCAATTCAGACTTAACTGAGCCAATGGGCTCATAATCTACCTCGGTTTAAGGGTACATCTCTTCACTCCTTTGATACTTGGCGTTGTAATTCCTCAACGTCTTCAAAGAGGTGACGGGTCCCGATGACCACATATTGATACGGACTGTGGGGTCCTTAAACTCATGGACTATGAGGTCCTTAACCTTGACCGGGATGTCTTAAAACTAATGACTGACTGTGTGGTCCTTAAACTCATGGACTATGAGGTCCTTAACCTTGACCGTGATGTCTTAAAACTAACGCCGGACTGTGGAGTCCTTAAATCCATGGACTATGAGGTCCTTAACCTTGACCGTGATGTCTTAAAACTAACATTGGACTGTGGAGTCCTTAAATCCATGGACTACGACGTCCTTTACCTCGACCGCAACATCTTAAAACTAACACTGGACCGCAATGTCCTTAAACTACCTATCGACCGCAATGTCACTAAACTAAACAACAGGGCTCCCTTAATTGCTCTCTTGTTGGATATAAACGATCCAGTTAAGTCGATCTTGGTCTAAAACTAGACTATCGTATCCTTAACAAACGTTTAAGTCGATCTTAGTCTCAAACGAGACTAACGTATCCTTAAACCCAAACCCCCAAACCCAAATCTAAGATAATACGGATTTGGACTAGTCCACGCCCTACGGGCGACGACATAACTCAGTCTCCGTATACAATCCATGGGCAACCAAACACAAAACATACACCCACGACACGAAGTGATCATCTGGAGAAGGAGAAATTTGTTACCGCGATGCGGTGGCGTAATTAACTGTAGGGGCTTGCGCCTGCAGGGAAGATCGTCCCCACAATAAAAAACCCCTCACGCGAGGGGGAATCTGACGAAGTCTGCTACATCGGACGCATCCGTTTAAACCTTCGATACATGGCGCCATAAATCAACTTGGCATCTTTGGAGAGGTAGACGGATAGCACCAATTAGCATCTGCCCCGAATCTCAGGCGAAACGTCCGTTGTGCCGTCTTTTGGAGGGGAACAACAGTCCCGAGTCACATGGAGGCAATTAGCGATAAGAGGGGTTTCGTCTCTCCCGGTATTGGGAGTTGATGTTGCGCTATACTCGATTGGCTATGACAGGAATTCCCTGGCCAGGGCTGATGAGATTTACTGGTAAGTGTTATCAGTAGTTTATCGAACGGTTATAGGCCACACATCGGCATGAATTATCAAGTTACTGGGGTCTGACGATTCCACCCCTAGACTTGATATGTGACATATCATACGAAGAGACCGGACTGTATGGTAAGTGTTGCTTATAGGCTTTGCGGGGAGTTTGGACAAGCTTGCTTGTTGATCTTCTATTCGCTCAATACCTGGGTAGCCGTTATGTCCATCTAGTACCGCTGACGGCTTGTGGGTGACTGATTTGATCATTACCCACTGCTGGCGTATTGACGAGTCTTTAGAGTCCCACACAGAGGTTTCCTAGCTCAAGCGAAATGAAGTAGGGCACATATGGTGATATGTGCGGCAGCTTGATTAAATACGAGTTTGTGATACTGTATTCTAATCTCGCGATATGTGATATAGGTTAAGTTATATGTGATATAACCGGATTGTTGAATCAAGTGTTGATTCAATGATATGTTATATGTATATATGTATTTGATACTGGCCGATTATATATGATATGACCGGATTATTGAATGAAGTGTTGATTTAATGAAGTATTGAATATTTGTTGATTATATGTGATATGACCGGGTTATTGAATCAAGTGTTGATTCGATAATGTGATATACATATAAATGATATTAGTCGGTTATATATGATATAACCGGATTATTGAATCAAGTGTTGATTTAATAATTTGATATATCTTTTTATATTTGATATATTAATATATATTAACTAATATTATGCTCACTAAAAGAATTTCTTCTCTTTAAATTACATTTAATATATGTGTGATATATATTAATATATGTATCAATATATTGTGCCATGGTCGATGATACATTGAACATGAGTGTATGAGACTCACACCAAGACTAACGATTATTGGGTAATTATTTATTAAGAGTAAATACAAAATGAGGTGGAAATGAGCATGGTTTAAGATGCTTGTAGAAGCATGTAGAAACTATGACTCATTCCACTAATTTTGTTTTACTCTAAATATTTTATAACCCAACCATTATCTTTAGCCCATGGTTAACTCTCTACATTATCACTTGAGATATTTCCCTCAACCTAGTTCATCTTCTTCATCTCATTTTTTGCTCTCTAGCTTTTCATGTGGTGAGAAAAGAAAAAGAGAAAGTGGTTTCTAAAGTGAGCAAAATTCCTACTTCATCAATCTATACCAAACTTGCCCTTTAGTATAAGTTGTTTTCTTCACTAATTCCTTAATTAGTGAAGAGATAGTTTGAGTTAGAGATTCTTCAAGGTGGATCATCTTCGGCCTCGAAGATCCTTAAGCAAGCTCGTTCCTTACGCTAAGTGGAGCCTACGAAGAGTTTTAAGGACTACCACTTGGAGCTTTAGAAGTGAAGGACCGGTTGATTAGTAGAGATTTTACGATCACCAAAAATATTTTACCGCAATCAGAAACGGCGTCGCTTTGCAGCTAGCCGGTGAATACGGGTCGGTCCACAGGGATGTGTAGTTTTCCTAAGTTTTCTTACGAGCTAATTCCAATGGTTGTTTGGTCTTTTAATTGAATCTAAAATCTAAGTTGTACGATGATCAAGAAACCTTTTAGGATTAGGTCTAAGGTGTATTTGATAAGATTAATATTCACACCTCTTTCAATGCCCTCAATTAAATCCTTTTAGAAGTTATAACAATTATTAGTAAAGGGGATTAGGATAATTGGGAAGAAACGAAGTTTCTTTCTCTAGATCCTTGTCCGTCCTTTCCTACTAATTGCTCTAACCTTCATGGAAGTCATGCATGTCCGGTCCTTTATACTACGGTTTCACCGTTACCTCGTGGGTAGGGTGCCGTAGGGAGCGGATCATGCATGCGTGCATGAAGTTCTAGATTTTACAAATTAATAGGCTTGAAAAAGATGAGAGATATTCATCTCTCAATCTCTCCCTTATTCCTAACCCTAACAAGCGAGGAAATTACTCGCTCATTAGGGGATCTATTGAAAACACCATTTTAAGATTACTTACCTACTGCAGTTTAAAAGATTTTACACTAGATTACTAGGGCAAAGGAATGATTTATCTAAAGCAAGAATTACGTTAGAAAGCTAGGGCAAAGAATGAATTAATCTAGGGCAAGAAATTAATTTTAAACTAAGGCAGAAAATTAAAAGGAACTTATAAGAAATGATGCTCTTAATCTTCTAAAGAATCTGAATTTTATTTATTGAAAAGAGGCATCCCTATTACAGTATTTTGATTACATATTTATAAGGAAATAGGAAAACTAGGGTTATAAATTCTCGCGCATGTGCTATTACAGATATGCCCACGAAAAATCCTAACCTTCGCACCGACGCACCGCCAGGAGAAATCTGCACCGACACGTGCATCTAATGGCCACGGAACCACGGCATGGGTAGGCTTTGGGCCGCGGTTCCGCGGCCCATTTGAGGGTTCATGCACTGAAATTTCCTGTGATGACTCATGGCTTTTTGTGGTCTCTATTTCGTTGGTTCCTTTCTTCATTTGGATTCTAGATCTTCTCCAGATCTTTTAGTGAAAACTTGCAGGGTCTTTTACCCGTTCGCCTTGACATTTTTGGACCTTGCGTTGCCCTGTTAATTGTGAACTGTTCTTCATCTAGGCTTGACTGGGATCCTTCTACTTGTTGGTCAAAAGTTCCTCTTTTGTACCATCTTTTGTCTTTTTCACTGTTTTCGCTCCAAGAGCCTATATCCTGTAATATGTAGCAGACATGCATCAAAAGCACCTGTTTATTTATAAAACGAATAAGAATGGGAAATATAATAATGCAATATTATGATATGAACAAATACCCCCAAACTTATCTTTTGCTCGTCCTCGAGAAAACTCATTATTTTATTCTCGATAAAACCTAACCGCACTTTCGCAGGGAAACGCGATTGCACTGAGCTCGTGCAACAAGCCGTTAAACCTCTAGGTGTCCCTTGTAGGAGGAGTGTTGTCTCCTTAGGGTTTTCAGCGGATACTACCCACAAAATCCTATCAATTAGGCCCACTGACTTTAATTATCCAATTAGGTTTTATAATAAGGAATTCTATTATCATTGACTCATAAATTACCCACCCATATTCTTCACACTTCCTCATCATTTAACGTAAGATTATATATGTTCGATAGACTCACTCAGCTTTCAGCTTTTCTTAAGTTTTCCTTCTAAGGTTCCATCTCCACTTGGGAATTTTTCTATCAACTCTACTAAAGATACAAGTTCTATTTTTCATTCCTTTTTCTTATCTCAACTCTAATCATATATCCCCACGTGTGTGTATAAATCACCCCTACACTTGGAAATTCAAATCAAGCAATCATACTCTTGTCCGTTGTCCAAAGCACTAATTAACTGGTGAATTCACATCCTTCATGCGACTCTTAATACTTCTTGAGGTACCAACAACCGATTACAAGATATGTTTGCACTTTAAAGCATAATTCCTTGTCTTGCAACACCCAAGGCTTTTAGCAGTGACTCCCAAACCAGTTGGTCTAAGGCACTAGGTGATGAAGCACCCTCGCTAAATATTTTTTCTATTTTTGCAGCCTTAAGTAATCACAAAGACCAGTGTTCATTTTTTTTATTCACAGTTTTTTATTTTCTTCGTACTATGGACTTTAGACAAGAGCATTTCAAGGTCTCTTCTACTATTCCAAGTTTCAAGGTGCGTGATTGTGCAATTTTTAGGGTATACATTTTCAGAATATAAACTTAAGCTAGGAATTATTTTTCAAACTTATACTATAATAAGAATATCAATATTTTTCCTTTATTTCAACTTAGCCCAAAAAGTGAACTCAAAATTTGCCTAGTTCTAAATAAACTACAAAGATATATACTTTCTACCGTTAATCTTTAAAGAAGGTTATTTTTAGGGTTTTTAATTTACTAGGTCTAAGATCTAGTTGTTCCTAGCCAGTTATCCTATCTGTCAAACTCAAGTTAAATATGGTCAAAATTGATTACAATAATTTTTATAATTTTTGAAATTTTCAAATTTTTATGGGTTTTCAAAATAAATATGCAAATGCAAAAAATATACATATGAATACAAAGAAAGAAGACGTACCGAGCATACCCCCAAACTTGTCTGCACTGTCATGCTGCACCAAGAGGGTCGATAATGTCGGCAATGTCCTGCTTATTAATATATTTACAAATGATACACACCCCCAAACTTATTTGAAATAAAGTTTTGGAAAATTGATTGGAAATTCGGGGGTGAAAGTGGAGGAAAATCAATCAGTGTAAATCGGCTCTTGCAAAAACAGGAGCTCCTCCGAATGGTCCGCCGTGAGGAACGGTTTCAATCGATGTCCATTAACCTTGAATAAAGTACCGTCCTCAGAATTTTCAAGATCGACCGCACCGTGCGGATAAACGGTGCGGACAACAAATGGTCCTTTCCATCTAGAACGGAGCTTGCCTGGGTGATAATGTAACCGAGTGTCATAGAGTAAAACCTGTTGACCAGGTTCAAAAGTTTTTCGCAAAAGGTGTTTATCATGGAACACCTTAGTTCGGTTTTTGACAATTATGGCATTATCATATGCCTCATCCCGCAGCTCTTCTAGTTCATTTAATTGCAGCTTTCGGTTGCTGCCCGCATCTCCTAAAGATAAATTCAGCTCTTTGATAGCCCAAAATGCCTTGTGCTCAATTTATACCGGGAGGTGGCAAGCCTTCCCATAAACAAGCCGGTATGGAGACATACCCAGATCAGTCTTGTATGCAGTACGGAAAGCCCATAGTGCATCGATCAGTTTAAGTGACCAATCCTTATGGTTTTTAGAAACCATTTTCTCTAAGATTTGCTTTATTTACCGATTTGAAACCTCGGCCTGCCCACATGTTTGGGGATAGTATGGCGTTGACAGCTTGTGGGTTATAAAATATTTGCGCATTAAGGACTCAAAAGTCCTATAGCAAAAGTGAGAGCCATTATCACTTATGATCGCTCGAGGGTGCCCAAATCGAGAAAAGATGTGTTCTTTAAGAAATCGAACGACAACCTTATTGTCATTCGTTCGGCTAGGCACAGCCTCGACCCACTTTGAAACGTAGTCAACAGCCAACAGAATATAAACATTCCCAAAAGAATTGGGAAATGGTCCCATGAAGTCTATACCCCAAACATCAAAAACATCGACAACCAGAATTGGTTGGAGCGGCATTTCGTTTCTCCGCGATATCTGGCCCAAGTGTTGGCACCGGGAGCATGTTTTGCAGTATTCATATGCATCCTTGAAAAGTCGTGGCCAATAGAAACCACACTGCAAGATTTTTTCGGCCATCTTCTCTGGGCCAAAGTGCCCACCACACGCTTGATCGTGGCAATAAAACAACACGCTCTTAAACTCGTTTTCTGGTATACACCGACGAATGATTTGGTCGGAACAGTATTTAAAAAGATAAGGTTCATCCCAGTAAAAATGCTTTGCTTGGGATAAGAATCGAAGTTTATCCTGTTACCAATCGTTAGGTATCAAGCCGATGGCCAAGTAGTTTACTATATCAGCGAACCATGGTTCACAAGAAATGGTCAAGAGTTGCTCATCGGAAAAAGCATCAGTGATAGGAAGTTCAAGTGTGGGCGAAGAAGGAAGTCGTGAAAGGTGATCGGCCACTACATTTTCACATCCTTTTTTGTCCCTTATGACAAGGTCAAATTCTTGTAGCAGGAGGATTCAACGTATTAGCCTCGACTTAGCATCCTTCTTCGCAAAAAGGTGGCGAAGAGCTGAATGATCCGTATATACAATAACTGGAGAGCCGATTAAATAAGGCCGAAAATTTTCAAGTGCAAACACAACTGCTAAAAACTCTTTTTCTGTTGTTGTGTAGTTTAGTTGGGCCTCATTTAGTGTATGGCTAGCGTAATAAATCACGTGCGGCATCTTGTTAATGTGCTGTCCAAGAACAGCACCAATGGCAAAATCTGATGCGTCGCACATAATTTTGAAAGGTTGCGTCCAATCTGGAGATGAAAGAATGGGCGCAGAAATGAGAGAGTGTTTCAAAGACTCAAATGCTTCCATGCAAGTTGAGTCGAAATCAAATGTTGTGTCCTTGGCCAATAAGAGAGTCAAGGGTCTAGCAATCTTGCTAAAATCCTTGATGAACCGTCTATAAAATCCGGCGTGGCCAAGGAAAGCTCGGATGTCTTTAACGCATTTAGGAGGAGGAAGATTAGAGATGACTTCAAGTTTGGCTCTATCAACCTCTATGCCGTTTTGCGAGATGACATGTCCTAAGACAATGCCCTCTCGTACCATAAAATGGCACTTCTCCTAATTCAAAGTTAGGTTCTTATCCCTACAGCGGGTAAGAACAGAGTCAAGATGTTGTAAACACTCGTCGAAGGAGTCACCAAAAATGGAGAAATCATCCATAAAGATCTCCAAGAACTTTTCAACCATGTCTGAAAAGATCCCCATCATACACCGCTGAAATGTAGCGGGAGCATTGCATAACCCAAAGGGCATGCGACGATAAGCAAAAGTGCCAAAGGGACAAGTAAATGTAGTCTTGTATTGATCCTCTTTGGCTATGGGGACTTGGTTATAACCGAAATAGCCATCTAAAAAATAGTAGAATTCATGCCCCGCTAATCGTTCTAGCATTTGGTCAATGAATGGTAAAGGAAAGTGGTCCTTTCTTGTTGCGGCATTGAGTTTTCTATAGTCGATACAAACTCGCCACCCCGTTTGGGTGCGAGTGGGAATTAACTCATTTGCCTCATTGGTAATGACCGTGATGCCCGGTTTCTTTGGCACGACATGAATGGGGCTAACCCATTGGCTATCCGAGATAGGGTAGATGATACCACTATCAAGATATTTAACAATCTCCTTCTTAGCAGCCTCTTTCATAATGGGGTTGAGGCGTCTTTGTGGGTCCCTTTCCGGCTTGGCATCATCCATCAAGTGTATATGATGTTCAACAATGAGGGGACTAATCCTCTTGATGTCCGCCATAGACCAGCCAAAAGCTTGCCGATTATTTTCTAAGACCATTAAAAGGGACTTCTCTTGCTCAAGAGCTAGAGAGGCCGATATGATAACGGGTAAGGTCTCATTATCACCTAGATAAGCATATTTTAGGTGCGACGGCAAAATCTTTAGTTCGAGTTTAGGAGGTGAAACAATAGATGGTAATAATGGAGTAACTGTTTCAAACTCGAAGGATTCCATCAAAGGTTCAAATCGAGTATACGCAACCAAGTCGGATGGTTCAACTAACTCATGGGAAAATGCAAAAGACTCAAGCTCGGGTGGTGAGTCTTCAAAATCGTCTACAAAGATGAAACACTCATAATCGTTGTCCACAGTGAAAGCTGTATCAGATTCTAGGAGGAACGCACTAGTGGCGTCAACACTGCTGTGATCGAACATGAAATTTTCGAACTCACAGTCCTCCTCAGCGATCTCATTGATCGAGCAAACATCAAGTACGCTAGCATTAGGCTCGGCAGGCTGATTTCCCAACTTAAAGATGTTGAGCTCAATTGTCATATTGCTAAAAGATAGATTCATTGAACCATTACGACAATTGATCACTGCGTTAGAAGTCGCCAGGAATGGTCGACCAAGTATCACCGGAATTTGATTCCGGGGGTTAGCGACAGGTTGTGTATCCATAACAATAAAGTCTATGGAAAAAATGAAATCCCCAACTCTAATTAACACATCCTCCAACTCTCCCCTAGGATGGGTGATTGATCGATCAACCATTTGGAGAGTGCAGTGAGTGGGCTTAAGCTCTCCAACGCTTAATTGCTCGTACACAGAATAAGGTAGAAAATTGACACTAGCACCAAGATCTAATAGTGCTCTATTGATGTTTTTGTCCCCAATTGTTATCGAAATAGTAGGACAACCGGGGTCCTTTTGCTTTGGGGGTAAAGAGTTTACAATAGCATCACTAATAGCACTAGCCATAAAAACTTTCTTTGGTACTTGTGTCTTCCTCTTTTTGGTGTATAAGTCCTTTAAGATTTTTGCATATGAAGGAACTTGTTGGATTGCATCCAAAAGAGGGATATTTATGCTGACCTGTTTGAACAACTTTACAATCTTTTCCATCTGTGGAGTTGGTTTATTGGATCTCAACCGGTTTGGAAAAGGTACATTTTGAAAGGTTGTTGAGTCCAATTTTTGCGGATCAGATTGTTGAGTTGGAACGGAACCCCGTGTAGATGTGTTCGTGTTGTGAGAAGTGGGTCCGTTCAAGCTAGAAGAAGTAGAGCCGTGTGAAGGATAGAGAATAGGCTCTAACGAAGAAGAATAAGGTGAAGAAGATGAAGAAGAGGAACCACCGACAGGGGTGTCATGGTTAATACCCACATTGTTTTGCAACACCTTCCCGGATCTCAACGTGGTCACAGCATTTACGTTATGATTTTGCTGTTGATATGCAGCATGTGCGTGACCGGGATTGGGCAGTAGTTGAGATGAGAGCTTTCCTTTTTCTCGCTCGCTCAATGCTGCATTGAGTTGTGCAATTTGTGCCTCGATAGATTTGATGCTTTGATCATGTGAGGTGCTGTTTTGCACCAAAAATTGAATAGAAGTCTCTAATCTTGCTGTAGATTGTGTAGATTGCTTTAGAAACGCATCTAGACTTCTTTCGAGCGAAGTAACCTTGTCATTATTAGGTTGAACAAAATTGTTTGGCTGGTAAGAATTGTTAGGCACAAAATTGTTCACTTGATTAGGGTAAGGTTGCTATTGAAAAGGTTGCTGTTGAAATTGAGTTTGTGGAGGTGCTTGTTGTTGTTGTGGAGGAGGAGGCCTTTGAAAATTGTTATTTCCCTGGAATTGTTGATTTTGGTTCCAAGCGAAATTTGGGTGACTCCTCCATCCCGGATTGTATGTCGAAGAGTAAGTATCATTTCTCTGTCGTTGCTGGTAGGCAGCATTGACTTGATCATGTCCTTGAGTAGATGCATTGTAAGGACACTCTTCGGAGAGATGTGATGGATCCGCACAACAAGCACAAACAGTTCGTGGAGGCACAACAGGGGCAGGAGAAGACGATGAGATTTTGTTCTCAATCGCTTCTAGCTTTTTCGTAAGAGCGGCCATCTCGGCCTTCATAGCAATCGACATCTCTACTTGATGTATGCCTGCCCTAGATTGACCACTAGAAGAAGATGATGTGGTCTTGGTGCTCTCCCACTGAATTGTTTGTTCACTAAGATCCTCAAGAAACTACCACGCTTCCTCACTAGATTTGGAGAGAAAGTGACCTTGACAGATGGTTTCTAGCAACTGCTTCGTTGCCGAGTTCAATCCCTCGTATAATGTTTGGCAAAGTTGCCAACTTTCGATCCCATGATGAGGGCATTGAACGAGTAGGTCATTAAATCTCTCAAAACACTTCCAAAATGGTTCGGAAGGAAGCTGTGAAAATTGTATAATCTCATTACGGATTCTAGCAGTTTTGTGATGAGGATAGAACTTTTTATGAAAGGCTTTCATAAACTCGTCCCAATTTCTAATGGAATGTGATGCTGTGCTATATAGCCGCTTCTCGGCTAAGTCACATAAGGTGAAAGGAATGACCCTTAGCCTTATAGCGTCATCACTTAATTGGGTTGTTTTCATCATAGCGCAAACGTTTTGGAATTTATTGATGAAGATATAAGCATCTTCAGATTCTAAACCATGAAATTTTGGCAGCATATTGATGAAATATAGTTTTATTTCAAAATTGTCCCCATTTGCCGGTGGGGGTGAAAGACAGGTAGGTAAAGAAGTGCGGACAGGGTAGAAGAGATCCTGAAGCGGCGCTTCAACAGGCGGTTGATTCGGGTTATTCGCACCTAACGGAGGTGGAATCATTCCCGTCGGTAAGGTCTCGTTAGGATTGTATCCCGACATGCCTTCGGAAAAAGAATTTGAAGGTGGAGGTAAGGAAGTGGACGGAATTTCGACTTCGGTATCGAAAGGTATGTCGGTCGGTATTAACGAAATACGGACTAATCGGGCGCTAGTGTCCCTAGTCCAAAGTGACATACGCTAAAGGGGTAGTGTAGTAAAAAAAAATGAAAGACAGAATATGGTAGTAAGATAACGTCAATGAAAGGAAGTGGTGTAAGTGAGTTGCAAGATTTCTTTAGCGACAAGTTGCAAGTTTTGAAAAGTTTATTTTTCTTTTTCTTTTTTTATGTGAGATTTTTGCAAATTTTTTTTTTGAAAAGAGACTTGTGACACAAATACAATCAACCACACATGCACAATCAGGCCTAGATCTAGGGTCACCTAGGTCAGCTAGACAGCTCCTAACTAGGGTTAGAAATAGGACCTCAAACTGCCTCTTCACGGCCAATTGCGGCCAGGTAAGTGCCAGGTAAGTGGGAGGCTCCCCGCTATAAGTAGCGGTCCTAATTAAGTAACCACTTGCCTTGACACACTTGCTAGACACACTTGCCTAGACACCGCAAAGTCAGTTAGGATAAACGGTCGATCCCTATGACTAGTCCTTTGTCCTATTGAGCTCGAAGTCCTTAGGGCTGAGTCTAGTATTTTTTAATTAAAAGTGGTCGATGCAAATGCTTTAAGTGCTTTATGGGGTCCTGGGAAGGGTGATGAAATCCCCACCCAATCTGAGTTTGGTCAATAGCCCCTTAAAGTCCGATTAAATCATGCAAAACAGTAAATTCACTTGCAATTAATTTTTTAAGCGCGGCGCAAAGAAATATGCAGAAAATCTGTTATTTAGAAGGGGGAAGAAGAATTTTTAGCGCAAAGAAATCCTGCAGAAAGATTTATTATTTAGAAGGGGGAAGAAGAATTTTTAGCACAAAGAAATCCTGCAGAAAGATTGACAAAGGATATATTGTAGGTTGCAGAGGGGAGAAGGAGAGAACAAACCATGCAAATTTCGATGGCTGACGTGGCAGACTCACCGCGGTTCTTGGCCCAGATAAGCCGCGGAATCACGGTCTGGTGGAGGGATCGTTTCCTGAAAAAAATTCTGCCGCTCCTTTGTTCCAATACTCCTCTGTTCTGATGTATCAATTTCTGTTTTGCCCTCTGTAAATTTCCAGATCCGAGATTCTTAGCTGTTCCTGCAAGATTCAAACGATAAACCCTTCAAACAGATAAAAATTGATAAATTTATTTTTTACTTTTTCTATTTTCAGATTTTTATGATTTATAAGATTTATATTAACCCGAAATTACACAAATGAAATTTTACGCCATCCCCGGCAACGGCGCCATTTAATTAGTAGAGATTTTACGATCACCAAAAATATTTTACCGCAATCAGAAACGGCGTCGCTTTGCAGCTAGCCGGTGAATACGGGTCGGTCCACAGGGATGTGTAGTTTTCCTAAGTGTTCTTACGAGCTAATTCCAATGGTTGTTTGGTCTTTTAATTGAATCTAAAAACTAAGTTGTACGATGATCAAGAAACTTGTTAGGATTAGGTCTAAGGTGAGTTTGATAAGATTAATATTCATACCTCTTTCAATGCCCTCAATTAAATCCTTTTAGAAGTTATTACAATTATTAGTAAAGGGGATTACGATGATTGGGAAGAAACGAAGTTTCTTCCTCTAGATCCTTGTCCGTCCTTTCCTACTAATTGCTCTAACCTTCATGGAAGTCATGCATGTCCGGTCCTTTATACTACGGTTTCACCGTTACCTCGTGGGTAGGGTGTCGTAGGAAGCGGATCATGCATGCGTGCATGAAATTCTAGTTTTTACAAATTAATGGGCTTGAAAGAGATGAGAGATATTCATCTCTCAATCCCTCTCTTATTCTTAACCCTAACAAGCGAGGAAATTACTCGCTCATTAGGGGATCTATTAAAAACACCATTTTAAGATTACTTACCTACTGCAGTTTAAAAGATTTTACACTAGATTACTAGGGCAAAGGAATGATTTATCTAAAGCAAGAATTAAATTAGAAAGCTAGGACAAAGAATGAATTAATCTAGGGCAAGAAATTAATTTTAAACTAAGGCAGAAAATTAAAAGCAACTTACAAGAAATGATGCTCTTAATCTTCCAAAGAATCTGAATTTTATTTATTGAAAAAAGGTATCCCTATTACAGTATTTTGATTACATATTTATAAGGAAATAGGTAAACTAGGGTTACAAATTCTCGCGCATGTGCTATTACAGATATGCCGACGAAAAATCCCAACCTTCGCACCGACGCACCGCCAGGAGAAATCTGCACCGACACGTGCATCAGATGGCCGCGGAACCGCGGCATGGGTAGGCTTTGGGCCGCGGCCCATTTGAGGGTTCATGCACTGAAATTTCCTGTGATGACTCATGGCTTTTTGTGGCCTCTGTTTCTTTGGTTCCTTTCTTCATTTGGATTCTAGATCTTCTCCAGATCTTTTAGTGAAAACTTGTAGGGTCTTTTACCCGTTCGCCTTGACATTTTTGGACCTTGCGTTGCCCTGTTAATTGTGAACTGTTCTTCATCTAGGCTTGACTGGGATCCTTCTACTTGTTGGTCAAAAGTCCCTCTTTTGTATCATCTTTTGTCTTTTTCACTGTTTTCGCTCCAAGAACTTGTATCCTGTAATATGTAGCAGATGATTGATGTAAATTCTCGATGCGTAAATCGAATCAAATAGTCTCCGGCAACGGAGCCATTTGATTGAACGGTAAACTTCGGATGTTTCGTATCGAATCAAAAATTTAAATTGACCGCAATCAAACTACGGTGTCAGCTGTAGCTAATGAATGAGTGCGGATCGTCCACAGGGATCTCGAGATTCGTTTGTATTTTAATTTGTTTGAAATGAAATGTTAAGCAACAAGAAAACAAGATTCAAGATTGATTTGTATTCGTGTGTCACTATTCTCTACTAAAGAATCAAGAAACTATAAACAATCAAGAATCGGGTTTCAATGGTATTTTCCAAACAACAATCAAGAATAATAGAGAGGCTCGTAGGAATCGATCGGATCTTTAGATGTGATGTAGTCTACAAGATTTCATATTCTTGTCCTTCGAAAGATTGATACTAGATCGATGATCATCGACAAGAGTTAGGGTTTTCTCGTGAAACTTGGGTTTCATCTTATCCCTTGTTCTGTTGTCAATATCATTCACATTCTAGCCTCTAGCAACTTCAAGAAACGATCCTAACTCCCTCATTTTGAACGATGTCAATCAAGATAGCATCGAAACAAAATGGGTTGTCGGTTCTTGAATTTGCTAGGGTTTACAAACTCGTGGGATTCAAGAATCGATTACAAATTTGCTACATCATCATACTAAAGATCGTTTCGACTCCTTAACGAGCGGAGTTTTATTCACACATCACCACATAGAACATATTCAAGAATAGTAAAGATAACATGATGCGGAATTTAAAGAAAACAAGATAGAAGAAAATATCACCTTTTATTTAATCAACAATTGCAATACATTCTTTCAAGATCTACAAGAAGAATGAAAATCGATCGTTGACTCGGCTTCGCTCGTCTCCGTGGATCGTGGATCTACTTTGATCTCTTGCCCGATGGAAGATCGGCTCGGCTCATAAAAGGGTTGAAGGAATCTTGCTTGGCTTGCACTCAAGATCTTGAATTGTGGTTGGATTTAGGGTTAGGGTTTCCTACAAGCTTTCTCACTAAACTTGAGGAAGAGGAAGATGAAGAAAGAGAGAATGGCTAAAATCTAAGATGTTGAATCTTTTCCTAGATGCCAAGATGTTTTATGATGATTTCAATGAATGAGTCTAGGGTCCTATTTATAGAACTTTTACAACCCTAGGTTTAGGTTTAAATTGAACTTTCCCTCCCAAAGTTTGTTGGCCAAGTTTGTTGGGCTTTAGCTTAGGGTTTAAGCAAGGGTTTAGGAAAGTTCTAGAAGTATTAGGCTAGTTTAGGGTGTTTGCAGATCTGGTGGAAGTATCTGGAATCTTCTGGACTTTTGTGTGCATTTTTGAGCAGTGGGCACTGAATCAGGAGTTTTGGTGAAATTCGAGGAGCTGATGTCACCAATGGGCCGCTCTTCCGCCGCGCGAGGTACCTTTAGGCCGCCCTTCCGCGGTCAGTTGTTGAGCTTGGACCTTGGGCTTTCTGCTGTGGCTTGGTACTACTGTTTGGGATTTTTTCTGATGTTTAGAATTGCAGTTTCCCTTCTGTGTTGATACCAGATTTGAGTTCAGTGAATTTACGAGGAATTGTAATGGTCGAGCAATGTAATGATCGAGCAAGCATCTCTTTTCCTGCACAGACTTCGAAACAGGGGTTGCAAGATATGGAAAATATGCTATGTAATGTAATGCAGTTAATTTCCCTAGGAATGCCGGTTTTAAGGTCGAATACATGTAATTTGATATTTTGCGACCGATTAGCTAATATGTGAATTATGAATACCGTACACTTTTATATGTATGCAGATGATAAGGAAATTGCCGGTTAAAATATGCAATATTTTCGACTGATCAAATACCCCCAAACTTAATTTCGATCGTCTCGAGCGAATGTTTTATTAAAAAGAGAAGGAGAAAACAAAGAAAGAGAAAAACTAACTAGCACACTTTCGTAGGCAACACGATTGCACTGAGCACGTGCAACAAGCCTTTAAACCTCTAGGTGTCCCTAGTAGGAGGAGTGTTGTCTCCTGAGGGTTTTCAGCGGATTGCACCCACAAAATCCAAAAATAAAAGTAAGATCATGAATATTACATTTAAAGACAAGAATTGTAAAAGAAAAGCCTTGAAAATTAGGGTTTCCAACTAAGCTAGCTTTTCGGTTGTCATGAGCCCTATCTTAATGGTCATGAAAAGATATCAGAAATCACGTCCTCCCTCAATAAAACATCGTCTTATTCTTCATTCCTATCTTTATTCCAAACATCGATCATATCACCCTGCGTGTGTGTAAAGACATCCCTACACCCGGAGAATTCAATTCAAGCTATCATACCCTTGCCCATCGACCTCAGTACTTCTTGGCAAACGAGATTGCTTACACACTTTCATGCGACCGTTAATACTTCTTGAGGTACTAACCGACCGATTACTAATGTGCTTGCTAACTTGGTGTATTTTCCTAGTCTTGCACCACCTTAGGCATAGCAGTGACTCCCAGACCAGTTGACCTTGGGGCACTAGGTGAAGAAGCACCCTTTTGCTATATATTTTTCTTACCCTTGGTGATAACAAAACCAGTATCCATTTTTCTCACCACTTTAAAACACATTTTTCTTTTCATACTTTTGGCTTTAAGACAAGAGCATTTCAAGGTATCCTCTACTATCCCAGGCTTTAAGATGTGTGTAAGTGCGAATAGCAAGGTAGCAACGTTCAAAATGTTTGGCTTCCAGAATAGAAACTATTTTTCAGACTTATTTTTATCCTCAGATTAGTGACGTCCTTCATCTTACTAACCCTTGGGACAACGGCTCATAACTACTTATTACTAGTTCGTATAAGAAAACTTCTAATTTTCTTAGTTTTCTTAAATTTTTCCAATCTCATGGATGTAATTGTTCACTATCTAAACTTTTATTATCTTATTTATATACAAAAATATTTTTATAATTTTTATAATTTTTAAATTTTTATGGTTTTTAAAGAAATGTTTTGTGCTTATGCAAATGATATGCAAATGATGCGAAAATAAGCACAAACCTCCCCCAAACTTGTTTTCAACAGTGTCCTCACTGTTGCCATCCGCTAAATCTCGAAAAACCTGTAAGCTTGGGAGGAATTATTAGTGGGGGAAAAATATTTAAGTGAAGAACCTCCCTCAAACTTATTTTTGGCTCAAAATTTTGTAAAACTTTTCTTTTCAGGAGCCAGAAAAACATACCCCCCCAAACTTGAGTTATGCAATTTTAATCTTTTAAAATCACAAGTGGGGGTCAAAAATCAGTGGTCGATGCCAAGCTTTGCAAAGACCGAATGTCAACACCAACCATTCAAAAATTTTATCAATGCAGTGCTCGGGTTGGTGGAAGAAGAAGTGGTGGGGAAAGGTTAAGTGGTGGAAGAGAATGTGTGTGCGTCTCATATTGGAGAGACGAAGCAGTGAATGTGATGGATTACTCGCATTCTTTTTACATTTCAGAAGAGTGGGTTGAGGTTCAATTTTAGTGAGTGGAACCTGATTCATCTCAACACCCGTGCTTTTTAGAAATGCGAGTTCATCAGCGAAGATCTCCTCAAAAGTTTCATCTATACCCCGAAAAATAATGTCATCACAAGGTGCGGGGTGATCTTCAGACTCTAAGAACAGTTCATAATCCGTGTTAATTGTTGACCCGGACATCTCGGTGGAAGAGTCCGTATGTGTATGATACATAATTGGGTCAAACAATAACGTATGAAAAGAGTCAAGATCAGTATCAGGAGGATCATTAAATTCGCTGCTGTCGACATCCATTAAGTCGACAGAACAGACCTGAGCAGTAGGTTCAGAGGATACACTTCCTAACTTGTAAATGTTCATCTCAATTGTCCTGTTCCCGAAGGATAAGGTCATAGAACCGTTACGACAATTGATGATAGCATTGGAAGTGGCAAAAAAGGGGCGACCTAAAATCACCGGAATTTGATTCCGTGAGTTCGCTACAGGCTGTGTATCAATTACAATAAAGTCTACAGGGAAGATAAATTCCCCGATTTTTATTAACACATCCTCTAGTTCACCCCTAGGTTTGGTGATTGATCGGTCAGCCATCTGTAAAGTGCATGGAGATGGTTTCAACTCTCCGATTCCTAACTGCTCATAAACTGAGAAAGGAAGCAGGTTAACACTTGCCCCAAGATCTAGTAGAGCACGATTAATGTGTTTCTCCCCAATAGAGATGGAAATCGTAGGATATCCAGGATCCTTATGTTTCCTTGGTAATTGCTGGGGGAAAGCTGTGTCTACTGTTTTTGCCATGAATATCTTCTTGGGCATTTGTTTCTTCCTCTTTCTAGTGCAAAAATCTTTAAGAACTTTTGCGTATGCAGGTACTTGTTGGATAGCATCTAGAAGAGGGATATTGATGTTAACCTGTTTAAACATCTCAGTGATCTTCTCCATCTGTGGACTTAGTGTGTTAGCCCTTAACCGATTAGGGTAAGGTGGTTTAGCAATAAGCGCTGGGTCCATTAATGGAGAAGGAAGTGTGTGTGGAACCGATCCCTGAATAGAAGTGGGAATCGTCCGAGGAGGGGTAAAAGAGGTGGGCTGTAATGGCGAGCCTTTTGGGAAATGGAGAATAGGCTCGGAAGAAGATGGTGGGGTAGAAGAACTGGGGTCAGAAGTGTGTGTGTGTGGAAAGGTCTCAGCCGGGGTGTTGATATGATTTTCAGTATCATCAACTTCTTCCCCAACATGATTGTCAAGCACTCTTCCAGATCTCAATGTGGTGATTGCATTCACATGATGTGAATAGCCAGGATTTGGTAAGGATTGAGCTGGAAGTTTCCCTTTCTCTCTTGCACTCAGTTCGGCTTTTAATCGTGCAATTTCTTCTTCCATCGATTTAATACTCTCGTTTTGGGACGCAGAGTTTTTCTTCATGTCATCGACGGAAGATTTCACTTCAGCCGAAACTTGCATGATATTTGTTAAGATCAAATTCATGTATTGTGCAAAAGAAGAGGAATCATCAGTTCCGGTCAACTGTAATGGACTAGACAGTGCAGGTGTGTTGACCTGATTTTGAAAATTATGTGCTTGAAAGGGGTGTTGACTTAATTGAAGTTGTGGCTGCTGTTGTGGTGGAGGGACCCTTTGGAAATTGTTTTGGTTTGGAACCGTGTTTTGTGATTGTGATTGGTTCCAAGCAAAATTAGGGTTATTCCTCCAACCCTGATTATATGTGGAAGAAAAAGGATCGTTTCTTGGTCTTTGAAATGTGGCATTGGTATGCTCACGACCTTGAAACGGACATTCTTCCGTCAAGTGAGACGGATCAGAACAGCACCCACAAACAGTTTTGGGGAGTGATACCGGGTTTAGGGAGGCTGCAGAAAATTTGTGTTCCATAGCGTCGAGCTTCTTTTGCATTGCTGCCATTTCAGCTCGAACACCTATGGACACATCTATTTGGTGTACGCCACCCCTATTCAATGGTTGGGTTCCACTCTCCCAAATTAGTGATTTTTCAGCGAACTCTTCTAAGTATCGCCAAGCTTCCCCATCGTCTTTGGTCATAAATGTACCCTGACACATATTTTCAAGGCTCTGTTTAGTGCTAGGGTTACTGCCCTCATAGATGATTCGGCAAAGTTCCCATCTCGGGATGCCGTGATGAGGACATTGAACCATTAGATCCTTGAAACGTTCAAAGTATTTTGAAAATAGTTCGGCAGGGAGCTGGGCAAATTGGTTCAGTTCGCTACGGATTCGAGCCGTCTTTTGGACTGGGTAAAATTTCTTTAGGAATGCTGCGACGAATTCTTCCCAATTCGTGATAGAGTGTGCAGTAGTGTTATATAGCCACTTCTCGGCTATATCGCACAAGGTAAAAGGAAGAAGTCGTAGACACATCGCATCCACAGAAAGTTGAGACGTACCCATGATTGCGCATACGTTTTCAAATTTGGTAATGAAAACGTAAGCGTCCTCGATCTCGAGTCCGTGGTATTTGGGTAAAAGATTGATATACTGGGGCTTAATTTCAAAGTTATCCCCATTGGCTGGTGGTGTGGATAAGCAGGTCGAAAGAGGACCTCTAAGTGGATAGCATCTTTCCTGGAGAGAAATGTGGGGAGGATTCTGCGCACCAACGGACGGTGGCAGATTAGGGTTAAAGAAGTTTGATGGATTCGGGTCCATCGGTGTGGGTGTGGTAGTAGGTAAAGAAAAGGTAAATGGAGAATTATCGACTTCGGAGTTGATAAAAGGTACGCGGACTAAACGGGCACTAGAATCCCGTGTCCAGCCTATCTTGTACTAAAAAGGGTTAGTACAAGTGGCAGCGTTGGCTTATAATTAGGGGTAAAATGAATGCGGTGTTTGCTTTGAAAAGGGACGGATTTTGAAAAAATGATGCGACAACCAAATGCAGCACACAAACCCTAGAATCTAATGGTCACCTAGGTCCGGCTCTAGACCGCTCCTAACTGCCAAAAGACAAGTCGCAGGATAAATCCTCCACTGCCTCTTTGTCCCCCTGTGGTCGGATAAGTGCCAGGTAAGTGGGAAGGAACCACCACTACAGTGGACCTAATTAATAACCACTAGCCTTAGACACACTCGCCTTAGGCACCACAGGAAAACGCGGATAAGCAATGAATTACCCACGGCCCTCTCTTGTCCTAAATGAGTGCGACAGTCCTTAGAGTCATCTCTAGATTTCTTTTAGTTAATGTGGGTCAATGCGGATGCAAGTTTGGTGGTTTTCGGGGCCTAGGAAGGGTAATGAAATCCCCACCTAATTTGGATTTGGCCGTGCCCCTTAAATTCCGTATTTAATATGCAAAACAACCAAGAAAACAAAATCACGCACAATTTTAATTTGCTTTTGCGGCGCAGCTATTGTTTGCAAAGAATCCTGCAGAAAGGATTAGTTGGAGCTAAAAAGGGCGAGGGGAGAGAACAAGAAATCACCTGCTGGAAAATTTTTCAGAGAACCCTCAATACTGCGGCGCAACCGCCGCAATTACCATGTATATGCCGCGCTTGCGCGGTCAGTTGTTGGGTTCACTGTACCAAACTTCTTCAGCTGCTTTCTGTTCCTATCTCCAGCTCTCTGGTATATCCCAAATAATTTTTCCACAGCTCAGAATGCTCCAGATCACCTTGCAATCAAATCACAACACACGTGTAAGAGTTTGTACGAATTTTGATTTCAAGAAATGAAACGTAATAATTCTTTCACTTCAAACTATAAAATGTAGACGAATTAGCGCGCGATCCCCGGCAACGGCGCCATTTTGATTGATGTAAATTCTCGATGCGTAAATCGAATAAAATAGTCTCCGGCAACGGAGCCATTTGATTGAACGGTAAACTTCGGATGTTTCGTATCGAATCAAAAATTTAAATTGACCGCAATCAAACTACGGTGTCAGCTGTAGCTAATGAATGAGTGCGGATCGTCCACAGGGATCTCGAGATTCGTTTGTATTTTAATTTGTTTGAAATGAAATGTTAAGCAACAAGAAAACAAGATTCAAGATTGATTTGTATTCGTGTGTCACTATTCTCTACTAAAGAATCAAGAAACTATAAACAATCAAGAATCGGGTTTCAATGGTATTTTCCAAACAACAATCAAGAATAATAGAGAGGCTCGTAGGAATCGATCGGATCTTTAGATGTGATGTAGTCTACAAGATTTCGTATTCTTGTCCTTTGAAAGATTGATACTAGATCGATGATCATCGACAAGAGTTAGGGTTTTCTCGTGAAACTTGGGTTTCATCTTATCCCTTGTTCTGTTGTCAATATCATTCACATTCTAGCCTCTAGCAACTTCAAGAAACGATCCTAACTCCCTCATTTTGAACGATGTCAATCAAGATAGCATCGAAACAAAATGGGTTGTCGGTTCTTGAATTTGCTAGGGTTTACAAACTCGTGGGATTCAAGAATCGAGTACAAATTTGCTACATCATCATACTAAAGATCGTTTCGACTCCTTAACGAGCGGAGTTTTATTCACACATCACCACATAGACAATATTCAAGAATAGTAAAGATAACATGATGCGGAATTTAAAGAAAACAAGATAGAAGAAAATATCACCTTTTATTTAATCAACAATTGCAATACATTCTTTCAAGATCTACAAGAAGAATGAAAATCGATCGTTGACTCGGCTTCGCTCGTCTCCGTGGATCGTGGATCTACTTTGATCTCTTGCCCGATGGAAGATCGGCTCGGCTCATAAAAGGGTTGAAGGAATCTTGCTTGGCTTGCACTCAAGATCTTGAATTGTGGTTGGATTTAGGGTTAGGGTTTCCTACAAGCTTTCTCACTAAACTTGAGGAAGAGGAAGATGAAGAAAGAGAGAATGGCTAAAATCTAAGATGTTGAATCTTTTCCTAGATGCCAAGATGTTTTATGATGATTTCAATGAATGAGTCTAGGGTCCTATTTATAGAACTTTTACAACCCTAGGTTTAGGTTTAAATTGAACTTTCCCTCCCAAAGTTTGTTGGCCAAGTTTGTTGGGTTTTAGCTTAGGGTTTAAGCAAGGGTTTAGGAAAGTTCTAGAAGTATTAGGCTAGTTTAGGGTGTTTGCAGATCTGGTGGAAGTATCTGGAATCTTCTGGACTTTTGTGTGCATTTTTGAGCAGTGGGCACTGAATCAGGAGTTTTGGTGAAATTCGAGGAGCTGATGTCACCAATGGGCCGCTCTTCCGCCGCGCGAGGTACCTTTAGGCCGCCCTTCCACGGTCAGTTGTTGAGCTTGGACCTTGGGCTTTCTGCTGTGGCTTGGTACTACTGTTTGGGATTTTTTCTGATGTTTAGAATTGCAGTTTCCCTTCTGTGTTGATACCAGATTTGAGTTCAGTGAATTTACGAGCAATTGTAATGGTCGAGCAATGTAATGATCGAGCAAGCATCTCTTTTCCTGCACAGACTTCGAAACAGGGGTTGCAAGATATGGAAAATATGCTATGTAATGTAATGCAGTTAATTTCCCTAGGAATGCCGGTTTTAAGGTTGAATACATGTAATTTGATATTTTGCGACCGATTAGCTAATATGTGAATTATGAATACCGTACACTTTTATATGTATGCAGATGATAAGGAAATTGCCGGTTAAAATATGCAATATTTTCGACTGATCAGCAGACATGCGTCAAAAGCACCTGTTTATTTATAAAACGAATAAGAATGGGGAATATAATAATGCAATATTATGATATGAACACCGGTCTACAAAGGTTGTATTCACTTTTCACTTAGTGTAAAGTTTGTTTACTAGCTTATAAACCATAATTCTCTAGTTCGATTCTGGGTTAGTATTGCTTAGCCCACTAGATTTTTTAAAATTGCATATGCCTGTGGAAACATAGTAGAGGTGCTAAGACATACTTTCATGGCATCATAGCCAAAGTTAGACAATTAGACGATGTTAGTTGAATTACGAAACCAAAACAACTCCGAAAACCGTAAACCCAAAACCAAGTTTCTGTAAATTTTAAAATGGTCTTTGATTTTTTTTTTAAATAAGTGCAGAATGTTACATATGATGTAATTAGAACACTGGACAAAAACGAGACCAAAATTCTTCACTTTGGCCGGTGAAAGGCCCATTTTGTCCGGCCTCGCCGGTTCCACTTCCCCCTTTTGGCCTTGATTTTGTTTGGTGTTCTTATGTGATGGTTTTGGGGTTTTAGGTACTATTTGTTTTTCCCAGATTGCATGTGATGTTATCTTTTGTATTGGGGCAATTCAAAGTGCTTCATAGTCGTAATTTTAACATCGTTTCGGGTTTATTATGATATGTGATACAATATTTGGAATCCACATTAATTAGTTTTGTGAAAACTAGTTTGTGTTTTGTAAATCTCGCGTTTTAGTCTCTTTTGATTGATTTCCATGGAGTTTCGATTTGGATCAAAACTCTGTCGCAATCTCGTATTGTATGCGGATAGTCACCGGGAAACACTACTTGATAGCCACGCCCCATCGCGCCGATCAAGTGACTATAGGAGAACACCGTAGCCATAAGCATCCACTCGGGTGCTTACGGCCGTGGTGTCCCGCCCAATTACACTTCGTTGACGGTAATGAGGTTGCGGCAATCTACTAAAGTTCCCGATGAGGATTCGATCATCTAATTGGGAATCCTGTTGAATTACCTGACTGAAAACACCAGTCATAAATGCAAGATTTATTGGGTTAGGCATGAAATCCGAGATATGAGATATTCCGGGTTTACGATGTCTAAGGATATGTGGATTCTAATTATTGTATGTTTCATTTCTTTTCTGCGGCCGTAAGTGTAATATGTGGTGTATCCCCAATCTTGTTGCTATATGTTAAGACATTCGGGATACACATATTTACTTACATTGATGACATGTGATGTTATGCGTTGCTGTGATATGTTATATTGGATCGTCGTGATTGAATAGCCGGGGGTTTTTGCGTGAGATTAGAATTTTTATATTTTCATTCATGTAAAAAGTTTTATGTAATATTCTTTTATTGGGACACTTTCGGGTTGAGGATGATGTCACCATTGATGTATATTATTTACTTTGCGCATTAGGATAGGCCCAAGATGGGGAGCACAAGTAATCAGGTTCTAGAGTCCAGTAGGAGACCATCTCGAGGAGTTGAGACCGGGTCTCCTAACTCTAGAATTGGCAGGGTCACTTGCCGCTCTCGTAGGGGTCTAGGGATGTGTGTTTGGCTATTCATCACGACCGTGGAATCCGTGTTTTTCATTACTGGCTGAATTTAAAACACGGACCACTTAGTATATCCAATATTTCATATGTTTTTTCTGCTGCTTGAGTTCTGTGATGTGATCATATAACTGCGTGAGACGAATGCTATATATGTATGATATATATAATAAATGTTGGTTATGTTTTGCACCCGTGCTAGTCCAGCCCCCGTTCTGTCGTTAGTTAAGTAACCTAACGGTGCATGACGAGGCCCAGTGGCGAATGTGGGTGGCATAAGCATACATTCTATTTTCGTTTTTTCTATGATATTTAAGAAATATAAATGATGGGACGTCATTAATGAGATTAATGAAAGAAAAGAAACCTAAAAGATATTATAGAATCAATTTTTTTCAAAAAGGTAGCTCTAGTTATTACTTTACATAGCGGTATTCCTTGATGGATATCCAGCACCTCATTCGATGAGGAAAGAGTCGAGATCCCTTCACCGGGAATGACAAAAGCTAGCAAATGCTACAACCTACTCAATTTGTTTTGAAAACTACTCGATTTTAAAAGCGGAGCTTAAACCACTCCTTTTCAAATCACTCGATTCTACAACGATATCAAGTTCATTAAGCTAAATGTTTTCTTAAAAACCAGTCGTAGCTCTCCATCATTTCAAATAAGTAATATTTAGTATTCGTGTTGCGTTTGTTGACCTTGTCAAGGCGTGGTGTGCGGTAGCTAAGTGATGTCTTCCTACATAGCATATGATGCGATTAGTTAGGACAGTCACGTGACTTTGTTGACCTTAGTTAAGGATCATGTGAGTGGGTCTAATTAATCACGAAATGACTGGTAGAGCTTGACTAGTGCTTATGATTTGTTGACCATAGTAAAGGTCATAAGTATTATGGGTAAAAACCTTTATCGGGAGTTTCAAGTGTTGAAATTTGCAATGAGATTGCATACCTTCTATATGATAGTTGGATCCTGATACCCACTGCGAGTAATTGTTACTCCTAAGAGAGTTTTGCACTTTACAATTAACCGATCAAGTAGGTGTCTAGAAAGGTATCAACGGGGTTACGTCCCTCGAAAAACGAGGTTTATTTTAATTAGGTCTGTGCAAAAGCATGGGGAACCTCCCTCAAAGTACCGGCACTGGCCTGGCTGAAAAATTGGCGAACTTGTAGAGTGTAATTAATTCCGGCCAGTCTTTCCTTTTAGGGTTTGAAGGAAGATTTGATAAAAACAGTCGGAGCCATCCTGATTAGATAAAATAAATATAACCAATCTAATCTTGCAAGAGCGCACGCAGAGTGTTTTCTTCTCTCTCTCCAGGTAGCGACTATGTCACGCCTTAATCAAGATAATAATATGGATGTATTGACCGGACCAGCTTGTTATACTGAGCCGGGGGACGTTGGTCCCGCTCCAACTTATAATTGTTATATGACCGAGCAGGAAATAGGGGAATACCATGATTCCTATGCCGCCCAAACGAAGAAAGTGTATGTTGATGCATCTTCTTCGAGTGTGTTCATTACATAGAACTTTTTTTCAGTATCCTCTACGTCTTGGGTATTTGATACCGGATCAGGATCCCGGATATGTAATCTGTTACATGGGCTAAAAAAAGGTAGAGAACTGAGAATGGGTGATAAAATTTCAAAAGTTGAAAACGGTGCTGTTCCCCTCCGAATGGCGGCGCGCAGGACTGCGATATCCTGACGCTGAGATTCGGGACAGATGCTATTTGGTTTTATCCATCCACCTCTCCGAAGATGCCAAGTTGATTTATGGCACCGTGTATCGGAGGTTTAGACGGATGCGGCCGATGTAGCAAACTTCGTCAGATCCCCCCTCAGGGTGAGGGGTTTTTGATTGTGGGGACGCTCTTCCCTGCAGGCGCAAGCCCTTGCAGTTAATTACGCTACCGCGTCGCGGTAACAACTTTCTCCTTCTCCAGAATTTCACTTCGTGTCGTGGGTGTTTGTTTTGTTTGTGGTTGCCCGTGGATTGTATACGGAGACTATTTATTTCGTCGCCCGTAGGACGTGGATTAGTCCAAATCCGTATTTTCTTAGATTTGGGTTTGGGGTTTTGGTTTAAGGATACGTTAGCCATTTTTGAGGCTAAGATCAACTTAAACGTTTGTTAAGGATACGTTAGTCTAGTTTGAGACTAAGATCAACTTAACGGGATCGTTTAGATCCGACAAAAGAGCGTTTGGGCTCTATTGTTCCAGTTTAGGGACATAGTGGTCCAACATTCCCATTTTGGGGGCAGATATTGGTTTAAGGACGCATAAGTCCATGAGTTTAAGAACCCCACAGTCCGTATTAATGTGTGGTTGTCAGGACCCGTCACCTCTCTGACGACGTTGAAGGATTACAACGACAAATATCAGAGGAGTTCAAAGATGTACCCTTGAACCAAAGTTGGTTGAGAGATCTATAGCCCAATTTGGGACTAAAGTTTGTTTGAAGGTTTGATTTAAGGACCCGTTAACCATATTTGAGGCTAAGATCAACTTAATCGTTTGTTAAGGATACGTTAGTCCAATTTGAGACTAAGATCAATTTAATGGGATCGTTTAGATCCGACAAAAGAGCGTTTGGGCTCTATTGTTCCAGTTTAGGAGATTCATAGTCCAATTTGGGACTAAAGTCTGTTTGGAGGATACGTTAGCCATTTTTGAGGCTAAGATCGACTCAAACGTTTGTTAAGGATACGTTAGTCCAGTTTGAGACTAAGATCAACTTAACGGGACCGTTTAAATCCGACAAAAGAGCATTTGGGCTCTATTGTGCCAGTTTAGGGACGTGGTGGTCCATATTCCAGTTTAGGGACGTGGTGGTCCGTATTCCAGTTTAAGAACGTGGTGGTCCGATATTAGTTTAGGGACGTCTCGGTCCGATATTAGTTTAAGGACGTCTCGGTCCGATATTAGTTTAAGGACGTCTCGGTCCAATATTAGTTTAAGGACGTCTCGGTCCAATATTAATGTATGGTCGTTGATTGTTAGAGATTCTGTATGTTCAAGTTTTAGTTAATTACCGCAATCAAGACGGTTTCGCTCGTAGCTAGCCGGTTGAGTACGGGTCGTCCGCTGGGAGATGGGAATCTTTTTCTATGTGTTTTAACGAGTTAAGTCCGAGAGTCCAGATTTGTTTGTGATTATCTAAGTGTTAAAATGATATGTAAAGAGAGCTTGTTAGGGTTAGGATTAGGTTAGTTTGAGTTAGGAGTCTTCCACTTCTTTCGTTTCCCCTCTTAATATCGGTGTTACGGTAATCGGCAACAACGGGGATTAGCGCGACTAGGAAGGAACTTGCGAGTATAAGCCAGGCTTTCCAATGCATAAGTTATTCCTTTTGGTGCTTGTCCGTCCGTTCTTGGCTCTTAGCCATAACCTCCGGTTAATTCAACCACAACCGGTCTCACTACGGAATCACCGCTATCATGTAGGATAGGGTGCCGTAAGGAGCGGATTGTGGTTCAATTAACGGGAGTCGAATTAAGTTGTTGGGCAAGGAAAGAGTGAGAGAGATTTCATTCTCTCAAACTTCCCTTATCCTACCCTAACAAGTATGAAACTACTCACACATCATAATGAAAAGAAAACAAAACAAAAGAGGATGATAGAAAGAAGGAGATTAGAAGATAACAACTAGCTATTTGCGACCTCATCTTGGCAAGGATCAAGCGTAAGCATCATGGTTGTTTTTAATGATAAAGGAAAAGAGAAAAGAAAGAAATAACAACAACTAAGTTAACAAATTAAAATTACAAGCAATTATAAAAGAACAAGACAAGATATAATAGCAAAAGAATCTTCTTTATTCATCATTCTTCACTCACAAAGCTCACTACAAGTTTTAATGGAGAAGAGATGAGAAGAGGAAGAAGAAACAAGTATTCTAAACCTAGAAAAATACAAGAATATGCACCCTTGGATTCACAAGGTTCTGGGCTATTTATAGGCTGAAAAATGAAAACCTAGGGCAACAAGCAGAACTAACATGGAATGACCAATCTGCCCCCGGAAGATTTTCAGCCGACAAGGCCGTACGGCCGCGGAACCGCGGCCTAAGCCTGCTTATGCCGCGGTTCTGCGGTCGTTCAGAGGCTTTGTGGCTTCAATTTTGGTGGTGCTCCCTGGTTCTGTGGGACCTTTATTCTGGTATATATCTTTTCTCAGATTTTCTTCACGATTTTTCCAGAATTTCTGTTGAGCAAAAGGTGATTTGATGTGTATCTTTTTGTCATGATTTTCTCGAGCTCCGCGTAGATTTCTTGGATCTTGTGCTGCCATTGAGCCTTGTGCATGAAAACGACATTGATTTGCCATTTTGTCTCTTAAACTGGTGTGTGGCAACAGACGGATAAAGGGCGGAGACCCGTGTTTTATCTGTGGTTGGCAGGAACCCGGATTTTGTCGTGTTTTCCATGAATTTCACCGTTTTAGAACCGAGAACCTGTATCCTGCAATTGACTAGCAAACACGGCTCAAGAGTATCTACCGATATGCAATGTGATAAAAATTGGGCGGTATGAAAATGCAAAAATCTGATATGAACAAATACCCCCAAACTTATCATTTGCTCGTCCCGAGCAAAGCCAATTTATTTACAAAAAATTTCCTAACCTCACTTTCGCAGGGAACGCGATTGCACTGAGCATGTGCAACAAGCTGTTAAACCTTCTAGGTGTCCCTAGTAGGAGGAGTGTTGTCTCCTGAGGGTTTTCAGCGGATACTACCCACAAAATCAGGTCAAGCTAGTTTTGTAAAATAACTAATATTCAAACCCTAAAGTTTTGTTTCAGAAAATAACAATTCTATTATCCTAAGTCTAGACTATCGAACCTTTATTTTTCACACCTCGCTTCTTATTTAACTACAGCTTTTATATGTCTTTACGTGCAGTGCAAATAGTGTCGTTAAGTTCCAGAAGGGTCGAATAAAGTCCTCATGTCACACAATAAAGCCCAGATAAAAATTTTGAAAGGATCACATAAATTTTATAAAGAGTTAAGCATTTTTCAAGTTTCGTTTTCCAGTAAAGTTTCAACTTTAGAATTTCTATCTTCCTTAACAGGAAAACTAGGTCTTATTCTTCACTCCACCTTTTTCTTGTTTTCATTTCATACACACCTCTGTGAACGTGCAATATTCTTTATCATAGAGTAAAACCTTCATATCTCTGCTAATTTTTTTTTATAAAAGCCTGTCTTTTATCAAGATTATTCTCACACAAAGAACCGTTAGGAATTCTAACTCGGAGAGAACACTTGCTTGACTTTGTTTTAAATTGGACTTTCTAGGCTTCTTAGCGAGCTTTGGGCCAATGCTCCCAAACCAGTTGGTTTTAGGGCAATAGGTGTAGAAACACCCCAGCGGACTTAATTACTCAAGTTACCTAGGTCCAAAAACAAAAGACAGTTTGGCGTGAAAATCAGATGATTTAATACGAACGGAGATATAACCGGCAGTTCAATTATTATTTTTTTTGGATAAAAGACGTGTTTAGTGGGTTCGGTGTGTAATCATTCCAATCAGGTTTCAGATGGGTTATTTTTCAGACTTAGTTCCAATTACGGCATCAATAACATTCCTTCATATTCGTTTTACTTCATAAACTATTCTTGACATTACTTATTTCAGAACAAACCTATTTGATCCTCAGAAAATCATTTATCTGTTTAAAAGTTTTTAAACATAAAAGACTTGTCATCTAATTTCCAAAAACTCACGACACGTGTAGTGTGATGTAAAGACGTATATCACCTATAGTTAACTTCAAAGAAGAGTTATCTTTCAGGTTTTCAAAATCTAAACATAAGATTTAGTTATTCTTATTTTATCAAACAAAACCGTCGAAATGTTGAATCAGGGTTCTCCCACTAGCTAACTTGACCAAAAGTTTTTATATTTTTAGAAAATTTTCAGATTTTTATGGATTTTATGGATTTTAATATGCAGATGCAAAATATACATATGAATGCGAAGGTAAGAAATGCGTACCGAGCGTACCCCCAAACTTAAACTGGACAGTGTCCGCACTGTCATTGCATGAAGAGATCATTTGAAGGGTCAAAATTGTCGGTTAGCGATACACAATTTTTTTTTGTTTTTGTTATTAAAGAAAAGAAAAAGAAAAAGAATATACACAAATATATACAAAATGGTTTAAACATACCCCCAAACTTATTTGGAACAGTGTCCACTGTTCTTGGCTGGATAACCGAAGTTTGGAGGTAGGCAGAGGAAGATCATGCAGGGTAAACCGGCTCCTGTAAGAACAGGAGCTCCTCTGTTGGTTCGGCGCTAAGGTACGGTTTTAGTCGGTGTCCGTTCACTTTGAAAAATGAACCGTCCTTTGGATTTTCCAAATCCACAGCGCCCTGCGGATATACATTCCGCACAAAATACGGCCCTTTCCAGCGAGATCTGAGCTTTCCAGGATGGAAGTGATGTCGGGTGTCGTAAAGCAGTACCTGCTGACCAGGTATGAAGGTTTTGCGCAAAAGGTGTTTATCGTGAAACACCTTCGTTCGGTTCTTAATGACAACCGCGTTATCGTAAGCTTCATCCCTAAGCTCGCTCAATTCGTTCAACTGCAGCTTCCGATGGCTGCCCGCATCTTCGAGAGACTGATTCAGCTCCTTTATCGCCCAAAATGCGTGATGCTCTATTTCGACAGGTAGGTGGTAGGCTTTACCGTATACAAGCCGAGAGGGAGACATGCCAAGGTCGGTCTTATAAGCGGTTCGATATGCCCAAAGGGCATCAGTGAGTTTCAGGGACCAATCCTTACGGTTCTTGGAAACCGTCTTCTCTAGTATCTGCTTGATTTGCCGATTTGAAACTTCGGCCTGCCCGCAGGTTTGGGGGTGGTAGGGCATGGATAGCTTATGATTAATGGAGTATTTCCGCATCAAGGCCTCGAAAGTCCTGTTGCAGAAATGACTTCCATTGTCGCTAATGATCGCTCGGGGGTGCCCAAACCGGGAGAAAATGTTTTCCTTAAGGAACCTAACGACAACCTTGTTGTCGTTAGTCCGGCTGGGCACAGCCTCGACCCATTTAGAGACGTAATCAACAGCGAGAAGGATGTACAAGTTCCCAAAAGAGCTGGGAAACGGCCCCATGAAATTTATCCCCCAAACATCGAAAATCTCCACAACCAAGATCGGTTGGAGCGGCATCTCGTTCCTCCGGGATATCCGGCCCATGTGTTGGTACCGGGAGCAAGTCTTGCAATAGTCATGAGCGTCTTTGAAGAGTTGTGGCCAGTAGAAACTACATTGCAAGATCTTCTCAGCTGTCTTTCTGGGGCCAAAATGCCCGCCACATGCTTGATCGTGGCAAAATGACAGCACACTCTTGAATTCCTCGTCAGGGACACACCGACGAATAATCTGGTCGAGACAGTACTTGAACAAATAGGGTTCGTCCCAGTAAAAGTGTTTTACTTGGGATAAGAAGCGAAGTCTGTCCTGACTTGACCATTCAGTCGGTAGTAATCCCGTGGCCAAATAGTTCACAATATCTGCGAACCAGGGTTCGCAAGATACTGTCAAGAGCTGTTCATCCGGGAAAACGTCATTGATCGGAATTGGAAGCGAAGGCGAAGAAGGAAGTCGTGAGAGATGGTCGGCAACTACGTTTTCACATCCTCGTTTGTCCTTAATGATAAGGTCAAACTCTTGAAGCAAGAGGATCCAACGTATTAACCGAGATTTTGCATCTTTCTTCGCAAAAAGATGGCGCAGAGCAGAATGGTCTGTGCAGACAATGACTGGAGAGCCGATGAGGTAGGGCCTGAACTTTTCTAAAGCAAATACGACAGCTAAGAATTCCTTCTCAGTTGTTGTATAGTTGAGTTGGGCGTCGTTCAGGGTTCGGCTCGCATAATAGATTACGTGCGGCATCTTGTTGATGTGTTGTCTAAGGACAGAACCAATGGCAAAGTCGGATGCATCGTACATAATCTCAAATGGGTGTGTCCAGTCAGGTGAAGAAAGAACGGGAGCAGAAGTGAGTGAGCGTTTTAGTGACTTGAATGCAGTTACACAGCTCGAGTTGAAGTCGAATGGCGTATCCTTGGCCAGCAAAAGAGTCAAGGGCCTAGCAATCTTGCTAAAGTCCTTGATGAACCGTCTATAGAAACCGGCATGGCCAAGGAAGGCTCGGATATCTCTGACGCATCGGGAAGGAGGAAGATTGGAAATGACCTCAATATTTGCTTTGTCAACCTCTATGCCATTTTGCGAGATGATATGTCCTAAAACAATACCTTCGCACACCATGAAGTGGCATTTCTCCCAATTCAAAGTGAGATTCTTGTCCTTACATTGGGTAAGGACAGCGTCAAGATGCAGCAAACACTCGTTGAAGGAATCGCCGAAGATGGAGAAGTCATCCATGAAAATCTCCAGAAATTTTTCCACCATGTCTGAGAAAATTCCCATCATACACCGCTGAAAGGTAGCGGGCGCATTGCATAACCCAAAAGGCATGCGACGATATGCAAACGTGCCGAAAGGACAAGTGAATGTGGTCTTGTCCTGGTCTTTTTCGGCGATGGGAATTTGATTATAGCCAGAGTAGCCATCAAGAAAGCAGTAGTACTCGTGTCCGGCCAATCGTTCAAGCATTTGGTCAATGAAAGGTAGCGGAAAGTGGTCTTTCCACGTTGCGGCGTTGAGTTTTCTGTAATCAATGCACACTCGCCACCCGGTTTGGGTGCGAGTAGGGATTAACTCGTTCGCCTCGTTAGTGATGACCGTTATACCTGATTTCTTAGGGACAACGTGGATGTGGCTAACCCACTGGCTATCAGAGATAGGGTAAATGATACCACTATCTAGACATTTTACGATCTCCTTCTTCACAGCCTCTTTCATGACTGGATTGAGACGTCTTTGTGGATCCCGGGCTGGTTTGGCATCATCCATCAGATGAATGTGATGCTCAACGATCAGGGGACTAATCCCCTTGATGTCCGCCATGGACCAGCCAAAAGCTTGCCTGTTGCTGTGCAAGACCGCAAGAAGGGCTTTCTCTTGCTCTGGAGCTAGAGAAGCCGAAATGATGACAGGGAGGGTCTCGTTCTCACCTAAGTAAGCGTACTTAAGGTAAGAAGGCAAAGGCTTGAGTTCGAGCGTTGGAGGTGAAACGATGGAAGGCAAGATTGGTGCAGAGGTCTCGAACTCAAAGGACTCCAGCAATGGTTCGAAACGAGTGTAGGCGACCGAGTCGGATGGTTCAGGTAACTCATCCGAAAATTCGAAAGATTCAAACTCGGGTTGTGCGCGGCTAAGGTCGTTCAAGAACGTGAAACACTCGTAGTCGTTGTCGGGCGCAGAAACAGCAGCAGGTTCGAGGAGGAACGCACTAGTGGCGTCAAGATTATCGTGTTCGAACAGAAACTCCTCGAATTCACACTCTTCAGGGGTGATCTCCTGGATCGAGCAGACGTCCAATATATGAGCATTAGGTTCAGAGGGCTGATTCCCCAACCTAAAAATGTTGAGTTCAATCGTCATGTTTCCAAAAGAGAGGTTCATCGAACCATTGCGACAATTGATCACAGCATTTGAGGTTGCAAGGAACGGGCGACCGAGTATCACCGGAATTTGATTCCGGGGGTTAGCTACAGGCTGTGTATCTAATACAATGAAGTCAACGGGGAATATGAAGTCCCCGACTTTTATTAACACATCCTCTAGCTCACCCCTAGGATGGGTGATCGATCGGTCGGCCATTTGGAGAGTGCAGTGTGTGGGTTTCAGCTCTCCGACGCCTAATTGCTCCTATACTGAATACGGAAGCAGGTTAACACTGGCACCAAGATCTAATAGTGCGCGGTTGATGTTCTTATCCCCAATGGTAATTGAAATCGTAGGACAGCCAGGGTCCTTCCGTTTTTGTGGTAAAGATTGGGTAAGAGCATCACTCACAGCACTAGCCAAGAAAACTTTCTTTGGTACCTGAGATTTCCTCTTTTTTGTGCACAAGTCCTTTAAGATTTTCGTGAAGGACGGGACTTGTTGGACAGCATCTAAAAGAGGAATGTTAATGTTAACTTACTTAAATAACTCCAGAATCTTCTCCATTTGAGGATTTTGTTTATTAGACCTCAACCGGTTTGGAAATGGAACATTTTTAAAATTGGTTGAGTCTAATGCTTGTGGAGCAGATTGTGGAGTTGGAACGGATCCCAGAATAGGTGTTTTCGTGGAGTGAGAAGTGGGTCCGTTCAGAGCAGAAGAAGAGGAAGTAGAGCCTTGTAAAGAACGGAGAATAGGCTCAGAAGACGAAGAAGCAGGAGAAGAAAAAGAAGAAGAAGAAGAAGAAGAAGCGGCCGGGGTGTCATCGTTGATTCGTTTGCCAATGTTGTTTTGCAGCATCCTTCCCGATCTCAGTGTGGTCACGGCACTCACATTATGGTTCTGTTGTTCAAGAGCAACATGTGCATTATGTGGGTGACCGGGATTTGGGAGTGGCTGGGATGGGAGCTTCCCCTTCTCTCGCTCGCTTAAGGCCGCATTCAGTTGTGCAATCTGGGCCTCGATGGTCTTGATGCTTTGCCCGTGTGCGGCAGTGTGTTGCACTAAGGACTGAATGGAATACTGGATGTTGGCAGTGGATTGGGTCGATTGTTTAACGAACGCCTCCAGACTTCGTTCGAGCGAGGAAACCTTATCGTTGTTTGACGGAACAAAGTTGTTTGGTGGAAAAGAATTGTTGGGTGCAAAGTTGTTCGTCTGATTTTGGAAAGGTTGGGGTTCGAAGGGCTGCTGAAACTGAGTTTGTTGTTACGCTTGTTGTTGCGGCGGAGGGGCCCTCTGGAAATTGTTGTCTTGGAATTGATTCTGATTCTGATTCCAGGCGAAATTGGGGTGGTTCCTCCAACCGGGATTGTAGCTGGAAGAGTATGGATCATTCCTCGGTCTTTGCTGGAATATAGCATTAACCTGATCCTGTCCTTGCGATGGTGGATTGAAAGGACACTCTTCGGTCAAGTGAGAAGGATCGGAACAACAAGCGCAAATGGTACGAAGGGGGAGAACAGGGGCAAGGGCAGGAGCAGGAGAAGAAAATTTGCTCTCTATCGCTTCAAGCTTTCTTGTTATTGCAGCCATTTCAGCTTTCATCGCAATAGAGACATCAAGTTGGTGAATTCCTACCCTAGACTGACCGGTAGAAGTGGAGGTAGAAGAAGAAGAAGTCGGTCTGGTGCTCTCCCATTGTAGCGTTTGCTCCGCAAGGTCGTCAAAGAACTGCCATGCTTCCTCGTCAGATTTTGATAGGAAGTGGCCCTGACAGATGGTTTCCAACAACTGCTTCATTGCTGGGTTCAGGCCCTCGTATAAGGTTTGGCAAAGTTGCCATTTCTCTATACCGTGGTGAGGACACTGAACAAGAAGGTCTTTGTACCGGTCAAAGCACTTCCAGAAGGGTTCAGAAGGAAGCTGAGAGAATTGGTTGATTTTATTTCGAATCCTTGCGGTTTTATGATTCGGATAAAATTTCTTTAGAAACGCTTTTACAAACTCGTCCCAACTGGTTATGGAGTGGGAAGAGGTGCTATACAACCATTTTTCAGCAAGATCGCATAGAGTGAACGGAATGACCCGTAGACGTATAGCATCGTCCGACAGCTGGATGGTTTTCATCATGGCACAAACGTTTTGAAATTTGTTGATGAAGATATAGGCATCTTCAGATTCAAGCCCATGGAATTGTGGAAGCATGTTGATGAAGTGGGGCTTAATTTCAAAATTATCCCCATTGGCCGGTGGAAGAGAAAGGCAGGTGGGAAGTGCAGAACGGGTGGGATAGAAACGATCCTGGAGCACGATTCGCTGCGGCGCTACAACAGGCGGTGGTGGTGGGTTATTGGTCTCCGTAGGAGGTGGAGCCAATCCAGGGGTAGTCAAAGAGATGTTCGGATTAAATCCTGACATCGCAGAAGAAGAGGTTGGTGAAGGTGAAGGTGAAGATGTATGAACAGAATTCCGGTCAACGTCGGAGTTGGCCGGCAAAGGAAGGGGTGAAAGAGGAGTGGGCGGAGTTTCGACGTCTGAGTCGATCGCGTAGTCGGTAGCGACTAACGTAACGCGGACTAGACGGACGCTAGTGTCCCGAGTCCAAGCGGACATACACTAAACGAGTTTAGTATAGTCAAAGCGGAGAAGGTGAGGGTAAGAAAACGTCAATGGAGAAAAAGATGGGTGGTGGGTGAAAAATGGATTTGGCGACAAAAGGGCAAGTTTTTATAAAAGTTTTTGATTTTTTCCTTTTTTTTAGAAAGAGCTTTACAGAAATATGTACGGACTTACGGCTTTAAGCAATCACAAATAAGATATGCACAATCTCACCTAGATCTAGGGTCACCTAGGTCAACTAGACCTGCTCCTAACTGTTCCAGAGGACTAGAAAAAGGACCTCAAACCGCTTCTTCTCCGTCTAATGCGGCCAGATAAGTGCCAGGTAAGTGGGAGGTTGTCCAACGCTTTTGCGAAGTTCCTTAATTAAATAACCACTTTCCTTCGTCACACTTGCCTAGGCACCGCAAAAGTCAGATAGGATAAACGGCCGATGCCTGTAACTAGTCCTCTGTCCTATTGAGCGTGAAGTCCTTAGGGCTGAGTCTAGTATTTTTTTTTAATTTTTAACAATGGTCAATGCATATGCTTTTTTTTATTTTTGGGGTCCTGGGAAGGGTGATGAAATCCCCACCCAATCTGAATTGGTTTCAAGCCCCTTAAGTCCATATTAATGAATGCAAAGCGATAACAAATCAACTGCAAACAATTTTTATTTTTAGCGCGGCGCAAAGAATCCTGCACAAGAACAGTTTATTGGAAGGGGGAAGAGAGTTTGCGTAAAGAATACTGCAGAAAACACAATTTATTGGAGTCCATAGGAGTGGGGAGGAAGCAAGAAAGACTTACAGAGATTTTGAGTCGACGAGGCCACCAAGTGGCCGCGGTTCCGCGGCCTAAGCCCTCTTTTGCCGCGGTTCCGTGGCAAGAACTGAGACTTGGGCTTCTGGGTTTCTGGTGTGAGCTCCTGTGTTTGTCCTCTGCTTGTCTGGATTTTCTGAGTTTTATTTGCTCACTGTACCTGCTCCAGATCTTGACAGTAGACCGTTTGTTCCGTTTGGATCCATCGCGGTGTAGCCGCGAAATATGGGTCTATCTTCCCACGTCTTTGGCACTGAACTTGAACTCCGTATTATCCTGCACACTTGCACAAAAACTAATCAAAAATAACAAGATGATTTTTTTACAAAGTATATATTTTTTTGTTTTTCGGTTAGCTTTATATTCACAAATTAACCCGAAATTACACAAAGAAATAAACTACCGTCTCCCCGGCAACGGCGCCATTTGATTGTTAGAGATTCTGCGTGTTCAAGTTTTAGTTAATTACCGCAATCAAGACGGTTTCGCTCGTAGCTAGCCGGTTGAGTACGGGTCGTCCGCAGGGAGATGGGAATCTTTTTCTATGTGTTTTAACGAGTTAAGTCCGAGAGTCTAGATTTGTTTGTGATTATCTAAGTGTTAAAATGATATGTAAAGAGAGCTTGTTAGGGTTAGGATTAGGTTAGTTTGAGTTAGGAGTCTCCCACTTCTTTCGTTGCCCCTCTTAATATCGGTGTTACGGTAATCGGCAACAACGGGGATTAGCACGACTAGGAAGGAACTTGCGAGTATAAGCTAGGCTTTCCAACGCATAAGTTCTTCCTTTTGGTGCTTGTCCGTCCGTTCTTGGCTCTTAGCCATAACCTTCGGTTAATTCAACTACAACCGGTCTCACCACGGAATCACCGCTATCATGTAGGATAGGGTGCCGTAAGGAGCGGATTGTGGTTCAATTAACGGGAGTCGAATTAAGTTGTTGGGCAAGGAAAGAGAGAGAGAGATTTCCTTCTCTCAAACTTCCCTTATCCTACCCTAACAAGTATGAAACTACTCACACATCATAATGGAAAGAAAACAAAACAAAAGAGGAAAATAGAAAGAAGGAGATTAGAAGATAACAACTAGCTATTTGCGACCTCACCTTGGCAAGGATCAAGCGTAAGCATCATGGTTGTTTTTAATGATGAAGGAAAAGAGAAAAGAAAGAAACAACAAGAAATAACAACAACTAAGTTAACAAATTAAAATTACAAGCAATTATAAAAGAACAAGACAAGATATAATAGCAAAAGAATCTTCTTTATTCATCATTCTTCACTCACAAAGCTCACTACAAGTTTTAATGGAGAAGAGATGAGAAGAGGAAGAAGAAACAAGTATTCTAAACCTAGAAAATACAAGAATATGCACCCTTGGCTTCACAAGGTTATGGGCTATTTATAGGCTGAAAAATGAAAACCTAGGGCAACAAGCAGAACTAACATGGAATGACCAATCTGCCCCCGGAAGATTTTCAGCCGACAAGGCCGTACGGCCGCGGAACCGCGGCCTAAGCCTACTTATGCCGCGGTTCCGCGGTCATTCAGAGGCTTTGTAGCTTCAATTTTGGTGGTGCTCCCTGGTTCTGTGGGACCTTTATTCTGGTATATATCTTTTCTCAGATTTTCTTCACGATTTTTCCAGAATTTCTGTTGAGCAAAAGGTGATTTGATGTGTATCTTTTTGTCATGATTTCCTCGAGCTCCGCGTAGATTTCTTGGATCTTGTGCTGCCATTGAGCCTTGTGCATGAAAACGACATTGATTTGCCATTTTGTCTCTTAAACTGGTGTGTGACAACAAACGGATAAAGGGCGGAGACCCGTGTTTTATCTGTGGTTGGCAGGAACCTGGATTTTGTCGTGTTTTCCATGAATTTCACCGTTTTAGAACCGAGAACCTGTATCCTGCAATTGACTAGCAAACACGGCTCAAGAGTATCTACCGATATGCATTGTGATAAAAATTGGGCGGTATTAAAATGCAAAAATCTGATATGAACATTCGTCGGGACTCGTCGCCTCTCTGACGACGTTGAATGATTACAACGACAAATGTCAGAGGAGTTCGGAGATGTACCCTCGAACCGAAGTGAATTGATTTAAGAGAGCAATCTTGCTCAGTCAATTTAATTTAAGGACTTATGGCCAAAATTGGGCTAAGTCTAGTTTCAACATTTTTTATCTTTGGCCTGTCCTAGGGCTTCACCCCCTTTTTAGTAATGCACTGCATTATTCTTGTTTTGCTTGGGCTTTGCCCTTTTATAAATAATGCAGAGCATCTATTTTTTTGTTTGGACTTTTGCCCCCCTTTTAAAATGCATAGCATTTTTTTATTAGGCCTGTTAGGCCTTTTAATTGGGCTCTGTCCCTTTTCTTTAACAATGCAGAGCATTAAATACTCTGACAGTGCCCCCACGTGGCTTGTCAGGCGCTTTGCGCTAAGTAATGAGCGCAAACTCATATGGGGGTGACACGTGCCACGCTCTGGTGAGCGCAAGCGCAATAGCGCAGTGCGCTGCTGACACGTGGCGCGCTCTGGTGAGCGCAAACAAAATAGCGCAGTGCGCTGCGTTAGTGCGCTGCGCTGTTGCGCTGCTGACACGTGGCGCGCCCTGGTGAGTTGCGCCAATTCCAGAGAGCGGAGCTCTAGCGCAGTTTGTAAGTGCAGAGCACTAAGAATCTTTTAGATTCAAAAACAGAAGTGCAAAGCACTATTTAATTTCTTGATCTAAATTAGATCAAAGAAAAATGAATTTTTCTTGTTTTTCTTATCTCAGAGAACCAAAGGTTCATGAAAAGTGCAAAGCACTATTTTATTTTATTGTATTTTTATTAAAGATCATTGATCTTGATTTTAGATCTATGATTTGTTCATAAGAGAACTTTCTCTTTTTTCTGAAGGTTTTTACCTTTTTTTATTCTTGAGGAGTTTCTCAGAGTTCTCTCTCTCTTTTTTTTTTAGAAAAAAAAATGTTTCTCCCCCCCTTTGAAATGAGGTCTGGGGTCCTTTTTATAGTGCTCATAAATTAGTTAAATTTGTTAAAAAGATCTTTCTTTGAGTGATTTGGGGAATTTTCCCCACCGTTGGATCTTTAATCCAAAGACCCCTGCTTTACAGAAGAAAATCTTCTTGTTTTAACAAGAACAGAAAAGATTTCTTAGAAATTTAATTCTGTTTGGCGCAGATACCCCAGCGCGCGACACGTTTCGTGCAGCGCACAGCGCAGCGCAACTGCGCTGACACGTGTCGCGCAGCGCAACTGCCCTGACACGTGTCGCGCAGCGCAAAGCGCAGCGCAACTGCGCTGACACGTGTCGCGCAGCGCAAAGCGCAGCGCAACTGCGCTGACACGTGTCGCAAAGCGCACAGCGCAGCGCAACTGCGCTAGTGCATCTGCGCTAACACGTGTCGCACAGCGCAGTGCTTGCGCAGCTGAAGCGTTGCTTCATTTAATTTTGTTTAAAACAGAGCTTTCCTCTGATTGGGTGCGCTGCCTTGGGCGCTGCGCTGATGCGTCTGCGCCTGACACGTGGCGTGTTGCGCAGCGCAAATAATCTGAAGCGTTGCTTCATTTATTAAATTTTAAATTTTCAAAGCAGAGCTTTGCTCTGATTGGGGGAAGATGAAGCGCTGCTTCATCTCCCGCCTCGGAATTTGAACAAAGTTTTGCTCTGATTGGGGTAAACAGGTGCAATTGTTGCAGCCAAGGTGTTGGCAGTTATCGCCCTGTATTCCCAAATACATTGATTCTGAACGAATGTTATTAGATACTGAACCTGGTATACAACATCATATCAGTCTCTTTAATTAGTAAAGAAGGATATAGTTTTGTATTGTTGGATAATGTTTTGAACATTTCCTATATCAAGAGTTGATCGGTTCAGGCACATTATCTAAAAGCATATACATTCTAAATCAAACCACAGTTCGTAACGTATAGAACACACACAAGAGGAAGAATTCAGCAATGAACGAATCCTTCTTGAGGCATTGTAGAATAGGTCATATCAATGTGACCCGACTACCTAAGTTGCATTTAGATGCATATTTAAATCAGTTTGAATTTATATCTTGTGAAACTTGCCAGTCATGTCACAAAGATAAGCTGACCATAGCTCCATTTACTTGAAACAGAGAAAGGGTTAGTGAACTCTTGGGACTGATATATAATGATGTAGTAAGTCCCCTGTCTACAATTGCCAGGACTGGTTCTTTATACTTCCTTATATTCACTGATGATCTCTCAAGATTCAGACATATGTTCCAGTTGAAACACAAGTCTGAAGCTTTTGAGAAATTCATAGAATATAAGATAGAAGTAGAGAACCAATACAGGAATAAGTATTAGGTCCTATGATGTGATCAGGGAGGAGAATACTTAGGCATAGAGATCCTGGACTATTCTAAAGGAGAATAAGATTCTCTCTCAGCATTACTCCTCCGTGTACACCACAACACAACGGTGTATCGGGACAGAGCAATCGCACCCTATTAGATATGGTGCGCTCTATGATGAGTACTACTGAGTTACCTGTTTCCTTTTGGAGGGTTATGCACTTGTGAAGCTGCATACCTATTGAATAAGGATTCAATAGTTCCCGACGAACCTCAGCCTCTCCGCCGATCTGGTAGGGTTCCTAATCCGCTTGAGAGATACTTCAGTTTCTCGATGAAAGTGGGAGCGAGAATTGCATCATGAGATGATGACCCAACTGGTTTCGAGCAGGCCATCAAGAGTGGGGACTCTGTAAGAATGGATGGAAGCTAAGCGATCTGAGATGGAATCCATGTACACCAACAAAGTATGGACTTTGGTTGCTATATCTGAAGGGTTAAAACTTCATCAGGAGCAAGTATATCTTGAGAAGATTACTTGGTGTAGATGGAAAAGTTGAGACTTTCAAAGCTAGACTTGTTGAAAAATGTTCTCATCATTAACCAGGCTTGGATTGTGATGTAACCTTTTCTTCAGTGGCTATGCTTAAGTTCGTCCGGATCCTACTTCCCACTGCTACATACCATGACTACAATATCTGGCTGTTGGGTTTCATGAATTCTTTTCTAAATATAGATTTAGGAGAGAACTGTAAGTCCACGTTGCCCACTCCTGTGCTTACGGGGAGGCGGAAACGTTATGAAAAATTCGATTTTTACAACACTAGGCAACATGGACTATACTAAAGGAGGATCTTTGCTAAACATAAACTAACTACCAAGCTAAAAGAGTTAGCTACTCGATTAAGGGGTTATACCTAAGTCTTGAAGTCCTTCTCTTCTTGCTCCTTGGAGTGGGATGAACGGGTTCTCCTCGTCGCCTTCTCTTACCGAAGAAAGATCCACCCGAGGGCCTCTACCTTTGGCTCTAACCTCAAACTAGAAGTAACTAAGGTGCTTGGTGTGCTAAACATAGAACCTTAGAAAGAGTAGAGAGTAATTTTGAAGGTTTTATCTCAAGCTCAATGGTTCTCAACTCATGAGAGGGGAGAGCTTTGAGAGAGAGGAAGAGGATGAGAGAGAATGAGAATGATAGAATGAGAAGATAATGACAACCTTCTCACATATATGTGTGAATTATGATAATTAAATAATTAGCTAAAGATAATTGAGATGGTTAATCTTGAAATGACCATTATCATTTTACATTAATTACTTTTGCAAGAATCAAAGAGTATCTTTCATATGAAATGATGATGGTCAATATGTCAACATATGTCAACAAGTCAACCATAGTCAAATGGTCAACAACCCTAACCATAACACAATTATAATTAACTAATATTAATAATCATATTTCACACATAAACATTAGGGTTAAGAAAAAGACAATGATCATTAACCCTAATGAAAATCCTCTGCCTCTGCCTCAGTCAACTGTGCATACACACCCGTATCCGTGTTCCGAGGAACACGAATACAATGAGATAAAACCAATCGCAAAACATATACTAGGATCTGGCTTAAACCAAAGCCCGCTAGTATAAGCTGTCCGGACACCAAAAGTGCATAAGTGCGCGGATATTAATGAACCCCGTCACAAAACCATGCGACCTTTACTCATTTTGCCTAAAGGAGAATAACCCTCTTTGTGGGACTTTAAAGACTCGACACTACGCTGGCAGTGGGTTTAACCACAGACCGCAAGCGGCACTAGCTGTACGTAACGGTCCCCAGGTAGTTGCCGATAAGAAGACCGACGAGGTAAACCCATCTGAACTCCTACTGAGTCTGAATATGACAGTCTCTGTACAGTCCGGTCTGTTCTTCTAAGAGTATCGCATGGCGGGCCTAGGGGCGGCAAACGTCAGTCCCCTAATAGCGGTACAAGTCGTGTCAGAGTGTGGCCCAAAACACCCTGAGATAACACTGGAAACCTACCAGTCCATCTCGCTTGCCCTGGCCAGGGACTTTGTGTAATGGCTCTCCTAGACACAGCGCGATATCAACCCCCAATACCAGGAGAGACGAATCCTGTCTAACCGTCACTGCCTCCAAGTGCTTCAGGACTGCACCCAACTGCTACCTGTTTGCACGACTCCTTTGAGCCGTGGTAGGGTAGCAATCTAAGAACAGTGGGAACACACTCGAGGCGATGTGACAGTGTCAAGTCAACGGACTAAGCTTTACTCATGTCACCTGGGAAACTGATAACTGACGATAGGTATAATACCAACCGACAGTTCCCGACGAGTCCTGTCCAGTGTACTCGTAACCTAATGAGCACCCGCATACTATCTCAGGTACGACGTACTGACGGCTGTGGGACAGACCGTTTCCCATGCTGGGATGAGAAGCGCATACGCTAGTCTACTCTGGAGTATCGATGCCCTGTCTCGATAGTCCTATGACTAGGGACCTACATAAGGATGTGCTTGTGGATTACCCAGCCCCTACGAGTGTGACTGCCATCACAACGTTGGTAATCAACCAAAGATCCTAATGGCTCTACTAATGTGTAAAGGCGATATGCTATAAGAAACACATGCACACAATAAAGCAGAAACAAACCAAGTAGCATACTACTATTTTGAGCAAGAATGTCAATACATGGTGAATACCCCAAGCTTCCATTAGGTAATATACAAACTAGTATGATACAGTAATGGCTTCTAGGGCATATACACTAACAATCTCCCACTTGCACTAAGGCCATGTATTGGCGTATCGAAGACCTATCATCTCGATCAGCTGCTCGAACTGAGTCTGGGGTAAGGCCTTCGTGAATGGATCAGCAGTGTTATCTTCCGTAGCAACTCTCCGAACCTCGATCTCCTGGCGACCCACGATCTCCCTGATCAGGTGATACCGTCTCAAGATGTGTCTGGACTTCTGATGGGACTTGGGTTCCTTCGCTAAAGCTATAGCCCCGTTGTTGTCGCAATACAGAGGTATTGGATCAACAATGGATGGAACCACCTGGAGTTCTGTCAAGAACTTCCTTATCCACACGACTTCTTTTGCGGCATCTGCAGCAGCGATATATTCCGCTTCCATCGTCGAGTCAGCAACGGTTTCCTGTTTGAAACTCTTCCAACACACCGCCCCTCCATTGAGGGTAAAGACATAACCCGACATGGATTTGGAATCATCCTTGTCACTCTGGAAGCTGGAGTCAGCAAAGGTCTCGATCTGGAGGTCTTTTCCGCCATACACCAAGAATATCTCCTTAGTCTTTCTCAGGTACTTGAGAATGTTCTTCACCGCTATCCAGTGCTTCTCCCCAGGGTTTGACTAATACCGGCTTACCACACTCAGTACATAAGCTACATCCGGTCCGGTACACAACATCGCATACATTATAGAGCCTACCGCAGAAGCGTAGGGTATAATAGACATGCGATCCCTTTCCAAATCAGTCTTGGGAGACATCTCTTTGGAGAGGGTGATCCCGTGACAAGCCGGTAGATTACCGCGCTTGGAATCCTCCATACTGAATCTTTTCAGTATGGCGTCGATGTACCTGGACTGTGAAATTCCTAATATCCTCTTGGATCTGTCACAATAGATCCGGATCCCCAAATGTCAGAGGCATCACCCAGGTCTTTCATGGAGAACCTGTGTGACAAGAACCCTTTGACAGATTGTAGCATAGGAATGTCATTTCCTATCAAAAGAATGTCATCCACGTATAAAAAGAGGAATACTACAGTTCTTGCTACAAATCTATTATAGATGGATGGTTCATCTGGATTTTTGATAAAGCCAAATTCTTTTACCGTCTCATCAAAACAGATGTTCCAACTCCGCGATGCCTGCTTTAGTCCATAGATGGACTTAAGCAACTTGCACACCTTTCCGCTGCTCCCACTCTGAATGAAACCCTCTGGCTGGTCCATATAGACACACTCTTCTAAATTTCCATTTAGAAAAGCGGTCTTTACGTCCATCTGCCAAATCTCATAATCGTGGAAGGTAGCAATGGCAAGAAGGATCCGAATGGATTTCAGCATAGCCACTGGAGAAAAGGTTTCGTCATAGTCCAAACCAGGTCTTTGACGAAAAACCTTTGCAACAAGTCTAGCTTTATAGGTCTCAACCTGTCCATCTACACCAATCTTCGTTTTGAAGATCCACTTGCATCCTACGGGTTTTACCCTATCTGGAGCAACGTCCATACTTTGTTGGTGTACATGGACTCCATTTCGGTCCGCATTGCATCCAGCCATTTTACCGAGTCGACGCTCTGAATGGCCTGCTGGAAGCTATTCGGCTCATCACTATCAATGATGCAATCCTCTCTATCCCCGTCTATGAGAAAACCGTAGTATCTCTCGGGCAGATGAGACTGCCTACTACTTCTGCGGAGCGGCGCAGGAATGTCCTGATCTTTCAAACCCTCTTAGGTTCTACTAAGCTTTCAGTAATAACTCGTGGTTCTGGAATTTCTTCCAATTCTATTGTGCTCCCACTTATCTGATTTTCCAAAAACTCAGTTTCCAAGAAGTGGGCATGAAGAGAAACAAAAACCTTTTGTTCCTCTTCGCAATAGAAGAAATATCCTTTGGAGTTCTTTGGATATCCCACAAACTAGCACTGTACTGAGCGTGCCTCGAGTTTGTCCACATGCTGCTTTTTGACAAAAGCCGGACATCCCCATGTCTTAATGTGATTAAGATAGGGTTTCTTCCCACACCACATCTGATATGGTGTGGTAGGCACAGTCTTAGTTGGAACTCGGTTCAAAAGTTATGCAGCTGATTCTAGTGCATATCCCCAGAATGATCGTGGTAACTCAGCATTACTCATCATGGAACGTACCATATCCAATAGGGTGCGGTTTCGTCTCTCTGATACACCGTTATGTTGCGGAGTGTATGGAGGAGTAAGCTAAGAGAGAATTCCATTCTCTTTTTAAGTAATCCAGGAACTCGGCACTCAAGTATTCACCACCTTGATCAGATCTCAGTGTCTTGATACTTTTGCATGTTTTTTTTTCTACTTCATTCTTATATTCCTGGAATTTTCCAAAGGCTTCGGATTTATGTTTCATTAAGAAGACATATCCGTACCTTAAAAAGTCATCCATAAAAGTAAAGAAGTAAGAATAACCATTTCGTGCATGCGTAGACATTGGACCGCACACGTCACTGTGTACGAGTCCCAACAGCTTGCTCGCTCTTACTCCATGTCTAGTGAATGGAGACTTTATCATCTTTCCTTTGAGACGGGATTGAAAAGTTGCATATGATTGATATTCGAACGGATCCAAATATCCTTCTGTATGTAACTTCGTCAACCTTCTCTCATTGATGTGATCCAGTCTACAATGCCATAAGAAAGCTTGATTTGTTTCCGGAGACTTTCTTTTGTGTGTATTCTGGACATTGAAAATCTGTGGTTGGTTTAATACGTATATACCATTGCTTAATGTATCTGACCCAATCAGAACTTGATTAAGGTGAATGTTTACAACATTACTTACAAACGCAAATTCATAGCCTTCTTTAGATATTAAAGATACAGAAATGATATTACAAGTTGCATTGGGTACAAAATAGCAATTACGTAAAACCAAAACATGTCCATCTGACATTCCCAGGTGATAGTCCACCACGGCCTCAGCATCCATGCTAGCTCCGTTTGCAACTTTGAGGGTCATATCACCTGCCTTCAAAAACCTACGCTTTCTCAATGCCTGCAAAGAATTACAGATATGAGATCATGACCCGGTATCCAATACCCAGAAAGTAGAGTTTATTGATAGACAGTTTTCAATAACATACACACCTAAAGCTGAAGCCACAACTTGCTTCAGATCCTGGTTTCTGGCCTTCCAAGCCCTGCAATCTTTCTTCCAGTGTCCACTCTTGTGACAGTAAAAGCACTCTTCCTTATCCACAAGCTTTCCTGCTACCTTTGTTGCCTTTGCATTTCCCTTCATATCCACTTTACTAACACCGCCCCTTGGATAGGCGGGGGTTTTCTTCTTCTTTCCCTTGGCTTTCGCCTTGGACCTAAAAGAGGAAGATCCTCCTACAAACAAAGTGGATGTTTTCCTACCTTTCTGTAGGGTGCCCTCTGCACTCCTCAGCATGTTGAGGAGTTCCGAAAGTTCAACTTCCTTTTCTTGCAAGTTGAAGTTCAGGATAAACTGGGCGTAAGTGGAAGGAAGGGACTGAAGAATCAAGTCTGTATAGAGCTCATTCTACAACGTGGTTCTAAGGGCCGCGAGCTCCTCTATGTAGCCAATCATCTTAAGCACGTGTTCCGCTACCGATGATCCGACGGCCAATCTCGCCGAAAACAGCTTTTTCGACACTTCGTATCCGGCAATACGGTATTGCTCTCCATACAGTTCTTTTATATGGAGAAATATGGATTCAAGGTCCATATTCTCGTGCCTCCTCTGATGTTCATTGTCCACAGAGGAAAGCACGAGGCACTTGGCCTTCGCGCAGTTGATTTCCCAGGTCTTACGGATTTCCCTATCCGCGACGCTGGTTTTGGGACCTGGGACAGGGGGAGCTTTGGTGGTAAGGAGATACCCTAACTTGTCATAAGTGATTGACATTTTGACATTCCTGAGCCAATCTTTGTAGTTTGGCCCTGTCAGTATGTTTTTATCTAGTAGTAACTTAAGTCCAGTCATGATATTTGGTCGCTGCAATTAGGAGAGAGAGAAGAAACACTTTAGCATGATGCTCTTGCAAGTTTAGAGTGGTTTTTAATTTGTCTAAACAGGATGGCTCCCACTGTCTCTCGAATCCCTCTTCAAACCATAAAGGAAGAATTAGTCGGGATCAATCTCACCGTACAATTCTTGCTTAACCGTTCAGCCAGGCCAGTGTCGGTACTTCGAGAGAGGTTTTCCAACGCTTTCGCGAAGTTCCTTAATTAAATAACCTCTTTTTCCTGTGGGCGTAGCCCCGCTAACACCTTTCTAGACACCTACTTGGTTTATAGCATTGATCGTTAAGTGAGAAAGTTCCGGAAGAGTAACATATACTCACAGTAGGATCGGGATTCAAATATCATCGCGTGAAAAAACTGAAGGAATCCTACCAGAATCATCACACTCCAAATGGTATGCAGCGCTAGCAAGTTTCAGTTTCTTTTGAAACTCCCGATGTGGATTTTTGCCCCATGCTCTTATGACCTTGACTTTGGCCAACAAATCATAAGTTACATGTCAAGTTCTACCCGTCATTCTCCAGGTTAATTTGAACCTTCCCGCACATACCCTTGACTTTGGCCAACAAGGCAGTACGACTGTCCCAAACCAACACATCTATCTATGCTGCACATGAATACCCAATAGCTACCAATCACTATGCCTTGACTTTTGCCAACAAACATAGCTTGAATACTTATTGACCATCCATGTGAAACGACGGAGGTCTACGAATGGTTTTGGCGAAACCGTGAACGTAGTGAACTTGATATAATCGAAGGAACGAGATAGCTTTCAAAAGGAGTGGTTCAAGCTTCGCATTTAAAAGTTGGTTTTGAAAAGAACCGAGTGGTTTTGAAAGTGTTCCAACGACTTGGTTTATTTTTCTTGCATTAATTTTAATGCGTCCCATCAATTAATCCTACCATTGCAGAAAACAACGAAAATATGACGTACGCTTATGCCATCCGTATTCGCCACGGGGTCCCGTCATCACACGTTAGGTTACTTAACTAATGACAGAGCGAGGGCTGGACTAGCGCGGATGCAAAACATAAGCAACGCCTAAATAGATATCATATATAGATATATACATTCGTCACATGCAATGATAGCCATTCCAGATCACAGATGAACACATTGGATATACTAGGAATCCGCATTTCGTACGAGCCTGTAACGAAGAGCAGATTACACGGTCGTGATGAATAGCTAAACCCCACCCAAGACCCCTAAGGGTGCGGCAAACTACCCGCCAAGTACCTGAAGCGAAGCAACCTCCCTCAACACCGTGAGTAGGCCACTCGGCACTTCGAGATACCCGGTAGTTTGTGCACCCTACCTTGGGTCTAGCCTAGGAGCAAAAACAGTAAAAGAAATTATACAATGACGGTTACAACCCATCCCGGTTATGCGGCCATATAAATAATATTACATCAATTTACATATTACATGAATTGAAAGAATAAGAAAACTCTCATCTCACAACCCCCCGACTATTCATCCGCGACAATCCAACGAATTCATATACACAAACCATCAACATTAAAGATCACAGATATGTATAACCCCCACTAATCGACGTATAGCAATTAGCAGACGTTCAATACATATATCACATCACAGATATAACCCATTAGCCAAAGTGTAAAGAAGTTCGATCAAAATACGGATTTGTAACCACCCCAAAAACTAACTTGTTCTCTGGAAATTCTGGGCAGAAACAAACCATCTCAAAAATCACAAAACACCAGCAGAAGAAAACTGCAGGAGAAACGATCAACGGCCGAGTCAACTCGGCCGCGGATCCGCGGCAGGAGAAAGCTCGTGCCGCGGAACCGCGGTGAGTTGGTCGACTCACTGGATCGTTTTTCTTGCCTGTTCTATAAAAAGCCTGAGCCGATTTTTGGTACATGATTTATTATTTTTCGAGCAGAAATAAAAATCGGCAGAAACTTAGGTTTTAGAAAACGTGTTTTGCGATTTTTTCCGATCGAATTTCTAGATACTTTGCTAACTTGCTAGTTTGTGTTTAGCTAGGCTCTGATACCACTGTAAGTCCACGTTGCCCACCCCGGTGCTTACGGGAAGGCGGAAACGTTATGAAAAATTCGATTTTTACAACACTAGGCAACATGGAATATACTAAAGGAGGATCTTTGCTAAACATAAACTAACCACCAAGCTAAAAGAGTTAGCTACTCGGTTAAGGGGTTATACCTAAGTCTTGAAGTCCTTCTCTTCTTGCTCCTTGGAGTGGGATGAACGGGTTCTCCTCGTCGCCTACTCTTGCCGAAGAAAGATCCACCCGAAGGCCTCTACCTTTGGCTCCAACCTCAAACTAGAAGTAACTAAGGTGCTTGGTGTGCTAAACCTAGAACCTTAGAAAGAGTAGAGTGTAATTTTGAAGGTTTTATCTCAAGCTCAATGGTTCTCAACTCATGAGAGGGGAGATCTTTGAGAGAGAGGAAGAGGATGAGAGAGAATGAGAATGATAGAATGAGAAGATAATGACAACCTTCTCACATATATGTGTGAATTATGATAATTAAATAATTAGCTAAAAATAATTGTGATGGTTAATCTTGAAATGACCATTATCATTTCACATTAATTAATTTTGCAAGAATCAAAGAGCATCTTTCATATGAAATAATGATGGTCAATATGTCAACATAGGTCAACAAGTCAACCATAGTCAAATGGTCAACAACCCTAACCATAACACAATTATAATTAACTAATATTAATAATCATATTTCACACATAAACATTAGGGTTAAGAAAAAGACAACGGTCATTAAGCCTAATGAAAATCCTCTGCCTCTGCCTCTGCCTCAGTCAACTGTGCATACACACCCGTATCCGTGTTCCGAGGAACACGAATACAATGAGATAAAACCAATCCCAAAACATATACTAGGATCTGGCTTAAACCAAAGCCCGCTAGTATAAGCTGTCCGGACACCAAACGTGCACAAGTGCGCGGATGTGAACGAACCACGTCGCAAAATCATGCGACCTCTACTCATTTTGCCTAAAGGCGAAAAACCCTCTGTGTGGGACTCTAAAGACTCGATACTACGCTGGAAGTGGGTTTAACCACAGACCGCAAGCGGCATTAGCTGTACGTAACGGTCCCCAGGTAGATGCCGATAAGAAGACTGATGAGGTAAACCCATCTGAACTCCTACTGAGCCTGAATGTGACAGTCTCCGTACAGTCCGGTCTGTTCGTCTAAGAGTATCGCATGGCGGGTTTACGGGGGCGGTAAACGTCAGTCCCCTAATAGCGGTACAATTCATGTCGGAGTGTGGCCCAAAACAACCTGAGATAACACTGGAAACCTACCAGTCTATCTCGCTTGCCCTGGCCAGGGACTTTGTGTAATGGGTCTCCTAGACACGGCGCGATATCAACCCCCAATACCGGGAGAGACGAATCCTGTCTAACCGTCATTGCCTCTAAGTGCTTCGGGACTGCACCTAACTTCTACCTGTTTGCACGACTCCTTTAAGCCGTGGTAGGGTAGCAATCTAAGAACAGTGGGAACACACTCGAGGCGAAGTGACAGTGTCAAGTCAACGGACTAAGCTGTACTCATGTCACCTGGGAAACTGATAACTGACAATACGTATAATACCAACCAACAGTTCCCGACGAGTCCTGTTCTGTGTACTCGTAACCTAACGAGCACCCGCATACTATCTCAGGTACGACGTACTGACGGCTGTGGGACAGACCGTCTCCCAAGCTGGGATGAGAAGCGCATACGCTAGTCTACTCCGGAGTATCAATGCCCTGTCTTGATAGTCCTATGACTAGGGACCTGCATAAGGATGTGCTTATGGATTTTCCAGCCCCCACGAGTGTGACTTCCATCACAACGCTGGTAATCAAGCAAAGATCCTAAGGGCTCTACTAATGTGTAAAGGCGATATGCTATAAGAAACACATGCACACATTAAAGCAGAAACAAACCAAGTAGCATACTACTATTTTGAGCAAGAATGTCAATACAAGGTGAATACCCCAAGCTTCCATTAGGTAATATACAAACTAGTATGATACAGTAATGGCCTCTAGGGCATATACACTAACAAGAACGTCTATAAGTACACAGCCAGAGGGCTTCGTAGAAAGTGGGAGCAGCGAAAACGTGTGCAAGTTGCTTTAAAAGTTAAAGCAGCCATCGCGGAGTTGGAACGTCTGTTTTTGATGTGGTAGTCAAAGTGTTTGACTTCATCAAAATGGTAGATGAACCTTGTATATACAAAAAGGTAGTAGAGAGTAAGGTGGTCATCCTCGTATTGTACATGGACGACATACTCTTGATAGGAAAAGAGTTTCTTATGCTACGCATGGTCAATCTCCTCTTATCACATTGATTCTCCATATAGGATCAAGATGATACCTCCTAAATCCTGGATTTTGGATCTATGAGATAGATCTAAGTGGATATTAGGACTCTCACTAGGTGTAGTGAGATGGTATCAATCGATCCTGGGGAGAATCACTGGATAGCTTCCAGGGTGGTAAGGTTGACTGAATTTCAGTCACAGGCTTTGTCTTTACCCTCAGTGGAGGGGCGGTATGTTGGAAGAGTTCCAAGCTAGATACCGTGGCAAACTAGACGATAAAGGCTGGATACATCGCTACCAAAGATGCTACCAAAGAGGTAATCTGGGTGTATATTTGTTCATGAGATGAAATAGGTTCCTTCCATTAGGTGACAATGGAGGTGTGGCTTTTGGCAAAGGAATCTCGGTCCTATCAGTGACCAGGACATATTCTAAGGCAGTATCACCTGATCATAGAGATGGTTGATCTCCAAGAGATCGAGGTTAGGAGAGTAGACTCAGAGGACAACACGGCGGATCCACTCACAAAGGCCTTTTCCCAGAGGGAGACTTTTATGGGGTGGCTGAGTATGAGATACTACAACCACTTCTATATGATGGCCCTAGTGCAAGTGGGAGATTGTTAGTTGTATGTATGCCCTAGAGGCCATTATTATACATGAGATGTATATAATAGTGGATGCTGTGAGATATATAAGGGGTACTTTCTTTCTCGACATGATAATACGCTATCTAGTTGCTCTTTATCTTAACATGTACACTTATTGTCTCTCTGTTACATGTTGATAATGTCACGACCCGAAATATTAGCTCGTGACCAGCACTTGAATCACGCAACGTCTAAAGGCGTAACGGAATTCAAGTAAGCTGAAACCCAGAAATCTAAACCTTTTAAGAAAAATAAAAGAGGTGAGGTTTTGAAATAAAGGTATAATGAATTCAAGTTTTTTTAATGCATAGAAAAGGAACATGAATGATGCAAGTGAAATTTACTAATTGGAAAACGTGTTTCGTCTTTTAAAAATTTTGGCAGCACCTCCTTTGTATATTTTGATCCAAAACCACAAATACATAATAATGATAAAGGCATCCCCAAGCGGGAGCTAGCTCTTCGCCAAACGGCGGATCACAACCACGCAATACAGTAAAAATAAGTATACGACGCCCAACGGCGAAGTTCACCACAAAAGATAAAGGAAAGCAAGACATAAATACCACAAGTAGCGAAAAACCCCTCGCTCTATGTCTCGTAACCACAATCCCAATAAGTCTCATTACTTATACAATTTACTAAATTTGATCGATGGAGTTAACAAGATACAATAATGAAATATAGATACAAGAGTGGGTACGATACAAATGTCCCACCTACTAGTGCAAAACACGCTGATGCAACTGTGTGCCAGCGAAGCCACTACTGATCCAAACGGGCAACCTGCAAGAATTGTGGCACAACGGGGGTGAGTTTCCAACTCGTGAATAGAAATATATCGACAAGTAGAAATCGAATAAATAACGAATCCTAGATCAACTATATCATAAAGGTAATACTATGATAACTAGGTTGACCGGATCGGTATGTGTGCCAACAAGGTAGTCAATGCCTATAAGCAAGTTGATAACATCCAACAGTATAATCAAGGTATGTATGCATGTGGAGCTCGTCCATCCATATAATCAATGTATGTATGCATGTGGATCTCGTCCACCCATATTACCAATGTATGTATGCATGTGGATCTCTTCCACCCATATAGTCAATGTATGTATGCATATGGATCTCGTCCACTCATATAGTCAATGTCTGCATGCACGTAAATATCATAAAAGAGTGTGCATGAAAGTATGAGGATGTGAATCAACGGTGTCCCTCACGACACATTAAAATCATGGAACCTGAGGGCCTAGCATCGACACTCAAAACATCATGAAAACCGTGCCCAGCATCGGTATGTAAATCCTCATATATCGAACTCCGTCAGTCCGGATCGGCCCACGGGCTCCGTCAGTTCGGATCGGCCCATATCATCTCTCGACTCTGGTCGGTATCCTTCGGATATCCGCCGATCCCAAATACTATCACCGGTAGGTAGTAGTCCTTCTGCCAGGCTCATTGTCTGTATACACAGCATCCCTTTCTTACCCCGGGGTACCATACCAGGTCCACCATGTACCCGCAATCGGCCTCATCCGCCTCCTCGAATTAGGTTTCACATGTCACACGTCTCAGAACCGAGAAAACGCATGGTGGACGCACTCAAATATCATTTCAAGAGAAACCGGGTTTTCAAAATAACACATAATCTCTTTTAAAATGTCCAAAATTCTTAAATCCAGAAATCTCATGAAAACAGTATATCTCAATGCGTAAAATCATATAGCATGACGTATACGACATAAAATAGAGATGTAAGCATATCCGTAAATCATGCAACATGGAACAGTGATATGACATATTAAGGGAAAACCGCTCTTGTAAATGATTTCAGTTTTTAAAATATAACTTGTGGTTCCCAATTTCCCAAAAAAACCAGTTATCTATGTAGGCACAATATGTATATGCGCAAGTATAGATGTATCAATGTATATGTGCATCAATATGAATATACAATGTGTATGTGCGCAAATATGGATGTATCAATGTATATGTGCACCAATATGAATATACAATGTGTATGTGCGCAAATATGAATGTATCAATGTATATGTGCACCAATATGAATATACAATGTGTATGTGCGCAAATATGGATGTATAAATGTATATGTGCTCCAATATAAATATACAATGTGTATGTGCGCAAATATGGAGGTATCAATGTATATGTGCACTAATATGAATATACTAATGTGTATGTGCGCAAGCAGGTTATGCGAAGAGTCATATCATGATGCAGTAATCCTACTGTGTAGTGACATGGCAATTATCGATGATGAAGTGTGTGAGCCTACAATCTGTGTACGTGTAACATACGCATCATCGATAATGGTGTAGGTGTACTATCGCAGGTATAATCAAGGCAATGAGAATAATATGAATGCAGCATATGGTAATCATATGCAAAAACTGACAGGTATACGTATCTACATGATCGAGTCGGTAAATATATCAATCGGCATCCAGCCTAACAACATCGCATACGGTATAATACATCGTACGGCAGCCTCTAGTCAAGGGTATGGATCAGACATCAAGTCAAACTCATCACGCACGGAAAATCATCGTACTGCGGCATTAAGCTAATAGGGATCCTATCATCCTATAAGACAAATGAGGGTACGGCCTAATATCACGTACGGCCTATCATCCATGATTCACAACATTCTCTCTCTCTCTCTCTCTCTCTATATATATATATATATATACCTATGTCTCAGGTCATATCCGCAATAATCGCATATCAGGGGACTGGCAGGGTATAAATCATCTCGACCGACTCGCATCTGTATACCAACATATCATCATATCATCATATCAACATATCATCATATTAGTCTTATATTCTTTCAGCGCATTTATATTTCACATAAAGTCGAGTTTACATAAACATTCTATTTCTACTATAAGTATAAGCATCTAATCTAACATACACACCCGAACCATACAAGCAGATTTTAAAGGATGCGAATCGTAGTTTTGAAAATAGGAGTTCGGTGTTTTTAAGGAAAAGATATCATTTGAAAATATGTAACGTCGCTCAAAGTATATATTTAAAAGTTACATACGATTCTTCAGTTTAGAAAAGGGTATGGTTTGGATGACACACTACATCGGCTATCTAGTCCTATAGTACCCTAAACGGCAATGCCGTCACATGTCATCCTCAAATTCCGTCATCCTATAATAGTCGTTACATATCACTTCTAACTATCCTCTAGTTTCTAATATGCTTTCACTAACTATCATTTAACTCTAACCCTAGTTTCCAAATCTAGGTTTTCTTAACCATATTCTATAAATCAGTTTCCATCAAGACTTTGCGAGGGTGCTATACGCCATCCACCCGACTTCCCCCGTAGATATAGATCTACTCACCGTGGTCTTCGCTTAACGAAGTCGTTGACGCCACGCTCCGTCGCCTCAGAATCCACGCAAAGGTAACTACAATAACAACACATATCGCAACGCTATTAAAATCAAGTTCTAAAATCCAAAACGGCACGTGCCTTGCTCGTAGGTTAGAACCTATAGCATACGCGTACAAAATCAACCAAACAACCCTTGTTGTCGATGTACAAACATGCGACAACCAAAAATGAATCCAAATATGAAAACTAATCATTCAAAATACGGAAAACATATCCTAAATCACACACAAGTGTTCCCAGATTTTGACTCAGGTCAAATAAAGGCAAGCAAACAAGTATAGGGTGATGTATAATGTGTAATTGAGCTACTGAACCAACCCCAACACCCCAGACAACCTAGTGGCCGGCCTCATCCCTAGAAATTCCGGCAAGCCCGGCCCCCCATGCTCAGTTGGGTCTCGTTTTGTCATGGTGGTCTCCTTTGATCTAAAATTGGTCTCTGGTATTGTTTGCTACTCTCAGAAATTCCCTGGGTTGCTCCAGATTTCCCTGCACACCCAAAATACTCACAAAACTGACATGGATCAATTCTAAAGTTTGTGCATCGGGTTCAATTCTATGGTTCAGGTCAGGGTAACATGTCACCATGGTCACACAAACACTCACAACAGTTCCCGGATTTCACCTAGATCCATTATAGAAAAATCTAGTAGAACCAAACACCTCCAAATATCTTCAGGTAACTACCCTACAAAACCCAAACCCTAACTCCTCTACCCACCCGGTGTCGCCGGAATTACCCCCATAGTCGCCGGCCAAAACCGAGCAGGCAGGGTCGGGGTCACAGGTGTGTACTCAAGGTCATAATTACAACATTACTACAATGTTTGTTTTTACAATGAACACTCGGGGTCACAGCAGGTTAGCGACATCACAAAACGACATTCAAAACACGATATCACACCAAACTAACTAAAAAGGAAGAAGTTATACCTCATTTAGGCCACTCTAGACAGCACTAACTTCCTAATGTCGTCAAAATCCCACTTTGTTCGGTTCAAAGTGTAGAGGAAGATATGGGGATTTACTTTTGTGAAGGGAGTGTAGGGTTTTAGGGATTATTTGGAGATGGATCTTGGGTTATTTGAGGAGGGAAGTGAGGTTGGAGAATGAAGAAGAAGGAGAAGAAAATGATGGGCCAAGGGGTATGGCAGCTCCCCCCACCCTCTCACTATTATTCACACACACTCTCTCTCTCTCTTTCCCCAAAAGTACACCTACCATAATCATTATGTCCCCTTTTGACTTTTCTTTTTCTTTTCTCACCACCAATAAACTATCACACATAACCCAAATGAAATGAAACAACATGTAACCAAATGAAACATGTCATGGTGCACTAACCATGAAAACTGTAGAAACACGGATTTGGCTTAATCGCTATTAGCAGTGCACTAATCGGATTTTTATCGAAACTGCGTATAATAATTTTTAAAAAAATGCCAAATCCTTTAATTATATTATTAAATGAATACATCATTTTAATTTTCATTTATTTCACAAATATTGGTATATATTTATACCCTTTTTCGAAAACCCCAATTTCGCAAATCGGGCAGTTTTCGGGAAATATATTATTTTAAATATTAAATTCCAAAAATAATATTTTATATTTTCTGAAATGTTACAATCTTCCCCTCTTAAATAAATTCGGTCCCCGAATTTAAATTTAAACCCCCAAAATCTAAAATATTTCAATAATCAGCTCAAATCAACGGGGCTCCGAAATCATGGAAAACGCAGAAATAACACAGCGCGTCAAGTGCGCTGATTGGTAGAGGTGTTTTTACGCTTACGCTTTTAAAAGATGGATCAAAGAATAGTTAACCGCAATCAAGAACGGCGTCGCTTGGTAGCTAGTAGGTTGAGTACGGGTCGGTCCACCGAGAGATGGATTCCTTATCTTTGTGTTCTAACGAGTTAATTCCAAAAAAATGGTGTTTTTATTTTAAGATCTAAGAGTTCATTTTTATGATTTTAATTTAACAATTACGGCAGATAAATAAAATTAACAACTACGGCAGATAAATAAAATTTATAACTAGGGAAGAAAAGAAATTAAACTAAGGCAAGATAAAAAAAACTTACTTCTTTATTGATGCACTCTTTGACGATTACATTGAATTGAAAATATAAGATCTGGAATTTAAAAGAGGCATCTCTAAAGAGGCACCCAAAAGGAGGCACCCAGCACCCAAAAGGAGGTACCCAAAAGGAGGCACCCAAAAGGAGCTGTAGGGTTCCTATTTATAGAAAATAGAAACCCTAGGGTTTACATCTGATCCATATCTTGAATTACAAAAATACCCTTAAGAAAACCGAGTCAATGCACCGACGCACCGACACGTACCGACACGCACCACATGTGCACAACATGGCCGCGGATCAGCGGCCATAAGCATGGTTTTGCCGCGGTTCTACGGCCATATGGTAGTCTTGATGCATAATTTCTTCAGGGCTTCATTCTGTTGCTTTTTCCTTCTATTTTCTTTACTTAGTTCTTCAGAATGTCTTCTAGATTCTTCCAGATTTCCACAGTGCAGAATGTTGTGTACTTTTACCGTTCGCTTCGTGTTGAAATCTTGAATCTTGCGCTGCCTTTGTACTTTGTGAAATTTTTCATTGATTTTCGTTTGTTCTTCAAACCGTAGGCATGATAAATTTTTTTCTATTTGTTAGTCGTAGTCTCACTTTTGTAACGTCTTTTCATCATTTTCACTGTTTTGTTCCTCGAACCTGTAACCTGCAACTATTCAACAGACATGGATCAAAAGCATCTATTTATTTGTAAAATAATTAAGAATGGGGAATATAATAATGCAAAATTATTATATAAACAAATACCCCCAAACTTATCTTTTGCTCGTCCTCGAGCAAAACTAGTTTTATTCTCGAAAAAAGCCTATCTTCACTTTCGCAGGGAAACACAATTGCACCGAGCTCGTGCAACAAGCCGTTAAACCTCTAGGTGTCCTCAGTAGGAGGAGTGTTGTCTCCTGAGGGTTTTCAGCGGATACTACCCACAAAATCATATCAATTTGGCCTATTGACTTTTATTCTTCAATTCAGTATTCTAGTAAGAAATTCTATTATCCTCAACTTAGAAATCATCAACCCATATTTTTTATGCTTCCTTATCATTTAACTTAAGATTGTATATGTTCTGTGAATTAGCTTTTAGTATCTTTTGAATTTTCCTTCTAAGGCTCCATCTCAACTTAGGAATTTTTATCATCTCTATTAAAGATATAAGCTCTATTTTTCATTTCTATGTCTCATCCAAACCCCAATCATATACCCCTACGTGTGTGTATGTATCACCCCTACACTTGGAAATTCAAATCAAGCTATTATACTCTTGTCCATTGTCCAAAGTACTTTTAATTGGTGAATTTTTAGATGAAATAGCTCACACATCCTTCATGCGACCGTTAATACTTCTTGAGATACTAACGACCGATTACAAAATGTGTTTGTGCATTAAGGCGTAATTCCTCGTCTTGTAATACCTAAGGCTTTAGCAGTGACTCCCAAACCAGTTAGTCTAAGGCACTAGGTGATAAAGCACCCTCGCTATATATTTTTTATTTTACGCAGCCTTAAGTAATTATAAAATCAGTGTTCATTTTTTTATATCTCTTTATTCATACTTATACTTTTATTTTATTTTCCTTCATACTAAGGCTTTTAGACAAGAGCATTTCAAGGTATCCTCTACTATTCCAAGTTTCAAGGTGCGTGTAGGTGCTAATTGTAGGGTATATATTCTCAGAATTTAGACTTAAGGTTCAGAATTATTTTTCAGACTTACACTTTAATAAAAATTTCAATACTCTTCCCTTATTTTGACTTAGCCCTAGAACTGAACTCAAAACTTGCCTATTTCTAAATAATCTACAAGGACATATATTTTCTACCGTTAAATTTTAAGAAGGGTTATTTTTAGGGTTTTTAATTTACCAAGTTTAGGATCTAGTGTTTCCTAACTAGTCAACCGTCATGTCACACTTAAGTCAAATATGGCCAAAATTGAAATTTTCAGTTTTTATAATTTTTAAATTTTTTCAATTTATATGGGTTTTAAAATAAGTATGTAAATGCAAAAAATGTACACATGAATGCGAAGGAAGAAAGCTTACCGAGTACACCCCCAAACTTAAACTTGACAGTGTCCTCACTGTCAGGCTACACCAAGTGGGTCAAAAATGTTGGCACTCCCCTGTTTATTTATTTATTTTTATATTTTTTTTATTGTTAAAAGAAAAATAAAATATATATACAAAAAGGTCCCCCAAAACTTAAGTGAGACAGTGTTTCCACTATTTTAAGCGTTTAAAGGAGAAGAAAAATCAAACTATACAAGGCCTTACACAGGCCAAAGGTTAGCACCAACCATTCAAAAATGTTATTGTTATAATGGTAGGGTTGGTGAAAGAATGGAGTGTAGAGAAAGGAGATGAGAAGCACACGAGACCGTGTGGAGATAGAAGCAGTATACGGTTTCGGTGGAGGAGAAGAATGGCGGAAGGGAAAAAGAAATGGTGGTAGTTCGACTTCTTCAAGTGGAGGTTGATTAATTACAGAGTCCGTGTTGTTTAAGAATGCGAGTTCGTCGGCGAAAATATCTTCGAAACTTTCATCGAAGGTTTGATTGAACGTTTCAATATCAATAAGTGTCACGCCAGAATTCAACACACTTGATTTTTCAAAAATTACGGAGGTAAGAGACTCGTAAGGCTCATCTACCACATTTTCAAAAGAGTTTAAATCAAGTTATTTTTCTAGAATCATCAAACTCAAAATATCGGATTGTGATTCATTAACACTCGCTATCATTAAAGGAAGATTAGAAGAAGAACCAAAGAAAGTGAGAGAAAGAAGTGGAATACGAACTTGAGGGTGGAAATGGAGTGTATAAATTAGCACATTTTGTAATGACCGATGTATAAAAAGCGATTGTGCAATCTATCAACCCACTGAGAAATGAGGTCAAATCCCTCAAGATTCATGAGCAAACATGGGTACGTCGAACTTGGTAAACTAGACATTGGAAATGAAAGCGATACGGTCTCTTGTGTGGTTGGAACGATGATGGAGGGAAGTGAGTGAGGAAGGGTATCGGTTAAAGATTCAGGAGGGTGTACACAATCAGCGGAAGGGACAGGATGAATTGGAAAATCCGACTCATCAAACAAAACTGGTTTATCCTCAATAATTTCCTCAATATTCTCCTCAAAATTCAACTTATCCATGCCATTCTCATCAAAATCAAGACGCATATGAAGTTCGGGAAAACATTTAATGACTCGGGATGATGAATTGGAGAGAAAAATTCAGTCAAATCTGCGGGTTCATCATCCAAATTATTCCCTGCGTCAATATCCCCAATCAAGTGAAAATCAATTTTTTCAGACACCTTATCAAAAGAATGGATATTTATCAATTCAGGTTCTAGATTGGAGGTGTAAAGTTCAAAAGGATTAGGTTTGGGTTCACTCGAAAAGGGCTCTTCACAATCAGGTAAATCAAACACTACAAAGTCGCACAACTCATTACACGTTTTATCTTTAACTGGTGAATCATTTGGGAAACTTGTTTGAAAACCGGAGTTGTGGGATTCAATTGGGGATGGGTAGGGTTGATTTGAAAGTGTGTAGAACTCACTCTCACCACTCAAATTCTCACTCTGTCCAACCGCCTCATCATACATTGGAGAATTTGGAGCTAGTTGGAAACTAGATACCGGTTCACTAGGTTGTCTTGATGAATTAAGGGCGGCAATGGACGCATTCAAATTCCTCATCTGTTGTTTTGTCGCTACAATATAAGCTTCCAACAACTGTTCCAGACTAGACATGGGTTGTGAAGGGGTTTCAGTAAAATATTCAAAATTGTTTGGATTCTAGAAACTCCCAAATGGTTGTGTAGAAGCAATGTCTAGGGAATGTGCGAAAGTCGGGTAGGACTGGTAGGAATTGAATGGTTGGACAGGAGTAGGATCAAAATTTGGATAAAAAGGTGAATAGAATTGTTGATTCCAAGAACTGGAAGTGTTGAAAGGAGTGAAAGATCGGTTACGAGATTGTTCAATATGTTCAGCAATAGACATGGGTTTCGGAGTTACAATAGGACTCGAAAAAAGAGTATCAACGGAAGAAGGTGGTGAAGGTTGAAACGGTTGATACACAGTGGATTGCGGAGTCTAACTGTTTCTCCTAGACGCTTCTATTCGATCTTTCAAAGAAATTTTGGGCACGGATGGGTCGTCCGTAATTCGACCAAAACAATTCGCGTAGGAAGCAAAGTTTGGTTCAGGGTACCAAAGTTCGGCAAGAGTTTTGAGAGGTGGGGTACCCATGATGTGAGAAAGGAGAAGAAAAAGAATGTGATGTTTTTTTTTCAAAAATTTTTAAAATTTGTTTTTTATTGATTTATTTTTAAAAAATTGTTTGTTTTTGGAGTTTTGGAATTTTTGAAAGTGTTTTTTTTATAGAAATAGTTTTGCAAAAATTTGTACGGAACTACGGCACAATCACAATTTATATATGCACAATCATGCCTAGAGCTAGGGTCTCCTAAGTCAACTAGACTGCTCCTAACTGTTCCAAAGGGCAAGTTGTGAGATCCTCAAATCGCCTCTTCACCGCCAATTGTGGCCAGGTAAGCACAAGTAAAGAAAGGAGGGATCCTCTCACGAATCACCGTGAGACGGGTCTTTTAAAATTACCTTTGCTACTTGTCTAGCCTAGGCACCACAAAGTCAGGTTTAGATAAACGACCGATGCCTACAACTTTTCCTTTGTCCTAATGAGCACGACAGTCCTTATTGGCTGAGTCTAATATTTTTAAATTAACTCAAGGGTTGATGCAAAATGCTTTTTGTGATTTTTGGGGTCCTAGGAAGGGTAATGAAATCCCCACCCAATATGGATTGGTGTTATAGCCCTTTAAAAGTCTGTTTTTAAAAATGCAAAGCAGTAAACACACAAAAATCTAAAACACTTTCAAATTTTTTTTATTTTGCAGCGTAAAGAATCCTGCACAAAAACATTTTATTGGAGAGGGAGAAGAATTTTTGCGCAAAGAACCCTGCAGGAAAATTTTTCAGAGGACTACAGAGGGCAGAGGGGAGGAAAAGAATGCTTACAGAGAAGATTCCACTTGCTGACATCACCTACTAGCCGCGGTTCCGCGATCAAAAGAGGGATATTGCGGCGGTTCCGCGGTCTATCAGTTGGTTCAGATCCCCAAAAATTTTATGTTTGCAGTTTTGATTATCCTCTGTCTGTTCAGATCTTCTGTTTTCTGTTTTGTTGGCTGGATTTTTCCAGATCTGAATCTGTCCTTCTTTTCCTGCAAAATTCACACAATACCTCTCAAAAAGAAGAAGATGATTTTTATTGGATTTAAAAAAAAATTTGTTTGTTTTTAAAAAATTTCAATTTTTATAATTTTTAAATTTTTAAATTTTTTATAATTTTTTTTATTAACCCGAAATTACACGAAGAAAGAGACCACCGTCTCCCCGGCAACGGCGCCATTTGATTGTTGTGATTTTGCTTACGTGCTTTTTAGATCAAAGAATAGTTAACCGCAATCAAGAACGGTGTCGCTTGGTAGCTAGCCGGTTGAGTACGGGTCGGTCTACAGGGAGATGGATTCCTTATCTTTGTGTTCTAACGAGTTAAGTCCAAGAAAATAGTGTTTTTATTTTAAGATCTAAGAGTTCATTTTTATGATTTTAATTTAACAACTACGGCAGATAAATAAAATTAACAAATACGACAGATAAATAAAATTTATAACTAGGGCAGAAAAGAAATTTATATTAGGGCAGAAAAGAAATTAAACTAAGGCAAGATAACGAAAACTTACTTCTTTATTGATGCACTCTTTGATGATTACATTGAATTGAAAATCTAAAATCTGGAATTTAAAAGAGGCATGTCTAAAGAGACACCCAAAAGGAGGCACACTCCAAAAAGAGCTGTAGGGTTCCTATTTATAGAATATAGAAACCCTAGGGTTTACATCTGATCCATATCTAGAATTACAAAAATACCCTTAAGAAAACCGAGTCAATGCACCGACGCACTGACACGCACCGACACACACCACACGTGCACAGCACGGCCGTGGATCAGCGGCCATAAGCATGGTTTGGCCGGGGTTCCGCGGCCATATGGTGGTCTTGATGCATAATTTCTTCAGGGCTTCATTCTGTTGCTTTTTCCTTCTATTTTCTTTACTTGGTTCTTCAGAATGTCTTCTAGTTTCTTCCAGATTTCCACAGCGCAGAATGTTGTGGACTTTTACCGTTCACTTCGTATTGAAGTTTTGAATCTTGCGCTGCCTTTGTACTTTGTGAAATTGTTCATTGATCTTCGTTTGTTCTTCAAACTGCAGGCATGATAAAGATTATTCTATTTGTTAGTCGTAGTCTCACTTTTGTAACGTGCTGCAACCTAGGGATCACCAGTCTTTCGTCTTTTCATCATTTTCACTGTTTTGTTTCGAGAACCTGTAACCTGCAACTATTCAACAGACATGAATCAAAAGCACCTATTTATTTGTAAAATGATTAAGAATGGGGAATATAATAATGCAAAATTATGATATGAACTTGCGCATGAAAACGAGTACAAAACTCAAATCGAACTTCGACAAGCGTCACGCAAATCATCGGATTTGCACGCATATTCTCGGAGTTACAATAGAGATACAGGTCACAAAATCTACTACTGAAATCAAATATACACTAGCCCAATACTATAATACGTGTATAGTACGCATCTTTAGAAAACTTTCAAGAACTAAATAAAACTCATGCAAAAATCTTTTCTAAATCGCCGTATGATGCGTAACTCACGGCATAAGTAACGGACGCTCATTTTAAAATAATAATATATGTCCATATATATTTTGCTAAATATACGTTCCGTCGTTTTCAAAATATCCCAAAAGATTTTCCTTTATAAACGTTCGCGTCGCTCACGGACACGTAGGAAATAGCGAGACTATAACTCCTTTGAAAACTTCTTGGTAAACTTTTAATGGATGCAAGTACTCAGATACTGTCCTCAGATCAGTCCTGTTCGGCTACTATATACTATATATAGTACCTATCATGAAAACAAGGTGCTCAAAGAGCAAAATCAGCCTCAAAAGGTGTATCCGACAATCACGTGCATCTGGTGCGCACGGAAATCAAATCCAAGCACAGGTTCCACAATATGCACAAAAGCCAAAACTACGTGCAACGGGTGTGCACGAAAGCATCTGTCCAGTGCAACGGGTGTGCATGACAACAATATCGGGTGCATCTGATATGCAAAAGAATCCCGATTTAGTGCATCTGGTGTGCATAAAAATCGCATCTCTTATCATGCGCCCAACACGCGCGAAAATCCAAATCAGGTGCATCCAACATGCACGAATAAAATCTAAATCATGTGCATCCCACATGCACGAAATCATGAAATCCAATATCAAGCGCCGATGATGTACAAGGATCTAATCAGGTGTATAAGGTGCACAAAACAAATATCGAGTATCAAAATCGAAATCTACTGTATACAACACATTTCGATCCAAATCCAAATCAGGTATACCGTGGTATATAATCTCACAACCATCTACATCAGCGTGCACAAAAGCAAATCAAATACTAAAAGTGCATGAAAACTATGCCGAAAGCATAAATCAAATCATATGCATGCCCTGGGCATGAAATCACAATAAATATCTCAAATGACATCAAAACGAAGTCAGGTGCAACTGTGGTGCACAAAATACGTGTCAATGCACTACAAGCACATATAAGCTATACCGAGTGCAAAAATCAAATCATCCGTATGAAATCCACGAAATCATAAACACATGCTACGAAGGTACAAAATCGACATCAATGCAATAGATATGCACAAATCGCAAATCAACACAACGGTGTATAAAATATATATCAAGTGCGATAACTATGCGCAAAATGTAAATACCCAGTAGGTGCAGCCATGGTGCACGAAAACAATATCGTGAAACTCAATCATCAAAACTCAAATCCAAGCGATATAAGCGTGATACTCAGATCACAAACGCAAATCGCAACAATGGAAATTGAGGTACACCTCCTACAATGTCGAAAAATGAGTCGGTGCACCTAAAATCGGCAGAACAAGAATATCCGCTCACCTCCTGCTCACGGTCTGGCATCCTCTGTCTCTGGGTACTCATCTTCTCCTCGGATTACCAATCTCGCAATCCATCGGCTTATCGGCCCTGTCAGGTGTGCTAACGGGGACGCTTCCGTTCTGCCACTTCTCTGGTCATCTCCCGGTCAATCATCACGACCACTCGTAAGGCAGCACTTCACTGGCGTCGGTCTCTGGCTCTCTGAATACACATCACACATCTGATCCTGGGTGCAATTCTTATCGCAGCAGTGTCCTGGAAGGAAATCCTGCTCGAGGTCTCTTCTGATCTTGCCTATGCTGAACTGTACGGAGGCTGGTACTCTTGCATAATCTTCTCTCGTTTTCTGGACATCTGCGTGTTCCACACACCTTCCCTCGGGAACAGGCTGTATCCCAAAGCCTCTGTATACATATCAGAGCTCTAATCTTGATGGGGAGTAGCAACAGCTCGTCAGCATCTCGCATGAACCTATGGCCCCACTCGTCTGTATCATCGTCCACTTCGATGTCACATCGTGCTATCTGCGTACTGCTACTGTTCTCGGCCACGGTCAATCCGAAGTCTCTCACACGGACTCGAAATCGCATACTCTGTATCTTCATCACTCTATAGAAGATATCTGGCCGAACGCATCCTCGGAAACTCGTCCCAACCATCGGAGGAATACTCCATACTCGTCCGCTCTCGATCAACTCACAACGCATCTGGGTGAGGTCCTCTATCCGAAACTGGTCAGCTTGCTGATCTCTTATCACATGTATCTGGACGATGTCAAACTTTTCGATCGAGTCATCAAGGCCCCAAAATTTCCCGAAGGCTCAACACCTGAGTGCAGTCTAAAAATATCTGGTACATACCACATCACCTCTGGACCAGCCGTAGAAGGGCAAACCCAAGCCTCACTGATGGCACCGCTAAACTGCTATAAACCCTAAGGTTCAAAGCGGTTCCATGGTCATCATGTCGAGTTAGGGTTTCATTCTTCTAGAGGGTCCACAGAATTACCTGCATGTTCCTCCGAACACTTTAAAATTAGGAAAAATGGGTTTCTGACACTCGTTCGAACTTTTTAACTTCGCCTAGCCGACATGCGAATACCCTCCGTCCGCACGCTTAACAATGCCTCAATCCTCCAGGAAAGACGGTACATCGACGGTCATCTCTGGATCGGTTTGCTCTAGATCTGAGTAAGACTCTCCACACTGGAAATCTTCAACTCAACTGGGCCTATGTCGGCGCATCAATCTGACGAATCACCTTCGTCTCTCAACTTGGGGTAGGCTAGCTATCATCTGTCGCATTTCTACCTGGAAGCTCCGGTGATTTCAGCTCGTAAGCTCTGGAAGCGACATCTTATCAATCTCAGCAACAACTAGGTCATCTGTCTGCACGGTAGGCGACATCAATATCTCTGAGGTATGCTGTACATCAACAGTCCTCTCACAACTGGCAGCTCTATCAAAGGCCCGATCATCTGGTGCAAAACCAAACACTCGCCTCAACAGGGGGTCACGACACAAAACTACATCGAGACGTTCCCATATCACCAGAAAACATAATGGTCGGCCCTCATACCCGACGAGCTCGCCCTGACCAAAACACCAGCAGCAGCTTAATCTGCGCTCAACCATGGTGACAGGAAGCTCAATCGAGTATCGATGAAAACAGATCAACGGTATGAAAGGAAACGACAGATCCGGCATGGATACATGATCATAAGAAGGAACAGCATCAATGAGAGTATGATCATGAAACAAATAAAATCAAGGATCTCAAATGGATGTATAATCAAGGATACGAAGAGAATCACAGATCTCAATATATGTACATCCTAAGGTTTCTTAAGCGGAGTATCATATCGTAAATATGCCGCGGAACATATGTACGGTACGTCACTCTACTCAAGCTACCTACTCCATCAATCAGGGTCAACCTATGAAACAAAAGTTCGGGTCTAATACCCCCCCCCCCCGTTCAAGTCTAAGTTCCGTAAGGTCAAGCCTAGGTTCCGAAATAGAAACCCGCCCTAGACTCCGCATAGTCAAACATAGACTTGAACCAAGGTTAAACCTAACGCTTTGATACCAACTCTGTCATGACCCGAAATATTAGCTCGTGACCAGCACTTGAATCATGCAACGTCTAAAGGCGTAACAGAATTTAAGCAAGCTGAAACCCAGAAATCAAAACCTTTTAAGAAAAATAAAGGAGGTCAGGTTTTGAAATAAAGGTATAATGAATTCAAGTTTTCTTAATGCATAGAAAAGGAACATGAATGATGCAAGTGAAATTTACTAATTGGAAAACGTGTTTCGTCTTTTAAAAATTTTGGCAGCACCTCCTTTGTATATTTTGATCCAAAACCACAAATACATAATAATGATAAAGGCATCCCCAAGCGGGAGCTAGCTCTTAGCCAAACGGCGGATCACAACCACGCAATACAGTAAAAATAAGTATACGACGCCCAACGACGAAGTTCACCACAAAATATAAAGGAAAGCAAGACATAAATACCACAAGTAGCGAAAACCCCTCGCTCTAAGTCTCGCAACCACAATCCCACTAAGTCTCATTACTTATACAATTTACTGAATTTGATTGATGGAGTTAACTAGATACAATAATGAAATATAGATACAAGAGTGGGTACGATACAAATGTCTCACCTACTAGTGCAAAACACCCGGATGCAACTGTGTGCCAGCGAAGCCGCTACCGATCCAAACGGGCAACCTGCAAGAACTGTGGCACAACGGGGGTGAGTTGCCAACTCGTGATTAGAAATATTTCGACAAGTACAAATCGAATAAATAACGACTCCTAGGTCAACTATATCATAAAGGTAATACTATGATAACTAGGGTGACCGGGTCGGTATGTGTGTCAAGAAGGTCGTCAATGCCTATAAGCATGTGGATAACATCCAACAGTATAATCAAGGTATGTATGCATGTGAATCTCGTCCATCCATATAATCAATGTATGTATGCATGTGGATCTCTTCCACCCATATAATCAATGTATGTATGCATGTGGATCTCGTCCGCCCATATAGTCAATGTATGTATGCATGTGGACCTCGTCCACCCATATAGTCAATATATGTATGCATGTGGATCTCGTCCACCCATATAGTCAATGTCATCATGCACATAAATATCATAAAAGAGTGTGCATGAAAGTATGAGGATGTAAATCAACGGTGTCCCTCACAATACATCAAAATCATCAAACCTGAGGGCAAAGCATCGACACTCAAAATATCATGAAAACTGTGCCCAGCATCGGTACATAAATCCTCATATATCAGGCTCCGTCAGTCCGGATCGGCCCATATCATCTCTCGACTCCGGTCGGTATCCTCCGGATATCCGCCAAGCCCAAATACTATCACCTGTAGGTAGTAGTCCCTCTGCCAGGCTCACCGTCTATATACACAGCATCCCTTTCTTGCCCCGGGGTACCATACCGGGTCCACCATGTACCCACAATCGACCTCATCCGCCTTCTTGAATCGGGTTTCACATGTCACACATCTCAGAACCGAGAAAACGCATGGTGGACGCACTGAAATATCATATCAAGAGAAACCGGGTTTTTAAAACAACACATAATCTCTTTTAAAATGTCCACGGTTCTCAAATCCAAAAATCTCTTGAAAACAACATATCTCAATGCGTAAAATCATATAGCATGACGTATGCGACATTTAATAGAGATGTAAGCATATCCGTAAATCATGCAACATGGAACAGTGATATGATATATTAAGGGAAAACCACTCTTTTAAATGATTCCAGTTTTTAAAATATAACATGTGGTTTCCAATTTCCCAATAAAACCAGTTATCTATGTAGGCATAATATGTATATGCGCAAGTATAGATGTATCAATGTATATGTGCACCAATATGAATATACAATGTGTATGTGCGCAAATATGGATGTATCAATATATATGTGCACCAATATGAATATACAATGTGCATGTGCACAAATATGAATGTATCAATGTATATGTGCACCAATATGAATATACAATGTGTATGTACGCAAATATGGATGTATCAATGTATATGTGCACCAATATGAATATACAATATGAATGTGCGCAAATATGGATGTATCAATGTATATGTGCACCAATATCAATATACAATGTGTATGTGCGCAAATATGGAGGTATCAATGTATATGTGCACCAATATGAATATACTAATGTGTATGTGCGCAAGCAGGTTATGCGAAGAGTCATATCATGATGCAGTAATCCTACTATGTAGTGACATGGCAATTATCGATGATGAAGTGTGTGAGCCTACAATCTGAGTACGTGTAACATACGCATCATCGATAATGGTGCATGTGTACAATCACAGGTATAAGCAAGGCAATGAGAATAATATGAATGCAGCATAAGGTAATCATTTGCAAAAACTGACGGGTATACGTATCTACATGATCGAGTCGGTAAATCTATCAATCGGCATCCAGCCTAACAACATCGCGTACGGTATAATACATCGTACGACGACAATAAGCTAATAGGGATCCTATCATCCTATAAGACAAATGAGGGTACAGCCTAATATCACGTACGGCCTATCATCCATGATTCATAACATTATATATATATATATATATATATATATATATATATATATATATGTACCTATGTCCCTGGTCACATCCGCAATAGTCGCATATCAGGGGACCGACAGGGTATAAATCATCTCGATCGACTCGCATCCGTATACCAACATATCATCATATCAACATATCATTATATTAGTCTTATATTCTTTCAGCGCATTTATATCTCACATCAAGTCGAGTTTACATAAACATTCTATCTCTACTATAAGTATAAGCATCTAATCTAACATACACACCCGAACCATACAAGCAGATTTTAAAGGAAGCGAATCGTAGTTTTGAAAATAGGAGTTACGGTGTTTTTAAGGAAAAGATATCATTTGAAAATCCGTAACGTCCCTCAAAGTATATATTTAAAAGGTACATACGATTCTTCGGTTTAGAAAAGGGTATGGTTTGGATGACACATCTACATCGGCTATCTAGTCCTATAGTACCCTAAACGGCAATGTCGTCACATGTCATCTTCAAATTCCGTCATCCTATAATAGTCGTTACATATCACTTCTAACTATCCTCTAGTTTCTAATATGGTTTCACTAACTATCATTTAACTCTAACCCTAGTTTCCAAATCTAGGTTTCCTTAACCATATTCTATAAATCAGTTTCCATCAAGACTTTGCGGGGGTGCTATATGCCATCCACCCGACTTTCCCCGTAGATATAGATCTACTCACCGTGGTCTTCGCTTACCGAAGTCGTTGACGCCACGCTCCGTTGCCTCTACGCGAAGGTACCTACAATAACAACACATATCGCAACGCTATTAAAATCAAGTTCTAAAATCTAAAACGGCACGCGCCTTGCTCGTAGGTTAGAATCTATAGCATACGCGTACAAAATCAACCAAACAACCCTTGTTGTCGATGTACAAACATGTGACAACCAAAAATGAATCCAAATATCAAAACTCATCATTCAAAATACGGAAAACATATCCTAAATCACATACAAGTGTTCCCAAATTTTGACTCAGGTCAAATAAAGGCAAGCAAACAAGTATAGGGTGATGTATAATGTATAATTGAGCTACTGAACCAACCCCAACACCCCAGACAACCAAGTGGCCGGCCCCATCCCTAGAAATTCCGGCGAGCCCGGCCCCCCATGCTCAGTTGGGTCTCATTTTGTCATGGTGGTCTCCTCTGGTCTAAAATCGGTCTCTGGTATTGTTTGCTACTCTCAGAAATTCCCTAGGTTGCTCCAGATTTCCTTGCACACCCAAAATACTCACAAAACCGACATGGATCAATTCTAAAGTTTATGCATCGGGTTCAATTCTATGGTTCACGTCAGGGTAACGTGTCACCATGGTCACACAAACACTCACAACAGTTCCCAGATTTCACCTAGATCCATTACAGAGAAATCTAGTAGAACCAAACACCTCCAAACATCTTCAGGTAACTACCCTACAAAACCCAAACCCTAACTCCTCTACCCACCCGGGGTCGCCAGAATTACCCCTCATAGTCGCCGGCCAAAACCGAGCCGGCAAGGTCGGGGTCACAGGTGTGTACTCAGAGTCACAATTACAACATTACTATACTGTTTGTTTTTACAATGAACACTCGGGTTCACATCAGGTTAGCCACATCACAAAACGACATTGAAAACACGATATCTCACCAAACTAACTAAAAAGGAAGAAGCTATACCTCATTTAGGCTACTCTAGACCGCACTAACTTTCCAATGTCGTCAAAATCCCACTTTGCTCGGTTCAAAGTGTAGAGGAAGAAATGGGGATTAATTTTTTTGAAGGGAGTGTAGGTTTTTGGGGATTATTTGGAGATGGATCTAAGGTTATTTGAGGAGGGAAGTGAGGTTGGAGAATGAAGAAGGAGAAGAAAATGATGGGCCAAGGGGTATGGCAGCAGTCCCCCTCTCTCTCACTATTATTCACACTCTCTCTCTCCAAAAGTATACCTACCCTAATCATTATGTCCCCTTTTGACTTTTCTTTTTCTTTTCTCACCACCAATAAACCATCACACATAACCCAAATGAAATGAAACATGTAACCAAATGAAACATGTCATGGTGCACCAATCATGAAACTGTAGAAACACGGATTTGTCTTAATCGCGATTAGCAGTGCACTAATCGGGTTTTTATCGAAACTGCGTATAATAATTTTAAAAAAAATTCCAAATCCTTTAATTATATTATTAAATGAATACATCATTTTAATTTTCATTTATTTCATAAATATTGGTATACATTTATGTTGCTAAGTTATCTATTTTTCTAAGTGGTGGATACAATTTCTGCAATGAGCGAAATTGGGGTTTTCAAAAATAATATTTTATATTTTCTGAAATCTTACAGATAAAGCCCTTAGGATGTGTACTCGACTTCCAGGATTATGATGCAGATCACACTAGTGGGGCCTGGGTAGTTCATGAGTACATCCTTCAATGTTCCTAGTCGTGGGAATTTCGAGACAGGGCATTGATATTCCAGAGTAGACTAGCATATATCTTCTTGACCCATGTGATGGGCGATGGATGATCCCATATCCATTGGTGTTTGACATCAGAGATGGTATACGGGTGCTCAGTGGAGACTGGGTACACTGAACGGACTCACCGAGAACTCCTAGATAGTATTATACCTCATATTAGATAGCAGTTCTCTGGTGACAGTGGTGCAGGTTAATCTGCTGACCCGAGATCGTCATAGAGTCTTGTGTGGCTCCCACTGTGCTTTGATTTCCACCCTACCATGGCTCTACTGATTTGTGAAAACAGGTGGTTTTTGGGTACAGTCCTGAGTCATATGGAGGCAATGAGCGATAGGAGGAGATTCATCTCTCCCGGTATTGGGGGTTGATGTTGTTCTATGCTCGATTGGCCATAACTGAAATACCTGGCCAGGGTAGATGTGATTTACTGGTAAGTGTTATCAGTAGTTTCACGACCGTTATGGACCTTATATCGGCATGACTTATTAAGCTACTGGGGTCTGACGCTTACCACCCCTAGGCAAGATATGCGACATATTAGACGAACAGACCGGACTGTGCGGTAAGTGTTACTGATTGGATTCGCAGGAGTGTGAGCAGGCTTGCTCGTTGATCTTTTGATCGATTAATACCCGGGTGGCCGTTACGTTTAGCAGACCGTTTGCGGCTTGTGGGTGACTGATATGATCACCACCTACTGCCGGCGTATTGTCGAGTCTTTAGAGTCCTACACAGAGGTTTCTTGGCTCAGGCGAAATGAAATAGGAGCACGCATGCGATATGTGCGGGACCGAGAATAATACGAGTATGTGATACCGTATTCTATTCTCGCGATTTGTATCATCGGTCGGTTATATGCAATATAGCCGGGTTACCAAATCAAGTGTTGGTTCGATATATTGATACACTAGATATTAGTCGGTTATATGCGATATGACCGGATCATTAAATCAAGTGTTGATTTAATGATTGAATGTATAATTATATATTTGGTATATTACTTTATATTAACTAGTATTGGTTCACTTAAGATTGCTTTTCTCACTTGATATGCACATAATGTATATGCGATATATGTTTGTGTACATGAGTGTATCATACTTGATGATACATGCAAACTTGGGTGTGTGTATGACTTACACCATATTTAACATAATGGTTAGGGTTTATATTTATTTTGTAATTCAAAATTAGTGAGCACTTTGTCATGCTTGAAGCTTCATGAAGCTTGAAGCATCCATTGACCAAGTCGACTTACTTTGTCTTACTAAAGATATTTATTAACCAAACCATTAGCTTAAACCATGGTTTAGTCTCTACAAAGGTTAGTGGATGATACTAACTCACCCATGGTTGCATAATTATGATTATTCTTTTCTCATTATTCATTCTTACTTCTTCTTCTTCTTCATCCAAAAGGAAAAGTTTTCTAGGTTTTTTCTAAGTGGTGAATACAAGTGAGAAACCAAAATCTAAAGTGAACCCACTTCCTATTTCATCATCCTCTACTACTTGCCATTTAGTTTAGGGTGTTCTCTTCATAAAAGTTCATCACCTAGTGAAAAGATAGCTTGAGTTTGAGTCACCTCGACGTAGATCATCTTCGGCCTCGAAGACTACTAGCAAGTTTGTTCATTTCTCCGAAGAAACCATCACTAGAGTCCGGGAGTTCAATGATCGCAGTGAAGGGACGTCAACACGGAGCTTTAGAAGTGAAGGACCGGATCTACAAAGGTTGTATTTTTGTTCACTTCTATTTGTGATGATAGATTACATATTTTGTTACCCTAGTTTTCTAGTATGATTCGTAGTTTGATTGCTTAGCACCCCTTAAAATTCTTGTTGTAGCATGCATAATGCTTGCAAACCCTGGGCTAGGTGATAAGGAATCCTAACATGCGGGACATGGAGAAAGAGCTACTAAACTCTTGGGACTGATACATAGTGATGTATGCGGTCCTATATCTACACATGCAAGAAATAGTTCCTCGATCTGATCGAGGAGGAGAATACTTAATCACGGAATTCCGAGATTATCTAAAAGAGAATAGGATTCTCTCTCAGCTTACTCCTCCCTATACACCACAACACAATGGAGTATCGGAGCGGAGGAATCGCACCCGATTAGATATGGTGCGCTCTATGATGAGTGTTGTTGAGTTATCTATTTTCTTTTAGAGTTATGCACTTGAGACAGCTGTATACATATTGAATAGGGTTCCTACCAAATCCGTGCTTACCATTCCATATGAGATATGGGAGGGGAAGAGACAATGTCCTAATTTTATTAAGATATAGGGTTGTTCGGCTTATGTTAAAAAGCAAAATCTGGACTAGCTCGAGGCAATGTCTGTTCTATGTAAGTTTGTTGGGTATCACAAACATTAGCGAGGGTATATCTTCTACCACACCGAGGAACAAAAGGTGTTTGTTGCTCAACATACCACCTTTTTAGAAAAGGAATTTCTTGTAAAAGAAATTAGTGGTAATGAGGTAGAGCTGGAAGAAGTTCCAGATACACAAACTATTTTGGTAGAACCGAAGGATTCTATAGTCCCCAATGAACTTCAGCCACTCCGGAGATCTAGTAGGGTTTCTCACCCACGTGAGAGATACTATGGTTTTCTCATAGACGGTGGGAGTGAGGATTGCAACATGGAAGATGGTGACCCAACTAGTTTCAAGAAGGCCATCACAAGTGGAGACTCTATGAAATGGCTGGATGCTATGCGATCTGAGATAGAATCCATGTACATCAACAAAGTATGGACTTTGGAAGTTGCTCTTGAAAGGCTAAACCCATTGGGAGCAAGTAGGTCTTTAAGAAGAAAATTGGTGTAGATGGAAAGGTTGAGACCTTAAAAGCTAGACTTGTAGCAAAAGGTTTTCGTCAACGACCAGGTGTCGATTATGATGAAACCATTTCTCCAGTGGCTATGCTTAAGTCTATAAGGATCCTACTTACCATTGCTGCATACCATGATTATGAAATCTGGCAGATGGACGTCAAGACCGCTTTTCTAAATGGTGATTTAGAAGAGAGCGTGTATATGACACGGCCAGAGGGCTTCGTAGACAGTGGGGGCAGCGGAAAGGTGTGCAAGCTGCTTAAATTAATTTATGGATTAAAACAGGCATCGCAGAGCTGGAACATCTGCTTTGATGTAGCAGTCAAAAAGTTTGACTTCATAAAAAACATAGATAAACTATGTATATATAAAAAGGTTGTAAAGAGTAAAGTTGTCTTCCTCGTATTGTACGTCAATGACATACTCATGATGGGAAATGATGTTCCTATGCCGTAATCGGTCAAACTCTTCCTATCACAAAAGTTCTCCATGAAACATCTGAGTGATGCCTCTTAAATCCTGGGGATAAAGATCTATAGAGATAGATCTAAAAGGATGTTAGGATTGTCCCAATCCAGGTACATAGACACCATACTAATGAGGTTTAGTATGGAAGATTCTAAGCGTGGTAATTTACTCATTTTTTCAGGAATCGCTTTCTCCAAAAAGATGTCTCCCAAGACTAATTTGGAGAGGGCTCGCATGAATGTGATACCCCATGCTTCTGCAGTTGGGTCTATCATGTACGTGATGTTATGCACCAGACCGGATGTAGCTTACGCACTTAGTGTGTTAAGTAGGTATTAATCAGACCCAGGGGAGAAGTACTGGATAGCTGTGAAGAACATTCTTAAGTACTTGAGAATGAATAAAGAGATGTTCTTGGTGTATGGTAACGGAGAACTCCAGGTGGAGTCCTTTACCGATTCGAGCTTCCAAGATGATAAGGACGACAGTAAGTTTGTCTCGGGTTTTGTCTTCACCCTCAACGGAGGAGCGGTATGTTGGAAGAGTTCCAAGTAAGATACCGTAGCAGACTCAACGATGGAGGCTGAATACATCGTTGCCAATGATACTGCCAAAGAGGCTGTTTGGATAAAGAAGTTCATTGCTGAACTTGGTGTGGTTCCATCCATTAAGAATCCAATACCGTTGTATTGTGATAACAATGGAGCTGTGGGTTTAGCCAAGGAACCCCGGTTCTATCAGCGATCCAAACATATTCTTAGATAGTAACACCTGATCTGGGAGATAGTTGATCTCCACGAGATCGAGATCAAGAGAGTAGACACGAAGGACAACACGGTAGATCCACTCATGAATGCCTTTCCTCAGACATAGTTTGATAGACTTTTTAGGATGTTGGGTATGCGATACTACAACAACTGGCCTTAGTGCAAGTGGGAGATTAAGTGACCATGTTGTGACAATCTAGGAAGTCTAGGTTAAAGGACTAGGGACGCAATAAGCATACTTATGTCATTTGTTGAAAAATATTCTTATTTTATCATATGAGCTAAAAACATATATAAATCAACTTAACGCAAGTCAACAAAGGCGATTATCCATTGATTTTCGCCATTTTCATTTGTATGATAATAGTTAGGAGGAATATGCATTTGGATATGTCTCTTTCTTCCACCCTCACCAAGCAAGTGTTTCAAACATGTTAAAATTCCTAATGGTCCTTTGATTGGAAATAATCTTAGTCTCCAATAGACAATTTTTCTGTGTTAGGAATATGTATGCCCTAGAGTACATTATTGTATATTATAGTGGATGCTTGGACATATATATAGAGGACTTTCTTGCTCGACATGATAGTATACTATCTGGTTGCTCATTATCTTAACATGTACACTTGTTTTAGTTTACCATCTTATTGATACATGTTGATAAAGACCTTAGGATGTTGGCTTGACTACCAGGACTATGATGCAGATCATACTAGTGGGGCTTGGGTAGTCCGCAAGCACATCCTTTAACCGTTCCTAGTCAAAGGAGTATCGAGACATGGCATCGATATTCTAGAGTAGACTGGTGTGTACGTTTCTTGACCCTGTATGGGTCGATGGTTGATCCCACATCCATTAGTATTTGCCATCAAAGATTGTACACATGTGCTCATTAGAGAATGGGTACACTGAACAGGACTCGCTGAGAACTCCTAGTTGGTATTATACCTATCGTTAGATAGCAGTTCTCTGGTGACACTTGTACAGGTTAGTCTGTAGACTCGAGATCGTCATAGAGTCTTATGTGGTTCCCACTGTCCTTTGATTTCCTCCTTACCACGGCTCAAAGGAGTCATGCAAATAGGTGGATTTTAGGTACAGTACCGAGTCACATGGAGGCAGTGAGCGATAGGAGTGTTTTCGTCTCTCCCGGTATTAGGTTTTGATGTTGGGATATGCTCGATTGGTTATAACAACAAGTCCCTGTCCAGGGTTGATGAGATTTACTGGTAAGTGTTATCAGTAGTTTCTCAAAAGGTTATAGGCCATATATCGGCATGACTTATCAAGTTATTGGGGTCTGACGATTCCACCCCCAGACTCGATATACGACATATCAGACGAAGAGACCAGACTGTACGTTAAGTGTTGATTATAGCCTTTACGGGAGTTTGGACAAGTTTGCTTGTTGATCTTCTATTCGTTCAATACCTGGGTAGCCGTTACGTCCATCTAGTACCGCTGACGGCTTGTGGGTATCTGATGTGATCATTACCTACTTCTGGTATATTGACGAGTCTTTAGGGTTCCACATAGTGGTTTCCTAGATCAAGCGAAATGAAGTAGGGCATGTATGGAGATATGTATGGGAGCTTGATTAAATACGAGTATATGATACCGTATTTTTATCCAGCGATATTTGATATCAGCCGGATTATATATGATAGAACCAAATTATTGAATCAAGTGTTGATTCAATGATTTGATTAATATGTGTGTGTGTTTGTGTGTGTGTGTGTGTGTGTGTGTGTGTGTGTGTGTGTGTGTGTGTGTTTATATTTGCTATTGGCCGGTTATATATGATAAAACCAGATTATTGAATCAAGTGTTGATTTAATAACTAATATTGAATATTAGCCGGCTATATGTGATATAACCGGATAATTGAATCAAGTGTTGATTTAATGTTTTAATATACATACATACATACATACACACACACACACACACATATATATATATGATATTAGTCGGTTATATATGATATAACCGGATTATTGAATCAAGTGTTGATTTAATAATTTGATATATATTTATATATTTGATATATATTTATATATTTGATATATATATATATATATAAACTAATATTAAGCTCACTTAAGATTTTCTTTTCTTTATATATATTTATATATATGTGATATATATATTTATTTATGAATTTGCATTTGTATCATGGTTGATGATACAAGTGACTAGGATGTGTGAGAATCACATAGAGAAAAGATTATGATAAACATTTTAGAATAAAAAGAAATGAAGAATGAGTTATTTTCTTTAGTGGCTTGTAGAAGCTTTGGGAAGCCATGACTCATCTTCATGTCTTGTTTTATTCAAAGATATTTATCATACATAATCTTATCTCTTGGCTCATGGTTCACAACTCATCCAAGTTCATCCTCATCTTCTTCTTCATTCTCTTCACTAGAATTTTCTTGAGTTGAGAAAAGAAAACAGAAAAATATTTTAAGTGAGCAAATCTCCTACTTCATAAACCTGCACTTATCTAGCCCATTAGTTTAGGTTGTTAACTTCACTAATACATTGATTAGTGAAGTGTGAGCTTGAGTGAGAGAGACTTCAAGGTGGATCATCTTCGGCAACGAAAATAACAAGCAAGCTTGATCCTTTCTTCAAGTGGAGCCTTAAGAAGAGTTCTAGGGACTACTACTTAGAGATTTAGAAGTGAAGAACTAGATTACAAAGGTTGTAGACTTTTAACTGTTAGGAATATGTATGCCCTAGAGGCCATTATTATATGATATAGTAGATGCTTGGACATATATATAGAGGACTTTCTTGCTCGACATGATAGTATGCTATCTGGTTGCTCTTTATCGTAACATGTACACTAGTATTATTATACTGTCTCTCTGATACATGTTGATAAAGCCCTTAGGATATTGGCTTGACTATCAGGACTATGATGCAGATCATACTAGTAGGGCTTGGGTAGTACGCAAGTACATCCTTTAACCGTTCCTAGTTGAGAGAGTATTGAGACAGGGCATCGATATTCCAGAGTAGACTAGTGTGTACGTTTCTTGACCCTGTATGGGGTGATGGTTGATCCCACATCCATTGGTGTTTGACATCAAAGATTGTACACATGTGCTCATTAGAGAATGGGTACACTGAACAGGACTCGCCGAGAACTCCTAGTTGGTATTATACCTATCGTCAGATAGCAGTTCTCTGGTGACACTTATACAGATTAGTCTGTAGGCCTGAGATCGTAATAGAGTCTTGTTTGGTTCCTACTGTGCTTTGATTTCCTCCCTACCCCAGCTCAAAGGAGTTGTGCAAATAGGTGGATTTTGGGTACAGTCCTGAGTCACATGGAGGCAATTAGCGATAAGAGGGGTTTCGTCTCTCCCGGTATTGGGAGTTGATGTTGCGCTATATTCGATTGGTTATAACAGGAAGTCCCTGGCCATGGCTGATGAGATTTATTGGTAAGTGTTATCAGTAGTTTCTTGAACGGTTATAGGCCACACATCGGCATGACTTATCAAGTTATTGGGGTATGACGATTCCACTTCTAGACTTGATATGCGACATATCAGACGAAGAGACCGGACTGTACGGTAAGTGTTTCTTACAGGCTTTGCGGGAGTTTGGACAAGCTTACTTGTTGATATTCTATTCACTCAATACCTGGGTAGCCGTTACGTTCAGTTAGTACCACTGACGGCTTGTGGGTGACCGATGTGATCATTACCTACTGCTGGCGTATTGATGAGTCTTTAGAGTCTCACACAGAGGTTTCCTAGCTCAAGTGAAATGAAGTAGGATATATATGGTGATATGTGCGGGAGCTTGATTAAATATGAGTATGTGACACCGTATTCTAATCTCGCGATATGTGATATCGGTTAGGTTATATATGATATAACCGAATTGTTGAATCAAATATTGATTCAATGATATGTTATATGTGTGTGTATATATATATATATTTGATATTGGTCGGTTATATGTTATATGACCAGATTATTGAATCAAGTGTTGATTTAATGTTGTATTGAATATTTGTCGGTTATATATGATATGACTGGGTTATTTAATCAAGTGTTGATTCGATAATGTGATATACATATAAGTGATATTAGTTGGTTATATATGATATGACCGGATTATTGAATCAAGTGTTGATCTAATAATTTGATATATATTTTTATATTTGATATATTGATATACATATTAACTAATATTGTGCTCATTAAAGAATTTCTTCTCTTTGAAATACATTTAATATATATGTGATATATATTAATATATATATTTACATATTGTGCCATGGTGGATGATACATAGAACATGGGTGTATGAGACTCACACCAAAACTAGAGATAATTTGGGTGTTTATTTATTAAGAGTAATTCACAAATGAGGCGGAAATGAGCATGGCTTAAGATGCTTGTGGAAGCATGTAGAAGCCATGTCTCCTTCCACTAATTTTGTTTTTACTCTAGATATTTTATTACCTAACCATTATCTTTAGCCTATGGCTAACTCTCATTCCATCACTTAAGATTTTTTTTCTCACCCTGGTTCATCTTCTTCTCTCAAGAGAGCTTTCTAGCTTTTGATGAGGTGAGAAAAGAAAAGGAGAAAGTGATTTCTTAAGTGAGCAAAATTAATACTTCATCAACCTACTCTCATGTTGCCCATAAGATTAGATTGTTTGTTTCAATAATTCCTTGATTAGTGAAGAGATAGTTTGAGTTAGAGTAATTTCAAGGTGGATCATCTTCGACCTCGAAGACGACGAACCAAGATCGTTCGTTTCACCAAGTGGAGCCTAAGAAGAGTTCTAGGGAGCACTACTTGGAGCTAAGGTACTACTACTTGGAGCTTTAGAAGTGAAGGACCGGTCTACAAAGGTTGTATTCTCTATTCACTTAGTGTAAATTTTGTTTACATGCTTACAAACCCTAATTCTCTAGTTCAATTCTAGGTTAGTGTAGCTTAGACCTTTAGATTTTTTAAAATTGCATACTTGATACATGTGAAAACCTAGTAGAGGTAGTAAGACACACTTTCATGGTATCAGAGCCAACTTAGAGCATTAGGTTTGGTCTAAACGACGTTAGAGTGTTCGATCGGTATTTTCAAAACCCTAAAAACATAGTTTCTGTCTAAATTTTCAAAAGTTGAATTTTTCCATATTAAAAATATTCAGAAAATCATGCAGGGTTTCTTATGGAGCCCCAAGAAAAACGAGAGCCCAACTCGACCAATTGGCCACGCAACCGCGGCAGAACCATGGGTTGAGCCGCGATTCCGCGGCATTGTTGGTGAGTTAGGGACTCCATTTTCTTGTGCTGCTCCTTAGTGATATTTGACACTTTCTGGGTATTTTTAATGAGACTCAAGTGTTGACGTCTCTGTGATTTGTGAGTGTTTGATATATCGATCGAAATGTTTAACATTGCCTAGATATATATGATGTGTAATACAAAATTTGGAATCCACATTAATTAGTTTTGTGAAAAATAGTTTGTTTTTTGTACATCTCGCATTTTATTCTCTTTTGATCGATTGCCATGGAGTTTCGATTCAGATCAAAACCCCATCGCAATCTCGTATTGTATGTGGATAGTCGCCGGGAAACACTACTAGATAGCCATGCCCCATAGCCCCGACCAGGTGACTGTAGGAGAACCCTGAGGACAAAAGCATCTAGTCGGATGCTCACGGCCATGGTATTCCGCCCAAGTGCACTTCGTTGATGGTATCGGGGGTGCGGCAATCTACTAAAGTTCCCTAGAGCATTCGATCATTTAATCAGGAATCTTGTTGAATTATCCGACTTGACTATTGAAAAGTGTTTTCAATACGAGACATAAATGCAAGATTTATTGGGTTAGGCATGAAATCCGAGATATGAGATATTCCGGGTTTATGATGCCTAAGGATATGCAGATTCTAATTATTATAGTTTTCATTTTTTTCTGTAACCGTAAATGTAATATGCTGTGTATCCGATCTCGTTGCTATACGTCAACGACATTCGGGATATGCATATTTACTTACGTTGATGACATGTGATGTTATGTGTTGCTGTGATATGTTATATTGGATCATCGTTATTGAATAGCCGGGTTTTTTTGCGTGAGATGAGAGTTTTTCTATTTTCATTCATGTAAAACTGTATGTAATATTCTTTTATTGGGACATTTCCGGGTTGAGGATGATGTGTAACACCTTAGAATGCGATTAGTGTTAATTAAGCGATAATGCGGGTTTTTAGAGAAAAGTTTACCAAATCGGTTTCCTCACATTTTATAACAATTAATTAATATTTTTTTATTATTTTTTATGGCTTGCACACATATGTGCATGTTAATGTGAGGGTTAGTAGTGTTAATCTCGTTAAGTGACCATAACACCTTAAACTAATCCTTGCCTTGAGTTAACCTTGCCTAGATATTTTGGGTGAGAAAATATCTTGTTTTGGATGGAGAGAGAGGTGGCTAGGTGAGTCATGGAGGCATTTATGTGAGCATTGATGAGGAGAGGGAGAGAGGGAGTGTAAGGTTTAAGCTCACCCTACACTCACCTCTCATCATTATCATCTCTCACTCTTTTATTCTCTCTCACTCTCAATTAATCTTCATCCTCTCAAACTCTCAACTGAAGCCTCACTATCCCTTCACTAAATCTTGCTAAAACTTCATTAAACATCGCTAAATCACATCCCAAGTCTTGTTTTTGCCTCTAAGATCACTTGGAGTTTGGAAAGCTAGGATCTTTTGAGAAAGTGTAGATAAGTATAATCTCTAAACTGTTAAATAAGTGTTATAATGTTGTGTAGCTCTTTGGTTGCTGTTTAGAATACGTAAAGTATCATTTCGTGCAAATATCGTATTTTTAGTATCATATTAGAGTCTCTGTGATTTGCTGTGACGTGGGAATTTTACTATAAAATCCAGCAGTGTAGTAGTGTTGTACTAGTGACCCTAAGATTACACCTGAAGCACGAACTCCATAAGCTCGGATTTGGCCGGCGACATTCAGAGGAAATCCGGCGACCTCAGCCATTTGGTGGAGTTGGGGCTTGGGTTTTGTAGGGTAGCTGTCTGAAGTGGTTTAGGGGTGTTTGGTACTTTTTGATTTTTGGGTTTTGACAGTATACAAAATCTGGGACCACTTTGCTATAATCTAGTGTTTTGAGTACGCGTGTTACGTCATCCGACACGGTTCGTGATCTTGTGTAGCTGCTGCACTTGGGTTGGTTTCGTAGTGTCGCCACATAGGTTAGCTACTAGACGAACACTTGTGAGTTGGTTTGGTGTTGGTGTGTCGGTCAAAACGTAGTTGTACGTGATATTGGTCGATTTCTAAGATTTGCACTTGTCATGTTTGTGTTAATAGGATCACAGGCGGGGACTTCGGACGCTGCAAAAAAAGGAAAGCGGGTGATTGGATTTACCTATCTCGACATCGTCGGCGAGTAGATTTAACATCTACGGGGAGATCACCCATATGGCGTTATTCGTCAGAGCGGGATATAATATGATATTAGCCGCATGTTTATATGCACATATAGAGCTTGTGCATAAGCATTATTGCATATTTTCACTTGTTGTGCCTGGACTTGTACCCACTGGACACTGCACTATTATTGACGGTTCATGTTGCACGAGCACTAATTCCATGCTACACACACCCCGTCGGTAATTGCCATGACATACTTACACATATGCATAGGTGATGTTGTATTGGTTAGTGACATAGATTCTTGTGTGATTGCACATATGAAATATATCATACATACATACCTACATGCTTACACATATACCTTGCTATAACTACATGTTCACACTTATATGATGTTGTGTTGGATTTTGGAGGAATTGGGAACCACGTGATAGAATTAACAACTTGATGCATCCAAGTAGCAGCTTTCCCTTGACATGCTCATATTACAGTTTTATGTTGCATATATCATATTTACATGGATTTACGCATTGAGATATGGATTTCATGTGATTTTTGGATTTGAGAACCGTGGGGATATTTCAAGAAATGTGCATTTGTATTGAAAACCTGGTTTCTCTTGATATGATATTTCAGTACGTCCACCATGTGATTCTCGGTTCTGAGATTGGCATGTGTGTAACATTTCAGAAAAATAAAATATTATTTTTGGGAATTTTTATAATTAAATAATAAAATATTGAATATTTTAATAAGGCGGTATAATTAAATACCGATAAATTGGGAAAAATTTGGAAAATTATGGAAATTACTAGAAAGAGGGTGCTTTATGTGATTTATGCAAATTATGAAATTTTACGATTTATTATACACTAATTTTGTGCTAATCGCGATTAAAAATCGCTAATCGGGCTTTAAGCGTGTTTTGTGCACATGACATGCACATGTCATTTTAACACTTGTTACATTTTTCCTACATGATTTTTGGGTGTATGGTTATTTGTTTTGGGTTCCCTATTGCAAAGAGAAGAAAAGAAAAGAAAAGAAAAGAAAAAGGGAAAACATTATTATATGAAGCATGGGCATGAGAGAGAGAGAGAGAGGGTGAGGGGTCAAAGTTAGTTCTTGGCCATTCCTTCTCTTCTCATTTTCTTCATCATCCTTGCCTCCTCCTCTCTCATGGGAGCAACCCATTTTCCCTCCTCTTCAAAACCCTCGCTTCATCATCAAATCTCCATCAAAACCCCACTCCCACTTCACAAAAAGTGTGCACAAGCTCTCAAGCTACCCTTTGGACTAAGAAAGTTTGTGTTTTGGTGCTGTAGGGGGATTCATGAGTGCCAAATGAGGTAACCCTTTCACAATTAGTGTAGTATTTCAAGTACTTTAGCCTCTTTTCAAGTTTAAAATCGATTTCGTGGTGTTTAGTGCACTTTGGACATTACTAGAGAGGGTTAGGGTTTAAGTTGAGATTGTGTGGTGAACTTGAGTGTATTGAGTGACCTTAAACCCCCCATGGTGTTACAAACACAGAACTTACACTAGATAAAACCTGAAACCCAAATTTCTAAAAAACAGTAACTTGTTACGTCGGTTTGTGAAGTATTAGAGGGTGCAGGGAAATCTGGGATGACCTGGTATGTTTTTAAGATAAGAAAACAACATCAGAGACCTGGTTAGAGCACCACGAGACCACCCTACAAACACGAGACCCCATCTCCCCCACAAAACAGATCTGACCAGATTTCCCACCAATGTGCTCGGCCACTTGGTGAGGGAAAGGGTCCAGGTTTCTTCTCTAGGTCATATGTACCCTATATATCACCCTAGTGTTGCTTTAGAACATTGTTTACACCTTAATCAAAATCTAGGACTGAATACATGTGTTGCTGTTTTGATTCGAGTTATGGTTTTGTGTATTTTAAATTCTGGATTTTTATATTTTTGCTTTATCTCGATCACATGACGTTTGTACGTCTATATCGAGTGATATTGGGTTGAGTTGCGAGATGCAAACCATAGGTTCTAACCTATAGGCTTTTAAGCATGTCGTTTTGGTTTTCGTGTGTCGTTTCGTCTTCGAATTTGATTTTAACGCGATACGATACGTTATGATGTGTAGGTACCCTGCAAAAAGTGTGTGAGAATGAAGCATCCACCCTCCTTTTTATAGGATAAGGAGATTGCACAAGTATAAATAAAAGTAGGAAATCCCTCTTTGAAAATTAAAAAAATAACTACTCCCTCCCAAAGAATGGGAAAGGGGTATTTGCAAAAGATTTTGTACATAGCAAGTGTAGACAAGTCATGTTTATATATTTTTTTATTTTATTTTATTTTTTTGTCACCAAACGCTAAACCGGCCCAAGGGGGCTAAACCCACCAAGCTGGCCCCTGTTGGGGCCTGACCCACCAAGCTGGCCCTTTATGGGGGCCGGACCATCGAGCCGGCACCCTTACGGGGGTCGGACCACATAATCGACCCTTATGGGGAGGGCCGGTTCACCTAGCCAGCCCCCATGGGGAGCCGGTTCACTGTCATGGTTAGACCCTGCAAGGGTCCAGGCTTCACTTGATCGAACTTTAAGAGGTCCGGGATTCATGATCCGGGCTTCGCTTGACCGAACTTTAAGGGGTCCGGGTTTTGGTTGACCAGCCATGGAAGGGACCGAGTCTTGGTTGACCAGATCTTAATGGGTCCGGGTCTTGGTTGACCGGCCATTGAAGGGGCCAGGTCTTGATTGATCATACTTTGAGGGTTCCGACTCTTGGTTGACCGTCTGTTAAAAGAGCCGGGTTTAAGTTGACCGACTGTTGAGCGGGTCAGGGATAAGTTGACTGGCCCTTTTAAGTGGTCAGAATGAGTTGACCGGTACTTTTAAGGGGTCAGAATGAGTAAACTGATAGTTTTGGGCCACTCCTACGGTAGACTGGCCTGAAGGATGATATCGAAACAACGGTCGATGATTTCAACCTCAAGCGTCTTTTGAAACCTGAGTGTTTGATACTCGAGTGTAAATTGTAATTGTTGAGAGGAACCCGGCGGTGCAGAAGTAGTAATTGGCGAATTTCAACCCCGAACTTTTTCTGGTTTCTACAAATAGCCTCCACGCTTGGACTCGTATGCGCAATTTGATTTTTCGCAGGCGAGACCGAGCATAAATATAAATCGGTAATGAAGGGCCTTTTTTGTCAAGAGTAGTAGAGTATGTCTTCGCGTTGTTCAGAAATATGATAATTCCGTCCCGTAATAGGGTGTAAATTTTCTTGAAACTGGTGTAACGATGTCCGTGGCGTATATTTAGCCGTTTGGTTAATAAGCCCTCATTGATGAAGGCGTAATCAGATAGTGGTGTATACATAATTGTTGCCAAATAGAGGTGAAAAGGTAGTCATTATTGATGAGCCTCTGTTCGTGAAGGCCTGTTGATAGTTGTCTTCAATTGGGCATCTTTATGAATGTAGCATAGGTAACATTATTAAAAATTGAGTGCTGTTAAAATGAGGCGTAGATAGCGCCGTTGAAAATGAGGCAAAGATAGCACCGTTGAAAATGAGGCGTAGGCTGAAAATGCGGAGCAATTCTTTGAGTGGGCAAAGCCCCCTTTCCTTTTAGGAAGAAGAGGCATAAGGGGCTCAAGACCTCTTTCCTTTTAGTATGAAGAGGAATAAGAGGCTCACAGTTTATACAATGGAGCTTGGAGTAATTGTTGAAATTTTGAATGTCTTTGTAGATGTGGCATAGATAGCACCATTGTTTTCTTTGAAGAAGTGATAGGATAAGCCCCTATTCTTTTTAGACATAAGGGGCATAAGGGGATCACAGTTTATACTCATGGAGCTTGGAGTAATTGTTGAAAGTTTGAATGTTTTTGTAAATGTGGCGTAGATAGCGCCATTGTTTTCTTTGAAGACGTGATAGGATATGCCCCTATTCTTTTTAGGCATACATGGTATAAGGGGCTTACATTTTATACTCATGGAGCTTGGAGTAATCTATAAATTCATTTAGGTGTAGTATTTCTTTAAAAAATTCAGCATTGATTGGAGGAGGTGAATATTCTCCGTCTAAAATAGGAACTGGTTCAGGATCAAATAATCCTTGTAGCATCTTGCGAACATTTTCGTTGTAGTAATCAACATCCTCATATGACATGAACATGCAAACTTGATAACATATGCCTTTCTTTGAACAGAGCATTGGTTTATTCTGATAAAGCACTTCCTTCTGTTCTTTGGAGAGTATATCCTCAAATGGTGTTGGAAATGGGGTTATGCCAAGGTTAAGATTCTAACCCATTTTGACCATCATATCGACTGCTTTTGCATTGTAAAGATGCACAGGTAAGTAGAAATCCGACTCTTTTAGGTTATTTGATGAAGCTGGCACAAAGGCTGACTTTTTTTCTTCTTCTTGTTCTTTATGGCTTTATGATTGTAGTGGTCTTCTTCTCAATTATTTGAATGATAGGATCTCCTTTGTTCCTTTATTCCCGAGGGATTTATCGATACATAACGCATTCGATGAGTGTTTTATCATTCTTCGAATCGTCCGCTTGAGATATGGGTGAGTCATCTTTTGTTTCAATGTTAAATCTATGGTTATTCTTGATTATAGCATTATCTCGAAAAAATTTGGCGTCGACATAGAAAGCTTTAGCGACAGTGAAAGGTTGGGTATCCGTGATTATCCTTTTGACCTCATCTTCCTCTGATACAAACTTGAAACATTGGTGTTGTTGGGTTCAAAAATAACACTCCGGTTGACTAAGTCAAAGTCAGTCAACCCCCAGCTAAGTGGGTCCGAGCCCAAGCAAGTGAGTCCAAGCCCAAGCCAAGTGGGCCCAAGCCCAAGTCAAGACCGAGCATGGAAGGGACCAGCTCCATGCCAAAAAGGATGCAATAATTAGTTCAAATGCAATTTTTAGATATAAATGTATGAAAAAATGGAAAAAAGCCAAAATTTTGAAAACCCCATGGATTTTGTGCAAAAATAAAGCAGATAAGGCATGGGGTAGCACAAGTGCCATATGCAAAAGCCTAAGGGGCTATGTATAAAGTGTGTAACCTACAAAAGGCAGACATGATAAAAAAATCAAAAGCAACTTTTCATTCTCTCAAAAATTTTAGGGTTCTGTGCCTCCTTCTCTTTCCTCACGATTTTAAAACTTCTTCTTTTTTTGAAATAAATCAAGAGTTTAGCTCTTCCTTTCACAAAGAGAAACAACTTTTCACCATAAAACCCTCGAAGGGGAGCTCAGATCACCCATCAAATATTTAAAGGGGAGATTTTTAATCTCACCGCCCCTTTTTCTCCAAGATCCAATAAAAAGAGAGAAGGATGAAGAAGGCCCATCTCTAAAAACCCCACTTTGGGGGGATCGAAGGCTCAAGAGAGGATCTAGGACTCAAGAGAAAAGAAAGGGGTCCCCTTTCGTCATCTCAGAAGATCTTTTGGGAGTTTAACTCCAAATCAACCTTTGAGGAGTTCAATTCCAAGATCCAAATTCTCAGAGGAGTTTAACTCCAAATCCAAATCTCTTAGGAGTTTAACTCCAATTCCAAGTATGTTGGGAGTTTAACTCTAAATCCACATTCAATTTCTTCCCTAGGAGTTTAAATCAAAAGCCCTTTGGGAGTTCAACTCTCAGCCTAGGGGCTAAGCCCTTTTTTCGCTGGTGTTTCCAGCGGTCGCATGCCGTGCATGTGACCCGCTGGCGCTCAGCGGTCGCGTGCTGGGCACGTGACATACTGGCGCCCAGCGCCCACGTGTCCGGCACGTGACCTGCTAGCGTCCTGCATTCACGTGTTGTCTCACACATCCTTAGGACGCTCCCCGCCCCCTCTTTTCAAGTGTTCCATACTAAAAATCTTTCCCCGTTAGAAAAAAATTCTAACGGGGCGCTGCCCCGCACCCCGTAAGGGGCTGCTTGCCTCCTTGACCCTCAGCCTGCTATCCGAATATCGGGACTCCCATAAACTCTGTGAGGCCCCGATGTGTCTAAAACCCTTTCAAAACACAACCTATGCACACTGCACATTAAGTTCTCATGACCAGTTTGACCCGTCAATCGGAGGTTCCCTCATTCCAATGGTGAGGGGTAATTAACGGCAGCTTAGTCCGTGGCTGCCGGAGATTTGGATCCACACAATCAATAAACCCCAGCTTATCTTAGGCAGGGGAAATCTGTATATGCCTGACAAGCATGCGTTTTCCTATCTCAATAGGGTGACGAAAACACTTTACAGATTCTGGTACGCCTGGCGGGACCTTTTCTCTCCTCCCATATTTCGGGTTAAACATTCATGCGAACTCAATCAACATATATATATATATATATATATATATCGATTGCATGTACTGTAATCATGCTTCTTCGTGCAGGATAATAGCTTTCCAACCGCAATCTTCAAATTCAACGAGAATGTCTCCAAGGACTAGTTCGATCTATAAGGAAACTCCAATCCTGTACGTTATCAAGATTAACGCCTGTGTGGTTCTTCCTGCAAGTCTTGACCAGCAATGGGAGGAATCATCCCGTCAATTTGGTTCTGTCATCATCTACCCTGCCAGAGTGCTCATTTAGCGAAGGCCCCAGCAAACCAAGCGGCCAAACCGACCTCAAGGGGTAGTAGGCCGAATGTTGTGATCGCCAAAGCATCTCACCTTAAATGCAAATCCATTTTCGAAAGGCTCTCCACCATTCCGATTGGGGGCAAGGCTGTAAATGCCAATGAAGTTACAAAGCATCTCCAGCAAGCTCAGACGGTGACCTTGACAATCGCGTGAGCTGGTGTCTTCTCTGGACTCTTTGTCAATCGGTCAACGGTGTCTTCCCGAAGAGTCGAAGCCTCCCAAGTTCTCAAAACAGAAAGGTTGAGACAGAAGCGACTCAGGTATCGAGCCAACAAGAGGGCCATGACTCTGGCCAAATAGAATCTTGGGAGGTTCCAAGAGCAGGATTACCCCGTGTTGACAGCTGAGTCGGTCGTAAAAGTCAGCAACTCTTTCGAACCCCTGAAGTGGGTTCAGAAAAACGCCATGACCGCCAGAATCAAGAAGACAACAGTCTGAACTATGCAACAAAGAGACGTGTCCCAGCTCAACAGAGAAAGCATGACACCGTCTCTTCAAGAGTCTATCAGGTGCTCTGTGCCACGCGAAAGCAGCATGGCAAATCCAAAAAAGAAGTGCCAGCACTACTTAAGAACCCAATCAAGCTAGCCGTCTTCAATCGATTGTTTGTTACCGAAATATGAAGGCCACGACAGCGATCCACGAAATCAGTTGACAATTATGAAAAGACAGCCAGGTATGTTATCCACACAGTCTACACGGCGGGCATGCATCCCAGCGAAAACCTTCGCAGCAAAAGCAAGGACGGGGTCACTACATCCCAAACCTAATATGGCTCGAATGTGGCCACCACTTCCCAAGATCAACCTCCTTTGCATAACTATGAAGACCCTCTTGATGAGGCCGATAGGAAGAAAGACCCCTCGGTCTACGTGGAGTCAAGCTCGGATAGTGAAGAAGAGCCGAATTTCCGCCCCAGGATCGCGGAGCAAGAGCTGCTTCAATAGCTCCGGAAACAGCTCAGGAGAAAAGATAAAAGATAGCCAAACTTTATTCAAAAATTGATGACCTAACGAACGTCGTGATGCAGCTCATGGCTTAAGTTGCTCGGGCGCCCTCCAATCAAGCTCAAGTCTCTACTCATAAGCCAGGTAATAATAAGCCGAAGCAATCGATACTTGTCTCCATGGGTCCAAGTTTAGGCGAGCCGCACGAAATTCGGTCACATTCCACTTCTGTGGATGCCTTGTCCCCGATGTTGGGTTACACTAACGCCCAGGCCATCATCCGTGGCTGTTTGCGGAATAAATTTTTTTCAACGATATTAAACTGGCGCTAGAATAACACTAAACCGGATCTACCATAAAACAAACTAGGAAGCTAAAGGGTTCTATCTACTATGATAGAAAGTTATACCTAAAGAATTAAGTCCTTCGGGTCTTCACTCCTCTTCTTTAGCTCCTCAAAGGATGTACGGATCATGCTCGATCATCGACCTTCTCGCGTCAAAGATGATCCACCCGAGAGTGTCTGCTTTGAGCTCATTCATCTAAACCGAGGTAACTAGGTTACTTAGTATGCTAATTTAAGTAGCCTAGATGAAGTAGAGAGTGATGATGGATTAGTTTGTCTCAAGAACCCTAGGTTTCTCAACACACGAGACCGTTAGGGTTTGAGGTAGAAGAAGCAAAGCTTGGAGGAGATGAGAGTGTTTGTGATAAGCATAGAATGAAGATGGCTAAGTGTTGTGAATAATAATGCAGTCCAATAATTCACCACACAAAATATCAAGCTTACTCAAATAGTGAACCATGAGTCACCCCATGAGTCACCAAGTGGCCATACTTCATTTAATACAAATGAACACCTCAACCTCTACCTAATTAACCATTAACAAAAATGTTTAAGTAAATAATGAGGTATCTTCTTCTAGAAGCATCTTGCACAATTAGCAGAATACCCCTCACCGTATATACATACCCATATCCATATTCCGAAAAAATACGAATACAAAGAGACAAAATTAATCCAAGAATATAATTCTAGGATCCGGCTTAAACCAAAACCCGCTAGTATTATCCGCCCGAACATCATACATGCACAAGTACACTTATGTGATCGAACCCATGCCGTAAAACCATACGGCCTCTACATCGTTTCGCCTGAAGCAGTGAAACCCTCTGTGTAGGACTCTAAAGACTCGACAATACGCCCGCAGTGAGTTACTGGATAAATCCATAACCACAAGCATTTCACAGCACTAGCTGTATGTAACGGCTACCCGGGTACTAGTCAAAAAGGAAGGCCGATGAGTAAACTCATCTGGATCCCTACTGAGCCTATCTGTGACAATATCCGTATTGTCCGGTCTCTTCTTCTAAGAGTATCGCATACCGGGTCTAGGGGGTGGTAAACTTCAAACCCTAATAACCCGATAATTCATGCTGATGCGGCTCAAAACTAATCTGGGAAACTACTGATCAACCTATCAGTAAATCCCAACTTCCTTGGACAAGGTCTTATGGTCCTGGATAATCGAACACATTACGATATCAACTCCTAATACCTGGAGAGACGAATCCCTAACAATCACTCACTGCCTCCATGTGGCTCAGGACTGTACCCAACCAAAACCTATTTGCATGACTCAGTAGAGCCGTGGTAGGGTAGTGATCAAAGTACAGTGGGATCTTACACGAGAAAAATGATGATCTCAGGTCCAAAGACTAACCTATACACATGTCACAAGAGAACCGCTATCTGACGATAGGTATAATACTATCTAGAGGTTCTCGGCGAGTCCGTCCAGTGTACTCACCCCTAGTGAGCACCCGTATCCAATCTTAGGTGATCACACCAATGGTTGTGGGACCAACCACCGCCCCTCATCGCGGTCTAGAAACGTACACGCAAATCTACTCTGGAGTATCGATGCCCAATCTCGATACTCCTACGGCTTGGGACATTTAAGGATGTGCTTATAGACTAACCATCTCCCAAAAGTATGATCACCATCATAACGCTGGTAGTCAAGCAAGATCCTATGGGTTTTATCAACATGTGGTCGACATATGTAACATATGCACATGTTAAGATAAAGCCAAACTATAATAGTATACTACTTTATCGAGTCTTTATCAATATGTGCAAGCAACATAAAGCATCATAAGAAAGAAATACACATATCATGACAAAGACAACTCAAATAATATACTATATAACTGAGCAAGATTGTCCTATACATACATATCCCTAGCATCCATATGTATACATATACAATAATGGCCTCTAGGGCATACATATCCAACAATCTCCCACTTGCACTAAAGGCCAGTAATTAGCGTACCGCATACCCAACGTCTGCTCTAAGGCCAGCTGTTGGCGTACCGCATACCCAACATCTCAAAAAGTCGCTCGAACTGCACTTAAGGGAGGGCCTTTGTAAATGGATCCGCTGTGTTCTCTTTTGTATCCACTCTCCGGGCCTTGATCTCCTGGCGTTCTATGATCTCCTTGATCAGGTGATACCACCTTAAGATGTTTCTAGATTTCTGGTGGGCCCGTGGTTCCTTCGCTAAAGCTATAGCCCTATTGTTATCACAATATAGAGGTATTGGATCAACAATGGACAGAACTACCTGAAGTTCAGTAATGAACTTCTTCATCTAGACCGCTTCTTTTGCGGCATCGTTCTTAGCAATGTATTCATCCTCCATCGTCGAGTCTGCGACGGTGTCCTGTTAGGAGGTCCTCTAACACACCGCCCCTCCGTTGAGGGTAAACACAAAACCGAGACAGACTTGTTGTCATCCTTGTCACTCTGGAAGCTTGAATCAGTAAAGGACTCGACCTTATGGTCTCCATTACAGAAAATCAAGAACATCTCCTTAGTCTTTCTCAGGTATTTGAGAATGTTCTTCACTGATGTCCAGTGGTTCTCACCTGGGTTCGACTGATTCCAGCTCACCATGCTAAGCGCATAAGCTACATCTGGTCTTGTACATAGCATCGCATATATTATAGATCCTACCGCCGAAGCATAGGGTATAGTGCTCATTCGAACCCTCTCCTCATCAGTCTTGGGAGACATCTTTTTGGAGAGGGTGATTCCGTGCAATGTGGGTATATTACCATGCTTGGAATTTTTCTTACTAAATCTCTTTAGTACAGTCTCTATGTACCTGGACTGTTAAAGTCCCGATAATCTCTTGGATCTATTTCTGTAGATCTTGATCCGCAGAATGTACGAGGCATCACCTAGGTCCTTCATGGAGAACCTTTGTGACAAGAACATCTTGACTGATTGTAGCATAGGAATATCATTTCCTATCAACAGAATGTCTTCCACGTACAAGACTAGGAATACGACAGTTCGTCCTACAATCTTCTTATATATACATGGCTCATCCTAGTTCTTGATGAAGTCAAATTCCTTGACTGTTTCATCAAAACAGATGTTCCAGCTCCGTGATGCTTGCTTCAATCCATAAATGGATTTGAGAAACGTGCACACCTTCCCGCTGCTCCCACTGTCTACAAAACCTTTTGGCTGATCCATATAAACGCACTCTTCCAAACTTCCGTTTAGAAAAGCCATTTTTATGTCCATCTGCCAGATTTCATTTTCATGGAATGCAGCAATGGCAAGTAGGATCCGAATTGATTTGAGCGTAGCCACTGGAGAAAAAGTTTCTTCATAGTCCAATCCTGGTCTTTGACGAAAACCTTTTGCAACAAGTCAAGCCTTATAGGTTTCCACCTGCCCATCTACACCAATCTTCCTTTTGTAGATCGATTTGCATCCAACGGGTTTTACCCCAGGTGGAGCAATTTCCAAGGTCCACACTTTATTGGCGTACATGGACTCCATTTCGGATTGCATAGTATCCAGCCACTTATCAGAATCCTTACTGATAATGGCCTGCCTGAAACTAGTAGGATCATCTTCTTCCAAGATCCAATCCTCTTGATCCCCATCTATGAGCAAACCGTAGCATCTCTCGGACGGATGAGAAATCCTACTAGATCTGCGGAGTGGCTGAGGTTCGTCTGGGATTATTGAATCCTGGGATTCTATCAAATCTTTAGTCGTTGTTTGTGTATCTGGAATTTCTTCCAGTTCTACCATGTTTCCACTAGTTTCTTTTGCAAGAAACTGCCATTCCAGAAAGGTGGCATTCCGAGAAACAATAATCCTTTGTTCTTCTGCATGGTAGAAAAGATATCCTTGCGAATGTTTAGAATATCCCACAAATTTACACAACACTGATCGTGCCTCGAGTTTTTCTGTATTGTTCTTTTTCACATAAGCTGGACAACCCCATATCTTAATGAATTTAAGAAATGGTTTTTTTCCACTCCATATTTCATATGGAGTCTTAGGCACTGATTTAGATGGATCCTGATTCAATAGATACGCTGCTGTTTCAAGCGCATGTCCCCAGAATGAAAGAGGCAATTTAGCACTATTCATCATGGAGCGAACCATGTCCGATATGATACGGTTCCTCCGCTCCGATACATCGTTGTGCTGTGGTGTATATGGAGGAGTAAGCTGAGAGAGAGTTCCATTCTCTTTTAGGTAATCGATGAATTCCGTGCTCAAATACTCCCCTCTTTTATCAGATCTGAGGATCTTGATACTTTTGCCTACCTGGTTCACTACTCCGTTTCTCTATTCTTTGAATTTCTCAAAAGCTTCAGATTTGTGTTTCATAAGATACACGTATCCGAACCTAGAGAGATCGTCAATGAATGTGATGAAGTACGAGAACCCACCCCTTGCATGTATAGACACCGGACCACACACATCACTGTGTATGAGTCCCAAGAGCTCTGCTGCTCTTTCTCCGTGTCCGGTGAATGGAGATTTTGTCATCTTTCCCTTGAGACAAGACTGACAAGTTCTATAAGATGAAAATTCGAACGTATTCAAATATCCATCCTTATGCAACTTACTTACTCTTTTCTCTCCGATGTGGCTAAGTCTACAATGCCACAAGTAGGATTCGTTCGTATCTGAACTCTTCCTCTTGTGCTTGTTTTGTACATTGAAAACTTTGTTTTGATTTAGAACATAGATACCATTATACAGTGTACCTTTTGCAACCAATACCTTATTAAGGTAATTGTTCATGATATTTCTATCAAGAAAAAACTTATATCCATCTTTATCAAGTAAAGAAACTGATATGATGTTGCAAACCATGGAAGGTACATAGTAGCAATTGTTCAAAATCATAGTGTTTCCTTTTGGCAACACTAGGTGATATTCACCGACGTCAGCAGCATCAACTTGTGCTCCGTTCCCTACTCTGAGGGACATATCACCAGGTCCGACTATCCTACTTTTTCTCAGTCCCTGCAATAAATTACAGATATGAGATCCTGATTCGGTATCTAGTACCCAGGAGGTAGGACTGACCGAAAAACAGTTCTCAATAACAAAAACACCTGAAGAAGACACAATAGTGTGTTTCTTCTTCGTTGGGGTCATCAAGGAATTCATGGAATCCTCTTTCTCTTTCTCATACTAATGACAGCTGTCATAGTTTAGAGCCGAACCGATATTCTCCATCCCCGAATAAGAATTCGGATCGGTCAAGCGATACATTTTATTATCTTGATTAGGGCGTGTAATGGTTGCTACGTGAAGAGAGAGAAAAGAAACACTTAGCGTGCGCTCTTGCAAGATTTGATGGGTTATTAGTTTATCTAATCAGGATGGCTCCCACCGTTTCCTCGAATTCTTCTTCAAACCCTAAAAGAAGAACTAGTCAGGATTAATCGCACGTCACAATACTTGCTTAATCTTTTGGCCAGGCTAGTGTTGGTACTTCGAGGGAGGTTTTCCAACGCTTTCGCGAAGTTCCTTAATTATATAACCTCTTTTCCCTGGAGGCGTAGCCCCGCTAACACCGTTCTAGACACCTACTTGGTTTATAACATTGATTGTTAAATGAAATAGTCTCCCAAGAGTAATCCTACTCATCAGTGGGATCGGGATCCAACTATCATTGTGTGATGTCCTAGATGGAATCCACTCTAGTCACCACACTCCAGAAGGTATGCTAAACCTGCAAGTTTCCTGTATGTTTGAAACTCCCGATGTGATTTTTGCTCCTAGGACCCAAGTAACCTTGACTAAAGATCAAAATGTCAAAAGGTCCTAGTCTAGTTCTGCCTATCATTATCTTGATTGCATTAGACCCACCCATACGAGCCTTGACTAAAGATCAAAATAATCGTACGACTGTCCTAATTAATCGCATTATCATGCAACAGAAAAGTATTACATAGCTACAGAACACTATGCCTCGACTAAAGATCAAAATGCGTAGCACGAATACTAAGCACTACCAATCCGAAATGACGGAGGTCTATGGCTGGGTTTTTGGCGAAGAACCTTTTAATGTAATGAACTTGATATCGTTGAAGGAACTTGAACAGTTTTGAAAAGGAGTGGTTTAGGCTCCGCTTTTGAAAACTTTTGGTTTTGAAGAAAACCGAGTAATCTACAGTATAGACTTTTTCTCAAGAGGTCACTCTCCGTGAAGGGATCTCGACTCTTGCCTCCTGAAATGAGGTGCTGGATATTCACGACCGAATACCAATTTGCAAAGCGAAAGAATATAACTATAGTTTTTTCGAAATCTATTCCAACAACATCTATTTAGGTTTCTTTTCTTGCATTAATCAAAATTAATGCGGTCCCATCAGTTAACCTATCACACCATAAAAGAACGAAAATAAAATGTACGTATATGCCATCCGCATTCTCCATGGGGTCCTGTTATGCACCATTAGGTTACTTAACTAACGGCAGAGCGGGGGCTAGACTAGCGCGGGTGCAAAACATATACAACATCTACTAGTATATATATATATATATATATATATATATATATATATATATATATATATATATATATATAACATTTGTCCCAGGCATGATATAAGCAACATCACAGATCAACATCAAGTAACACAGAATGGTGGATAATCTTGGAGCCCCGAGTTTCATTTGAGCCGCATATAAAACCCAATGTTCCTGGTCGTGTGGATAGCCCGTGCAATGAAAACCTGGACCCCTACGAGTGCGGCAAGTTACCTGCCAATCCTAGAAGTGAGGCTACCCCAATCAACAAAGTGAATGGGCCACCCAGCACTTCACGGGATCCGGTATCTTGAGCGCCCCTCCACGGGTCAAACTATACCCCCTACGAGTGCGGCGAATAGCTCGCCAATTCTATAGTGAAGCCCCTTCCATCTTAACACCATGAGATGCGGGCTTGTTGCTTTCTAGAATCCGGCTATTCGTGCACTCCACCGTGGGGTAATCTTAGTGATATGTCCCTCGGTATTTTGTGAACCCCCAAAGTGCTGAGCCACAGCTTATCAAGGGCAAAATGTCTCTGAAACTCAAAAGCCAATATAAGCCGACTATCACTTTCAAAAGAAAAAACCCCCAAGTACGTCCACGTTTCGGCAGTGACACTGATGTGTTCGACGTTGGAAGTATGTCCTTCCATAAAACTCACCCTCATTTCGGTAGCGATACAGACGAGTCTGATATTGGAGGGCCATTCGACAGCAAAATTCGCTCTCGTTTAGGCAGCGAAACTGATGAATCAGAAGAAGAGGAGGACTCATCTTGCAACAACTGTGCAAATTGGGCTCTCGTGCAAAAATTGAAGCTAAGAGAGACCTTCGAAGATACAGAAGGGTCCCTAGCCGTCACAAGGGTACCGGAGCAGATGTGCAAAGAGCTTGAAAAGTGAGATTGTCGGTTATATCAAACGGACTCCGAAGCGAAGTTTTATGAGGGGCTGTAGTATCCGCCTCAGGTTCGAGCACTCATCTATGGACGAATCCAAGATAGTAGGTTTCATTCAACCTGATGCCAAAGCATGCTACATTATCCATGTTGGTGAAGCCAGCGAAAGGTCAAATGACGACGACGAGCTAGCTGAGCCAGAAGAAGCCCTTTGAGAGCTCGAAGATGACGGACAAGCAACCTTTGACGAGCTAACCGAGATTGATTTAGGAATGCCTGATAATCTAAGTCTGACCTACATCAGCTCACTCTTGTCAGAGGAAATGAAAGAGCAGATAGTCTCCCTGCTGCATGAGTTTACTGATTGCTTCGTGTGGACGTACAAAGAAATGCCTAGCCTCTCCCGTGAAGTGGCCGTGCATAATCTGGTTATATCTTCTGATGCCAAGCTAGTCAAACAAGCTCCTCGAAGAATGAGAAGGGAGCTAGATGAAAAGGTCATCGAGAAAACCGAGAAACTCGTTGATGCCGATTTCATCATAGAAGAGAAATATGCGAATTGGATTATATGCATCGTCTCAGTGAAAAAAGAATAGGCAAATCCGATCCTGCGTCGACGTCAGAGACCTTAACAAGGCATACCCTAAAGATGATTTCTTGCTTCCGTACATGGAAATGATGGTCGACGACACCTTGAATTATGAACTGTTCACTTTCATGGATGGTTCGTTAGGGTACAATCAGATAAAAATGTCGCAAGAGGATGAAAGACATACAACATTTTGAACCCCAATTGGCATATACCGTTACAAAGTGATGCCATTTGGACTAAAGAATGCAGGTGTCACATATCAAAGAGCAATGATCAACATCTTTGACGACTTAATCCATAAATTCGTCGAATGTTATATTGATGATTTGGTCATCAAGACTAAAGCCAAGGCCGCTCTCATCCAAGACCTCAGGACCGTTTTCACTAGACCGAGGGAATATGATCTAAAGATGAATCCTCTGAAGTGCGCTTGGCATGTCGTCGGGAAAATTCTTGGGCCTTATAGTCCGACATCGGGGGATCGAAGTTGACCCATCAAAGATAAATGCTATCATGGAGATGCCCCCTCCAAGAAATCTAACGCAGCTAAGATCTTTTTATGGAAAGCTCTCTTACATATGAAGGTTCATCTCGAACCTATCGGGAAGATGTCAGCCTTTTTCAAAGCTCATGAAGAAGGGAGCTCCCTTTGTCTGGAATGTCGAATGTCAAGAAGCGTTCAAAAGCATCAAACAATACATGTTGCACCCTCCAGTACTTCCTGCTCCCATTCTAAATAAACTATTGATTCTCTATACTGTCGCACTAGATGAGTCACTCGGTGCACTCTTGCTCAGAATAATGAGGAGGGAAAATAAAATGCCCTTTACTACTTTAGTCGAACGTTAGTCGGGGCAGAACATAAATATTCCCCGATCGAAAAGCAGTGCCTGGCCCTGATATTAACCGTAAAGAAGATAAGACACTATCCGCTCACTTATCGGGTTTTTCTGATCTCTATAATCGACCTGCTTAAACACTTAATGACTAAGGCAAGCCTAGCCGGCAGAATGGCAAGATGGGCTATCATGCCGCTTGAGTTTGACATAGTCCATACTCCTCAGAAATTAGTAAAAGGGCAAGCCCTTGCTGACTTCCTCGCTGCTCATCCTATACCAGAAGGGTCACCGCTAAATTGCGAATTACCCGACGAACAAGTGCTGCATCTTGAGGATAACGATCCATGATGGGATCTCTACTTCGATGGAGCCTCATCAATAAGGACCTCCAGCAAATCAAGCGTCCCGGAGGTAAAAGAGGGGATAAGATTGGTGTTCATCACGCCATCGGGAGGAACCCTATGGTGTTCTTTCACTTTCATCGAGCCTCATACAAACAACGAGGCTGAGTACGAAGCTCTAATAGCTGGTCTGGAGCTCGCCATAGAAATGGAAATCCTTCGACTACGGGTTTACAGTGACTCCCAGCTTGTCGTCAACCAAGTGAGTAGCAACTGCAAGACATATAAGCCCGAGTTAGCTCGATACAGGTACTGGGTGGTGGAACTCATGAAACAATTTACCTATATTAAACTGATGAGAGCTCCTAGGGCGTTGAATGAAAAAGCTGACGTACTCGCTCGCTTAGCTAAGAAGCTAGCTGATCCCGATATGAATGAAATTCCGATAATAGTCAGAAGACGGCAAATTCTTCTTCCAATCTATTTGCATAAAGAAGAAAGCATAGAACAAGAGAAAAATTCTGCCGAAGAAGCTCTGATCATTAAAGACCAGCCCGATTGGAGAGAGCCTTTCATAGAGTACCTCCGACATGACAAGCTGCCCGAAGAAAAATCTGTGAGGGTTCAGTTGAAGAAGAGAGCTTTTTGATACGTGTTTGTAAATAATACGCTATACCACAGATCATATGACCAACTCTGGCTCAGGTGTCTGTCATCGGCCGAAGCCCAAAAAGTCATGAAAGAAGTTCACTCAAGCGTCAGCGGAGCTCACCAGTCTCACCCCAAAATGCGGCTTCAAATCAAACGGCTTGGATATTATTGGCCTACCATAATAAGGGATTGTGTAGAGTATGCAAATAAGTGTCACCTCTGCCAAATTCGTTGTGGCTTCATTCACAAGCACCCCAATCCGTTGCATCCTACGGTTGCGTCATGACCCTTCAAAATTTGGGGCACCGACATAGTTGGCCCAATTGATCCTCCATCATCCAAAGGCCACTGGTTCATATTGGCCGTAACTGACTACTACTCCAGATGGGCTGAAACTGTCCCACTAAAAGAAGTTAAGACAGAAGATATTCTGACGTTCTTCCGGCACAATATTAGATACCGCTTCGGTACACCTAAAAGAATCATTTCTGACAATGGGGATTCTTTCAAGAGCTTCAAAGTCTCAAGGCTCGCTACTCTGCACAAGATAGACTAGAGATATTCCTTCATCTATAATCTAAGAGCCAATAGGCTGGTCGAAACCTTCAATAAAACTCTATGCAAGCTCCTGAGGAAAAATACTTCAGCCAACAAAAGAGACCAGAATCTTAAGCTCTACGAGGCGTTGTAGGCATATCATACCAAGCACCCACTCCAACTCGGCCGACTCCATACCCACTACACTTCGGAGTGGAGGTGATCCTCCCCCTCGAAATTGAAATTCCAAGCATAAGGACGGCTGTCCAGCATGATTTGACGGAGGAGGAAAACATTCTCCTTCGGCTCGAAGAACTTGACGCCCTCGAAGAAAAGAGACTAGCAGTATAGCAAAATCTAGAGCTGTACCGAGCCCAAATGTCACGGGCCTATGATAAAATGAATTGTCTCTGTGCTTTTAAGAAAGGAAAATTGGTGTTGGTCCTCAAAAGACCGATCATCCCTAATCAACATGCCAAGGAAAAATTCGATCCAAACTGGAAAGGACCATACGTCATCGAGAAAGTGTTCAACGGAGGATCCTACCAACTAATAAATGCCGAGGAAGAAAGGCCCATGCCACCCATCAATGACCGATATCTCAAGAAATACTATGCATGAATACTCCAAGTCGCAGAAGAATTGAGCACATCGACCCTACGGTCAGGATCATACATCCTGTAAAACCGTATACAATCCACAGACGTAAACACCCCTATCTTTCCCATGTTCTATCAGCGAGACTACAACTGAAGTCCTACCGGCGATGAAGCTCTACCAATGTAAAAAAAAACGGTTTGTCCACAAGAAAAACGGGCATGAATGAAAACCCGAAAGGGCTCCGTGAGTAAAAACAACAGGACTGTCGGCGAGTTTGTGAAAACACGACAGAGTGCAAACTCGTGAAAAGGAGACGAAAGTACACTCGCAGGGTCCTCTCGACTTTGTGAGGAGAATATCCCCATGTGAGATTCTTACGACTCACAAAAGAGCAACACACTTTGGAATCCTCACGATTCTTAATGAGAATATATACACCTATGAGATCCTCTAGACTCATAGGGAGAAAATGCTTTTATGAGACCCTTATGGCTCATAAAATTGAAAAGCCTTAGGCGATAGAGATCTAAACCTGTTCCCTAAGCCATCGCTCCCTAATGGGCAATGACAAATGATGAGTCATTCCTGACACTACGCTTTCGTATTAGCAGTGCTGATGCCGACCCAAAACTCAAAACCCAATTTTTCCCAACGGCAAATAATGAGTCGCTCCTGGCACTATGCTTTAGTGTTAGCGGTGCTGATGACGACCCAAAACTCAAAACCCAGGTTTCCCCAACGACAAATGATAAGTCTCTCCTGGCACTACGCTTCTGTGTTAGCGGTGCTGATGCCGACCCAAAACTCAAAACCTATGTTTTCCCAACGACAAATGATGGGTCACTCCTAGCACTACGCTTAAGTGTTAGCGGTGCTGATGTTGACCCAAAACTTAGAACCCAAGTTTTCCCAACGGCAAATGATGAGTCGCTCCTGGCACTATGCTTCAGTGTTAGCGGAGCTGATGCCGACCCAAAACCTAAATCCCAAGTCTTCCTAGGGTAAATGACGAGTCGCTCCTGACATTGTTCCAGTGCAGCGATGCTGATTCCAAACAAAATCCAAATTCCAAGTCCCACTCAAATTCAAAAGTCCTGCCAGAAAAGACAGAAATCAAATAATTCAAATCAAAATCCCACCAGCAGTGGTTCCAATCTCAAAAGGTGTAATGACTCTAAATTTACTTTACAAAAAATTTCAGTTTAATATATAGAAAGGAGTTTGGAAGCTTGAGTACATTTTAAAAGTTAATTTTTTCTTAAGAACTGCAAGAAATAACTTGTAGCTCACTGGTAAAGTCTTACACGACTGTGATATAGCCCCTGTGTTCGAATCCCATCAGACACATTATATTTTTTCTGATTTTTCTTTTAAACTTTTTGGAAGCCCAAAAGTTTACACGTGCAATGCACACAAAAATGATAAGTTTGAGAAAACAAACATGTGCAAAATGATATAAATACAGAGAAGGACACATAGCATGAATCTACGGGCCTAACTCCACAAGATGACCGACGGAATGAACATTAGGGCCGGCGGGGATGGCCCCCCAATAGAAAATGGACCTCGGGTTTTGCACACTTGTCGTTTCCCCTACCTCCATTACCTTTGCACTGTTTGATTGCTCTGCAATCAAACAGAGACCCCTCGATTCCCTAATTTATCATATTTTAATGCATTTTAATTCACAATTTAATCCCAAAACCCTAATTCCACATTATAAATACTATCCCATGGTCTAGCCTCTACCCATTCTGAAAATTCTAGCCAAAGCCCTCAAATTTTCTCAAGCACAAGTTGAGTAGAAGAGGAGTTAGCCAACGAACAACTTCCGGAGAGGAATCGAAGCTATTCCAATGACCCCGCAACGCCATGACTACCAAGCTATCTTCTTCAACCTTTCTTTACCCTAAATCATTTGTAAGTCCCTCCCTATCCTTCACTTTCTTTTTGAAAAGTTCTCCTTTTCAAAACATATTGGTAAGTGGAGTTAACACCGATCTTTTGATTCTAAACCCTAAAATTTCGCTATTTCTTCCATATCTTCCATCCAAATTCTTACCCTATGTTTATAATCATACAACCAATGTTTAGAACAACTTTACTAAAAAAAAATCATGCCAAATAACTTTAATTTAACTTTTTCGTTAAAATACCATGAACCTTACATATTACCTTTTAGTATGTTGTTAATACTATACCTTTAGAAAACTTCACGGGGTAATGACCTACCCCTCATATACACACATGTTCCATAGCATGATATCCCTTGAACATATTTTTATTACCATATTACATCAAAATACCTTCCACTATAAAAAACGGTTTTCTTTGAATTGTATTTCAAAACCCTTTGCAAATAAGCCTCTACAACTCTCTTTAGGGGACCCGCTATTGGATGGTGCGGATTATCACACATCTTTGGGCTAGTAGAGCGAGATGCAGACCTTCTTACGGAGCATTCGTCCTCAAAAGGTTTTTAATACGATTTTTAAGAAAAACTCAATATTCTACTTAATAAAATTAATTTTTATAATTATATAAATATTATAAAATCCATATATTTTCAAAATATAATTACTTATTTTTTTTTAAAATAAAAAGAATTACAAGTTTCATCAAAATACCATTAAGATATCAATACAACACAATTTTACAGTAAAATACCATGGACTATTCAAGTTAAAGTATTATCACTAAAATACCTCAATTCTTAAAATACACATCCATGGAAACCCTAAAGAATATAAATAATTTCTCGAGATTATTTTGAACTATAATAAAAATATTTTTTCATAAAACCCGCTCGAGCTATATAAAACACCGTTAAGGACTTTAGTAAATATGGATTTAAGCGGGATCAATTCTCTTGAGCCTCAGGGAGCCGGAGAAAGTGAGTGCTTGCCTATTTAAGGTAGAAAAAACTTAACGGTGTTATCAATGGTAATTGTCTTGGAAAAAGATACAAATCCTGCCATCCATGTGCAGCAGTTACCGATAACTCCCGAACCTAATTCATGATCCAAATCAGTTCTAAGTGTCTGACTCAAGTCTGAGTCTAAATCAAGCTGGATTTTAAACTCAATTCAATTCAAATATGAATCCAAACTCTAACATGTATACTTGAACCTGAACATGAATACCAGAACAATATCAACATGCAAACATGATTTAACTTGACCGAACCATGGCTATAACTTGACTTGATTAGGAAACTACTTATATCCATGGTCTCAGTAAGTCTGATAATTAATCTATACAAAACATTACGGGGTTAATGGGGTAGATTGGTACGGAATGTATTAAAAGTGGAACGATGATGGACACTAAAAGACACCTATATGAGCTCTCGTGCCATTGTCTCGTGGGTTTTGACGGGGCCTTCTACTTACATGTTATCATAGTCTACGAGATAGTTGGATTTCTCTCATATACACTGATACCTTATGTACCAAACTATAAACAACTACGTTAGAATAATAAACCGATATCTGTATAACGTAACAGTTTCCTTCCATATTACTTATTGTATTCCTTCCTTTCTTTTGGGACTTACCGAGCACTAGTTCACTGACGACATTCATGTCTCTTTCTTTCTTTGGAATGTTCGTCAGGAGGACCGAACCCTCAGTAGACCGAGCCCAGCCAGGAGTACTTGGAGTAGATTGAGGCACAACCTACTAGCTTACTTGTACTTACCTTCCAGTTTGTATGCCACTGTTTAGGCACTGCTTTATTCATTGTATTTTTTCTTTTCAGATAAGTTGTATTGTAAAGATGAATGTTAATAAAAGTTGTTGTTCATTTTATGTCTCTTGTCATTTTTTGTGCATTTTATATATTACTTATTTACGCTTAACGTAATTAATTCTTAGTAAATACGTCGCATGCCCATCATGTCTTCTTCCTCGTACACTAGGAAGCGGGGCATGACAGGTTTTATTGACGGCCTATACAGGTCAGTTCTGCATGGAATCCTAAGTAATATATCACAAGAATAATAAGAATCAATAACTATACATTCTTTACATTTCAAATTCTTTGAATCTATCCTACCCTTTTCAAATAAACCATTCTTTTTCTATCAAGGTCATGGATTCACCAAACAACACGAGTATCAACATCAATGGAAACACTCCACCTCCTACCCTACCACCACCACTTACCGTTGTAGCTCCCATCAATGAGCAAACGGTATTGCTTGAGGCAATCAAGAGTCTCTTGGAGGGTCAGCAGCAGCAGACTGCTTTCCTCATGCACCGCCCAGAGGTCGAGGCATCCGGAGTCAAGTAATTACGGGCACTGCACCTGAAACATTTCTCTGGGAAAGATATCCCAGTAAAGGAACATGAATGGGCTAATCTATCGAGGATGATCTGGCAGCAGCACAAGTGCCAGAGATTGCTTGGGTGAGAGTTATAACGTTGCAACTGACAGATAACACTAGAGTCTGGTGGAAAGCTGAAGAAAGACGTCTCGACCAACCGATTGAATGGGAGACATTTCACGATATGTTCGACGCGAAATATTTCCCTGATACTGCCCGTTTTAACATGGAACAACAGTTCATCCACTTACAGATAGGTTCAATGTGGAACAAATCTGTGGATGAATATGATGCTGAGTTTACCATGCATGGTAGGTAAGATATGTCTCAATATTCAATTTTCTGATATCACATACTACAATGCTAACACAAGGTCGTAACAGGTTCGCGGCACACCTGATCCCGACTGCTAAGATCCGGGCATGAAAATTTCAGCAAGGGTTGGACCTGGAATTCCAAGCTGCACTAGCTACAAGGGATTTCCCAACCCATGATCTTGCTCTAAAGGCTGCCTGACGCTATGAGGCCGTCGTGAAGAAGAAAGGCAGACCTCAGAATTCCAGTATGAAGCGCCCTGCCACTTAAATGGCAGGAGGAGCCTCTTCCAGGCCACCTTTTTCACCCAGGAGACCGGGAGTAACTTTTTACCGGCCCAGTCCAGACTTTTGCTTCTACTGCAAGAGGAATGGACACCTGGCGAATGACTGCAGGCATGAAAATGGCCTGTGCTTAGTGTCACGCCCCGCTTCCCAGTGTACGGTGAAGTGGACGCGATGAGGTCCGCTACGTATGTACTCAGAAGTACATACGCTAAGCGTAGCTAAGCAATATAAAATAAATACACAAGAGACAAGAGTATAAAAAGAACAACAACTTTTATTTATTAACATTCTTTGTACAATGCATGAAAAAGGAAATACAACTGAAATAAAGATGCCTAAACAGTGGCATAACAGGAAAAGGAAAATACTGTAAAGAAAAGTGTACAATGAAATTATACTGTTGGGTCTTCGGCAAATTGCTCCAAGTCTTCCTGGGTTGGCTCAACTTCTGCCGGGTCCAAGTCACCTGACGACATTCAAAGAAGAGAGAATAGAATGTCGTCAGCGAACAGATCGCTCGGTAAGTCCCAAGAGTAAGAGGGAAGTAGAGAGGACAGAATAAGAAGATACATTTTTTAAAGTGTAAACTATTGCTGTAATGTTATGTTAACGCTGTTGTTTGTAGCTTGGTACAGAAGAATGCCAGTGTATACGAGGGGAGTCTCACTTGCCAGAGACTAGGGCACGTGTAGTACAAGGAACCGTTATGCCACGGTACAACAGCAATAGGATTCAGGTTAGGTGTATTAATCTGACCACCTCGTGCCACCTTTAACACCTTCCGTACCAATCTACCCCTTAAACCCCGCGATATCTTGTTTGTATTGTTATCTTGTAAAATTGTATTGATTGTAAGATTGATTAACTGACTGACCGAAACCATAATATCAAGAAACGGTTATAACCGTAGAGTCATGTAAATGGAATACTGGGAAACATGTAAAAGGAATATCCATGGTTCGGTTCAGTCAAGTAGATTGTTAACTGGATTCTGGAATTCATGTATTCATGTTGAGTTGAAATATAAAGAATATAGATTGACTTGAATCATTTTCAAGTCAGAAATAGTCAGACTCTAACCCGAGTCAGACTAAAAGAAAGTGAGTTGAAGTTCAATAATTGTTAAGGGTCTTATTGTAATTTATAAAACTTGAGGGGGTTTATTGTAAAAATACTATTGTATATTTTTCAAAATACAACTCAAGTATTTAATTATCGTCTTTATGTACATACAACAATTTAATGATCAAGATAAATATGTATACATGTTCGAATAACATGAAATGAGTCGAGTATATTATTCGAGTAACTACCATAAACAATGCTGTAAAGAAATATTATGTACGACTAATTAATCAAGTTGAACGAATGCGGAATATAAACAGAGATATGTCTCTAAATATTTTGCATGCGTAAGTTCCAGTTTCACCTAAATACGACTACCGGTTTGAGAGATATATATGTTTTCGTATCGTCGCGCAAAACGGATCAGAATCTATTCGGCACCGTCACATATTTTTAAAACGCAGTTTGAGTTAATTTCTATCAGGTTTCAGGTTACTAAGATTATTACAAAATTGTAGGTATTTTTAATTAATTATCCAAAACACCAAGAATCATACAATTTGGATTTCTGAAGCTCTAGTTATGATCATTTTAATATCAGCATTTAAAACAGAAATTCAGATTTCTGGACAGCAACTATATATTCTATTGCAAAGCCTATATCAGGTTGTTTCATGCATTCCTAAGTAATATAATATACAGAAAATTATAGTTCTATCAATGGTGCATCTACACATCTAAATTTTGTCACAAACGGACATCGGGTGTTCGAGTTATGTCCAATTTAAAAACAGTGTGCGATTCGGAACAGATTCTGTCCAGATCCGTCACTTAATATTGTAATGCAGTTTTCTTTATCTTAGATAGGTTTTCGGTAAAACTATAAAACTAAGAAAATCTAGATCATTCGATATAGATATCAAAAACACCTGAGTTTGCTCAATTTGAATACCGGTATACCAAGTTATGTGTCCTAGAAATTGACCGATAGCTGCAGTTTTCTGTTTTACGATCAGTGAATAAATACGATGTAATTCCTAAACCGTTATGCGGATCGATCTAAAATTTTTACAGCGTGTACAAAATAATATATTCTATCATATGTAAATTTCCTGAAATTTTCAGAGTTAAAAATTAATTTATAAAAAATATTTTAAAACTAAAGGTATTGATATGTCATATGTGAGAAATGAGAAAACCATGGTATTTATTCGTAACTTCATCATTTTTTTAATACAAATTTTAAATAAAGTGATTTAAAATAAAACAACAAACATGCAATCCTAATTGGTCACTATGAAATCTTAACATGTGAATTGAGAGTAATGAAAAAGACTTTACAAACTATACAAACTATATATATGTGTATGTTTGTGTGTTCATTATTTATATATTTATCTATTTAATTAATTATTTAGGAACTATGATATGTCAAGGGAAGTTTTTCATGGCAATATAAAATAAGAGAAATATAAAGAGAAAAAGAAAGAGATGGAGGAAGGAAAGAGAGAAGGGACTTAGATGCACAAGCCGGTATTGTCAACGGGCTTGTCTATCCGCCGATAGCCTCGTGTTAGTAGCGAGACTTTCTTGCAGACTTCTTCATGTTCTTCTTCTTGGAAAAAATGTGAGGAAGGAAAAGATAGAGGAGGATAATAAAGATGGTGTAATGATGAATTATGTATAATAATATATGCATTCAACATGAGAATTAAAAGAGAAATGAAAAGTCACCATTCATTTTGGAAAATGAAAGGTCTCATTTGTAGGTTATGAGAAGAATAAAAAATGATAAAACATAACTGCAAGAATGAGGATTTGAACATGTGACTTATGGAATAATAATGCAAGGACTTAACCAATGAGCTATAAGCTTGTTCATGCATATATTTAATTAGAATTAAATATATGATCTTGCTTAAAAGAAAATGGGCTTTTTAGATGGGCTGTAGAGAATAAGAATAATGGATTTGGGTTAAATATTTATGAAAGGAAAAAATAAGAATGAGAAATTAAAAACTTAAATATAAGAAAAAGAAATTGTACCTAGAAAAAAAATACATAATAGATTGAGGAATAAAATAATAATAAATTTAATAGAAGAAGGAAAATACCAAGTACAAATAAATACGGTATATTATTGAAGAGGGATAATACAAATGTATAAAGATTTTGGGGTCATTACATTCTACCCTCCTTAAAAATAATTTCGTCCTCGAAATTACTCAAGAAGGATGATGTAACAGAGTAAGGAAACAGGATTAGGATGATGTCTTCTTCGAGCTCCGTCGATTGATACTCTAACCAATTGAGCTAATAAGTCTACAAGATACAAATAGAAAGGATGAATAAGAATTAAAGATTCAAAAGTGTTGAGATGGACTTCAAGGAAACCGAAGGTGGGGATCAAGATGGATTCAAGGAATATGTAATGTAAAGAATGTTTTAGTTGCTGGTTCTTGTGCCCCGCTTCCCAGTGTACGGTGAAGTGGACGCGACGAGGTCCGCTACGTATGTACTCAGAAGTACATACGCTAAGCGTAGCTAAGCAATATAAAATAAATACACAAGAGACAAGAGTATAAAAAGAACAGCAACTTTTATTTATTAACATTCTTTGTACAATGCATGAAAAAGGAAATACAACTGAAATAAAGATGCCTAAACAGTGGCATAACAGGAAAAGGAAAATACTGTAAAGAAAAGTGTACAATGAAATTATACTGTTGGGTCTTCGGCAAATTGCTCCAAGTCTTCCTGGGTTGGCTCAACTTCTGCCGGGTCCAAGTCACCTGACGACATTCAAAGAAGAGAGAATAGAATGTCGTCAGCGAACAGATCGCTCGGTAAGTCCCAAGAGTAAGAGGGAAGTAGAGAGGACAGAATAAGAAGATACATTTTTTAAAGTGTAAACTATTGCTGTAATGTTATGTTAACGCTGTTGTTTGTAGCTTGGTACAGAAGAATGCCAGTGTATACGAGGGGAGTCTCACTTGCCAGAGACTAGGGCACGTGTAGTACAAGGAACCGTTATGCCACGGTACAACAGCAATAGGATTCAGGTTAGGTGTATTAATCTGACCACCTCGTGCCACCTTTAACACCTTCCGTACCAATCTACCCCTTAAACCCCGCGATGTCTTGTTTGTATTGTTATCTTGTAAAATTGTATTGATTGTAAGATTGATTAACTGACTGACCGAAACCATAATATCAAGAAACGGTTATAACCGTAGAGTCATGTAAATGGAATACTGGGAAACATGTAAAAGGAATATCCATGGTTCGGTTCAGTCAAGTAGATTGTTAACTGGATTCTGGAATTCATGTATTCATCTTGAGTTGAAATATAAAGAATATAGATTGACTTGAATCATTTTCAAGTCAGAAATAGTCAGACTCTAACCCGAGTCAGACTAAAAGAAAGTGAGTTGAAGTTCAATAATTGTTAAGGGTCTTATTGTAATTTATAAAACTTGAGGGGGTTTATTGTAAAAATACTATTGTATATTTTTCAAAATACAACTCAAGTATTTAATTATCGTCTTTATGTACATACAACAATTTAATGATCAAGATAAATATGTATACATGTTCGAATAACATGAAATGAGTCGAGTATATTATTCGAGTAACTACCATAAACAATGCTGTAAAGAAATATTATGTACGACTAATTAATCAAGTTGAACGAATGCGGAATATAAACAGAGATATGTCTCTAAATGTTTTGCATGCGTAAGTTCCAGTTTCACCTAAATACGACTACCGGTTTGAGAGATATATATGTTTTCGTATCGTCGCGCAAAACGGATCAGAATCTATTCGGCACCGTCACATATTTTTAAAACGCAGTTTGAGTTATTTTCTATCAGGTTTCAGGTTACGAAGATTATTACAAAATTGTAGGTATTTTGAATTAATTATCCAAAACACCAAGAATCATACAATTTGGATTTCTGAAGCTCTAGTTATGATCATTTTAATATCAGCATTTAAAACAGAAATTCAGATTTCTGGACAGCAACTATATATTCTATTGCAAAGCCTATATCAGGTTGTTTCATGCATTCCTAAGTAATATAATATACAGAAAATTATAGTTCTATCAATGGTGCATCTACACATCTAAATTTTGTCACAAACGGACATCGGGTGTTCGAGTTATGTCCAAGTTAAAAATAGTGTGCGAATCGGAACAGATTCTTTCCAGATCCGTCACTTAATATTGTAATGCAGTTTTCTTTATCTTAGATAGGTTTTCAGTAAAACTATAAAACTAAGAAAATCTAGATCATTCGATATAGATATCAAAAACACCTGAGTTTGCTCAATTTGGATACCGGTATACCAAGTTATGTGTCCTAGAAATTGACCGATAGCTGCAGTTTTCTGTTTTACGATCAGTGAATAAATACGATGTAATTCCTAAACCGTTATGCGGATCGATCTAAAATTTTTACAGCGTGTACAAAATAATATATTCTATCATATGTAAATTTCCTGAAATTTTCAGAGTTAAAAATTAATTTATAAAAAATATTTTAAAACTAAAGGTATTGATATGTCATATGTGAGAAATGAGAAAACCATGGTATTTATTCGTAACTTCATCATTTTTTTTAATACAAATTTTAAATAAAGTGATTTAAAATAAAACAACAAACATGCAATCCTAATTGGTCACTATGAAATCTTAACATGTGAATTGAGAGTAATGAAAAAGACTTTACAAACTATACAAACTATATATGTGTGTATGTTTGTGTGTTCATTATTTATATATATATCTATTTAATTAATTATTTAGGAACTATGATATGTCAAGGGAAGTTTTTCATGGCAATATAAAATAAGAGAAATATAAAGAGAAAAAGAAAGAGATGGAGGAAGGAAAGAGAGAAGGGACTTACATGCACAAGCCGGTATTGTCACCGGGCTTGTCTATCCGCCGATAGCCTCGCGTTAGTAGCGAGACCTTCTTGAAGACTTCTTCATGTTCTTCTTCTTGGACTCTAGGTGAAGAGGAAGAAGTGAGAGATAGAAAAATGTGAGGAAGGAACAGATAGAGGAGGATAATAAAGATGGTGTAATGGTGAATTATGTATAATAATATATGCATTCAACATGAGAATTAAAAGAGAAATGAAAAGTCACCATTCATTTTGGAAAATGAAAGGTCTCATTTGTAGGTTATGAGAAGAATAAAAAATGATAAAACATAATTGCAAGAATGAGGATTTGAACATGTGACTTATGGAATAACAATGCAAGGACTTAACCAATGAGCTATAAGGTTGTTCATGCATATATTTAATTAGAATTAAATATATGATCTTGCTTAAAAGAAAATGGGCTTTTTAGATGGGCTGTAGAGAATAAGAATAATGGATTTGGGTTAAATATTTATGAAAGGAAAAAATAAGAATGAGAAATTAAAAACTTAATTATAAGAAAAAGAAATTGTACATAGAAAAAAAATACATAATAGATTGAGGAATAAAATAATAATAAATTTAATAGAAGGAGGAAAATACCAAGTACAAATAAATACGGTATATTATTGAAGAGGGATAATACAAATGTATAAAGATTTTGGGGTCATTACACTTAGTTTGTGGTGCATCCACTCACGCCATTGGAGCTTGCCCACATCGTCTCAACCCGCTCCTGCACCCCGACCAGCGATCACTTTTCCACAGCAGCCAACTATCCAGGCTCCTGCACCTCGTCTTGCTCTCCCTGCTCCACCTCCGCATAGACCTCCTGCACAACCTCCTCATCAGTTCTACCAGGCATAGAGGAACATGCCTCAAAGGCAGAGGAATATACCCCAGGGATAGAGGAATGTGCCTCTAACAAGGAGGAATGTACCCCGGCGTCAGGCTTTTACCATGACCGTTGAACAAGCCGAAGCCACTGGCCAAGTTATTACTGGTAATTCTCAATACTTTCATCTTTTCAATCCTTGTATATCTCTATATTATTTCCCTATATCTAAACCAACCTCACACAACTTAGGTACTATACTAGTAGCCACTCTTCCTGTACTAGCACTGTTCGACACTGGAGCGTCGCACTGCTTCATTTCCCAACGATTTGTGAGAACACTTGTGATTCCCGTGAAGCCACCCATTTCAATCTAGAATGTCAGTTCCGGGAATGGTGTATTGAAGGCAACTATATGATTGGATCAGTGTCCATTTATAGTTTGCGGACGAGAATTCTACGCGAATTTCAAAGTACTATACATTCCAAACTTCGATGTTGTGTTGGGAATGGACTGGCTGGGAGTTTTCTATGATACGATTGATTGCCGTCAAAGGAGGGTGGTATTTGAGATACCAGATCACCCAGTCTTTTACTTCATGAGTGGAAACAGAACTTTGGAGCCAGGAATCTTCCGTGCTAAGCCAAAGAATGCAGAAGTGTTTACTCTACAGGCGGAAGAAGAAAAGCCAGAAGTAGTTCGAGAGTTCGAGAATGTGTTTCCTAAAGATATAACAGGTTTGCCTCCCAATCGAGCTCTTGAATTCAGCATTGATTTACTACCTGGTGCACAACTGGTGATCAAAGCTCCATACTGGTTATGTCCTGAAGGTTTGAAGGAGATCCTAACTCAGTTGGACGAACTTCTGAAGAAAGGTTGGATTCTTCCCGGTACTTCAAGCTGGGGATCTCCAATTTTTCTTGTGAAGAAGAAAGAAGGTTCATACAGAATGTGCATAGATTACCGAGCTATGAACAAAGTGACGATAAAGAACAAGTATCCACTACCGCGCATCGATGATCTATTCAATCAGCTAAGTGGGTCTTGCTTATTTTCAAAGCTAGATCTTCGTTCGGGTTATCATCAGGTGATGGTCAAAGAGTATGATATTCCTAAAACGGCGTTCAGGACTTTCTATGGTCATTAGAAATATTTTGTGATGCCGTTTTGAGTGACCAATGCACCTGCTATATTTATGAATCTATTGAACCAACTTTTCCGAGAGTACTTAAACAGGTTCGTTGTTATTTTTATCGACGACATCTTGGTGTATTCAAAGAATTGGAAAGAGCACGCTAAGCTTTTGCGGATTTTCCTGGAGACATTATGTAACATTTCAGAAATATAAAATATTATTTTTGGAATTTAATATTAAAATAATATATTTCGCGAAAACTATTCGATTTGCGAATTTGGGGTTTTCGTAAAATGGTATAAATATATACCGATATTTATGAAATAATTGGAGATTAAAATGATTTATTCATTTAAAAATATATTATCAGATTTGGGTATTTTTATAATTAATTATATGCAAGTTTAAATTAAACTCGATTAGTGCACTACTAATCACGATTATGCCAAATCCGTATTTTTAATTAACCATGGCTAGTGCACCATGTCATGCTTGCAATTTGGTTGCATATTGTTTTATTGTATTTACGATATTTGGTTTTAAAAGGGAAAAGAAAATAGAAAAGAGAAAGCATGGGAGAATAGAATAATAGGCATGGGCATGAGAGAGAGGGGGGGGGGGGGGAGAGAGTAGCATGGCTCCTACACTTGACATTTCCCTTCATTCTTGTCCTTTATCACTTCATTTCTTCATCTCTCCATTTCCTCACCTCCTTCCTCCACCTCCTCTACCTTCATGGATCACCTCAAAAACCTTGCCAAAACCCCACACCACTTTCATTAAAAATGATCCCCAGGTCATCCTAAACCCTTTGGACCTTTCAAGTTTGAATTTTGGAGACTTTGGGCATCTAGGGTTTTTCTTGAGTTGCATCCATGAGGTATAAATCCACTTCCCACCTTGTAATTAGTTTCTTAGATTTCTAGTTTAGCTTAGAGTTTGATTAATTGTGGATTTGTGATCATAGAAATTTCCAAGTTAAGGTTTAGTGGGAAACTTGATTTGTAATTGGTAAATTGAGGTGTAGTGAGTATTTGTAAACCCTTAGTGATGTTTCACTAGCCATGAACAGAGATTAGAACCCGATACACAAACTTAGGATTTACCCCGTGTCGGATTTGTGAAGTTTTGTTGGCCTACAAGTAATCTGGAGCAACCTGGGATGTGTATAAGAAACACAAAAAATTACATTAACCTAGATTAACCACTAGAAGACCACCACAAAAATACGAACTCAAATCCCCTATGTATGGCCGGCGACACCGGATTTTGAGGCAATCTCGCCGGATCCCTTTCTTGCTATGGTGTTTGGGTTTTTTCCTGTAGCTCAATTTCCTTATAACCTATTCCCTGTACTTGCTTGTTTAGTCCCAGTTAACCTGAGATAAAATCTGGGAGCTGTTTGTGAGTGCTTTGGCTATGTTTTCCCGATATTTGAATTCATGGTTTTGGTAATTGGATTTGATTTGGTCGTTGGACGTTTGCACGTCAACGACGGGGGTTGTTTGGTTGTTTTTGCATGCATATGCTATAGGTTCTAACCTATGAGCGCACCGTGTGCCGTATCGGTTTTTGGACAATTATTTTAATAGTATTGCGATTGTGTATTTATTGTAGGTACTTTTGCGTGGGTTTCCGAGACGACGAAGTACAACGACTTCGGCCTAGCGAGGAGTATTGTAGGTGAGTAGATTTATATATACGGGGGAAGTCGGGTGGATGACGTATATCACCCCCGCAGTTATAAAATGGAAACCGATATATAGAATATAGTAGGAGAAACCTATACTAGGAAACTACGGATATGATCAAAAAGTTAGTTGGAGATGATATGAATGATTGAATACATATATCGAGATATGAGATGAAAGCTATAAGGATATGACATGAGATCGATGAATATGATAAGATTGAGATAGATGTGTTATGGGATCGGTAAAATATGATAAATATATATAAGATTACTTGATGTGAGATGTTGATGTGATGAAAAGAGAATATGATGAAATAAGATGACTTGGCTTAATATGTCGATATACGGATGAGAGGCGATATGTGAATATAGATACTTTTGCCAAGACATGATATGAGATTGATACGGATATGACTTGATATATATATATATATATATATATTTATTTATGAGGAAAATAAGTGATATACCGTACGATACGTTAGATCCGTACCCTCATTATCATATAGGTTGATAGAATCCCTGATTGTTTAATGCTTCCGTACGATGGATTACCTTACGCGATGAGTTTTACCTGATGATTGATCCATACCCTTGACTCGAGGATGCCGTATGATGGATTATACTGTACATGATGTTATGAGGCTGGATTGCCGATTGATAGATTCATCGATTCGGATATGTTATAGATATTTTAATCACTTTGGTAGATGTTAGATTAGATACGTATATTTTATAATGCGACGCTTAGGGTTTACTTTTCTTCTACGTTTATGATATTCTCATTGCATTGTATATACCGGTGCTTCCATTATTTGTTATGATATCGTCTGCTAGTACACCTGCATAATTATCGATGATGCGTATGTTACACTTACACAGATTTGCCGGCTCACACACAATCATCATCGGTAATTTCTATGTCACTTACACAGTCAAACTTTTATATCAAGCCATTACTCTTAATTGTTCAGTATTACCACATGACTCGTTGGCATGACATACTGATATGCTCATATCACTATTCTATGTTGTATGATATACCGATATGCTCTAATTTCTGTTCTATGTTTGCATACATCATGCTTTACGATTATACGCATTGAGATGCTGTTTTCATGAGATTTTGTATTTTGAGAACCGTGGTTATATTTTAAAAAGAAAGTATGTATTGTTTTAAAAACCCGATTTCTCTTGATATGATATTTCGATGCGTCCACCATGAGTTTTCTCGGTTCTGAGATTGGTTTTAGAAACCCCATTCGACGAGATGGACGATCCATTTGCGGGTACATGGTGGACCCGGTATGGTACCTCGGGGCAAGAAATGCATGTTGTGCAGTAGACGATGAGCCTGGCCGAAGGACTACTACCTAATGGTGATTGGTTGGACATGGCGGTTATCCGGAGGATACCGACCGGAGTCGTGAGATGGATATGAGCCGATCCGGACTGACGGAGCCCGTGGGCCGATCTGGACTGACGGAGCCCGAGATATGAGGATTTATGTTTCGATGCTTGACATGGGTTTCATGATGTTTCGAGTGTCGGTGTTGGACACTCAGGTTCCATGGCTTTGATGTGTCGTTGATAGACACACGTTGGTTGATATCCTCATACATACATGCATATACTTTCATGATATTTTGAGTGTCGATGTTGGATACTCAGGTTCCATGATGTTGGTTGTGTCATTGATGGACACGTGGATGGTATCCACCTGCATATAGGCATATGATTCAGATGTTTATTTGTATATGTCATTCGCATTGATTATATTGCTGACATATATGCATACATGGTCACCCTAGATATCATAGTATTATCTTCTTGATATAGTGACCTAGGAAATCGTTGTTTTATTCGATTTCTACCTGCTGATGTTTTGTACTCATGAGTTGGCAACTCACCCCCGTTGTGCCACAGTTCTTATAGGTTCGACCGCTTGGGATCAGTAGCGGTATCACTGGCACACAGCTTGCATTCGAGTGTTTTGCTATGGTAGGCGGGACACATTGGATCGTGCCCACTCTTGTATTTATTATTTCCTATTGTATCTGGATAAGTTCCATCAATCAGAAACTAGACTTTGTATATTTAGTGGAATTAGACGGACTTGTGTGGTTGTTTGACTTAGAGCGATGGGTATATGTTCGCTATATGTGGATTTAATGTCTTGCTTTATTCACATTATTCTTTCTGGGTTGATCTTCGCCATTGGGCGTCGTATACATTGCTTGTGTGGTTGTGATTCCACCATTTGGTGAAGAGCTACCTCCCACTTTGGGATGCCTTTTATATTGTTATGTATATGTGGTTTCGGTTCAAAATATACAAGGGAGGTGCTGCCCAAATTTTTATAAAAAGACGAAATATGTTCCCAACTATAGTACATTCTACTTCCATTTTTCTAATATAATTAGTTATGCATTTATAGATAATCTTTATTTCATTATACCGTTATTTCAAAACTGCACCCCGCACTATTTTCCATAGAAAGGTTTAGATTTTCTGGACTTCGGCATACTTGAATTACGTTACGCCTTTAGACGTTGCGTGATTTAAGTGCCGGTCACGTGCTAAATTATGGGTCATGACACATTACGACAGTATCAACTCTATGCCAAGTACAGCAAGTGTGAATTTTAGCTAGATCAAGCCGGATTTCTCAGACATATTGTTTCAGGCGAAGGAATCTCAGTAGATCCAGCTAAGGTATTAGCTATCAAAGAATGGCCGACACCAAAGAAGGTGAAGGATGTTCGAAGTTTCTTGGGTTTAGCAAGATACTATCGAAGAGTGAGTGAAGGTTTTTTGAAGATTGCAGCACCTCTGACTAAGCTCACACGTAAAGATGAAGCGTTCGTATGGTCAGAAGCATGTGAACAAGCTTTTGTAGAACTCAAGTCAAGATTGACATCAGCTCCTATTCTCGTAATACCGAATCAATCTGGAGGTTTCGTCGTGCATTGTGATGGGTCCGGTAAGGGATTAGGACGTGTTCTACATCAGCATGGAAAAGTTGTAGCTTTTGTATCAAGACAGCTGAAAGTTCATGAGCGCAACTATCTAAGACATGACTTGGAGTTGGCAGCCGTTATGTTTGCACTTAAGATTTAACGCCATTATCTTTTGGGAGAATGAGTGGATATATACACAGACCACAAAAGTCTGAAGTATGTGTTTACTCAGAGAGAATTGAACATGTTGTTAGTTATATGTATGCCCTATATGACATTATTGTACATGATTGTATACTATAGTGGATGCTTGGACATATATAGAGAGGACTTTCTTACTCGACATGATAGTATGCTATCTGGTTGCTCTTTATCTTAACATGTACACTTATATAATTATACTGTCTCTCCGTTACATGTTAATAAAGCCCTTAGGATGTAGAATTGACTACCAGGACTATGTTGGAGATCATACTAGTGCGGCCAGGGTAGTCCATAAGTACATCCTTTAATTGTTCCTAGTCGAGGGAGTAGACATGGCATCGATATTCCAGAGTAAACTAGTGTGTACGTTTCTTGACCCTATATAGGACGATGGATGATCCCACGTCCATTGGTGTTTGACATAAAAAAAAATTGTACACGGGTGCTCATTGGAGAATGGGTATACCGAACATGACTCGCCGAGAACACCTAGATGGCATTATACCTATCGTCAGATAACAGTTCTTTGGTGACACTGGTACAGGTTAGTCGGTAGACCCGAGATCGTCATAGAGTCTTGTATGATTCCTACCGTGCTTTGATTTCCTCCCTACCATGCTCAAGAAAGCGTGCAAACAGGTGGATTTTAGGTACAGTCCTGAATCACAATGAGCGATAGGAGGGGTTTCGTCTTTCCCGCTATTGGGGGTTGATGTTGCACTATGCTCGATTAGCTATAACAGGAAGTCCCTGGCCAGGGCTGATGATGAGATTTACTGGTAAGTGTTATCAGTAGTTTCTCGACCCGTTATGAGCCTCACATCTGCATGACTTATCAAGTTATTGGGGTCTGACGTTTTCCACTCCCAGACTCGATATGCGACATATCAGACGAAGAGACCGGACTGTATGGTAGTTTTACTTACTGGATTCATGGGAGTATGGACAAGCTTTCTTGTTGATCTTCTGATCGCTCAATACCTAGGTAGCCGTTACGTCCAGCTAGTACCGCTGACGGCTTGTGGATGAGTGATATGATCATTATCTACTGCTGGCGTATTGACGAGTCTTTAGAGTCCTACACAGAGCTTTCCAGGCTCAAGCGAAATGATGTAGGGCACATATGTGATATGTGCGGGACCGAGATTAATGTTTGTATGTGATACAGTGTTCTAATCTCGCGATATAGGTTATATATGATATAACCGGATTATTGAATCAAGTGTTGATTCAATAATTTATTATATGTATATTTGATATACATATAAATGATATTAGTCGGTTGTATGTGATATAGCCAGATTATTAAATCAAGTGTTGATTTAATAATTTAATATATAATTATATATTTGATATATATTAAGTAATATTAGCTCACTTAAGAATTTCTTTTCTCCAAATACACAATGATATATGTGTGATATATATTAATGTATTTATTTTTGTGTCATGCTAGATGATACATTGGACTTGGATGTATGAGACTCATACCAAACTAAAGATAATTTGGGTGATTAATTATTAAGGGAAAAATCAAAATTGGGTGGAAATTAGCATGGCTAAAGATGCTTGTGGAAGCATGTAGAAGTCTTGACTTAAGTCCACTAATTTTGTTTTGCTCTAGATATTTATTAACCCAACCATTATCTTTAGCCATGGTTAACTCTCTATAAATATCATAATGATATTTTCTTCACCATGGTTCATGAATTGATCATCTTCTTCATCTCTTTCTTTGCTCTCTAGCTTTTGAGTGAGGTGAAAAAGAAAGAGAGAGAAATAATTCTAAATTGAGCAAAATTCATACTTCATCAATCTATACAAAACTAGCCATTTAGTATAGGTTGATTACTTCAATAATTCTTCAATTAGTGAAGAGCTAGCTTGAGTTAGAGATTCTTTGAAGTGGATCATCTTTGGCCTCGAAGATCCTTAAGCAAGCTTGTTCATTTCGCCTAGTGGAGCCTAAGAAGAGTTCGGGGACCACTACTTGGAGCTAAAGGACTACTACATAGAGCTTTAGAAGCAAAAGACCGGTCTACAAAGGTTGTATTCCTTATTCAGTTAGTGTAAAGTTGTTTACATACTTTAAAAACCCAAATTCTCTAGTTCGATTCTTGGATGGTGTTGCTTAGCACTCTATATTTTTTAAAATTGCATACTCGATGCTTGCTAAAACCTAGTGGTCATGCTAAGAAACCCCTGCTGTGGTATCAGAGACAAGCTGGAGCATTAGGAGTAGTATAGGCGAAGTTAAAGTGTTCGATCGACTTTTCGAAACCCTAAAATCCGGATTTCTGGAAATTTTTTTAAAATTTGGAATTTTTTAATTTAAAAATATGCAAAAAATTGTGCAGCTTTTCTATGGATCCCCAAGAAAAACGATGGCCCAACTCGACAAAACGGCCATGCAACTGCGGCAAAACAATGGGTTTAGTCACGGTTCCAAGGCGCCGTTGGTGAGGCAGGGAACGTGCCTTCTTGTGCTGATCCATAGGTACTTGTGACACATTCTGGGTATTTTTTTAGTGAGACTCAAGTTTTGAGGTCTGGGAATTTTGGGTGTTTGATAAATCGATCGAAATGTTTAACATTGTCTAGATTTCTGTGATTTGTGATATAATATTTGGAATCCACAATAATTAGTTTTGTGAAAACTAATTAGTGTTTTCTAAATCTAGCAATTTAGTATCTTTTGATTGGTTGCAACGGGGTTTTGATTCGGATCAAAACTCTGTCACAATCTCGTATAGTACACGAACACTCGTCGGGTAACAATACTCGATAGCCATGCCCCATAGCCCCGACCAAGTGACTGTAGGAGAACCCCGTAGCTAAAAGCATCCGTTCGGGTGCTCACGGCCGTGGTGTTCCGTCTAAGTGCACTTCGTCAACGGCATCGAAGGTGCAGCCGTCTACTAATGTTTCCGACGAGCATTCAATCATTTTTTGGGAATCTTGTTGAATTACCCGACTGGTTATAGAAAAGTGTTTTCAATTTGATACTAAAATGCCGGGTTTATAACGTTAGGCATGAAATTCGGAATATGCGATATTCCGGGTTTATGATGTCTAAGGAATTTATATGGTTTGGCATGAAATCCGAAGTATGTGATATTTTGGGTTTATGATGTCTAAGAATGTTGCAGATTCCAATTATTGTAGTTTTTATTTTCTTTTCTGCGACTGTAAGTGTAATATGTGGTGTATCACCAGTTTCGTTGCTATACGTCAACGACAATTGGGATACGTATATTTACTTACGTTGATTTCATGTGATGTTAGGTTTTGCTGCGATATTTTATATTGGATCGTCGTGTTTGAATAGCCGGGTTTTTTTGCTTGAGATGAGAGTTTTCATTTTCATTCATGTAAAAATTTGTATGTAGTATTCTTTTATTGGGACACTTCCGTGTTGAGGATGATGTCACCATTGATTTATATTATTTACTTTTCTGCATTAGGATAGACCTAAGGCAGGGAGCACAATTAACCGGGTTCAAGAGTCCAATAGGAGACCATCTCGAGGGGTCAAGACTGGGTCTCCTTACTCCAGAATTGGCAAGATTGCTTGCCTCTCTCATAGGGGTCTAGGGATGTGGGTTAAGCTATTCATCACAACCGTAGAATCCGTGGTTTTCACTAGCTTAATTTATGTCACGACCCGAAATAGCACGTGACTGGCACTTGAATCATATGAAGCCTATAGGACCACATCTAATTCAAGTAAGCCAAAAGCCCAGAATCTAAAACATTTTAAATAAGAAGTGTAGGAGAACTTGTTTAAATCAAGTGTTTTAAATAAAGTAAATGGCAATCAACATTTAAAAGCAACATCATATTTTTCCGAAAATTTCGGCATAGTCTCCTTTGTAAATACTGGCCCCAAACGAGTATAACATGATATACATATAATGAATAAAGGCAACCCCAAACGGGAGCTAGCTCTTCGCCAATTGGAGGTCATAACCATGCAAGCAATATAATATACAACGCCGAAGGGCGAGGATCAAAACTCAGCAAGAAAAGCAATATCCTAAAGAAAACCAAAGAAAAACCATAATAATACAGCACACGACTCTAAGGTCGAAAGAATATACACTGGTCTTCTAGGTCTATCAAATAATACAAGTCTGGTTGATGGAGTTACTAGATACAATAGAATATAAATAAGGTACATTAGTGGTCACGATGCTAGTGAACCCACCTACCAAAGCAATCACCCGGAATAAAAGTAGTGTGTCAGCAAGCCGCAACGAAACCTGTATGGAAAAATCTGCAAGAAACTGTGGCACAACGGAGGGTGAGTTGCCAACTCATGAGTAGAAAACATCACCGAGCAGAAATCACATGTATGACTCAATCCTAGGTCATACGATAATAATATATCCTCAATAATATCCTGAACCATCTACACATAAGTGTAATACCACGTGCTCGTGTCAGTGCCTTAGATAGCAACATATCATATATGTGATGTATGAATGCATGAAAACAGAATACATCTAAATAAGAAAACTGTTTTCATAATTTAGTGAGATTTCTGTATATAAAAATCGAGGTATCATCAATGAAATCAACATAAAATCCGTGTCAAGTATCGACACAAAACATATATCTAAATATCCAATATCTCGGGCTCCGGCTATCCGGACTGTCCCATATCATATAATCTCAATACCTCAAAGTCTCAATATCTCGGGCTCCTGCTATCCGGACTGGCCCCTATCATAAAATCTCACGACTACGTCGGAATCCTCCAGATATCCGCCGCGTCATAAATAACTGATTGGTAGTGCTCCTCTGCCAGGCTCAACGCCATCATCTACGACCATCATGCCGGGTACCGCACCGGGTCCACGACGGTTCCTCTTCCTCCTCGAATCTGGTGAATAATATCGCTCAAGAGCCGAGAAAACTCATGGTGGACATATCTCATATCATATCACGAGAAAACCACACTTTTTATCTTTTGAAAATGATAAATGAGTTTATAAAACCTTGCGGTTTCTCCAAATTCAGAATTCTCATGAAAAATCCGAAATCCAAAATGAAGAGTCAATAATAGTGATTACCGGGCTCCGGCAATCCGGACTGGCCCTATAATATTGCATGACAATGAATATGTATATATGCAAGGGTATCTAAATACAGAATACAATATTTAAACCAGCCCAGTAATCATATATTATATCTATCGGCAAGCAAGTTATGTCAATAAAATAATATTCTCCAAAGTGTACGTGTCATGGCAATTACCGATGATGATGTGTGTGAGCCGGCAAGCAAGTGTATGTGGAGCATACGCATCATCGGTAATGGTGCTGGTGTCCTGACAGCATGAGTTCATAATAACTAAAGTACATATTAAATAAGCAATGCGATGATAACAACATGAATAAACGGAGTATGAATAGTAAGCGCGACAAGAAAGAATGTACATTTCTATATATGAGTCAAACAGTTTTTAGGCTATTGTAATAACACTGTAGCGTCTTGAAAAATCGTTTTGGTGTTTTCCTGAAATTCGGTGAAAATTCGGTATTTTTCCGAAAACCGTCTTTCTCGTTATTTTGCAGTTTAGGGCTAATTATACCTAAAATGGATAGGTAATTGCTTGTTTTTAGTAGCTAATGAGTTAATTATGAAATTCTGGTCGTTTAAAAATTTTCCCTAATTTTTCAATTTTTTAATATTATTTTAAGCCGGTAAGAAAATACATTAATTTAGCGATAAATACAAGTTTTTCCGGGCTAATTTTAATCTTTAAAATTATGATAATTAAAATCTAGTTGTAACATAAATTTTTAGTATTTTATTTTGATTTTTAACAAATTTTTATGATAGGAAACGAATTTATTGAATTTTAAGCTAAAACTTGCAATTTTTGACTTGTAGGGGGCCTTTTTGCATAAAATTTCTTTTGTAAAACCCCTCTCTCTTTTCCCTCAGCCCTAGGACAGCCCCACCTTGATCAAGTCCAGAAATTTCTGGCCTCATCTTTGTTTTCTTTCTTGTGTTGAATTGTTGGTTTATGAAATTAATTTAAATATAGTTGGATAAGGTATGGTGCTTTGACTTTTGAGAGAGTTAACTCTTGACTTTTCCCCACTCACCCACACCCTCCCCCCTTACCTCCTACTGGCCGAAACCTGCACCTCCCTCCTCTTCATCTCTTTTCTTCTCATTTTCTCAAATTCTTCAAGTTTAATTCATCAAAATTTGCAAATTAAAGCTTACAAATTAAACCCATCCTTCATCTTTCTTTTCCTTCACCTCCCTAGCTTGGATCTTGATGCTTGAGGCCATCATTTGGAGCAAAATTATTCTTGCTAGATCTCAAATTGAGGTATAATTTCCATCAAGTTAATTTCTTTTGGCTAAATTCCATTAATTATATGGTTTTAGTGTTAAAAGTTTAACTAATTTCTAATCTAGTTTATAAAAGGGTAGTTTGTATTAAACTAGGGTTTTTGAAGCCATGATAGTTAATTAAATTGTTTTGTAGTTAATCTAGTTGTTAATTAACTAATCTATATGGTAACCTTGCTTAAGCGGCTTCCTATTAACCTATTCTATGTTAAACTTGTGTGAAATTGCATTAAGTTTGCTAATTTACCAAAATCTAGAAAGGGGTTAGTGTATGGAAATGGGTTGTGAAGCATGATTAATGAGTTGAATTAGGGTTTAGAAACCACTATTTAGTTGATTAAGTCTAATTTGTTATCTAGTTGTTTTGCTAACCTAATCTAGGAGGTTAACTTGCTAATTGAGTTATAAATTAGTGTTAATTTAAGGTTTTCATATAAAGTTTGGATTAAGAGTTGCTAGGTTATATAATTCAAGTAATGGTTGTTTATGGAAAATAGGTTTTGAATCTTCGCTAATGTGTTGTAATATTAGTGTTTGTAGATTGCTTGTTGTGTGGTTGGATTGTGATAACCGTATCGCTAATTTTCGATATTTGCACCAAAATTGCTAGTTTTGTGCTTACTAGGTTTTTATTAAATTTATTTGGTGAATTGTTTGTGATACCTTGGGGATGTTTTTAGCATCTCCTATGACGTTTAGGATACGTGAGTGCGGATTTTTGAGTAGTCGGGTTGTAGTTTTGCCGGGCGACCAAATCGGCGTTTTTTGGCAGTTTTTGCGATTTTCGCGTGTGCTCCGCGCACTTTGTGCACGTTGTACCTAGCTAGCGAACATTAGTAGTTTCGTTGGGGTTTTGCGTCGTTCTTGATATGTAACCTTATGTTTGGTATTGATGTAAATTCCAGGTTCGGTCGCGGAGACGTCAGACGCGGTGCGAAAGGGAAAGACGGTGATTGGACACAGCTAGCCAGGGATTCCGGTGAGTAGATGTAACATCTACGGGAGACTATCGTTGGATGGCGCAAGCCACCCGATAGTTTTAGTAACTTACAAGATCCTTAGTGATGTTAGTAATTAGGGGTGAAATACTTATTTGACTAATTGCTGCATCCATGCATTATATTGACATACCTATACGAAACCATTTTGTAGGACACCTGCACCATTGCCAGGGTTTTTATATGCTGCACGAGCACTATTCATGCTTACACACACACCCTGGTAATTGCCATGCCACCACACTAGATAACCTTTAAATTTAAATCTTTTACTAATTGATACTTAAACTTGTGCTATTACCTTTAATTCCTTAAAAATGAAACCGTAGGATTGCTATTCATGTGCATGTACTTCATCATATTAATTGTTCATGCTTAATCTATTAATCACACATCGCAACTTGATTATTGATACCATATGCATTCATTATCATTGATATATGCACTTATGAGGATTTCTTGAGATTTTATGATATTGCTGGATTTCGGGGGAAAGCCGCAAAATTTCTAAACTTATTATATTTTTTTAAATATGTAAATTGAGGTTTTCTAGTGATGTAAGTGTCGTCCACCATGAGTTTGCTGTGGTTTTGGAAATCCGTGTTGAGGAGTGGAGGAACCGGCACGGGTACATGGTGGGCCCGGTAAGGTACCCCGGGGCAAGAGGAATGTGGTGTTGACGTTGAGCCTGGCAGGGGACGGATTACCTATCGGTGACTGTTTGGGACGGCGGATATCCAGAGGATACCGACCGTGGCCGCTAGATGATGAGATATTGATATTTGAGATGGGTCAGCCAGACGGCTGAGGCCAGAGATACATTTATGAGATTTGAGACAGCTTTTAGGTGTCGTTGCTGGACACCGGTTCTCGTCGATTCTTTGATATTATGCTGGTATTCTAAAAGAGTTTCAAAAACAAAAAGAGATAAAATATTTTATATATATACCTATTGAGACCTCAGATATTCATGTTGCATTCATATTCGTACACTGATGTTGTATACATACCTGCTAGTATATCCATATCGCATACATACTTGCCATTATGTCCTGCCTTACCTGTATATAGATGCTAGGATGCTTGTGTGCATGCATTCGATAGCCTCTGCAGATGTTATTTATTACTCACGAGTTGGCAACTCACCCCCGTTGTGCCATAGCCTTTTTGCAGGTCCGCCCCGTCAGTACAGTAGCGGCGGGTGCGCTTGCTTCTTTGCCTCCTTTGCCTGGACTCGAGGTTTTTGCTCCTAGGTGGGTTATATCATTATTTTTGTACCACCTTGTATATTCTTTGTATCTAGTACACTCCATCTACTGTTTCTACCAGTATTATTGTATATTGACCTAGAGATGAGACTGTGAGGTTTGTGGACTTTTATGCTGTATTTTGGGGTCGAGCTCACTTGAGTCGACATGCTGTTTTTCTTATGCTTCATTATGATTATTTTGCTTGTTGTCATTTTATATTAAGTGGGATTTGTGACCGCCTTGTGGCGAAGAGCTAGCTCCCGCTTGGGGATGCCCTATTATGTTGGATTCATATATATTTTGTTGTACCCATTTTGGGGGCCAGTATTTACAAAGGAGACTCTGCCGAAATTTTCGGAAAAATTGGTATTGTTTTTAAAAAGGGTTTTACATGACTTATTTGATAAACTCGCTTTCAATTGATTGGGTTTTCTTCACTCTTTTTCTTAATTGGTTTTGTTTTCTGGGCTTTGGCTTACTTATTTTACGGACGTCTTTAGACGTTTCGTAAACTTAAGTGCCAGTCACGTTCCGTACCCTGCGGGTCGTGACAAAGTTGGTATCAGAGCGATAGGTTTTACCTTTTTGAGTGTAGGATGACCCTTGGTAGATGGAGTAAGTGACTTAAGTAGGGTAACGTAGCGTGTGTATGTCCGCGGCATACTTGCGATACGGTACTCCGCCTAAGTGACTTTAGGATATACTTTCTTGAAAAATTCCTTCTTCAATTCCGTGTACCCTATGATCCTATTGCACTGTTTTTATTATCCTTTTTCTGTACCAGCCACTATGCCGCCAAAGGCTACGAGTGCGCAGAGGGCTGCCGCCCGTGATGATATCCGAGCAGGCTCGTCCGAGACGAGGACTGAGTAGGGTGGTATACCTATGCCTCAGGGACAGACTGATCCGCATTCCCCAGGTCGCATGGATAGGCTTGAGTCCGGTATGGAGGAGCTGCGACAGATGATGGGAGGCATGCAGGAGTTACGACAGATGGTGGAATCCTTAGTAGAGGTCAATCGAGCACAGAGATCGGATACTACTCCCCCTACGGTCGTTTCGAGACCGAGTCAGATTCGCACTGATATGTTAGCACCTAGGTGTGTTCGCAGAGGCCGTGGCGGATTCTTTAGGGGCCAGTTGTATCGCCTTCACCCATATGGTCAGCAGCCATGGTTAGGATGTTTTTGGTGTGGTAGCCTGCATCATCGTATCAGAGACTGTCCGGTGAGACGACAGGGAGCAGCGACAGTTCCACATGTTACCTTACCACCATCACCACCCCCTCCTCAGAGAGCCCTACTTCCTACCCCAGGCGATGCTCCACGCCAGTTAGGTGCACCGAGAGGCCGTGGACGCGGCGGTCCTATTCAGAGAGGACGAGGAGGCAGAGGCCGAGGTCGAGGTCAGCCCGCTATCGGTGGAGGACAGGCCCGAGTTTTCGCTTTGACACCGCAGGATGCGCAGGCATCCAATGCCGTTGTGACAGGTACCTTGCCAGTTTGTTCTTTCGACGCACGGGTATTATTCGACCCAGGTTCCACACATTCGTAAGTATCTACACACTTTGCACCGATGTTGGGCCGTGAGTCGTCGTCGTTAGATCAGCCGCTTATTGTTGTTACTCCGGTAGGCGAGTCGTTTGTCGTTCGTTTTGTTTTTCGTTTGTGTTCCGTTCGTATCGGGGAGAGGGATTCATCAGTTGATTTGATACTCCTCGATATATTGTACTTTGATGTGCTTCTGGGCATGGATTGGCTAGCCACTTGTTATGCTTCGGTGGACTGCCGTGAGAAGGCAGTCAGATTTAGCTTTCCGGGAGAGCCAGTCCTTGTTATTCGGGGAGACCGCAGTGTCACCCTTCCCAGCTTAATTTCGTCTCTTCGCGCTAGTCAGCTCTTGCGGAAGGGATGTCAGGGATTCTTAGCGTGTATTTGTGATACTCGAGCTGCAGAGGTTCCGTTAGACTGGGTCCCGGTAGTTTGTGAGTTCCCTGATGTTTTCCCTGATGAGCTACCTGGGCTACCGCCTGAGCGCGATATTGAGTTCTGCATTGATTTGATTCCCGGCTCGGGGCCTATTTCTATACCGCCTTATCGGATGGCCCCGGCAGAGCTTCGAGAGCTGAAGGATCAGTTGCAGGATTTGTTAGATAAGGGGCTTATTCGACCTAGTGTTTCTCCGTGGGGTGCTCCGGTCCTGTTTGTCAAGAAGAAGGATGGAAGTTTGCGCTTATGTATCGACTACCGCCAGCTGAACAAAGTTACCGTTCGGAACAGATATCCGTTGCCGCGCATTGAGGATTTGTTCGACCAGCTTCTGGGTGCGGGGTATTTTTCGAGGATCGACTTGCGATCAGGATACCATCAGCTGCGAGTTCGACAGGAGGATATACCGAGGACAGCTTTCCGCACGCGCTACGACCACTACGAGTTTTTGGTGATGTCGTTCGGACTCACCAACGCCCCAGCAGCATTCATGGATTTGATGAACCGTACATTCAGGCCGTATCTTGACTTGTTCATCATCGTGTTTATCGACGATATCTTGGTGTACTCCCGGAGCAGAGAGGAGCACGAGCAGCACTTGCGGATTACGTTACAGACTCTGAGGGAGCACCGGCTGTTCGCGAAGTTCTCCAAGTGTGCATTCTGGCTGGACAGCGTCGGATTCTTGGGTCACGTGGTTACGAGAGACGGCATTTGTGTGGACCCGAAGAAGATTGAGGCTGTTCAGCAGTGGCCCCGACCTACATCGGTTGCTGAGATCCGTAGTTTTCTAGGCTTGGCGGGCTACTACAGGCGTTTTGTTCAGGACTTCTCCCGTATAGCTGCACCGTTGACCGGTTTGACCCGGAAGGGAGTTCCTTTCGTTTGGACAGAGGAGTGCGAGCACAGTTTTCAGCAGCTACGGAATTGTTTGACTACGGCGCCGGTATTATCTTTGCCTTCGGGATCAGGCGGATTTGTTGTCTACTGTGATGCTTCGCGAGTGGGATTAGGATGCGTATTGATGCAGCATGGCCGGGTGATCGCTTATGCTTCTCGGCAGCTGAAGAAGCATGAACAGAACTACCCCACTCATGATTTGGAGATGGCTGCAGTGGTTTTTGCACTGAAGATTTGGCGACATTACCTGTACGGCGAGTCGTGTCAGATATTCACCAATCACAAGAGCTTAAAGTACATATTTCAGCAGCGAGACCTGAGCCTCAGACAGCGTCATTGGATGGAGTTGGTGAAAGACTACGACTGCGAGATCTTATATCACCCCGGCAAGGCAAATGTGGTGGCAGATGCGTTGAGTAGGAGGCCCGGGGGTAGTCTATCCTTTTTGCGCGCAGTGTGGAGGCAGTCGTCAGCAGATTGGCAGATGTTATGCCGCAGCCGAGTTGAGTTCGAGTTCACTCAGACAGGGGGACAGCTCGCGCATGTTCGTGCACGCCCACAGTTGCTTGACCGTATATATGAGGCACAGCGCAGTGACGACCGTTGCTCAGAGATCATGGCACAGATGGGACATGGCAGATTTTCCGAGTTCGTGGTTGACGATCAGGGGATTTTACGATATGGATCTAGACTGTGCGTACCAGATGCTGATGGATTGCGACACGACATTCTTGAGGAGGCACACCGATCAGTGTATAGTGTCCACCCCTGTTCCACCAAGATGTACCATGATATGAGAGAGACCTACTGGTAGGACGGGATGAAGAGGGACATTGCGGAGTTCGTTTCGAGATGCCTGACTTGTCAGCAAGTCAAGGCCGAGCACCAGAGGCCCGCAGGAGAGCTACAGCCGTTACCCATTCCAGAGTGGAAATGGGAACAGATTTCGATGGACTTCGTTGTGGGTCTACCCAGGACCAGTCGAGGGTACGACTCCATCTGGGTGATCGTGGATAGATTGACGAAAGCGGCTCACTTCCTGCCAGTGAAGACGACTTTCAGCTTCGCTCAGTATGCTCAGCTCTATATTGACAAGATCGTGCGACTACATGGCGTACCGACTTGTATCGTGTCAGATCGAGGCACTCAGTTCACCAGCCGACTTTGGCAGAGACTTCAGGAGGCTTTGGGCACTCGTTTGAGCTTCAGCACAGCGTTTCATCCGCAGACCGACGGACAGTCAGAGCGGACCATTCAGACTCTCGAGGACATGCTCAGAGCGTGCGTTTTAGACTTTGGTGGTAGCTGGGATCGTCATTTACCTCTAGTGGAGTTCTCCTACAACAACAGCTTCCAGGATACTATTCAGATGACACCTTTCGAGGCATTGTATGGGAGGAGATGCAGATCGCCCGTTTGTTGGACAGAGCTCAGCGAGAGCAGCATTTTGGGGCCACAGCTTGCTGAGGAGACGACAGCGAAGATACAGTTGATCCGAGACCGGATGAGAGCGGCTCAAGCAGGCAGAAATCGTATGCGGAAAGGCGCCGTCGCAGATTAGAGTTCGCAGTTGGCGACCATGTTTTTCTGAAAGTCTCTCCGATGAAGGGCGTGATGCGTTTTGGGCGAAAGGGGAAGCTTAGCCCTAGATTCGTAGGTCCCTTCGAGATCCTCGAGCGTGTCGGCGCTTTTGCATATCGTTTGGCTCTTCCTCCCAGCTTTCCCGATGTTCACCCCGTCTTCCATGTTTCGATGCTCCACAAGTATCTTCACGACCCTTCGCATGCGATTCAGCACCCGACAGTCCAGCTAGAGCGCGACCTTTCTTTTGCAGAGCAGCCGGTGGCCAACCTGGATCGGCAGGTGAAGAAGTTGAGGTCGAAGATTATACCAACCGTCAAGGTCCTTTGGCGTAGCCCGAGCAGCGAGGAGGTTACCTGGGAGACCGAGGGCGAGATGAGGAAGAAATATCCCCATCTCTTCGAAGGTACGCGTAGATATATTTTTTAAATTCGGGGACCGAATTTCTTTAAGGGGGGAAGATTGTAGCGTCTTGAAAAGTCATTTTGGTGTTTTCCTGAAATTCGGTGAAAATTCGGTATTTTTCCGAAAACCGTCTTTCTCGTTATTTTGCAGTTTAGGGCTAATTATACCTAAAATGGATAGGTAATTGCTTGTTTTTAGTATCTAATGAGTTAATTATGAAATTCTGGTCGTTTAATAGTTTTCCCTAATTTTTCAATTTTTTAATATTATTTTAAGCCGGTAAGAAAATACATTAATTTAGCGATAAATATAAGTTTTTCCGGGCTAATTTTAATCTTTAAAATTATGATAATTAAAATCTATTTGTAACATAAATTTTTAGTATTTTATTTTGATTTTTAACAAATTTTTATGATAGGAAACGAATTTATTGAATTTTAAGCTAAAACTTGCAATTTTTGACTTGTAGGGGGCCTTTTTGCATAAAATTTCTTTTGTAAAACCCCTCTCTCTTTTCCCTCAGCCCTAGGACAGTCCCACCTTGATCAAGTCCAGAAATTTCTGGCCTCATCCTTGTTTTCTTTCTTGTGTTGAATTGTTGGTTTATGAAATTAATTTAAATATAGTTGGATAAGGTATGGTGCTTTGACTTTTGAGAGAGTTAACTCTTGACTTTTCCCCACTCACCCACACCCTCCCCCCTTACCTCCTACTGGCCGAAACCTGCACCTCCCTCCTCTTCATCTCTTTTCTTCTCATTTTCTCAAATTCTTCAAGTTTAATTCATCAAAATTTGCAAATTAAAGCTTACAAATTAAACCCATCCTTCATCTTTCTTTTCCTTCACCTCCCTAGCTTGGATCTTGATGCTTGAGGCCATCATTTGGAGCAAAATTATTCTTGCTAGATCTCAAATTGAGGTATAATTTCCATCAAGTTAATTTCTTTTGGCTAAATTCCTTTAATTATATGGTTTTAGTGTTAAAAGTTTAACTAATTTCTAATCTAGTTTATAAAAGGGTAGTTTGTATTAAACTAGGGTTTTTGAAGCCATGATAGTTAATTAAATTGTTTTGTAGTTAATCTAGTTGTTAATTAACTAATCTATATGGTTACCTTGCTTAAGCGGCTTCCTATTAACCTATTCTATGTTAAACTTGTGTGAAATTGCATTAAGTTTGCTAATTTACCAAAATCTAGAAAGGGGTTAGTGTATGGAAATGGGTTGTGAAGCATGATTAATGAGTTGAATTAGGGTTTAGAAACCACTATTTAGTTGATTAAGTCTAATTTGTTATCTAGTTGTTTTGCTAACCTAATCTAGGAGGTTAACTTGCTAATTGAGTTATAAATTAGTGTTAATTTAAAGTTTTCATATAAAGTTTGGATTAAGAGTTGCTAGGTTATATAATTCAAGTAATGGTTGTTTATGGAAAATAGGTTTTGAATCTTCGCTAATGTGTTGTAATATTAGTGTTTGTAGATTGCTTGTTGTGTGGTTGGATTGTGATAACCGTATCGCTAATTTTCGATATTTGCACCAAAATTGCTAGTTTTGTGCTTACTAGGTTTTTATTAAATTTATTTGGTGAATTGTTTGTGATACCTTGGGGATGTTTTTAGCATCTCCTATGATGTTTAGGATGCGTGAGTGCGGATTTTTGAGTAGTCGGGTTGTAGTTTTGCCGGGCGACCAAATCGGCGTTTTTTGGCAGTTTTTGCGATTTTCGCGTGTGCTCCGCGCACTTTGTGCACGTTGTACCTAGCTAGAGAACATTAGTAGTTTCGTTGGGGTTTTGCGTCGTTCTTGATATGTAACCTTATGTTTGGTATTGATGTAAATTCCAGGTTCGGTCGCGGAGACGTCAGACGCGGCGCGAAAGGGGAAGGCGGCGATTGGACACAGCTAGCCAGGGATTCCGGTGAGTAGATGTAACATTTATGGGGGACTATCGTTGGATGGCGCAAGCCGCCCGATAGTTTTAGTAACTTACAAGATCCTTAGTGATGTTAGTAATTAGGGGTGAAATACTTATTTGACTAATTGCGGCATCCATGCATTATATTGACATACCTATACGAAACCATTTTGTAGGACACCTGCACCATTGCCAGGGTTTTTATATGCAGCACGAGCACTATTCATGCTTACACACACACCCTGGTAATTGCCATGCCACCACACTAGATAACCTTTAAATTTAAACCTTTTACTAATTGATACTTAAACTTGTGCTATTACCTTTAATTCCTTAAAAATGAAACCGTAGGATTGCTATTCATGTGCATGTACTTCATCATATTAATTGTTCATGCTTAATCTATTAATCACACATCGCAACTTGATTATTGATACCATATGCATTCATTATCATTGATATATGCACTTATGAGGATTTCTTGAGATTTTATGATATTGCTGGATTTCGGGGGAAAGCCGCAAAATTTCTAAACTTATTATATTTTTTTAAATATGTAAATTGCGGTTTTCTAGTGATGTAAGTGTCGTCCACCATGAGTTTGCTGTGGTTTTGGAAATCCGTGTCGAGGAGTGGAGGAACTGGCACGAGTACATGGTGGGCCCGGTAAGGTACCCCGGGGCAAGAGGAATGTGGTGTTGACGTTGAGCCTGGCAGGGGACGGATTACCTACCGGTGACTGTTTGGGACGGCGGATATCCAGAGGATACCGACCGTGGCCGCTAGATGATGAGATATTGATATTTGAGATGGGTCAGCCGGACGGCTGAGGCCAGAGATACATTTATGAGATTTGAGACAGCTTTTAGGTGTCGTTGCTGGACACCGGTTCTCGTCGATTCTTTGATATTATGCTGGCATTCTAAAAGAGTTTCAAAAACAAAAAGAGATAAAATATTTTATATATATACCTATTGAGACCTCAGATATTCATGTTGCATTCATATTCGTACACTGATGTTGTATACATACCTGCTAGTATATCCATATCACATACATACTTGCCATTATGTCCTGCCTTACCTGTATATAGATGCTAGGATGCTTGTGTGCATGCATTCGATAGCCTGTGTAGATGTTATTTATTACTCACGAGTTGGCAACTCACCCCCGTTGTGCCATAGCCTTTTTGCAGGTCCGCCCCGTCAGTACAGTAGCGGTGGGTGCGCTTGCTTCTTTGCCTCCTTTGCCTGGACTCGAGGTTTTTGCTCCTAGGTGGGTTATATCATTATTTTTGTACCACCTTATATATTCTTTGTATCTAGTACACTCCATCTACTGTTTCTACCAGTATTATTGTATATTGACCTAGAGATGAGACTGTGAGGTTTGTGGACTTTTATGCTGTATTTTGGGGTCGAGCTCACTTGAGTCGACATGCTGTTTTTATTATGCTTCATTATGATTATTTTGCTTGTTGTCATTTTATATTGCGTGGGATTTGTGACCGCCTTGTGGCGAAGAGCTAGCTCCCGCTTGGGGATGCCCTATTATGTTGGATTCATATATATTTTGTTGTACCCATTTTGGGGGCCAGTATTTACAAAGGAGACTCTGCCGAAATTTTCGGAAAAATTGGTATTGTTTTTAAAAAGGGTTTTACATGACTTATTTGATAAACTCGCTTTCAATTGATTGGGCTTTCTTCACTCTTTTGCTTAATTGGTTTTGTTTTCTGGGCTTTGGCTTACTTATTTTACGGGCGTCTTTAGACGTTTCGTAAACTTAAGTGCCAGTCACGTTCCGTACCCTGCGGGTCGTGACAAACACGAATCGTGGTTTTTGGAAAATAGGGCCTGTCTTTAAAATACCCATGATTCGTCAGTTTTGAAAATAAGTATGACTCGAGCCAAGTCTAACATCTACCTGATAAACTACAAGACTAATCAAAAGGGTAAGGAAAACCACCTAAGTCTGAGTCTATATATCTAGTAGTCAGTGATCCCGCCTCAATAGTGTCGCATACGATAAAATATATAATACGAAATGCTCGTGTCAAGAGTGCGGATCTATTATCATAATTATATCTCGTACGGTAAATCCATCATACGGCATCCCAAAATCAGGGTACGGGTCGCCTATCACATATACCTCAATATCCATATGGTATCATTATCATAATATCATGAACAGGGTACTGATCTAAATCTAGTACATACCGATACCATCAATATATATCCGCGTGTGTATGAAAACACATCGCCCATCAAGCCACTAATAATATATTGTATCTCATAACACGACCCAATCATATCACCGATCTCACGGCATCATTCCCTATCACATCGACTTATCTCCAAGTATCATATACTATCCTCATCGTCCGTGTATATGTATACACACACACACACACACACACACATTCACACACATATATATATATCCCCATATATACACAAGAAAAACAAATGTATGCGTGTGTGTATGCGTGTGTGCCAGACTTTAATCTGGGGTTTCGTGACTAAAAACTATCTAATGATACTATCATCCAAATACACTAAAATTTAACCCGTGATCTCCTAAAACCCTTCTAGCTAATAAGTAATGTTTCACACAACACATATTCGTATATATATACATGATATATCATAGGTTACACTACGAACTGCGGGAGTGCTATACGCCATCCACCAGAATTTCCCCGTAGATATATATCTACTCACCTGAACGCCTCGGCTAATCTGATCTGATTTTAGCTCTGTCATTTCCGTGCCACGTCCGAAGCCTCTGCACCGGATCCTAGCAACGTACACAAGAAAAAAGAGAATAAAAATATAATTAGTCGTGGACACCACCAATACAAGTCAACCACGCGTCCTAATTAGACGCGCACACACTTGGTGTACGAAACGCGCCGCGACAACGCCACAAATCATCACTAGGGTCGCAATACGTGAAAACCACTAATCTTAGCACCCACTCATACCAATTCGCACATTAACAATACACTAATTATAATATGAAATAGGGTGCAAATCATCAAACTTTAAAATTAATCTAATCGATTTATTTCCAAAAAGCCTAGTAATCCTCAATTACCCGTTTTAGCACAAATCTAAATGTTTTAACAATTTTAGTGGCCATAAGATTCACTTAATATCATAATTAGGCCACACAACCATTAACTAGATTTTAAATCTCACTAATTTATATAAACCCTAAAATCTAGTTTGCAAAATTATGCAATTAAGGCGAATAAAATGTAACAATTTGCAATATAGCAACCAGATTAGTTTTAGCATGTCTTAAGATGTTAAACTTCCTCACACAACATGCCCAATTGATCAAAACTCCTAACTTGATCCAAGCCCTAATCTTGAAAGTTTAAATCTTGAAATTAGTTCCATAATTAAACTTCTAATAAGCTAAATTAAGTAATTTATCAAGAATCAAACCATGGCTTAGGATTATACCTCAACAAGATTCAGATCTAGCATGCTAACATAGCCTCCAAATTGCCATCTTGCTCCTTGATTCATGCTAGCTTGGGCCAAGGAAAAATGGGTGGAGATTTAATTAAAGAATTAATGAGGTTTTTGTTGATTTTAAAAGGAATTTTTGCGGATTTTATTTGTAATGAGAAAAAGAGGAGAAACAAAAGGGGAAGGGCTGCTGGAATTTTGAGGGGGGCTCGGCCAAAAGGTGTGAGGGAGAGGGGAGAGAGAGTGAGGTGAGTGGGTTGAAGTCAAGGTCAAGGAGAGCCATACCTCAAGTCAACACATCCATTTCTTTATTGTTTCCTTTCTTTTGTTTTTTTTCTTTAATTGGAGGGGAGAATGGGGAGGGGCTGCCGCCTAAAGGCTCGGCCAAGTAGGCAAATGGGTGTGTGTGAGTGTGTGTGTGTGTGTGTGTGGAAAGTTCTAAGTGAAGGAAATACCCCCATACCTCAATTATCTAATTTATTTTCACAAAATAAGCCTTTTTCTTTTAAATTTTATAAAATCATTTTCACTACTTCTTTTCACCCCAAAAACAATATGTTACGTTTTGGTTTAATATGTCATGATGCACAAAACTTGTCTTAGCCCATTCCAATTTGTAATTATCACTAATTAAATGTATCAGTGAAGGCTTAAATTAATATTAAAAATAATTAATTATGGAAAATATTTTAGTAAACTAGAAATTTTATAAGTGACCCATTAAATACCCAATACTTGCAATTACATAGCTAGAATAGGTATATTTAATTTTATATTGAAAGATAACCAAATCTTGGTTTTTACGGAAAACACCAGTTATTTTACCGATTATCCGAAATTTCACCAAAACGATTTTCAAAACGTTACAATCTACCCCCCTTAAATAAATTCGGTCCCCGAATTTAAATTTAAAATTCCCCCAAATACTAAAACATTTCAGCAAAACACTCAAGTCATTGGGGCGCCGAAATCATCAATCCTTAAAATATAACCCAACGCAATGCATGCACATGAAAACGAGTATATGACTCAAAATCAAAACTCCGTCAAGCATCACACAATCATCGGAGTTATGGTGAAGATACCAATGTCAAAGTCCAATACGAAAACCAGCATGGTATACTCAAAACTATAATATGTACATAGTACGCATCATTGTAAGCTTGTCAAAACATCTGAAAGAAATGCATGTCAAACCTTTTTCAAGTCGCTGTGCAATGCGTGTATCATAACACCAGTAGCGGACGTTTATTATAGAAAAATAACTATATATTTACATATATATATCCTTTATTTATTACACACGTCCTGGCGTTTTAAAATAATTTAGAAGGGTTTCCTTTGTAACATGCTTCGTATCATCTCGGACACAGAGGAAAATACTGAGACTATAGCTCCTTTTTGGAAATCCCTTCGATAACCATCGATGCATGCAAAAACATATTCAGGTACTGTCTTCAGACTAGTTCTGCTCAGCTACTATACCAAATAGTAAATATCATAAAAACGTACAACTCAAAGGAAATCATACTCAATAGTATATGTAATAATGCCACGTGCGTCTGGTGCGCACAGAAATCGACATCAATAAACGAGCCATACATGTGCACAGAAACCAAGATCTAAGTGCAACGGGTGTGCACGAAAACACCTGTCAAAGGCAATAGGTGTGCCTGACAACAAAATCAGGTGCATCTGATATGCACGAAAAATCCCGATTTAGTGCATCTGGTGTGCACCAAAATCGCATCAAGCACGTCAAGTATGCGCAAAATCCAACTCAAGTGCACAAGGTGCACGAAAACAAATATCGAATATCACAATCGAAATCGATGGTATACAACACATCTCAATCCGAATCAGGTATACCATGGTATATAATCTCACAACCACGTGCATCATCGTGCACCAAATCAAATCAAGTACTGAAAGTGCATGAAATCAAAATCAAATATCTCGAATGGCATCAAATCCAAATCGAGTGCAACTGTGGTGCATGAAAACTCAATCATGCAAATAAATCGCCCAAAATACCGAAATCCAAAAAGACGGATACGTGATATTCGAATCACCAAATCCAAAATCGTAAACACTGTCGTCGATATGTCCTTCCTTCAAGTCGAGAAGGTGTCGGTGCATCCAAAACTAGCAGAGCAAGATATCTACTTGCCTCCTGTTCATGGTCTGGCGCCTTGTGCCCTTAGGCTCTCGTCTCTCATTGCAAATTGCCAGTTACATAACTCCTCGGCTCAACGGCTCAATATGGAAACTATGACGGAAACAGTTCTGCTCTGTTACATCCTCTGAAAGATCTCTGGCCAACTATCATGGTCACTCATAATATGTCTTATCGATGATGCCGAACTCTAGCCAACTGGGTGTGCGTAATACGACCGATCTTGAGTCCAAATCTTCTCGTGTAGCATTCCAGAAGGATCTTGCCAGGGTATCTACCAATCTCGTTTCTGCTGAACTGCCCGCAAGTTATCACCCTTTACTAAATCTATTTCTTGTTCCGGAATGGCTGCTTACTCATCACGACTCCTTCTGGAAAATATGTCCAAATTTAACGCCTCTGCATGCGTATCGCATCTCTGGTGTCAATGGAGTGGAACGTCATCTTGTCAAAATCTCATACGAACCTCTTACTCCACTTTTCTCTGACGTTGACTGATTCGGACTCGTCTCTTCATAGCTGTATAGACTGCGCTACAACAGTTATACTCATATCTGGAGTCTCCCAAGTAATGTATTCCATCACATGATATCCGGACGACGTCGAACTTTTCAATCGATTCATCAAAGTGCCATAATTCCCTGAGAGCGAATGCTCGAGCACAGTTTAATAATATCCAGTACATGCCACAGTACTTATGGACCAGCAGTAGAAGGGCAAACCCAAGCCTCATTAATGGCACCGCGGAACTGCCGCAAACCCTGTGGTTTCAAAGCGTTCCCATGGTCATTATATCGAGTTAGGGTTTCATTCTTCTAGAGGGTCCACCGAATTACTTGCAAGTTTTCCGAACACTTTAAACTTGGAAAAATGGGTTTCTGACATTCGATCATTTTATCGGCTCACAACGTGCCTGTGTGAAGTCTGCTCTAGCTGGAATCAATCAATTTGATGATCTCGCATCGGGGTATGCAAACGAACCACATGTCCTAGTTATTCATCCTCGGTGACTAGCGATCTTATATCATATCTTTAAGTATAAACTCGTGCTGTAATAGCTCCAAACATCTGGGGCGGTATCTTGTCAGTCGCAGCAACATTTGGCTCATTCGTCCGCACGCTGAACAGTGCCTCAATCCCCAAGAATAGACGATACATTAACGGTCATCACATTCTAGCCGGCCTCTACCAGTGCCCCAATCCTTTGGTGCTGATCTGCACGTTCGAGAAATTTTAATAAAAGCAATCCATCAAATGCTCGTAGCATGAAAAACACAATAAAACGACACATCTATGCAATCGTGTGTCACCGGAAAATATCCTAGTCAGTCCTTATCCATGACTAGCTCATGCTGACCGCAACTCTAGCCGCAGCTCCCTCCGCCCGTGCAATCGTGGTAATAAGAACCACCAATCGATATCGATGAGGATAGATCATATGAATGAATATAATACTGTGCGAAGAACTGTACGTCTTAAGGCTTCTTAAGCGGAGTAGTGTATCGTAAGTATGCCATGGAATATACACACGGTACGTCACTCTACTTAAGTCACCTACTCCATCAACCAAGGTCAACCTATGCGACGAAAGTTCAGGTCTAATACCCCCTCGACCAAGTCTAAGTTCTGTAAGGTCAAGCCTAGGTTCCGAATATATATATATATATATATATATATATATATATATATATATATATATATATATATATATATATATATATATATATATATATATATATATATATATACGCCCTAAACTCTGCATAGTCAAACCTAGACTCGAACTAAGGTGTTGGGTCAAAATTTGCACCCCCGGTTGACCGAGTCAAAGTCAAGGTCAACCCCAAGCCAGGTGGGCCCAAGCCCAGGTCAAGCGGGCCCATGCCCAAGTCGAGCCCGTGGCCAACCTCCTCCATGCCAAAATATAGATCATATAATAAATAATTTTTATGTAATTTTTTATGCATGAATGTATGCAAAATGGGCATAAAGCCAAATTTTTGTAAAGCCCATGGCTTATGTGCAAAAAGAAATCGCACATTAGCCATGGGATGGGCAAATGCCATTTTGTAAAGCCCAAGGGGCTATATGTAAATATGTAAGCCTATATAAGGCAACATGATGATGAATAAAGCAATAGACTTTTTCATTCCCCAAAAATTAGGTCTTGTGCCTCTTTCTCCTTCTTCAAGATTCTAAAAACCTTCTTCTTTCTTTTGAATTAAATCAAGAGTTTAACTCTTCCTTTTCTCAAAATAAATAGCTTTTCACCACAAAACCCACGAAGGGGAACTTAGATCTCCTACCAGATCTCGAAAAAGAGAGATCTTTAAAATATCACACCTCTTGGTCTTCGAGATCCGGCCAATAGAAAAAGAAGAAGGAGACCCATCTCCAATAATTTAACTTTGGACAGATCCAAGGCTCAGAAGAAGGGCCAAAGATTCCTAGGAGTTTAACTCCTTTCTAGATCTGTTGGAGTTTAACTCCATAAATTAATTTTCTGTCAGGAGTTTAACTCTAAAAATCCCTTGGGAGTTCAACTCCCCAACCTAAGGGCTAGGCCCCCCTCCAATGAGTGTTTTCCCGTGGTCATATGCGCCCATGTGACCCCGGGCGCTGAGGGGCCCAAAGGTCACGTGTGCGCCACGTGACCCCGTGGCGCTGAGGCGCCCAACGGTCACGTGCGCACACGTGACCCCGGGCGCTAGGGCGTCCAAAGGTCACGTGTGCGCCATGTGACCCCGAGGCGCTAAGGCGCCCAACGGTCAGGTGTGCCCACGTGACCCCGGGCGCTGCGGCGCCCAAACGGTCACGTATGCCCACGTGACCTTGGGCGCTGAGGCGCCCATCGGTCACGTGTGCGCCACATGACCCCAGGCGGTGAGTCGTCCAACGGTCACATGTGCGCCATGTGACCCAGGGCGCTGAGGCGCCCAACGATTGTAAGTGCACGGCGGCGCCCCGGCCGTCAATCCGACGGCCAAATGCGGAAACGGTGATAAACTTTAATTTTGCGAACTTAGCAAACCGGCACCACCGCGCACTAAACACCCGGATCGAACCATTAACAAGTCTAAGCTAACTACAAGATAGGAAGAGATATACCGAGTGATCCGAGTCCTTCGGTCTTCTCCTCATCGTCCCGATCTCCTGCGGAAACTCCGGTCATCGCCTCCTCGCCGGAAGGGCACCACATCGCCTGTATCTTTTACGGGCTCCCACCTCAATACCGAGGCAACTCGGGCGCGAAGTAGGCTAGCCGACGCGTCCAAGATTTGCTGTAGAATGTGTAGGGTTGAAGCTATGTCTCATTTAGGTTTGTTGCCATTTGAAGATGATGGAGGAAACAAGATAAGAAAAATGGTGCTTGCATTTTTCTAGCAAGAAAATGAGATCAAGAATGCCACTCTCTCAAGAATGAAAAACTTCTTCTTCTCTTTTCTCAAATGAAAACCCTATCATATTAGAAATGGTGGAGGAAAGAATATGAAGCATGAAGGGAGGTGATGGTAGGAGAAAGAGAAGAGGTGACCACATCCAAACATCATCATAACTAACTCACATCAACTACTAATCACCTCAAATCAACAAAAAGCAAGTGATGATGATAGATAAGAAAGGTATCAAAAGATGCTTTCATAATTAATACATTTGCAAGAAAATCCTCCACAATGTGTTATTTGCAAACTTGCAAATAACCCCCTCCATCGGAAAAGTCCGGCCGGGAAAGAACAAAGGAAAACCGGCCGGAACGGAATGCAAACTGGCAACTCCAGAAAACTGGTCCCGTAATAAATTACAGGAAAACCCCGATACTGTGCATACACACCCGCATCTGTATTCCGACCGGATACAAATGCAATGAGACATAATCTACACTGTACTAAACTAGGATCCGGCCTAAACCAAAGCCGGCTAGTAATATCCGTCCGATCCTGATCCGTACAATACTGCACGTATCTGATCGGACCCTGCCATATCTCCATACGGCCTCTACAGCGTTTCGCCCGAAACTTGAGTAACTGAAAGTGTGGTGGACTCTAAAGACTCGTCAATACTATGGCTGTGGATTTAACCACTAGCACGTCAGAGGTATAAGCCAATACGTGACGGGCCACCAGCTATTGACCAAAGGGGACGTCGATGAGCGAACTCATCCTGACACCCTACTGAGCCTGTCAGTGACAATATCCGTACAGTCCGGTCCGTTCGTCTATGAGCATCGCATGGCGGGCCTAGGGGGTTGGTAAAAGTCAGACCCCCAAAAGCGGTACAAGTCGTGTCGGAGTGTAGCCCAGAACACCCTGAGATACTACTGGAATACCTACCAGTAAATCTCCTTCCTTGGCCAAGGACTTCGTGTAATGGCTCTCCTAGACACAGCGCGACCTCACCCCCAATACCGGGAGAGACGAACCCCTGAAAATCCGCTCACTGCCTCCATGTGGCTCGGGACTGTACCCAACTAAAACCTGTTTGCACGACTCCTTTGAGCCGTGGTAGGGTAGTAATCAAAGCACAGTGGGAACTCACACGAGACAAATGACGATCCTCAGGTCGATGAACTAACCTGTACACATGTCACCAGGGAACTGCTATCTGACGTCAGGTATAAGACCAACTAGCATGTTCCCGGCGAGTCCTGTCCGGTGTACTCATAACCCAATGAGCACCTGTATACATCTTAGGTGAACCAACTGACACCAGTGGCTTGTGAGACCGGCCACCGCCCCTCGTCGGGGTCTCGACTGTATACACTAGTCTACTCCGGAGAATCGATGTCCTGTCTCGAAACTCCCACGACTAGGGACCTTTTAAGGATGTGCTTATAGACTCCAGCTCTCACTTATATGATCTCCCTCATACTGCTGGCAGTCAAGCAAGAATCCTAGGGCTCTATCAACGTGCAATAGCGACCTGTCAGGTCACCTAAAGCAGTACACGATGATAAAGGTAAACCAGATAGCATACTATCATCTCGAGTAAGACTGTCCTATCGGGATAGGTCCTCCCTCAATCATTGCAATTACGTGCCTGTGATCCAATAATTGACTCTGAGGGCACCATCTCCAACAACGATCACGTGTGCCCACGTGACCCCGGGGCGCTGAGGCGCCCAACGGTCACGTGTGCGCCACGTGACCCCGGGCGCTGAGGCGCCCAACGGTCACGTGTGCGCAGGTGACCCCGGGCACCATGCGCCCACGTGCTACTCACGCGTCTTTAAGACGCTTTTTACCTTCCTTTTTTTGTGCACTCCACACTAAATGTGTCTCCTCCGTTAGAAAAAAATTTCTAACGGGGCGCTGTGCCGCATCTCGCAGGGGGGCTGCTAGCCCCCTTGACCCCCATCCCGCTATCCGGGTAGCGGGACCCCCGTAAAAACTCTGTAGGGCCCTCGATATATCCAAAACACAACACTTCACATTGAGTTCGCATGACCAGTTTAACCCATCAATCGGAGGTTCCCTTGCTCCAAAGGCGAGGGGTAATTAACGGCAGCTTAGTCCGTGGCTGCCGGAGATTCGGATCCCCACAATCAATAAACCCCGTCCTACCCTAGGCAGGGGAAATCTGTAATGCACCCGACAAGCGTGCGCGTATTCCCATCTCAATGCGGTGACGAAAAACACCCTACAGATTCTGGCACGCCCGGTGGGACCAATCTCTCCTCCTATATTTTGGGTTAAGCTTTCATGCGAACTGAATTGATTCGCATATCAATTGCCTGTACTAAAATCATGTTTTTTTTTGCAGGTTAACATTCTCCAGTTGCAATCTTCGGACGCAGCAAAGTTTTCTCCAAGGATCAGCTCATCTCTCAGCATGGCTCCCGTCTCCTACAGAATGAAGATAGACTCTAGGACGGTCCTCCCGGCAAGTCTCGGGCGACAATGGGAGGAGGAGCCGCTACCATTTGGCTCTATTATGTTCGTGTCAGCTAACGCCGTCCCAGCTCCTCAAGCTCCGGTAACCTACAAACCGGTCTCAAAGGGGAAAATGGCGAATGTCATGATCGCGAGGGCGCCCCAACACAAACGCAAGTCGGTGTTTGAACGAATTTCCTTGGCCCAGCTGGGGGGAAGGCCATCAACACTAACAAAGCAACAAGGCATCTCGAGCAAGCTCCAGAGGCGCTTCTGACGACTGCTCGATTGGGTGTCTTCTCAAGCCTCCCCATCACTCATCCTATGGCGGCTTCCCGTAGAGCAGAAGCCTGCCAAGCGCTCAAGGCAGAGAAGCTGAGGCAGAAGCGGCTCAGATACAGAGCCAACAAAAGGGCTAGGGCTCCGGCCATGTTAAAATTTGTGAATTTCTAAAGTCTGGACCGCTCCATGAAACCAGCTGCCAGTGATAAAAGGATGGCTGAATGTGTTATCCACACCGTCTACATGGTGGGCACGCGTCCCAGCGATAACCTACGCAGCAAAAGCAAGGATGGGGCCACCACATCTCAAATCCAACCTGGTGTGAATATAGCTGTCACTTCTCAAGACCAGCTTCCTCAGGAGGGTGATGAAAATCCTCCCAATGAGGATGATAGGCAGAAAGGCCTTTCGGTCCATGAATAGTCAAGCTCAAACAGCGAAGAAGAGCCGACTTTCCACCCCAGGACCGCGGAGCAAGAGCTGCTTCAAGAACTCCAAAAACAGCTTAGAAGCAAAGACAAGGAGATGGCCAAGCTCTATTCAAAAATTGACGACTTGACAAACATCGTCTTACAGCTCACGGCCCAACTTGCCTCTCAGCCGCCCAATCAGGCTCTGGGCTCTCATGAACCGGGAAACGGTGTCCCGAAACAGCCGACGCCCGTTCCCTCAAATCCAAAAGTGGGCGGACCGCATGAAAAGCAGTCGCATCCTATCTCGGGAAATGTCTTGGCTGCCGATGACAGTCGCCCGCTAACTTAAGATCAAATCATGGATTTGGTTGCCAGCAAAGTCAGAACATTGGTGGCCGACGTCGAAGCACAAAAAGATATCAGCAGAAGTGGGAGATGATCGCACGCTTTTGGCGTGTCGGATGTTCAAAGTTCTAAAGTTATAACCACGATCAGGACAGTGTCGCTATGCAGCTAGCCGGTTGAGCACGGGTCGATCCACAGGGAGATGGTTGTATGTCCGTTCGAGTTTTAGACGAGTTAATAAAGAATGTTTATATGTTTGTTCAAATCTAACTTATGTGTTTTATATGCAAGTATAAAGGTGTTAAGAAAAAGATACGCAAGTGTAAGCTAAAGAAATCCGCACTCAAAACTTTTGAGCCAAGTCTTGACCAATTGAAGCTAGAGCAATCGGCAACAACGTGGATTAGGGTACTTAAGCACGGTATTTGTGGAATCCGGCTTATTGACCCTTGTCCGTTCGTTCTTGTCTCTTGCTTTCGCCTCCGGCCAAACCGAACGCAACCGGTCGCGGTTAGGAATCACCGTTACCATGGTAGGGTAGGGGGCCTAACGGAGCGCTTGCGTAACATTTGGGCGGAGTTCAAAGGAAAATAACGGGAAAAGGAAATGAGGAATGAAACCTTAACTTACAATATTGTATTTAGTCTTAACAACAACATATTACAACCATTCACAAAACGAACCAAAAAGAGAAAAAGAAAAGATAAACAATGAAAATAAAAGATTACAAGCAAGTAATTAAAAGTGCATGGAATTTAAGTGCATGAAAGTAAAGCAAGAAATGAAACTAGGAACCATAGAACCCAAAACAAGACATGGGTTCAATAACCAAGTCTTAAACTTGCAAGCTCAATTAAGAGGTTGCAAGATCAAGAAAATGCAAAGAACTCATGGAGAATGAAGCACAAAAGAGAGAACATTATTGATTCCAAAATGATACAACCCTTTGAGATCAATGACCAAAGCTTAAACTTGCAAGCTCTTTCAAGAGGTTGCAAGATCAAGTTAAGGTAGAGAGCTCAAGGGGGAAGCTAAGCAAAAGGATGATACAAAATAACCCTTATCTTCATTTAACATCCACTCAAAAGCTCTCACAACAATTTCATGGAGGAAAGAATGAAGAAGAAGAAGAAGTAAACTAAAAACTAACAAAAAGTGGGCATGAAAAGAACATCCTTGGCTTGGCAAGTTCTGGGCAATTTATAGGCAGGAAACAGAGAACCTAGGGCAACATTCTGGCACTACATGCAATTACTAAACAGCCCCTGAAACTTTGTCCACTGCCAAGCCTATACGGCCGCAGATCCGTGGCCTAAGCATGCTTATGCCGCGGAACTGCGGCCATAAAGAGGAGTTGGGCTTTCAAGTTTTGTCGTGTTCCCTGGTTTTCTGTATTCTTCAGTGTGGTATATGTTGTTTCACAGAATCTCTTCCAGAATTTCAGTAGATCAAAAGGTGATGTGATGTGGATCTTTTGCCATGATTTCCTTGAGCTCCGCGTAGATATTTTGAATCTTGTGTTGACATTGAGTTTTGTGCATGAAAATGACATTGATTTTCCATTTTGTCCCTTAAACTGGTGTGCGGCAACATACGGATAGAGAGCGGAGACCCGTGTTTTATCTGTGGTTGGCAGTAATCCGGAATTTGTCGTGCTTTTCCATGAATTTTACTGTTTAGTGCTGAGAACCTGTATCCTGCAATTATCTAGGAAATACGGCTTAAGAGTACCTACCTATAAACAAATGAGCGTATGAATGGACGGTATAAAATGCAATATTCTGGTTTGAACAAATACCCGCAAACTTATCATTTACTCGTCCCGAGCAAACTCAATTATTCACAAAAAAGTCCAAACCTCATTTTCGCAGGGAACGCGATTGCACTGAGCGTGTGCAACAAGCCATTAAACCTCTAGGTGTCCCTAGTAAGAGGAGTGTTGTCTCCTAAGGGTTTTCAGCGGATTACACCCACAAAATCCCGTCAAGCTAGTGTCATAAGTTAACATCGATTCTACTCCTACAGTTTAGTATCTACGTTAGAAACTCTATCATCCTAAGTTAGAAATATCCAACCCTAATGCTTCACACCTCCTTTCTATTTAACCTCAGATCATATACGTTCCAAAAAAGTTTAGAAAAATGTTGGTATCTCCTGAGTTTTCCTTCTTTAAGTGTGGTCTCAAATCAGGGATTTTTATCAACTTTACAGAAAACATAAGTCTTATCTTATATTTCTATCTTTTATCCAAACATCGATTGTATACCCCTACATGTGTGTATATTTGTACCCCTACACTCAAGAATTCAATTCAAGCTATAATACCCTTACCCTAATACCTAATACTACTTCTTTTCATTTAATAATGGACAGTGTTGCTCACACACTTTTCATGCGACTATTAATGCTTCTTGAGGCACTAACGGCCGATTACTGAATGTGTGAACTTTAAAGCGTAAATAGCAGTTTCCAGGTCTTGACTTTATTCTATTTTTTTTTAATTTTTTTTAATTTTTTTTCTTTTTCAAGAACGGATATATTTTTCAATAATGCTCTTTTGGTGTTTAGCTTTAAATACCGTTTTTTCTTTCATACTAGGTTTTCAGGCAAGTGTATTTCTAGGTATCCTCTACTATCCCAAGTTTCAAGGTGCGTGTAAGTGCAGTTGTTGGGTATATACTTTCTAAATTTGAACTCAAGAAAAGAAACTATTTTTCAAACTTATTCTTCAGTAAAACTTTAATACTTTCCCTTCATCTTGACTTAACTCAAGAACTAAACTCAAGATTACATATTTCTCAAAAAAAAAAACTGTAAGGACGTATACTTACCAAAGTTAGACAGAATGAGGGTTATTTTTAGGATTTTCAATTCCTAAGCCTAGAATTTAGTTATTTCTAACATATCAACTAAACTTTCAGAATAAAAATCTAAGTTACCCTATTAGCTAACTTGACGAAAAAGTTTTTATATTTTTTTGGAAAATTTTCGATTTTTGTGGGTTTTTAATAAGGTATGCAAATGCAAAATATACAAATGAATGCGAAGGAAGAAAGCTTACCGAGCTTTTTGTGGGTTTTTAATAAGGTATGCAAATGCAAAATATACAAATGAATGCGAAGGAAGAAAGCTTACCGAGCACACCCCCAAACTTAAACTTGGCAGTGCCCTCACTGTCAGGCTATACCAAGAGGGTCAAAATTGTCGGCGCTCCCTAAAAACAAATTATATACATAAAAAAAAAGGAAACCAAAAAAATATATACAAAAAGGTTCCTCCCCCAAACTTAAGTAAAACAGTGTTTCCACTGTTAAGCGTTGAAGTTCAGGATCAGGGTGGAAAGAATAGTATGAAGCTATACAAGGCCTTACACAGGCCAAAAGTGAGCACCAACCATTCAAAGATTTTATCGCTATAATGTACAGGTTGGTGGAAGAAGGCGTAGAGAAAAGAGATGGAGAATACACGAGACCGTATGGAGATAGAAGTGGTATACGGTCTCGGTATATAAGAAGAAGAATGGCGGAAGGGAGAAAGAAGTGGAATACGAACTTGGGGGTGAAAATGGAGTGAACAGATTAGAACAATATGTGATGAATGATGTGTAAAAATTGATTGTGCTAACCTATCAACCCGTCGAGAAATGGGGTCAAATCCCTCAAGATTCGTGAGAAACCATGGGTACGCCGAACTCGGTAAACCAGACATATGAAATGAAAGTGAGACGGTTTCTTGCAAGGTCGGGACGATGGAAAGGATGGAGGTAGGTGATTGAGGAAGGTTATCGGTTAAAGGTTCAGGAGGGTGTACACAGTCAATGAAAGGAACATGATGAATTGGAAAATCCAACTAATCAATTAAAACTGGTTCATCCTCAAAAATAACCTCAAAAGTTTCCTCAAAATTCAGCTTATCCATGTAGATTTCATCAAAATCAAGACGCATGTGGGGTTCGGAAAAAAACAGTTAATGATTCGGGATGATAAATTGGAGAGAAAAACTCTGCCAAATCTACAGGTTCATCATCCAAAATATTCCCGGCGTCAATATCCTCAATCAAGTGAAAATCAATATTCTCAGACACCTCAACAAAAGCATGGATATTAATCAATTCAGGTTCTAGAGTGGAGGTGTAGAGGTCAAAATGATTGGGTGTGGTTTCACTCGAAAAGGACCCTTCACAATCGGACAAATCAAACACTACAAAGTCACACAACTCATTATCTGTTCTATCTTTAATCAATGAATCGTTTGGAACACTAGATAGAAATTCAAAACCGGAGTTGTGGGATTCAAGTTGAAACGGGTAGGCTTGATTCGGAAGGGGGTATATCTCACTCTCTCCACTCAAATTCTCAACCTGTCCTACCGCCTCTTCAAACATTGGAAAATTTGGAGCTAGTTGAAAACTAGCTATCGGGTCACTAGGTTGTATGAGGGCGGCCATGGACGCATTCAAATCCATCATTTGTTGTTACGAAGCTACCCTAAAGTCTTCCAAAGACTGTTCCAGACTAGACATGGGTTGTGAAGGGGTTTCAGTAAAAGACTCAAAGTTGTTTGGATACTGAAAACTCCCAAATGGCGGTTCAGAAGCAATGTCTAGGGAAGGTGCAAAAGTCGGGTAGGACTGGTAGGAATTGAATGGCTGGACAGGAGAAGGATCAACATTTGGATAAGAAGGTGAATGGAATTGTTGATCCCAAGAATCTGTAGTGGTGAAAGGAGTGAAAGATCGGCTATAGGATTGTTCAATATGTGCAGCGACGGACAAAGGACGACTTGCAAAAGGGGTATCAACATAAGAGGGTTGGGGAGGTTGAAAGGGTTGGTACAAAGTGGATTGCGGAGGGCAAGTGTTTGTCCTAGACGCGTCTATCCGATCTTTCAAAGAGATTTTGGGCATGGAGGGATCGTTCGAAATTCGACCAAAGCAAGAACTGTAAGAAGTGATGTCTGGTGGTGGATACTAAAGTTCGGCAAGAGTTTTGCGAGGTGGGGTACCCATGATATGAAGAGAGAAAGAAAGAAAGGCAGAGAAAAGGATGGGAAAAAGAATGTGGATTTTTAGTTTATTTTTTTATTTTTTAAAAAAAAATTTGTTTTTGGAGTTTTGAAAATTGTTTGTTTAAAAGAATACAGAATTATGGGACTAAAATTTACAAGCACAATCACAATCACAATTTGCACAAACACACCTAGAGCTAGGGTCACTTAGGTCAACTAGACAGCTCCTAACTGTTCCAAAGGGCTAGAAATAGGACCTCAAACCGCCTCTTCTCCGCCAATTGCATCCAGGTAAGTGCAAGGTAAGTGGGAGGCTCCCCACTACGTAAGTAGTGGTCCTAATTAAGTAACCACTTGCCTTGGAAACACTTGCCTAGACACCGCAAAGTCAGGATAGGATAAACGGCCGATGCCTACAACCAGTCCTCTGTCCTATTGAGTTCGACGTCCTTAGGGCCGAGTCTAGTATTTTTTATTAGCTCAAGGTAATGTGTATGCAATTAGTGATTTGTGGGGTCTTAGGAAGGGTGATGAAATCTCCACCCAATCTGAATTGGTGTTATAGCGCCTTAATGTCCGTATTAATATATATAAAGCGGTAAACAAACAAAATCTAAAACAATAAAAATTTATTTAGCGGCTGCGCAAGTTGTGCAAAGAAACCTGCAGAGAATACAATATAGTGGAATTCAAAGAGGGATCAAGAGGAGAGAGAAAGGGCAGAACAAATTTTGGGGCTCAGAAGCCTCAAAATGATCGCGGAACCGCCGCCGTATCCACACTTTGACCGCGGTTACGCGGTCAAATTGATGAGTTGGCGACAGAAATTTAGGTCAATAGACGTGCCCTTCTCTGTACACCCTAAAAAAACCCTCTGTTTCTTGATTAGATTACTGTACTTGCTCCAGATTAGCCTGCACACTTGCACACAAAAATTATCAAAAATAACAAAAAGATTTATTTTTTATTTATAAATATATACAAAAACAATATTCACCCAAATAACAAGAAAGAAAATACGTTACCGTCTCCCCGGCAACAGCGCCATTTGGTCGCACGCTTTTGGCGTGTTGGATGTTCAAAGTTCTAAAGTTATAACCGCGATCAGGACGGTGTCGCTATGCAGTTAGCCGGTTGAGCACGGGTCGATCCACAGGGAGATGGTTGTATGTCCGTTCGAGTTTTAGACGAGTCAATAAAGAAAGTATATATGTTTGTTCAAATCCAACCTATGTGTTTTATATGCAAGTATAAAGTTGTTAAGAAAAAGATACGAAAGTGTAAGCTAAAGAAATCCGCACTCAAAACCTTTGAGCCGAGTCTTGACCAATTAAAGCTAGAGCAATCGGCAACAACGTGGATTAGGGTACCTGAGCACGGTATTCGTGGAATCCGGCTTATTGACTCTTGTCCGTTCGTTCTTGTCTCTTGCTTTCGCCTCCGGCCAAACCGAACGCAACCGGTCGCGGTTAGGAATCACCGTTACCTTGGTAGGGTAGGGTGCCTAACGGAGCGCTTGCATAACGTTTGGGCGGAGTTCAAAGGAAAATAACGGGAAAAGGAAATGAGGAATGGAACCTTAACTTACAATATTGTATTTATTCTTAACAACAACATATTACAACCATTCACAAAACGAACCAAAAAGAGCAAAAGAAATGATAAACAAAGAAAATAAAAGATTACAAGCAAGTAATTAAAAGTGCATGGAATTTAAGTGCATGAAAGTAAAGCAAGAAATGAAACTAGGAACCATAGAACCCAAAACAAGACATGGGTTCAATAACCAAGTCTTAAACTTGCAAGCTCAATTAAGAGGTTGCAAGATCAAGAAAATGCAAAGAACTCATGGAGAATGAAGCACAAAAGAGAGAACATTATTGATTCCAAAATGATACAACCCCTTGAGATCAATGACCAAAGCTTAAACTTGCAAGCTCACTTAAGAGGTTGCAAGATCAAGTTAAAGTAGAGAGCTCAAGGGGGAAGCTAAGCAAAAGAATGATACAAAATAACCCTCATCTTCATTTAACATCCACTCAAAAGCTCTCACAACAATTTCATGGAGGAAAGAATGAAGAAGAAGAATAAGTAAACTAAAAACTAACAAAAAGTGGGCATGAAAAGAACATCATTGGCTTGGCAAGTTCTGGGCAATTTATAGGCAGGAAACAGAGAACCTAGGGCAACATTCTGGCACTACATGCAATTACTAAACATCCCCTGAAACTTTGTCCACTGCCAAGCCTATATGGCCGCGGATCCATGGCCTAAGCATGCTTATGCCGCGGAACCGCGGCTATAAAGAGGAGTTGGGCCTTCAAGTTTTTTCGTGTTCCCTGGTTTTCTGTACTCTTCAGTGTGGTATATGTTGTTTCTCAGAATCTCTTCACATTTCTTCCAGAATTTCAGTAGATCAAAAGGTGATGTGATGTGGATCTTTTGCCATGATTTCCTTGAGCTCCGTGTAGATATGTTGGATCTTATGTTGAATTGAGCTTTGTGCAAGAAAATGACATCGATTTGCCATTTTGTCCCTTAAAATGGTGTGCGGAAACATACGGATAGAGAGCGGAGACCCGTGTTTTATTTGTGGTTGGCAGTAATCCAGAATTTGTCGTGCTTTTCCATGAATTTCACTGTTTAGAGCTGAGAACCTGTATCCTGCAATTAACTAGCAAACACGGCTCAAGGGTACCTACCTATAAACAAATGAGCGTAAGAATGGGCGGTATAAAATGCAATATTCTGGTATGAACAGGAGACCATATCCTGCTCAGTATGATCTGGTAGAATTTCCTAGCGGCTATGTCATCCCCAAATTCGGAAGATTCAATGGGACGGGAAATGCGAATCAGCACATCGCCCACTTTAAAGCCTCATGCGGGAATATTGGGGGTAATGACGCGCTTCCCCTCCGCCAGTTCGTTAATAGCTTGGCCGATGTTGCTTTCGACTGGTACGTGAGTATACCGGATGGTTCCGTCACAACTTTCGTACAAATGGAGTCTTTGTTTTGGCAGAGGTTCATGAGTGTTAGCGATAAGATCACCACCGCTGACCTCGTAAGGACCAAGCCAAAGAACAACGAAAGCAACACGGATTTTATAAACCGATGGCGCAATCTCTCCGTCAAATGTGGACCGCCGATAGAGCAGGACCAATCTGTCAGTCTCCTCGTCGAAAATCTCAACAATTGGATGGCCCCGTTTTATGCACCACGGGTCTCAAAACATTCCAAGAGCAGACCAGGAAAGTTCAGATGCTGGAGCGCTCAAAGCAGGAGCCCTCCTCGGATTCCCAAAATAACAATAGGTCCTGGAGAAACCGAAAGGAAGATAATCGCAAAAGCGGGAATTCCGACGATTCTGAATCTTTTAACACTTCGGCTAACTGAAATAAGCAAGGGATGAGCGGGCCTAGTACCAACCAGCCTCGGAGGCCAGTGTTCGGAAAGGGAGGAGAATCTCTACTGAAAGAGAAGCTGGATAAGGTCTAATCTTTCAGAAGGGACAAAATCCGTAAAATATTCAAAGACGCCCTGAGGAACGGTCTACAACTACCAGAGTCAAAAAGACCGCAGGAAGCGAATATGACGAACGACCCCAAATACTGTCCTTATCACAGAGTGATAGGTCATGCCATTGAGGACTGCTTCGTCTTCAATGATTGGGTCGAAAATCAATACAAGGAAGGAGAGATGGAACTGTCTAAAGGCGTGTTAGTAAACAGTCAAGCTGCGACTGCCAATTTCATAGAAACGGAGACCGAAAGCTTCGTGAAACTGATTCTCTTAGACATCTGCCTTTCTCTGAAAACAATCGACCACCACGTCATTAAACTGGGAACAGTCGACCTCTAAGTCGTTAAACTGGGAATGTAAATATATATGTATATATATATATATATATATGTAAATAAATAAAAAAAATGTGTAAATAAAAGAAAAATAAAAAAAAGCCGAAATGATAGGGCAACCGCAAATAAAAAGCCGAAATGATAGGGCAATCGCGACCTTCGCAATAAGAAAAGCTGAAATGATAGAGCAATCGCGGTAAATAAAAAATAAACAAAAAAAACAAAAACAAAAGGCGAAGCAACAAACAAAACAACGGCGAATGATGAGTCGCTCCTGATACCATATTCCAGTGCAGCGATGCAAACGCCGGCTAAAATCCAAATCCCCAAGTGGCAAATGATGAGTCGCTCCTGGTACCATATTCCAGTGCAGCGTTATAGATCCCAACCAAAATCCAATTTTCTAAAATTGTTCCGGCCCTACGGCTAGTCCCCAAATTGACTACCGTATACAATCTATAGGCTCAAATAATTCTCATCATACCCATGCCCCACCGTAATCACCAGTTACGCGGCTGGTCTCCGCCTTTGTAATTATGCTCCATTGAGAAAACCCACTCATGTGTCCTTACGATATATGAGAAGAACAAACCTTTGTGGGATCCTTACGACTCATAAAGGAAAAACACACTTAGGAGTCCTCACGACTCCTAAGGAGAAAATACACCTGCGAGATCCTTACGACTCGTAGGGAGAAAATGCTTTTATGGGACCCTCACGGCCGATAAAATTGAAAAGCCTTAGGCGATAGGGATCTAAACATGTCTCCTAAGCTATCGCTCCCCAATCCCCAAGCGGCGAATGATGAGTCGCTCCTGGTACCATATTCCAGTGCAGCGATGGAAAAGCCAACCAAATTTCAAACCCCAATCCCTAAGTGCCGAATGATGATTCGCTCCTGGTACCATATTCCAGTACAGCGATGCAGACGCCAACCAAATTCCAAATCCCATACCCAAAACGGCGAATGATGATTCACTCCTGGTACCATATTCCAGTGCAGCAATGCATACGCCAACTAAATTCCATACCCCAACGACGAATGATGAGTCGCTCCTGTACCATATTCTAGTGCAGCGATGCAGACACCAATAAAGTCCTAAAAATTTTCCGGCCCTACGTTCTGGATCATACATCCTGCAAAACCGTATACAATCCACGGGCGTAAAACAATCCCAATCTCTCCCAAGGCTTACCGGTGAGACCACATTCAAAGTCCAAAAAAAAGGATATGTCCACAAGCAAAATGAGCACGGATGAAAGCCCGAAAGGGCTCCGTGAGTAAAAACAGCAGGACTGCCAACGAGTTTGTGAAAACCCGAAAGGGCGCAAACTCGTAAAAAAAAGAGAGATGAAATGCACTCACAAAGTCCTCTCGACTTTGTGAGGAGAAAATTCCCGCATGAGATCCTTACGACTCACAAAGGAGCAACACACTTAGGAGTCCCCACGACTCCTAAGGAGAAAATACACATACGAGATCCTTTCGACTCGTAGGGAGAAAATGATTTTATGAGACCCTTACGACCCATAAAATTGAAAATCCTTAGGTGACAGGGATCTAAACCTGTCTCCTAAGCCACCAATTTCCAAATCCTCCCGGGGCAAATGATGAGTTACTCCTGGTATTATTCCAGTGCAGCAATACAGATGCCAAACCAAAACCAATTCCTAAATTCTTCCGGGACAAATGATGAGTTGCTCCTGGCATTATTCTAGTGCAGCAATGCAGATGCCGACAGAAAACCAATTCTTAAATCCTCCCGGGGCAAATGATGAGTTGCTCCTGGCATTATTCCAGTGCTGCAATGCAGATGCCGACAGAAAACCAATTCCCAAATCCTCCCGGGGCAAATGATGAGTTGCTCCTTGCATTATTCCAGTGCAGCAATGCAGATGCCAAACCAAAATCTCTAAATCCTCTCATGACAGATGATGATTCGCTCCTGGTACCATATTCCAGTGTAGCGATGCTGATGTCAACCCAAATCAAATCAAACCAACAACCTCTGCGGCGGAATCATGCTCTGTCCTAGAATTTACCCCGTGTCGAAATCATGCTTCGCCTCGGGATATCTACCTTCCCTGCCGGAATTATGCTCCGCCTTGGAATCAAATCAAACCAACAACCTCTGCGGCGGAATCATGCTCCGTCCCAGAATTTACCCCGTGTCAAAATCATGCTTCGCCTCGGGATATCTACCTTCCCTGCCGGAATTATGCTCCGCCTCGGAATCAAATCAACTAACCAGCTCTGCGTCGGAATCAAGCTTTGTCTCAGAATGTACACCCCGTGTCGAAATGATGCTTCGCCTCGGTGTACCTTCCTTCCCTGTTGAAATTATGCTTCGTCTCGGAATCAAGTCAGCCAACAAGCTCTGCGCCGGAATCATGCTCCGTCTCAGAACGTACCCCGCGTCGAAATCAAGCTTCGCCTCGGTGTATCTGCCTTCCCTGTCGGAATTATGCTTCGGGTCGGAATCAACCAACGACCTCATCGTCGCAATTATGCTCTGCCTCAGAATCAAGTCAACCAATAAGCTCTGCACCGGAATCATGCTCCGTCTTAGAATGTACCCCGTGTTGAAATCATGCTTCTCCTTAGAGTATTTGCCTTCCCTGTCGGAATTATGCTTCGCCTAGGAATCAGCCTCTGCATCGAAATTATGCTTCGGTCATAATGTCTGCCTCTCTTCGGAATGATGCTCCGATCCTTGGAATCATGCTCCGCTCTTCGGAATGATGCTACGATCCCTGGAATTATGCTCCGCTCATCGGAATGATGCTCCGATCCCCTGGAATGATGCTCCGCCCATCGGAATGATGCTCCGCTCTTCGGAATGATGCTCCGATCCCCTGGAATCATGCTCCGCTCATCGGAATGATGCTCCGATCCGTGGAATCATGCTCCGCTTTTCGGAATGATGCTCCGATCCCCAGGAATCATGCTCCGCTCATCGGAATGATGCTATGATCCCTGGAATCATGCTCCGCTCTTCGGAATGATGCTCCGATCACCTGGAATCATGCTCCGCCCTTCGAAATGATGCTCCGATCCCTGTAATCATGCTCCGCTCTTCGGAGTGATGCTCCGATCTTTAGAATCATGCTCCGCTCTTCGGAATGATGCTCCGAACCCTGGAATTATGCTCCGCAAATCGGAATGATGCTCCGATCCCTGGGAATTATGCTTCCCGAAGGATACTCCAACCCTGGAATTATGCTCCGCAAATTGGAATGATGCTCCGATCCCCGGGAATCATGCTCCCCGAGGATACTCCGACCCTGGAATTCTGCGCCCTGAATCAGAATGACGCTCCGATCCTTGGGAACATGCTCCCCAGGATGATGCTTCGCCCCCGGAATGATGTTCCACCTCGAAGTTCAGCTTCAAGATCCATCAATTTCATGCACACAACACAAATGTGCGGTGTGCATTTATTGATGGGGGGCACTTTTTTGGGGTCAAAATTTGTACCCTCGGTTGACCGAGTCAAAGTCAAGGTCAACCCCAAGCCAGGTGGGCCCAAGCCCAGGTCAAGCGGGCCCATGCCCAAGTCGATCCCACGGTCAGCCTCCTCCATGCCAAAATATAGATCATGTAATAAATAATTTTTATGTAATTTTTTATGCATGAATGTTTGCAAAATGGGCATAAAGCCAAATTTTTGTAAAGCCCATGGCTTATGTGCAAAAAGAAATGGCTCATGAGCCATGAGATGGGCAAATGCCATTTTGTAAAGCCTAAGGGGGTATATGTAAATATGTAAGCCTATATAAGGCAACATGATGATGAATAAAGAAATAGACTTTTTCATTCCCCAAAAATTAGGTCTTGTGCCTCTTTCTCCTTTTTCAAGGTTCTAAAAACCTTCTTCTTTCTTTTGAATTAAATCAAGAGTTTAACTCTTCCTTTTCTCAAAATAAATAGCTTTTCACCACAAAACCCATGAAGGGGAACTTAGATCTCCCACCAGATCTCGAAAAAGAGATATCTTTAAAATCTCACACCTCTTGGTCTTCGAGATCCGGCCAATAGAAAAAGAAGAAGGAGACCCATCTCCAAGAATCTAACTTTGGATAGATCCAAGGCTCAGAAGAAGGGCCAAAGATTCCTAGGAGTTTAACTCCTTTCTATATCTGTTGGAGTTTAACTCCATAAATTAATTTTCTGTCAGGAGTTTAACTCTAAAAATCCCTTGAGAGTTCAACTCCCCAACCTAAGGGCTAGGCCCCCCCGTCCAGTGAGTGTTTTCCCGTGGTCACGTGCGCCCACGTGACCTCGGGTGCTGAGGCGCCCAAAGGTCACGTGTGCGCCACGTGACCCCGTGGCGCTGAGGCGCCCAACGGTCACGTGCGCCCACGTGACCCCGGGCGGTGAGGTGCCCAAAGATCACGTGTGCGCCACGTGACCCCAAGGTGCTGAGGCGCCCAATGGTCAAGTGCGCCCACGTGACCCCGGGCGCTGAGGCACCCAAACGGTCACGTGTGCCCACGTGACCCCGGGCGCTGAGGCGCCCATCGGTCACGTGTGCACCACGTGACCCCGGGCGCTGAGGCGCCCAACGGTCACATGTGCCCACATGACCCCGGGGCGCTGAGGCGCCCAATGGTCACGTGTGTGCCACGTGACCCCGGGCGCTGAGGCGCCCAACGGTCACGTATGCGCACGTGACCCCAGACACCACGCGCCCACGTGCTACGCACTCGTCTTTAATACGCTTTTCCCTTACTTTTTTTGTGCACTCCACACTAAATGTGTCTCCTCCGTTAGAAAAAAATTTCTAACGGGGTGCTGTGCTGCACCCCGCAAGGGGGCTGCTAGCCTCCTTGACCCCCAGCCCTCTATCCGGGTAGCTGGACCCCCGTAAAAACTCTGCAGGGCCCCCGATATATCCAAAACCCCTCCAAAACACAACAGTGCACATTAAGTTCGCATGATCAGTTTAACCCGTCAATCGGAGGTTCCCTCGCTCCAAAGGCGAGGGGTAATTAACGGCAGCTTAGTCCGCAGCTGACGGAGATTCGGATCCCCACAATCAATAAACCCTGGCCTACCCTAGGCAGGGGGAATCTGTAATGCACCCGACAAGCGCGTGCGTATTCCCATCTCAATAGGGTGACGAAAAACACCCTGCACAAGGTTAAATCTAGCGCTCTGATACCAACTTTGTCACGACCCGAAATAGCACGTGACTGGCACTTGAATCATATGAAGCCTATAGGACCCCATCTAATTCAAGTAAGCCAAAAGCCCAGAATTTAATCCATTTTAAATAAGAATTGTAGGAGAACTTTTTTAAATCAAGTGCTTTAAATAAAGTAAATGGCAATCAACATTTAAAAGCAACATCATATTTTTCCGAAAATTTCGGCAGGGTCTCCTTTGTAAATACTGGCCCCAAACGGGTACAACGTGCATATACATATATAATAAATAAAGGCATCCCCAAGAGAGAGCTAGCTCTTCGCCAATTGGCGGTCACAACCATGCAAGCAATATAATGTACAACGCCGAAGGGCGAGGATCAAAACTCAGCAAGAAAAGCAATATCCTCAAGAAAACCAGATAAAAACCATTATAATACAGCGCGCGACTCTAAGGTCGAAAGAATATACACTGGTCTTCTAGGTCTATCAAATAATACAAGTCTGGTTGATGGAGTTAATAGATACAACAGAATATAAATAAGGTACAATGGTGGTCACGATGCGAGTGAACCCACATACCAAAGCAATCACCCGGAATGAATGTAGTGTGCCAGCAAGCCGCAACGAAACCTGTATAGCAAAACCTGTAAGAAACTGTGACACAACGTAGGGTGAGTTTCCAACTCGTGAGTAGAAAACATCACCGAGCAGAAATTGCATGTATGACTCAATCCCATGTCATACGATAATAATATATCCTTAATAATATCCTGAACCATCTATACATAAGTGTAATACCACGTGCTCGTGTCAGTACCTCAGATAGCAACATATCATATATGTGATGTATGAATGCATGAAAACAGAATACATCTAAATGAGAAAAATGTTTTCATAGTTTAGTGAGATTTCTGTATATAAAAATCAAGGTATCATCAATGAAATCAACATAAAATCCGTGTCAAGTATCGACACAAAACATATATCCAAATATCCAATATCTCGGACTCCGGCTATCCGGACTGGCCCATATCATATAATCTCAATACCTCAAAGTTTCAATATCTCGGGCTCCGGCTATCCGGACTGGCCCCAATCATCAAATCTCACGACTACGTCGGTATCCTCCGGATATCCGCCGCGTCACAAATAACCGGTCGGTAGTCCTCCCCTGCCAGACTCAACGCCATCATCTGTGACCATCTTACCCCGGGATACCGCACCGGGTCCACCATGTACCCACAGACGGTTCCTCCTCCTCCTCCTCGAATCGGGTGAATGATATCGCTCAAGAGCCGAGAAAACTCATAGTGGACATATCTCATATCATATCACGAGAAAACCACACTTTTTATCTTTTGAAAATGATAAATGAGTTTATAAAATCTTGCGGTTTCTCCAAATCCAGAAATCTCATGAAAAATCCGAAATCCAAAATGAAGAGTCAATAATAGTGAATAGCGGGCTCCGGCAATCCGGACTGGCCCTATAATATTGCGTGACAATGAATATGTATATATGCAGGGGTATCTAAATATAGAATACAATATTTAAACTAGCCCAATAATCATATATTATAGCTATCAGCTAGAAAGTTATGTCAATAAAATAATATTCTCCAGAGTGTACGTTTCATGGCAATTACTGATGATGATGTGTGTGAGCCGGCAAGCAAGTGTACGTGGAGCATACGCATCATCGGTAATGGTGCTGGTGTTTTGACAACATGAGTTCATAATAACTAAAGTACACATTAAAGATGCAATGCGATGATAAAAACATGAATAAATGGAGTATGAATAGTAAACGCGACAATAAAGAATGTACATTTCTATATACGAGTCATACAGTTTTTGGGCTATTGAAATAACACGAATCGTGGTTTTTTGAAAATAGGGCCTGTCTTTAAAATACCCATGATTCGTCGGTTTTGAAAATAAGTATGACTCGAGCCCAGTCTAACATCTACCTGATAAACTAAAGGACTGATTGAAAGGGTAAGGAAAACCACCTAAGTCTGAGTCGATATATCTAGTAGTAGGTGATCCCGCCTCAATAGCATCACATACGATAAAATATATAATACGACATCCTCGAGTCAAGAGTGTGGATCTATTATCACAATTATATCTCGTACGGTAAATCCGTCGTACGACATCCCAAAATCGACGTACGGGTCGCCTATCACATATACCTCAATATCCATATGGTATCATTATCATAATATTATGAACAGGGTTCTGATCTAAGTCTAGTACATACCGATACCATCAATATATATCCGCGTGTGTATGAAAACACTTCGCCCATCAATCCGCTAATAATATGTCGTATCTCATAACACGACCCAATCATATCACCGATCTCATGGCATCATGCCCAATCACATCGACTCATCTCCAAGTATCATATACTATCCTCATCATCCATGTATATGTACACACACACACACACATATATACACACACACACATACTCACAAACATATATGTGTATATATATATATCCCCATATACACACAAGAAAAACAAATGTATGCGTGTGTGCCAGACTTTACTCTAGGGTTTTGCGACTAAAAACTATCTAACGACACTATTAATTTTTACGAAAGAGTGTTTTTGTAGTTAACCGCAATCAGAACGGTGCCGCGTGTAGCTAGACCGAGGTGAGTACGGGTCGTCCTCAGGAAAACGTGGAACTTTTTACTCTTACTTTAGATGTGTTGAAAAAGAGAGGAGGAATAAAGAATTTTGAAGAATGGTTTCTAGATCTACGTTAAGCAAGAATGCAAAAATATAGGTCTAGATTGTTTTAGAGATGTAGATAATATAATAAGAGGGCTTGTAGGGTTCGTTAGGATTTAGTAGTTATTGACGATTAATTAAAAGTTACCCTTTTTATCCTTTAATAGATTTAAAACTAGAACGACGGTGATATGTGTAGATTAGGGTTTCTGGAGGGAAAAGGAATCCCACTCTTAACCCTTATCTCGACACGGAACTCCGTTCATATCTAGCCTTTACCAAAACAATCATTAATCTAATCGCTAATCCCGGTCGGAACTGGCAAAGAATTGCTAGCGCGCCCGATTAGGATGTTAATGATTCTTTTGATAAAGTTCATAAACTTTATAGGACTTAAAAACGGTTTAGGGATGTTCATCATCCATTAGCCTACCCTAATCCTACGAACCCTAACAAGTGGAGAATTACTCGCGCATGTTGGGAAAAGAAGATGGAAAGACAGAGAGGGAAAACATAATGTAAAATGCTAAAGAATTAAATAAAATAACTACCTTTATTAATCAACTTGAACAATCTACACTTTATTCCGTAGAAAATGATTACAAAACTAGTTGCTTCTCGATCTTTCCTAAGGAGGTAGACGAACAGTTGATGATCAGTCTGGATGCGTGAGCGTCTGGGGCTTCGTGATCTCTTCGTCTTGATAAATTTTCCATGAGGCACTCGGTGCCTTTTTATAGTGTAAAGCCAGAATCATTTTCTTCCATATTAGGTAAAATTGTCACGACCCGAGAATTCGACTCGTGACCGGCACTTAACCACGCAACGTCTACAGGCGTAACGCGGCTAAGTAAGCCGAACCCAGAAATCAAAACCAATAAATATAGAGTGATTTAAATCATTTTGTAAAAGCAATTGTAAATGTCTGAAAAACTTCCATTTATTTAGTAGAAATCCTTTTTAAGTTCAAAAGTTATGAGTTTTATAATTTTGGTAACATTTCCTTTTTAAAACATTAGCCCCGAAAGTCGGGTAAAAGTGAGGTGTAGCGGAAATAACAAGTGACATGAATAAAGCATCACAATATAATATACGACGCCGTAGCGAAGAATACACAGTAAAACAAGGACAATATCATAAAAGATGAGACTGCATAAAGTAACGTCGGCTCACATGCGAGCTCGACACCAGAATATAAAATCATACATATCGTCCTCACAACTGTCTCTAAGTCAATACAGAAGGTAGATGGAGAATACTAGATACATCAATATACAACTGAAATATAACAGATACCGTACAAAACCCACCTATCAGCAAAAGACTATCTCTACTCAAAAGGGGTATCTGTGCCAAAAGATGAGGTAACAGCCAGCCGTGACTACTCACAAGGGCAACCTGCAAACACTGTGGCACAACGGGGGTGAGTTGCCAACTCGTGAATAGAGATAACAGGATTAGACGAAGAATGGTATAGCGTGGCTCTACTAATGCCAGCAGATGATATCAATGCATGTCAACAGTGGATACAATAGTAATGCATGTACTCTAACAGGTAAATGCCACAGGATGAGATGTATAGTAATCAATACTGAGTAGGGGATAAATAGTATCTACATGGACCATGTCAACATGGAAAACAATGATCGGTGCCTCAAACTGCACCCAAATCCCACATATACTCAGGCGCCGGCACACCCATCGGCCCTCAAATCCTGTATGTCTCGGAGGAATCACGAGTGCCCAACATCGGCACCCAAAACATCATAAAATACTCGTGTCCAGCATCGACACATAAATCCTCGAATATCGGGCGCCGTCAATCCGGACCGGCCCCACGGGGTCCACCTGCGGTATCGGCCCTCGGCCCCGGCAGTACGGATCCTCCCGCATCCATCACTCGACTCTGGTCAGTATCCTCCGGACAACTGCCAGGTCCAACCAATCACCGGTAGGTACTCGCCCGCCTCCAGGCTCAATCGGCAAATCCCATCGATCATCTCGCCGAGGGGAACCATACCGGGCCCACCACGAACCCGCAAACGGAACATCCACTCCTCGAATCGGGTTTCAAGCACACGTCTCAGCACCGAGAAAACGCGTGGTGGACACACCAAAATATCATATCACGAGGTACCGGGTTTTTCAAAATAGCATATCTTTCCTTAAATAATTCCACTGTCCTCAAAACAGCAATCACATGAAAATCCAATACCAATGGTAAAATCCAATGCGAGGTACAATATACATCAATCCATGGTATGGTATAAGGGGAAAAACGCTTTTTAAAGTAGTTTCATTTCCGGTTTTAAAAGATGTCATGCGGCTCCCAATATACATGAAAATCATATCAAATCACATATGAGGCGAACTATAGCAATATAATCATGGCAGCTCTATAGTGGTGTGGCATGGCAATTACTAACGGTGTGTGTGTAGCATGTAAATAGTGCCCGTGCAACATAAACCGTTAGTAATAGTGCGGTGTTCTATCAGTTCTAAGCAATATATATATCAACACAGCAGAGAATGCAATATGCGATGACAGTCTATGGGGTGCATGCAACATATAGTAAACAAGTCCTATCAGCCCTGACGCATAACGCCATGCGGGCGATATCCCCGTAGATGTGAAATCTACTCACCGTGTCTTGCGCTAAGTGTATCCAACCACTTGCTTGCCCTTCTTCGCAGCGTCCGTCTCACTGGCCTGCGAACCTAGAATCACATACATATATCACACATAAGCTTAAGTCACAAAACGCGACATTATAATCCAACAAGAAACCTGTGTCGCAAACCAATCGCACGTGTGCGCGATACGCTAAAACGTGTACTCACGCGCCACGAATCTACCCCGACACCCCGCGATACGCAGAAACCCAAACCTACTCACGTATCACGCGTGTCGCGAAGGTTTAGAAAACCGCAAAATAGGTATTTGGTCCCAGATTTTTCTACAGAACCAAACTCCCAAAAATATATATACCAAAACAATACACACAGTAGCAGACACCCACTGGACCAAACCCCAACCCAAACCCTACCCATCTGGCCGCAATTGGCGGCCAGAATGAGGAAATTGGCGGCCTACTGTAGCTGTATGGGGGTCGGGTTTCACCTGGTGCATCAGCTCTACTCCACTACACTACAGTCTTCCCAAAATCATTTTGCACTCACCGAGTTGATAGCAGTTCCAGAAAACTCACATTTTGCCCAAAACGACATTTGCATCCAATATGAAAACTGGTGGTATTTTAGTGTAATAGGGGTTCGACTAAGTTACAATGGCCTCAACAGACCACAAACATCCTACTGGAACTAATTTACATCCCATATGCACAAAGTTCCTTCTAAACATCCCATATCGCACTAAAACACACTAAAATCCTTTAACTGATGCAAATCTACCCAAACTAAGCTAACTAGGGGATCAAGTTAGGAATTATACCACACTCTCGACCCTAGGGAGCTGCAGGAAGAAGAAGAAGTGGAGAGAAGTCGCTGCACAAGGAACTGGGGCTGCTGCTGCTGCTGCTCACTGCTGTGCCTGCTGCTGCTGCTGTGCTTGCCTCTGCTTGCTGCTGCTGTTTGTGTTTGCTGCTGCTGCTGCTGAGTGCTTCAGTTGTTGCTGTTGCTTTGCTAACTGCTGCTGCTGGGGCTCTGCTGAGGGTGTGGGGGTGTTGTGTGAGTGTTTGAGGGAAAGAAAACAAAGAGATTGGGAGGAAATCATCACCCTAGGTCAACCCCTCACTCTCTCTCTCTTCATTAATTGCAAGCATGGCTTGCCATGATGCACTCTCCCTCTCTCTCACTCACAAGTCAACACACAAAGAAACTAATTCAAATTAAAGCAACTTCATAACTAATTAACTAAACTTACTTAAACCCCAAAAGAATTAATCCTACAATTAACCCACCATGGTAAATAATTATTGTATTTACTTAATTTAAAAACCCTAGTTTACATGCACATATGCGTGCAAGCCTAGGAAAATTTTGGAAAAATATTTATTAGATTAGGAAAAATATTTAAAACACAATTTGGTAAACTTTTTATTAAAAACCATTATTTAATTATAATTATTCACTAACCCTTATCCTAAGGTGTTACAAAAATGTAGAAAAGATTTTCCCTAAAAATCCTCAACTCCCAACTCACTATATCTGCGGCAGATCCGCGGCATAAAGGGGCTATTGCCGCGGATCCGCGGCTTGATGATCACGGCCGTCCATCATCTTTCAGGAGCTGTCTCTATGTGATATTTGGCGATCCTTGGCACCTTTAGAATTTATAAATCTTTTCGAGGATGCTTCCAGACTTGGTCTCCAAGTTTTGCTTCTTTAATTAGGCAAGTCTTCTTCAACAACTTGATTTGCTTGATTCTAGTCTTTGAAAAATTCTGCACACTTGGAAATGTTTTGCACAACAACTCAAATAATCTTTAGTAGACTTTGTTCTACTAGGATTTGGTCAATAAAATTATTTGCATACATTTTCCTACCAAATTATAATTATAATATATCAACACATGGAAAATAGTATTTTTACACATAAACCCTCATATGTATGAGATATTATAATAAAGTCCTTTTTTAATATGAAAATGGTAGGAAAAATGTAATAACAAATGTTCAGTTTTATCAACTGAACAAATACCCCAAACTTATCTTTGCTTGTCCCGAGCAAACTAGTTTATTCAAGAGGAGAAAAAGAAAGGAGAAAACTAAGCACACTTTCGTAGGCAGACATGATTGCACTGAGCACGTGCAACAAGCCGTTAAACCTCTAGATGTCCCTAGTAGGAGGAGTGTTGTCTCCTGAGGGTTTTCAGCGGATTACACCCACAAAATCCTATAACAAAAGAGAGATGGTGAAATTTACATATAAAGATAAGAACCATAAAAGAAAGACTTTGAAAATAAGAGTGTCCAACTATACTAGCTTTTCGGTTATCATGAGCCCTATCTTAATAGTCATGAAAAGATGTTAGAAATCACATCATCTCTCAATAAAACATCGTCTTTATTTTTCATTCCTATCTTTCATCCAAACATCGATCATATACCCCTACGTGTGTGAATAGAACATCCCTACACTTGGAGAATTCAATTCAAGCTATCATACTCTTGTCCATCTACCTTAGTACTTTTTAATTTGATGAATATTTAGATTTGCTCACACATTTTCATGCGACCGTTAATACTTCTTGAGTTACTAACCAACCGATTACTCATGTGCTTGCTGATTAGGTGATAATATTTTCCTCGTCTTGCACCACCTAAGGCTTAGCAGTGACTCCCAGACCAGTTGGCCTTAGGACACTAGGTGAAGAGGCACCCTCGCTATATTTTTTTATTGCTGCCTAGGCGATAACAAAACAAGTGTTCATTTTTTTCTTTTCACCATTTTTATATTTTCTTCATTTTTTTCATTTCCTTCACACTTTGGCTTTTAGACAAGAGCATTTCAAGGTATCTTCTACTATCCCGAGTTTCAAGACGTGTGTAAGTGCATATAGTAGGGTATCAACATTCAAATGTTTGGCTTCCAGAATAGAAACTATTTTTCAGACTTATTTTTATCCTTAGATTAGTGACTTCCTTCATCTTACTAACCCTTGGAACAACAGCTCATAACTACTTATTACTAGTTCGTTTAAGAAAACTTCTAATTTTCTTGGTTTTCTTAAACTATTCCTATCTTTTGGATGTAATTTTTCACTTTCGACTCTTTTGTTATAAAAGAAAAATTTTGAAATTTTTGAAAATATTGTGCTTATGCAAAGTATGATGCAAATTGATGCGTAAATAAGCACAAATCTCCCCCAAACCTGTTTACAGCAGTGTCCTCACTGATGTCATCCGTTAAGCTCAAAAACCTGTAGACTTGGGAGGAAATTATTAATGGGGGAAAGAATATATGAAAGTGAAAATCCTCCCCCAAACTTATTTTAGGCTCACAATTTTGTAAAAATCATTTTCTTTCAAGAGCCAAAATATACCACCTCCCCCAAACATGAGTTAAACAATTTTAATCTTTTTTTTAAAAAAAAAATCACACGAGGGGGTCAAGGTTATTGGTCAAAGTAAAGCCTTACAAAGACCAGAAGTCAACACCAACCATTCAAAAATTTTATCGATGAAGCATCAAGGTTGGTGGAAGAACATGTCACCTTTCGACGTGAAGAAGTGGGGATGTGATAAGAAGTGTAATGGAAAAGAATTGCGTCTCAATTTGGAGAGACGACACAGTGATAGTAATGATGGATTACTCGCATTATCATGATTGTCCAAAAGAAGGGGTGGAGGTCCAATTTCTTCATCTTGGAGTTGATTCATCTCAACACCCGTGTCTTGTAAGAATGTGAGTTCATCAGCGAAAATTTCCTCAAAGCTTTCATCGATACCCCGAAGAATAATGTCATCAGAAAAAATGGGGTGATCGTCAGACTCTATAAAAAGTTCCTCATTAGCGTTAGATGTTGACCCGGACAACTCGGTGGAAGAGTCCGTGTCAAGCAACAACATATGAAAAGAGTCAGAATTATGACGTTGATCAAATTCGCTGCTGTCGACATCCATTAATTCGACAGAACACACATGAGCATAGGGTTCGGAGGGTTCACTTCCCAACTTGTAAATATTAAGCTCAATTGACTTCTTTCCAAAGGATAGGTTCATAGAGCCGTTTCTACAATTGATTACTGCGTTGGAAGTGGCCAAAAAGGGTCGACCGAGTATCACCGGGATTTGATTGCGTGGATTTGCCACAGGTTGTGTATCAATAACGATAAAGTCCACAGGAAATATGAATTCCCCGACTTTGATTAACACATCCTCTAGCTCACCCTTAGGTTGGGTGATAGATCGATCGGCCATCTGAAGAGTGCATTGCGCCGGCTTTAACTCTCTGATCCTTAATTGCTCATAAACGGAATACGGAAGCAAGTTAACACTCGCACCTAAATCGAGTATAGCACGATTGATATTTTTACCCCCAATAGAAATTGAAATTGTAGGATTTTCGGGGTCTTTTCGTTTCTTGGGTAGTTGTTGTGTAAAAGCTGTGCTCACATTACTTGCAAGGAAAACTTTTTTAGGTACTTGAACTTTTCTCTTCCTAGTGCACAAGTCCTTTAGGATTTTCGCATATGATGGAACTTGTTGAATAGCACTAGGAGAGGAATGTTTATGTTAACTTGCTTAAAGATTTCCACAATCTTCTCCATTTGTGGACTTGGTTTGTTGCCCCTTAACCTGTTTGGATAAGGTTCTTGATCAATAAGTTTTGGGTCCAACGTTTGTGGAGAAGACTGTAGGGATGGATTCGATCCCAAAATTGGAGTGGGAATCGACTTAGATAGATTCGGCGAAATGTTCGAGCCTTGGGGAAAACGGAGAATAGGCTCGGGTGAAGGTGGGAGATTAGACGAATTAGGGGAAGAAGAAGAAGAAGCTGGGGTATCAAATGTGTCCCTAACATCAAACTGCTCACCCACTCGGTTATTCAGCTCTCTCCCCGATCTCAATGTAGTAACGGCATTCACATTATGATTTTGTGAATGGACAGGATTCGGTAGGGGTTGAGATGGGAGTTTCCCTTTCTCTCTCGCACTCATTGCGGCGTTTAACTGTGCGATTTGGTATTCTAATGATTTAATACTCTCACCATGGGAGGCGGAGTTTTTCGTTATGGTATCAATAGAAGACCTCATCTCAGCCGAAATTTGCATGGATTGTTTCATGAACATATCCAAAGTTTGTGCAAGTGAGTTGTCAGTACTGGCCACTCGTGGTGTAGAAATGTTGGCCGGATTTTGGAAATTCTGTGACTGAAAGGGGGGCTGATTCTATGGTTGTGGTTGTTGTGGAGGAGGTCTTTGATAATTGCTTTGTTGGTTTTGATTCCAAGCAAAGTTAGGATGATTCCTCCATCCTTGATTGTACGTGGAAGAATAAGGGTCGTTTCTAGGTCGCTGCTGAAAAGCAGCATTAGCTTGAAACGAAGCATTCATAGGACATTCTTCCGTTAAGTGTGAAGGATCCGAATAGCAAGCACAGACGGTCTTAGGAAGCGTGACCTGATTTAGGGAGAATGATGAGAATTTGTTCTCAATAGCGTCGAGTTTCTTCTGTATCGCTGCCATATCGGCTTTCACTGCGATAGAAACATCGAGCTGGTGAATACCTCCCTTAGTTGAAGGTGGTCTTACGCTTTCCCACTGCAACGTGTGTTCGGCAAGGTCTTCCAGATATTTCCATGCTTCACCGTCATCTTTAGACATGAAATTGCATTGACACATTGTTTCAAGCATCTGCTTTGTCGCTGGATTAATGCCCTCATATATAATCCGACATAAATCCCATCTTTGTATTCCGTGTGGGGGCATTGGACAAGCAGATCTTTGAAACGTTCAAAGCACTTCCAAAATGGTTCATTGGGAAGCTGGGTGAACTGGTTGATCTCGCTCCTAATATGGGCAGTCTTATGCTTTGGGTAAAACTTCTTAAGAAATGATATGAAAAATTCATCCCAATTAGTGATAGAGTGTGCGGCAGTATTGTAAAGCCATTTTTCTGCCAAGTCGCACAGTGTGAATAGGAGAAGACGTAAGCGCATAGCATCTAATGTCAATTATGAAGTACCCATCATTGCGCATACGTTTTCGAATTTAGTGATGAAAACGTACGCGTCTTCCGACTCAAGCCCGTGAAATTTGGGCAGCAGATTGATGTAGTGGGGTTTAATTTCGAAATTATCCCCGTTAGGTGGTGGAAGAGATAGACAAGTGGGAAGAGGACCACGGATAGGATAACATCTCTCTTGGAGAGAGATGCGCGGTGGATTCTGCGCACCTTCGGGCGGTGGCAGCGTGGTGTTATAATTTGATGGAGTCCCGTCTATCTCGGTTGTGGTGTGTGGTGGGGGGAAAGAAGATGAAGAAGTACCGACTTCGGCGTCGATAGCAGGAACGCGGACAAGACGGGCACTAGGATCCCGTGTCCAGCCGAGCATGCACTAAGCGGGTTTAGTGCAAGTGGCAGCGTGTGTGTGATTTAAAATTGGCTTGTTTTGAAAAAGTGGGACTCAAGACAAATCACCCTAAGATGCACAAGCAACCCTAGAACTAAGGTCACCTAGGTCCAGTCTCTAGACCGCTCCTAGACTTCCAAAGGACAAGCCGCAGGATCAATCCTCTACCGCCTCCGTACTACCCATGTAGCCAAATAAGTGCCAGGTAAGTGGAAAGGAACCACAGTAGTGGGCCTAATGAAAAACCACTAGCCTTTTACACATTTGCCTAGGCACTACAAAAGTAATGCAGATAAACGACAGATTACCCACGACCTTCCTCTGTCCTTAATGAGCGCGACAGTCCTTAGAGTCTGGTCTAGATATTTTTTAAATTAATGAAGGGTTGATCTATATGCTCGGTTTGTGATTTGTGCGGCTTAGGAAGGGTGATGAAATCCCCACCTAATCTTGATTTGGTCTTTGCCCCTTAAAGTCTGTATTAAAGTATGCAAAACAAAACCAATCACAAAACTTTTGCAAAAAGATTTTTGAGTGGCGCTATTTTGCAAAGAATCCTGCAGAAAATAGATTTTATTGGATTTGAGAGGAGAGAGAAAGAATTGAGAATCTTACCAGAGAAGTTTGGAACCCTAACTCCTTAGTTGCGCCGCGTTTCCGCCGCCTAAAGGGCCTTTGTGCTGCGGTTCCGCCGCGAAGTGGAGGGATCAGGTGATGAAAATTTTTCTTTGGCCTTCTGTACTCCTCTGGATCTTGATGAATGTCTCTGCCTTCTGTTTCCCCCAATTCTGTGACTCCAGATCTCCTTGCAAAATTCACGCACAAATCGTTAAATATGCAATTTGCAGTTTTGTGTTAATAATGATATGAATAGTCTAAGAATTCAACACAAATAGAAAGAATAAAAAGTTACGCAGTATCCCCGGCAACGGCGCCATTTGATTGGTTCGAAAGAGTGTTTTTGTAGTTAACCGCAATCAGAACGGTGTCGCGTGTAGCTAGAACGAGGTGAGTACGGGTCGTCCTCAGGGAAACGTGGAACCTTTTACTCTTACTTTAGATGTGTTGAAAAAGAGAGGAGGAATAAAGAATTTTGAAGAATGGTTTCTAGATCTACGTTAAGCAAGAATGCAAAAATATAGATCTAGATTGTTTTAGAGATGTAGATAATATAATAAGAGGGGTTATAGGGTTCGTTAGGATTTAGTAGTTATGAACGATTAATTAAAAATTACCCTTTTTATCCTTTAATAGATTTAAAACTAGAACGACGGTGATGCGTGTAGATTAGGGTTTCTGGAGGGAAAAGGAATCCCACTCTTAACCCTTATCTCGACACGGAACTCCATTCATATCTAGCCTTTACCAAAACAATCATTAATCTAATCGCTAATCGCGGTCGGAACTAGCAAAGAATTGCTAGCGCGCCCGATTAGGATGTTAATGATTTTTTTCATAAAGTTCATAAACTTTATAGGACTTAAAAATGGTTTAGGGATGTTCATCATCCATTAGCCTACCCTAATCCTACGAACCCTAGCAAGCGGAGAATTACTCGTGCATGTTGGGAAAAGAAGATGGAAAGACAGAGAGGGAAAACATAATGTAAAATGCTAAAGAATTAAATAAAATAACTACCTTTATTAATCAACTTGAATAATCTACACTTTATTCCGTAGAAAATGATTACAAAACTAGTTGCTTCTCGATCTTTCCTAAAGAGGTAGACGAACAGTTGATGATCAGCCTGGATGCGTGAGCGTCTGGGGCTTCGTGATCTCTACGGCTTGATAAATTTTCCAAGAGGCTCTCGGTGCCTTTTTATAGTGTAAAGCCAAAATCATTTGCCTCCATATTAGGTAAAATGTAGAAAAGATTTTCCCCAAAAATCCTCAACTCCCAACTCACTATATCTGCGGCAGATCCGCGACATAAAGGGGCTATTGCCGCGGATCCGCGGCTTGATGATCACGGCCGTCCATCATCTTTCAGGAGCTGTCTCTATGTGACATTTGGCGATTCTTGGCACCTTTAGAATTTGTAAATCTTTTCGAGGATACTTCCAGACTTGGTCTCCAAGTTTTGCTTCTTTAATTAGGCAAGTCTTCTTCAACAACTTGATTTGCTTGATTCTAGTCTTTGAAAAATTCTGCACACTTGGAAATCTTTTGCACAACAACTCAAATAATCTTTAGTAGACTTTGTTCTACTAGGATTTGGTCAATAAAATTATTTGCATACATTTTCCTACCAAATTATAATTATAATATATCAACACATGGAAAATAGTATTTTTACACATAAACCCTCATATGTATGAGATATTATAATAAAGTCCTTTTTTAATATGAAAATGGTAGGAAAAATGTAATAACGAATGTGCAGTTTTATCAACTGAACAACTATCATCTAAATACACTAAAATTTAACCCATGATCTCCTAAAACCCTTCTAGCTAATAAGTAATGTTTCACACGACACACATTCGTATGTATGTATGTATGTATGTATGTATGTATGTATGTATATATATATATATATATATATATATATATATATATATATATATATCATAGATGCTATACGCCATCCACCCGACTTCCCCCGTAGATATATATCTTTTAATCTTACTTTAGACGTATTGATTACAAAGAGGAAGAATAAAGAGTAGTGAAGAATAGATTCTAGATCTATGTTAAACACGGATGTAGAAAATAGATCTAATTTAAATAAAGATTTAGAATATATAAGAAGAAGGCTTGTAGGGTTCGTTAGGATTTAGTAGTCATGGATGACTAATAAAGATGACTCTTTTTATCTATTGATAGATTTAAAACTAGATTGATAGTGATGAATGAGTATAAGGTTTCTTGAAAGAAACTAGGGTTTCTCCACTATTGACCCTTATCTCTTTATTGATCTCTATTCATGTCTAACCTTTAACAAAACAATTGTTAATCTGATCTCAAATCGCGGTCGAGACTAGCAATAAATTAATAGCGCGCCCGAACGATTCTTTTGCTAAAGTTTATAAACTTCATAAGACTTAAAAGAACTTAAAATATTTTTTCATCTATTGTTCTACCCTAATCTTACGAACCCTATCAAGCAGAAAATTACTCGCGCATGGTGGAGACAGAAGAAGAACAGATAGAGATCATAATATAAATACAGAAAATAAATGCTAAATAATTAAATTAATGATCTACCTTTATTAATCAACTTCACAATTACAAAACCTTCGAATTTAGATTACAAAAGGAAGAAGAAGTTGCTCTCGGTCTCTGCCTCGTAGGAAGTAGATGCTCCGTCGAATCTCACGTCGTCTTATCACGTCGAATCGCGGACTTGTCGTGGATCAATTTTTCTTTAACGGTGATTTGCTTCGTGTAAAAGGTTAATGATTTTTAGGTTTAGCCCTCGGTCTTTTATATAGTCCTAAAACCAGAAACTGTAGATCCCAGAAATTAGGGTTTGTTGTTGCAAATCTAACCTGAAAATCCAAAACCCAAATTCCCTAAATCCACCGTGAATCTGCCGCAATATGGAGCTTTTAGCCGCGGAAGGGCGGTTGTTTGGTGGGATCTTGGTTTCAAAATTCTGGGGCTGCTTCATTATGACACATGGAGATTTATTTGATGTTTGGAATCTTCATATCTTTTCTGAGTCTCTGCCAGTATTGATTCTTTGATTTATTTAACTTCATCAGTAGATTTTTTGATTCCCGACATCTCAATATCTCGATCTCCTGACTTGAGCTAAACCTTGCACAATATCTCAATGAATAATATTAGTAATATTTAGTATTTTTGAGATATTATCCTAACCATTTGATATGATATTATATTTTGAGAATATTAATTAAGGATATTTGATATGATATGCATATTTAAATTATCAAAAAAATATTATATAAATATTATATGCATACATTTTCCTTCATAATGTTGATTATAATAGTAAACATATGGTAAATAGTATTTTTAAAGATAAACCCAAATATGTTCTATATTTATACTAAACACTTTTAGATATTTAAAAAAAGTAAGGAAAATGTTATATTAAATATACGATATTTTTGACTGAACAAATACCCCCAAACTTAAGTTTTATCATCCCGAGCAAACTATTTATTCAAGAGAGGAAGAAAAAAAAGAAAAAGAAAAACCTAGCACACTTTCGTAGGTAACACGATTGTACTGAGCACGTGCAATAAGCCGTTAAATCTCTAGGTGTCCCTAGTAGAAAGAGTGTTGTCTCCTGAGGGTTTTCAGCGGATTACACCCACAAAATTCTATAATAAAAGAAAGAAGATGAAAATTACGTACAAAGATAAGAACTATAAAACAAAGAACTTGAAAATAATAGTTTCCAACTACACTATCTTTTCAGTTGCCATGAGCCCTATCTTAATAGTCATGAAAAAATGTTAGAAATCGCATCATCCCTTGATAAAACATAGTCTTTATTCTTCCTCCCTACCATTCATCCAAACATCGATCATATACCCTACGTGTGTGTGAAAGACATTCCTACATTTAGAGAATTCAATTCAAACTATCATACTCTTGTTCATCTTCCAAAGTACTTTATAGTCGGTGAATATTTTAGATGGAATTGCTCACACATTCTTCATGCGACCGTTAATACTTATTGAGATACTAACCAACCGATTACAAAATGTGCTTGCGTATTTAGGCGTAATATCCTCGTCTCGCAACACCTAAGGCTTAGCAGTGGCTCCCAAACCAGTTGGTCTAAGGAATTGGGTGATAAAACACCCTCACTATATTTTTTTATGCTGCCTTAAGTAATTACAAAACCAGTGTTTATTTTTTTCTTCACCACTTATACTTTTTACTAAGGCCTTTAGACAAGAGCATTTCAAGGTATTCTCTACTATCCCAAGTTTCAAGATGTGTGTAAGTGCATATAGTAAGGTATCAACATTCAAATGTTTGACCTCAAAAATAGGGACTATTTTTCAAACTTATTTTTATTCTCAGATTAGTAATTTCCTCCATCTTACTAATCCTTGTGACAACGGCTCATAACTACTTATTACTAGTTTTGTTTAAGAAAACATCTAACTTTCTTAATTTTCTCAAACTATTCATATCTTTCATATGTAATTTTTCACTTTCAAAATTTCATTATCAAATTTTTTTGTGCTTATATATATATATAGTATAATGCAAAATAATGCGTGAATAAGCACAAACTTCCCCCAAACCTATTTGTAGCAGTGTCCTCACTGATATCATCTGTTAAGCTTAGAAAAAACATAGACTTGGGAGGAAAAATTAGTAACGGGGAAAGAAATAATGACAATGAAAAATCTCCCCTAAACTTATTTTTGGCTCATAATTTTGTAAAAATTTATTTTCTTTCTGTAGCCAAAATATCCCCCCTAAACTTGAGTAAAATAGTATTAAACGTTTAAAATTATAAAGAGGGGGGTATAGTTATTAGTCAATATAAAGTTTTACAAAGACCAAAAGTCAACACCAGCAATTCAAAATTTTTATCAATGTAGCACAAAGGTTGGTAGAAGAACATGTCACCTATCGACGTGCAGAAGTGGGGAGGCGATAAGAGGTGTAATAGAACTGGTTTACGTCTCGGTTTGTAGAGACGAAACAGTAATGATGGATTACTCACATTCTTGTTATTGATAAGAAAAAGGGGTGGCGGTTCAACTTCTTTGGATTAGGGTTGATCCATCACAACTCCCATGTTTTCTAAGAATGCGAGTTCTTCAGCGAACATTTCTTCAAAACTTTCATCGATATCCCGAATAATAATTTCATCGGAAAGAACGGGATGATACTCGGACTCCATAAATGGTTCATATTTAACGTTAGATGTTTACCCGCACAGCTCGATAGAAGGGTCCATATGTGTATATAAATAGCAGGGTCAGACAAAAACGTAATAGCGGAGTCAAGATCTGTATCGTGAAGCTTTTCAAGTTCGCTGCTGTCGGAATCTATCGCTTCGACAGAAAATACTTGAGCATAGGGTTCAGAAGGTTCTCTTCCCAACTTGTAAATGTTAAGATCAATTGGCATTTTCTCGAAGGATCGAGTCATGGAGCCGTTTCGATAATTGATTATTGCGTTGGAAGTCGCGAGAAATGGTCGACCTAAAATCATCAGAATTTGGTATCGTGGGTTCGCTACAGGTTTTGTATCTATAATGATAAAGTCTACAGGGAATATAAATTCCCCGATTTTGATTAACACGTCCTCTAACTCACCTCTAGGTTGGGTGATAGATCGATCTGTGCGCCGGTTTAACTCTCTGATCGCTAATTGCTCATACACATAATACAGAAGCAAGTTAACACTAGAGCCTAAATCGAGTAGAGCACGATTGATAGTTTTACCCCCAATAGAAATAGATTTGGTAGGACTTCCGGGGTCCTTTCGTTTCTTTGGTAGTTGTTGTGTAAAAGATGTGCTTACATTACTCGTTAAGAATACCTTTTTCGGCACTTGAGTTTTTCTCTTCCAAACAGGAAACCATTGCAGACTCGACGATGGAGGCTGAATACATCGCTACCAACGATGCTGCCAAAGAAGCTGTCTGGATAAAGAAGTTCATAACTGAACTTGGAGTGGTTCCGTCCATTGAGCATCCAATACATCTGTATTGTGATAACAATAGAGCTGTGGCTTTGGCCAAGGAACCCAGGTTCCATCAGAGATCCAGGCATATTCTGAGGCAGTATCACCTGATCCGGGAGATAGTTGATCTCCGGGAGATCGAAGGCATGAGAGTTGACACGAAGGACAACACTGCGGATCCACTCACAAAGGCCATACCCCAGATACAATTTGAGAGACTCTTCGGGATGTTGGGTATGAGATACTACAATAGCTGACCTTAGTGCAAGTGGAAAATTGTTAATTATATATATGCCCTAGAGGCCATTGTTGTGGATATGATGTATATTATAATGGATACTTAGATATATATAGAGTGGACTTTCTTGCTCGACTTGATAGTATGCTATCTGGTTTCACTTTGTCTTAACATGTTGACTTGTATTGTATTACTGTCTCGCTCTCACATGTTGATAAAGCCCTTAGGATATGTACTTGACTACTAGGACTATGATGCAGATCATACTAGTGGGGCCAGGATAGTCCACGAGTACATCCTATAATTGTTCCTAGTCGAGGGTGTATCAAGACAGGGCATCGATACTACAGAGTACATTAGCGTATACGCATCTTGACCCATATGATGGGCGATGGATGATCCCACATCCATTGGTGTTTGACATCAAAGATGATGTACGGGTGCTCGGTGGAGACTGGGTATACTGAACGGACTCGCCGAGAACTCCTAGATGTTATTATACCTATCGTCAGATAGCAGTTCTCTGGTGACACTGGTACAGGTTAGTCTATAGACCCGAGATCGTCATAGAGTCTTGTGTGATTCCCACTGTGCTTTGATTTCCACCTTACCACATTCATGAGAACGTGCAAAACAGTGGCTTTTGGGTACAGTCTCGAATCACATGGAGGTAATGAGCAATAGGAGGGGTTTCGTCTCTCCCGGTATTGGGGGTTGATGTTGCGCTGTGTTCGATTGTCTATAACTGGAAGTCCCTGGCCAGGGCTGATATGGAGATCTACTGGTAAGTGTTATCAGTAGTTTCTCGACCTGTTATGAGCCTCACATCGACACGACTTATCAGTTACTGGAGTCTGACGTTTACCACCCCTAGACTGGATATGTGACATATCAGACGAAGAGACCGGACTGTACGGTAGTGTTACTGATTAGATTCACAGGAGTGTGTGCAGGCTTTCTTGTTGATCTTCTGATCGCTCAATACTCGAGTGGCTGTTACGTTTAGCTGACCGCTTGCAGCTTGTGGGTGTTTGATATGATCATCACCTACTGCCGGCGTATTGACAAGTCTTTAGAGTCTTACACAGAGGTTTCCTGGCTCAGGCGAAACGGTGTAGGATCACATATGTGATATGTGCAGGACCGAGATTAATACGATATGTGATACCGTATTCTATTCTCGCGATATATGATATCGGACGGTTATATGTGATATAACCGGGTCATCGGATCAAGTGTTGATTCGATGAAATGATACATTTTATATTAGTCGGTTATATGTGATATAGCCGAATTATTAAATCAAGTATTGATTTAATAATTTAATGTATAATTATATATATGATATATTAAATTACATTAACTAATATTAGCTCACTTAAGTATTTCATTTTCTCACTTTGGATACTTTTAACATATATGTGATATATGTTTATTGTATTCTTTTCTTTTGTTATTAATTTATATATATGTAATATGTATAATTGTAACATGCTAGGTTACACATGCAACATGGGTGTGAGAGACTTATAGCATGCTAGGGTTAAGATTAGGGTTTACATTTTATTTATAGATAATTCAAAATGTTTGGATTTATACTAAGATATTTATCATAGTTGACTAAGTCCACCCTTTTGGATCTTTCTAAGATATTTGTTAACCTAACCTTTAACCCTAACTTATGGTTAAATCTCTACAAGGGTTAAGCATGACATACTTAACCCAAGGTTGCATTTCTAACCTCACTTGAATTCTTTTTCATCACTTCATCTTCTTCTTCCTCCAAAAAACTTGCTAGCCTTTTCATTTGTGATAAAATAAAGTGAGAAAAAGAAAACCAAAGAGAGCAAAATTCCTACTTCATCATCTTCTTCTATACTATCCATATATATTTGTGTGTTAGCTTTACTAGTTCCTAATTAGTGAAGAGATAGCTTGGGTTTGTGACTCCTCAAGGTAGATCATCTTAGATTATGAACACTTCAAACAAGCATGGGTCATTCACCTCATGGAGCCGCTTTAGAGTCCGGGTGCTTGATGATCGCAGCGAAGGGACCATAACTCGGAGCTTATGAAGCGAAGGAACGGACTACAAAGGTTGTAATCCCTATCACTTAGATGTTAAGTTGTTAACATATAGTTTAGTTTGATTCTCTAGTTAAAGATTCATGGTTAGGGTTATCTAGAACGGCAAAAATTTAAAATTGGCATAGGCGATGACACCCGAAACCTTGCTGCCGTCCTAGGTATCCCAACAAAAAATGCACAATCAACCCTAAAACTAAGGTTACCTAGGTCAAGTCACTAGACCGCTCCTAGACTTCTAAAGGACAATCCGCAGGATCAATCCTCTACCACCTCTTTATCGCTCCTGTGGCCCGGTAAGTGCCAGGTAAGTGGAAGGTATCCGCTATACGAATCACCGAAAATAGCGGGCCTGATTAATTAACCACTTGCCTTAGTCATACATTCCTAGACACCACAATAGAAATGCGGATAAGCGATAGATTACCTACGACCCTCCTCTGTCCTATTTGAGCGCAATGGTCCTTAGAGTCTTTGTTTAGATATTTTTTAATTAAAATAGGATGATGCGGGTGCTCGTTTAGTGATTTGTGGTGCCTAGGAAGGGTGATGAAATCCCCACCTAATCTGAATTTGGTCTTGCCCCTTAAAGTCCGTATTAAAATATGCACAAACAAACCAATTAAAAAACACGCAAAAATATTTTTTCGAGCGGTGATATTTTGCAAAGAATCCTGCAGAAAAATATATTATAGGATTTTCAGTGGAGAGAGAAATAGTTGAAGAATATACCAGAGAATTTTGAAATCCTAAAGCCCCTACTCCGCTGCGGTTCCGCCGTCAAAATGGTCTTCTTTCCGCGCTTCTGCCGTAGAGTTGAGAGCTCGCTAATTTTTTGTTGTTGTGATGGCCTTCCTTGCTCCTCTGGTTCTTGAAGAATGTTTCTGAATATTTATCTCCTCGCTACAGTGACTCCAGACATCCTCGCAAAAATCACACACTAATCGTTAAATATGCAAGATGCAGTTTTGTTTTGTTTTATGATATGTATCGAATAAGAATTCAACACGAATAATAAGAAAAAATTATGCACGGATCCCCGGCAACGACGCCATTTGATTGATTCTATAAAGAAGTGTGTAGTAACCACAATCAATAATGGTGTCGCGTGTAGCTAGCCGAGATGAGTACGAGTCGTCCTCAGGGATACGTTGAATTTTTTAATCTTTCTTTAGACGTATTGATTAGATAGAGGAATAATAGAAGAATAAAGAATAGTGAAGAATAGATTCAAGATCTATGTTAAGCATGGATGCAGAAAATAAATCTAGTTTAAATAAAGATGTAGAATATATAAGAAGAAGGCTTGTAGGGTTCGTTAGGATTTAGTAGTCATGGATGAATAATAAAGATGACATCTTTTATCTATTGATAGATTTAAAACTAGATTGATAGTGATGAATAAGAATTAGGGTTCTTGGAAGAAACTAGGGTTTCCCCACTGTTGACCCTTGTCCCTTCATTGATTTCTATTCATGTCTAGCCCTTAACAAAACAATTGTTTATCTGATCTCAAATCGCGGCCGAGACTAGTAATAAATTGGTAGCGCGCCCGATAAGGATGTTAACGATTCATTTGCTAAAGTTTATATACTTCATAAGACTTAAAAGAAGTTAAAATATTTTCTCATCCATTATTCTACCCTAATCTTACGAACCCTATCAAGCGGGGAGATAGAAGAAGAACATATAGAGATCATAATGTAAATACAAAAAATAAATGCTAAATAATTAAACTGATAATCTACCTTTATTAATCAACTTCACAATTACAAAACCTTCGAGTATAGATTACAAGAGGAAGAAGAAATTGCTCTCGATCTCTGCCTCGTAAGAAGTAGATGCTCCGTCGAATCTCACGTCGCCTTATCACGTCGAATCGCGGACCTGTCGTGGATCACTTGTTCTTTGACGGTAATTTGCTTTGTGTAAAAGGTTTATGATTTCTAGGTTTAGCCCTCGGTCTTTTATATAGTCCCAAAACCAGAAACTATATATCCAGAAATTAGGGTTTGTTGTTGCAAATCTAACCTGAAAATCCAAAATCCTAATTCCATAAATCCACCGCGGATCGGCCGTAATATAGAGCTTTTGGTCGCAGAAGGGCGGTTCTCTGGTGGGATCTTGGTTTCAGAATTCTGGGGCTACTTCATTGTGACATATGGAGATTTATTTGATGTTTGGAATCTTCATATCTTTTCCGAGTCTCTGCTAGTATTGATTTTTCGATTTATTTAACTTCATCGGTAGGTTTTTTGATTCCCGACATCTCAATATCTCGATCTCCTGACCTGAGCTAAACCTTGCACAATATCTCAATGAATAATGTTAGTAATATTTGGCATTTTTGAGATATTATCCTAACCATTTGATATGATATTATATTTTGAGAATATTAATTAAGGATATTTGATATGATATGCATATTTAAATTATGAAAACAATATTATATAAATATTATATGCATACATTTTCCTTCATAATGATGATTATAATATCTAAATATATGGTATATAGTATTTTTACAGATAAACCCAAATATGTTCTATATTTATAATAAACACCTTTAGATATTTAAGTAAATTATGGAAAATGTTATATCAAATGTGCGATATTTTTGACTGAACAGTTCGTTACCGAGAACTGTTTCTCAATACACTCTACGTCTTGGGTATTATATACTGGATCAGGATTCTACATTTGTAATACGTTACATGGGCTAAAGAAAGGTAGAGAACTGAGAAAAGGTGATCATTCTCTAAAAGTAGGGAATGGTGCAAATGTTGCAGGCAAAGCAGTTGGTGAATATCACATTGTATTACCAAATAGGAATATATTGATCTTGAACGACTGTTATTACATACCATCTATGATTTGCAATTTAACATCGATTTCTTTATTAGATAAAGAAGGATAGAACTTTATAGAAAAATGTTATGAACATTTTCCTAAATCATGTGTTGATTGGGTTTGGTGCGTTATGTAACGATTTATACGTTCTGAATCAAAATACAGTTCTTAACGTACAGAACACACACAAGAGGAAAAGTTCAGAAATGAATGAATTCTTCTTGTGGCATTGTAGACTAGGTCATATCAATGCGATACGACTAGCTAAGTTACATAAAAATGGATATTTGAATCAGTTTAAATTTACATCTTATGAAACTTGCCAGTCATGTCTCAAAGGAAAGATGACCAAAACTCCGTTTACTGGACATGGAGAAAGAGCTACTGAACTCTTGGGACTGATACATAGTGATGTATGCCGTCCTATGTCTACACATGCCAGGACTGGTTCCGCGTAACTTATTACATTCACCGATGATCTCTCAAGATATGGACATGTGTTCTTTTTGAAACATAAGTCTGAAGCTTTTGAGAAATTCAAGGAATATAAGTACGAAATAGAGAACCAAACGGGTAAAAGTATTAAAATCCTTCGATCTGATCGGGGAGGAGAATACTTGAGCACGGAGTTCCTGGATTATTTAAAAGAGAATTGGATTCTTTCTCAGCTTACTCCTCCATATACACCATAGCACAACGGTGTATTGGAGCGGAGTAACCGCACCCTATTTGATATGGTGCGCTCTATGATGAGTATTGCTGAGTTGCCTATTTCCTTTTGGGGTTATGCGCTTGAGACAGCCACATAACTATTGAATAGAGTTCCGACCAAATCAGTGCCTACCACTCCATATGAGATATGGAATGGGAAGAGACCATCTCTTAAACGAGTTAAGATATGGGGTTGTCCGGACTATGTCAAAAAACAAAATCTAGATAAGCTCGAGGTAAGGTCAGTTCTATGCAAGTCTGTAGGGTATCCCAAGCATTCGCGAGGGTATATTTTCTACCACACGGAGGTACAAAAGGTGTTTGTTTCTTGGAATGCCACCTTTTTAGAAAAGGAATTTCTTGTAAAAGAAATTAGTAGTAATGAGGTAGAACTGGAAGAAGTTCCAGCTACACAAACTACAACTGATGATTTGGTGGAACCAGAGAATTCAATAGTCTCTAATAAACCTCCGCCGCTCCGCAGATCTAGTAGGGTTCCTCATCCACCTGAGAGATACTACGGTTTTCTCGTATACGGTGGGAGCGAGGATTGCATCATGGAAGATGATGATCTAACTAGTTTCGAGCAGGCCATAACGAGTGGCGACTCTGTGGAATAGCTGGATGCAATGCGATCTGAGATGGAATCCATGTACACCAATAAAGTATGGACTTTGGAAGTTTCTCTTGAAGGGGTAAAACCAATCAGGAGCAAGTGGATCTTGAGAAGATAATTTGGTGTAGATGGAAAAGTTGAGACTTTCAAAGCTAGACTTGCAGCAAAAGGTTTTCGTCAATGACCAAGTGTCGACTATGATTGAACCTTTTCTCTAGTGGCTGTGCTTAAGTCCACCAGGATCTTACTTTCCATTACTGCATACCGTGACTACAAAATCCGGTAGTTGGACGTCAAGACCGTTTTTCTAAATGGTGATTTAGAAGAGAGCGTGTACATGACACAGCCAGAGGGCTTCGTAGATAGTGGGAGCAGCGGAAAGGTGTGCAGGCTGCTTAAATCAATTTACGGATTAAAGCAGGCATCGCGGAGCTGGAACATCTGTTTTGATGTGGCAGTCAAAGAGTTTGACTTCATCAAAAACGTAGATGAACATTGTATATACATGAAGGTTGTAGAGAGTAAGGTTGTCTTTCTCGTATTGTACGTAGATTACATATTCTTGATGGGAAATGATGTTCCTATGCTACACTCGGTCAAGCTCTTCTAATCACAAAGTTTCTTCATGAAGGATCTGGGTGATTTCTCTTGCATCCTGGGGATAATCAATGGACAGCTGTGAAGAACATTCTTAAGTACTTAAGAAGGACTAAAGAAATGTTCTTGGTGTATGGTAACGGTGAACTCCTTGTTGGGTCCTTTACCTATTCGAGCTTCAAGAGTGATAAGGATGAATGTAAGACAGTCTCGAGTTTTGTCTTTACCCTTAGTAGAAGAACGATATGTTGGAAGAGTTCCAAGCTAGATACCGTAGTATATTCGACGATAAAAGCTGAATACATTGCTGCCAAAGAGCCTGTCTGGATGAACAACTTCATGAGATGAACTTGGTGATGTTCCTACCATTAAGAATCCAATACTTGTATATTGTGGTAACAATGGAGTTGTGACTTTGTCCTAGGAACCCCGGTCCTATCAGTGATCCAGACATATTCTTAGGCGGTATCATCTGATCAGGAAGATAGTTGATATTCGGGAGATCGAGGTCAGGAGAGTTGGCACGAAGAATAACACGGCGGATCCACTCATGAAGGCTATTTGAGAGACTTTTTGGGGTGTTGGGTATGAGATACTACAACAATTGGACTTATTACAAGTGGGAGGTTCTTAGTTATATGTATGCCCTAGAGGCCATTATTGTACATGATTATTATTATTATAGTGGAGGCTTGGAAATATATAGAGAGGACTTTCTTGCTCGACATGATAGTATGCTATCTGGTTGCTCTTTATCTTAACATGTACACTTGTATCATTATACTGTCTCTCCGTTACATGTTAATAAAGCCCTGAGGATGTGGAATTGACTGCCAGGACTATGATGGAGATCATACTAGTGGGGTTATGGTAGTCCATAAGTACATCCTTTAATTGTTCCTAGTCGAGGGAGTATCGAGATAGGGCATCGATATTACAGAGTAGACTAGTGTTTACATTTCTTGACCCTGTATGAGGCGATGGATGATCCCATATCCATGGGTGTCTGACATCAAAGATTTCACACAGGTGCTCATTGGAGAATGGGTACACCGAGCAGGACTCACCGAGAACTCCTAGATGGCATTATACCTATCGTCAGATAGCAGTTCTTTGGTGACACTGGTACATGTTAGTCGGTAGACCCGAGATCGTCATAGAGTCTTGTGTGATTCCTACTGTGCTTTGATTTCCTCCCTACCATGCTCAAGAGAGAGTGCAAACAGGTGGATTTTGGGTACAGTCCTGAATCATATGGAGGTAATGAGCGACAGGAGGGGTTTCGTCTCTCCCTCTATTGGGGGTTGATGTTGCGCTATGCTCGATTGGCTATAACAGGAAGTCTCTGGCCAGGGCTGATGATGAGATTTACTGGTAAGTATTATCAATAGTTTCTCGACTCGTTATGAGCCTCACATCGGCATAACTTATCAAGTTATTTGAGTCTGACATTTACCACCCCCAGACTCGATATACGATATATCAGACGAAGAGACCGGACTGTACGATAGTTTTACTTACTGGATTCACGGGAGTATGGACAAGCCTATGTGTTGATCTTCTGATCGCTCAATACCTGGGTAGCCGTTACGTCCAGTTTGTACCGCCGACGGCTTGTGGATGACTGATATGATCATTATCTACTGCTGGCGCATTGACGAGTCTTTAGAGTCCTACACAGTAGTTTCCTGGCTCAACAGAAACGAAGTAGGGCACGTATGTGATATGTGCGGGACCGAGATTAATGCTTGTATGTGATACAGTGTTCTAATCTTGCGATATAGGGTATATGTCATATAACCGGATTATTGAATCAAGTGTTGATTCGATAATTTTTATAAGTATATTTGATATACATATAAATGATATTAGGCGGTTGTATGTGGTATAGCCGAATTATTAAATCAAGTGTTGATTTAATAATTTAATATATAATTATATATTTGATATATTAATATATATTAACTAATATTTGCTCACTTAAGAATTTCTTTTCTCCAAATACATAATGATATATATGTGATATATATTAATGTATTTATTTTTGTGTCATGCTAGATGATACATTGGACTTGGGTGTATGAGACTCATAACAAACTAAAGATAATTTGGGTGATTAATTATTAAGGGAAAAATCAAAATTAGGTGGAAATTAGCATGGCTAAAGATGCTTGTGGAAGTATGCAGAAGCTTTGACTTAAGTCCACTAATTTTGTTTTACTCTAGATATTTATTAACCCAACCATTATCTTTAACCATGGTTAACTCTCTACAAATATAATAGTGATATTTTCTTCACCATGGTTCATGACTTGATTATCTTCTTCATCTCCTTCTTTGCTCTCTAGCTTTTAAGTGAGGTGAAAAAGAAAGAGAGAAAAATAATTCTAAAGTAAGAAAATTCCTACTTAATCAATCTATACCAAACTAGACATTTAGTATAGGTTGTTTACTTCACTAATTCCTCAATTAGTGAAGAGGTAGCTTGAGTTAGAGATTTTTCGATGTAGATCATCTTCGACCTCAAAGATCCTTAAGCAAGCTTGTACCTTTCGCCTAGTGGATTCTAAGAAGAGTTCTGGGGATCATTACTTGGAGCTAAGGGACTACTACACGGAGCTTTAGAAGTGAAGGACCGGTCTACAAAGGTTGTATTCCTTGTTTACTCAGTATAAAGTTGTTTACATACTTTAAAAACCCTAATTCTCTAGTTCGATTCTTGGATGGTGTTGCTTAGCACTCTAGATTTTTTAAAATTGCATACTCGATACTTGCTAAAACCTAGTGGTCATACTAAGAAACCCCACCACATGCGGCAGAGAAGATGGTTAGAACTTATGGCAGACTTTGACATCCACCTACAGTATCATCCAGGGAAGGTGAATGTAGTTCATGATGCACTTAGCCATCGGCCATTATCAATGAATCTCATCGCTCAGTGGAAGCTTCAGCAGGAATTACATGGAATGGAGAGCGAGGTAGTTATGCAAGGTGATTCTTCAGAGTTGATGAACTTACAAGTTCAGTCTACTATTGTCAATCAGATCAAGGCAGCTCAAGCAAATGATATCAAGCTGTAAAAGATCCGAGAACAAGTAGAAATTGGACGTCGAACAGACTTCATCATCCTCAAAAATGGATCCTTGAGATATGGAAGTAGATTGTGTGTACCATAAGGTCCTGTTCGAGAAGAGTTGATGAAAAGAAGCTCACAATTCTCCATACTCAGTACACCCCGTTGGTACCAAAATGTATAAGGATCTACGACAACACTATTGGTGGCATGGAATGAAGTGCGAAGTATCCAGAAGCGTAGCCAAGGGTTTGGTGTATCAGCAAGTGAAGGCTCAATATCACAGAACTGCTGGTATACTTCAGCTGTTACCAATCCCATAATGGAAATGGCGGCACATTACTATGGACTTCGTGACTGCCCTTCCCCGCAGCACGAAAGGTAATGACGTAGTATGTGTTATTGTGGATCGACTCACCAAGTCGGCATATTTCATCCCATTTCGAGTTGGCCAATCTACCGAGATGTTAGCAAAGAAGTACATGGTGGTAAGCATGAATCTAAAGTAAGATTTAACCTCAAAATGTACTATTTTTAATACTCATGAACTCATGCAGGAGATCGTCAGATTACATGGAGTACCGGTTTGCATCGTCTCCGATCGTGACATCAGATTCCGATTACAATTTTGGCAGAGTTTGCAAGCTAGCCTGGGAACGAATCTGAACTTTAGCACGGTTTACCATCCACAAACGGAGACAGTCTGAGCGGATAATTCAGATTCTGGAGGACATGCTAAGAGCTTGTATGTTAGACTTCGGAGGCTCGTGGGAAGATCACCTACATCTTGTGTAGTTTTCATACAACAACAGCTATCAGGAAAGTATTGGAATGACACCATTTGCAGCTCTCTATGGAAGGAAGTGTCGTTCATGACTAAGTTAGGACGGCATCAGAGATCATGAACTCCTAGGACCAGAGATGATTGTGGCAACTATGGACGTAGTTCGCACGATCAGGGAAAGAATGTGCATAGCCCAAGACCGATAAAAGCATTGGGCTGATGCAAAGCGCCAACACCTGGAGTTCCAAACTGGAGATCATGTTTTCTTAAAGATATCTCGAAACTGAGGAGTAATCCACTTTGGAAACAAGGGTAAGCTCAGTCCGAGATATATAGGACCGTTCGATATTCTGGAACGAGTAGGAGAAGTGGCATATCGTTTAGCACTACCACCTTCATTAGAAGGAGTGCACAACGTGTTCCACATATCCCAGCTCTAAAGAAATGTGAGCGACCCCAGCCACAACCTTTATCACTCCGAGCTCCCTATACAGACGGACCTATCTTGTGAGGAACAACCCGTTGAAATCCTGGACCGGAAAGTAAAGACACTTTGAAACAAGGAAGTAACTTGGTCCGAGTGATGTGGAGAAAAGATTCACCAGGAGAATCAACGTGGGAACGAGAATATGACATGCATGCAAGATACCCTTTCTTATCTATAAACTAGTGAACGGAATTTTTATAAAGAGAGTAGAATGTAACGACTCTGAATTTACTGTATGAAAACTTTCAGTTTAATGTATAGAAAGGAGTTTGCAAGCCTGAGTACACTTTAAAAGTTAATTTTTGTTTAAGAACAGTAAGAAATAACTTGTAGCTCACTGATAGAGCCTTGCACTGCTATGACATAGCCACTGTGTTCGAATCCCATCAGACACATTATATTTTTTCTAATTTTTCTTTTAAACTTTTTGGAAGCCTAAAAGTTTACATGTGCAATGCACACAAAAAATGAAAAGTCTGAGAAAACAAACATGTGCAAAATGATATAAATACAAAGGAGGACACATGGCATGAATCCACCGGCCTAACTCTACAAGATGACCGGCAGAATGAGCATTAGGGCTGGCGGGGACGGGCCCCTCATAGCAAATGGTCCCCGGGATTTGCACACTTGTTGTTTCCCCTACCCCCATTACCTCTACACTGTTTGATTACTCTGCAATCAAACATAGACCCCTCAATTCGCCAATTTCTCACATTTTAATGCATTTTAATTCACTCTTTTAATCCCAAAACCATAATTCCACACTGTAAATACTATCCCATGCCTTAGCCCTTCCTCATTCTAAAAATTCTAGCCAAAACCCTCAAATTTTCTCAAGTACAAGTGGAGTAGATGAGGAGTTAGCCAACGACCAACTTTCAACGAGGACTCGAGGCTATTTCGGCGACCCCACGACGCCACGACTACCGAGCTATCTTCTTCAACCTTTCCTTACCCTAAATCATTTGTAAGTCCCTCCCTATCCTTCTCTTTCTTCTTTAAATGTTCTCTTTTTCAAAACATGCCGGTATCCATGGTCTCGGCAAGCCTAATAATTATTCTATACAAAACATTACGGGATTAAAAGGGTATATTGGTACGGAATGTATTAAAAGTGGCACGATGATGGACACTAAAAGTCACCTACATGAACTCTCGTGCCGTTGTCCCGTGGGTTTTGATGGGGCCTTGTACTTACATGTTACCATAGTCCATGTGATAGTTGGATTCCTCTCGTATACACTGATATCTTCTGTACCAAGCTACAAACAACTACGTTAGAATAATAAACCGATACCTGTATAACTTAACAGTTTCCTTCCACATTATTTATTGTACTCCTTCCTTTCTTTTGGGACTTACCGAGCGCTAGTTCGCTGACGACATTCCTGTCTCTTTTTTCCTTTGGAATGTTCGTCAGGAGGACCGGACACTCAGGGGACCGAGCTCAGCCAAGAGTACTTGGAGCAGATTAAGGCACGACCAGACTACTAGCTTACTTGTACTTACTTTCTAGTTTGTATGCCACTGTTTAGGTACTGCTTTATTCATTGTACTTTTTCTTTCCAAATCAGTTGTATTGTAAAGATGAATATTAATAAAAGTTGTTGTTCATTTTATATCTCTTGTCATTTCTTGTGCATTTTATATATTTCTTATTTATGCTTAACGTATTTATTTCTGAGTAAATACGTCGCATGCCCATCACGTCTCCCTCCTTGTACACTGGGAAGCGGGTGTGACAAAAGGTCCTGCGGAACAGACAAGAACCCCAAAACCAATCAAATCAACCAATTCAACACCAACAACCTCCGCGGTGGAATCAAGCTCCATCTCGGAAATAAATCAACCCTGATATCGCAAGAAGCGAATCAAGTCATATCAAACCCCGACACCGTAAGAAGCGGATCAAGTCAACTTCAACCCTGACACCGCAAGAAGCGGAGTAAGTCAACTTCAACCCCAACACCAATTAGAAAGTGAAGCAAGTCAAATCCAAACCCTGACACCGCAAGAAGCGGAGAAAGTCAAATCAAGTATCGTCCGTCCAAGTCGCAAAAGTGGTAGCACCAATCGTCCAAGTCACAAAAATAGCAGAACCGACCATCCAAGTCGCAAAAAGGGCAGCACCGACCGTCCAAGTCGCAAAAAGGGCAGCACCGACCGTCCAAATAGCAAAAAAATGAAACCACTGACCGTCCAAGTAGCAAAAAATGATATTATCGACCGTCCAAGTCGCAAAAATAGTAGCACCAACCGTCCATATAGCAAAAAATGGCAGCACCGTCCGTCTAAGTAGCAAAAAATGGCAGTATCAATCGTCTAAGTGTTAAAAATGGCAGCATCGATCGTCCACGTCGTTAAAAGGATAGTATCGACCCTCCATAAGGAACCAAACCAAATCAATCTCCATATTGAACAAGATCCATCAATGTCATGTACACAACTCATACACGCGGTGTGCATTTATTGATGTGGGGCATTTTGTTGGGGTCAAAAATTACACCCCGGTTGACTAAGTCAAAGTCAATCAACCCCCAGCCAAGTGGGCCTAAGCCCAAGCAAGCGGGCTTAAGCTCAAGCCAAGTGGGCCCAATCCCAAATCAAGACCGAGCATGGAAGGGGTCGGCTCCATGCCAAAAAGTAGGCAATAAATTAGTTCAAATACAATTTTTAGATATAAATGTATGAAAAAAGGCAAAAAGCCAAAATTTTGTAAACCCCATGGATTATGTGCAAAAAAAAAAAAGTACATAAGGTATGGGGTGGCACAAGTGTCATATAGAAAAGCCGAAGGGGCTATATGTAAAGTGTGTAGCCTATAAATGGCAAACATGATGGAAAAATCAAAAATAACTTTTCATTCTCTAAAAAATTCTAGGGTTCAGCGACTCCTTCTCCTTCCTCAAGGTTTTAAACCTTCTTCTTTTTTTGAATTAAATCAAGAGTTTAGCTCTTTCTTTCCTAAAAATAAACAACTTTTCACCATAAAACCCTCGAAGGGGAGCTCAGATCTCCCATCAAATCTCTAAAAGGGAGATTTTTAATCTCACCGCCCTCTTTTCTCTAAGATCTAATAAAAAGAGAGGAGGAGGAAGAAGACCCATCTCCAAAAACCCCACTTTGGAAGGATCCAAGGCACAAGAGAGGATCTAGGGCTCAAGGGAGAAGAAATGGGTCCCCTTTCATCATCTCAGAAGATCTTTAGGAGTTTAACTCCAAATCAACTTTTGAAGAGTTCAACTCCAAGATCTAAATCATCAAACAAGTTTAACTCTAAATCCAAACTTCTTAGGAGTTTAACTCTAAATCCAACTCTGTTGGGAGTTTAACTCTAAATCCACATTCAATTTCTTCCTTAGGAGTTTATCCTTAATGTCTTTCACGAGTTCAACTCCCATCCTAGAGGCTAAGCACTTTTTTTCGCTGGTGTTTCCAGCCGTGGTGTGCCGCACACGCAACCAGTTAGCTCCCAGCGGTTGCATGCAGGGCATGTGACACGCTGGCGCCTAGTGCCCACACACCTGGTATGTGACCCGCTAGCACCCAGCGTCCACCCGCCTGGCTTGTGACCCGCTGGAGCTCAGCGCCCATGCGCCTGGAACGTGATCTGCTGGCGCCCAGTGGTCACATGTTGTCTTACGCGTCCTTAGGACGCTCCTCACCCCTTCTTTTTCAAGCGTTCCACACTAAAAATACTTCCCATGTTAGAAAAAATTTCTAATGGGGCGCTGCCTCGCACCCCGTAAGTGGTCTGCTAGACTTCTTGACCCTCAGCCCGCTATTCGGGTAAGGGGATCCCCGTAAACTTTGTGAGTTCCCGATGTGTCTAATACTCTTTCAAAATACAACCTACACACACTGCATATTGAGTTCACATGACCAATTTGACCCGTCATTCAGGGATTCTCTCGCTCCAATGGCGATGGGTAATTAACGACAGCTTAGTGTACGACTGCCGAAAATTCGGATCCCCACAATCAATAAACCCTAGCCTACCCTAGGTAGAGAGAATCTGTATAAGCCTAACAGGCACACGTATTCCAATCTTAATAGGGTGATGAAAAACACTCTACAGGTGTAAAGAAGAAGAAATTATGCTATGCTCATGCAACCGAAGGCAGCCAAACAAAGTATTATATGACATGAAAACATCAATGATATGAAAGAGTGGAGTGGAAAACCATCATTCAAATTTTAGTGTGAGTCATATAGTCTCCAAGACTTGTTGTGTAGTTTGGTTGAAGTCTTGTATGATTATATTACTGGCAATCAAATCTTTGACGGTGTATCCAATTGTCATTAAGGTCGGAACCACAATTAAGCATTATTCTTTTGACAATTGTATTCTCGAGCTCTCCACTTACAAGCAGCGGACGATTACGAAATTTGATTCCAAGTAATAAATCATCTTCAGTGAATTCAATGTTGAGGGCGACTAATGGATTAGTAATTGTATTTTCAATATTTGCTTTGCCATTTTCTCTGCATTGTAGAGCCACAAGGAGAGCTTTACGTAAATTTGATGATAAACATAAAAAATCATACACATTGAGGAGAGATGGAATTTTCTTCAGATGTGTAAGGTGTTGGGTTGCTAGGCTCGCCTAGAGGGTTTTAAAGCATGGCGGAAGCAGTAGTTTTTAAAAAATCTAGAGAGTAATAGCAACCCCAAACCAAGATAACAACCAAAAGAATAAACTTGAACTAAACTAGTAAGCAATAAATAGAAGTGTGGCGGACTACAATCTTTGTAGCGCGTTAGCGACCTCTCCTTGAACTCTGTCTAGTTTCTATGAAGTTCGGAACAAGCTTACTCTGTGATCTCCTTGCTGAAGATGATCCACCTTAAGAAGCCTCCATCACAATCTATACCTTCACTTGATCATATCAAATTGAAGCAACTCACTAATCAAACTTGCTAAGAATGATCAGTAAGGATGTAGATTAATATTGCTCACTAATTTTCTTCTCTTTTCTTTTTCTTTCTCAATTGAATAGAAACTCAAGAGAGATAACCATGGTGGTGAGAATGAGATTGGTGATGAGAATGGATTGCAAAAAACCAATGAGATTAAAAGATTGTCCATATTTATAATTCTAGGTAAAACAAGAATGAGTCATGGTGTCTACATACAACTAAAGAAAATGACTCAATCATTTTCCAAAAAAATAAGTAAGTAAATCCTTTGATCTCATCTTGTTTCCAATGCAATTCTCATACATACAAAATTCATGCATTAGCTAAACTTGTGTGTGCATCATATATACACAACTCACATGTATTAGCTAACATGATACATATATTTATATCATATATAAATATATATAAAGAGAAGAAATAATAAAGTGAACATGATATTAGTTTAATACATATCTATATCATATATAAATATATATTTAATTACTAAATCAACACTTGATTTAATAATCCGGTTATATCATATATGAACAGGATAATATCATTAAACGCCTGATTAAAATACGTGTATCACATACATAAGTTTAATCAAACTCTTGCACGTATCACTATACATCCCCTACATCGTTTCTTTTGTGCTGGAAAACCTCTGTGTGGGACTCTAAAAATTTGCAATACGCTGGCAGCAGATTAGGATTATATCCATAGCCCACAAGCACGTCAGCGGTACTAGCTGCATGTAATGGCTACCCAGGTATTGATCGAAAGAAGGTCAACAAGCAGGCTCATCCGAACCTAGCAAAATCTATTAGTGACAATCAAAGTGCAGTCAGTGTCGCATACTGGGTCTGAGAGGTGGAAACTGTCAGACTCCCAATAACCCGATAAGTCATGTCGATGATAAACTCATAACCACCCGAGAAAATACTGATGACACTTATCAGCAAATCTTAATTGCCTTGACCAAGGACTTATAGTTATAGTTGATGTGGAACAGCACGACCTCAACTCCCTATACCGAGAGAGACGAAATCCCTTCGATAGCTCACTGCCTCCCTGTACTTCGGATCTATACCCAACTAAAACCTATTTTCACGACTCCTTAAAGCCGTGGTAGGGTAGTAATCAAAGTACAGTAGGAACACACAAAATCCACTATGACGATCTTAGGTCTATAGACTGCCATATACTCATGTCACATGAGAACTGCTATCTAACGATAGGTACAATACCATCTAGGAGTTCTCAGGTAAGTCTGTCCAGTGTAACTTATTCATCTAATGAGCACCTGTATATAATCTTTGGTGTCAAACACCAAAGGTTATGGGATCAACCATCTCCCCGGTCGGGGTCAAGAAACGTATACAGTAGTCTAATCTGGAGTATCGATGCCCAATCTCGATACTCTCTTGACTAGGGACTTTAAGGATGTGTTTATATACTACCTAGGCCCCATTAGTTATAAGTCGATGCTATGCACCCCTCAGGTTCGCGGGGAGGCGGAGTTTGCAAAAACGATTTTTATATGCTTCGTAACATCGACTAAACTCCAGGATCAATACTAAACCCTAACTAACAAGCTAACTAAAAGGTTTAACTCCTATGTAAGAAAGTTATACCTCAATTTACTAGTCCTTCTTGTTCTTTCTATCCTCCTCCTCTTCGTGAGCGCTTTGGAGTGTGTATGGATCGTGCCTCCTCGTCGGACTCCTCAAGTAGAAGAAGATCTACCCGAGAGTGCCTACCTTGAGCTTCTACCTCTAAGATGAGGTAACTAGGTAACCTAAAGTGCTAATCTAAGTGACCTAGAAGATATAGAGAGTGATTAAGGATTAATAAGTCTCACTAACCCTACGATCTCAACACATGAGACAATTAGGGTTTGATGGAGAAGAAGAGAGCTCTTGAGGTGAGAGAGTGTTTGAGATAATAATGAAATGAATATGGCTACTTGAGATGACTATGAAGCATGCCAAAATATCTCACACAATATCTCACAAAATATCTAAGTCCACTCTTACCTCAATAGTCATCCATGAGTCACCAAGTAGCCATACTTCATTTATCATAAAATAACACCTCATACCTCCACCTCATTAATCTTTTAATCAAAAGATAAAAGCACAAATGAGGTGTCCCCTTCTAGAAGTATACTTGAGTAAATTACAGGAATACCCCTCACCGTATATACATACCCGTATCCGTATTTTGAAAAACACGAATACAATGAGACAAAACTAATCCATTAATCTAATACTAGGATCCAGCTTAAACCAAAGCCCACTAGTATTATCCCCCCGAACATCACACGTGCGTAAGTACACATATATGTTCGTGTTGGATGTATATGCCCTAGAGGCCAGTATTGTATATGTACACATATGGATACTAGGGAGATGTATGTACAGAACAATCTTGCTCAGTTTTATAGTATATTATTCGACTTGTCTTTGTCAGGATATGTGTATTTATTTGTATTGTTGATATATCTGGTTTGCACATATTGATAAAGACTCGATACGGTAGTATACTATTGTGGTTTGTCTTTATCTTAACATGGCATATGTCATACTCGTTATTACATATTGCGGTTACATGTTGATAAAGCCCCTAGGATCATGCTTGACTACATGCGTTGTGATGGCGATCATACTTGTGGGAGCAGGGTAGTCTATAAGCACATCCTTTAATGGTCCCTAGTCGCGTGAGTATCGAGAATGGGCATTGATACTCCAGAGTAGACTGGTGTATATGTTTCTACCCCGTCGGGGGATGGTTGGTCCCGCAGCCATTGGTCTGATGCACCTAAGATCGTATACAGGTGCTCACTGGGGTGTGAGTTTACTGGACGGACTCGCCGAGAACTTCCGTGTGGTACTATACCTATCGTCAGATGGAAGTTCTCAGGTGACATGTGTACAGGTTAGTCTTTGGACCCGAGATCGGCATTTGTCTCGTGTGAGTTCCCACTGAGCTTTGATCACTACCCTACCACGGCTCTACTGAGTCGTGCAAACAGGTTTTGGTTGGGTTCAGTCCCGAGCCACATGGAGGCAGTGAGCGATTGTCGGGGATTCATCTCTCCCGGTATAGGGAGTCGATATCGCACTGTGATTCGATTTGTCAGGACCATAAGACCTTGGCCAAGGCAGTTGGGATCTACTGATAGGCTGATCAGTAGTTTCCCGGATTGGTCCTGAACCACATCGGCATGACTTATCAGGTTATTAGGGTCTGACGTTCACCATCCCCTAGACCCGGTATGCGATACTCTTTGAAGAAGAGACCGGACTGTACGGATATTGTCACGGATAGGCTCAGTAGGAGTTCGGACGAGCTTGCTCGTCGGCCTTCCTTTTCGACAGGTACCTGGGCAGCCGTTACGTACAGCTAGTACCGCTGACGTGCTTGCGGTTAAACCCACTGCCAGAGTACTGTCGAATCTTTAGAGTCCCACACAGAGGGTTTCCCTGATCCAGGCAAAACGATGTAGTAGCCGTATTGGATACGTGCAGGGTTCGATCGATTGATGTACTTGGTACTCGGTTTTTCGATCGGACAGTTTGTAATACTAGCCGGCTCGGGTCTGAGTCGGATTATTAAGTCAGGTATTGATTTAATAATTTGCATATATGTATTTCGGTATATATATTCTAGTATTACGTTCTTCGTGTTATTCTATCTCTTTTGGGCATTCAGATTTTTATCTGATTGCCGGTATATTTGTACAGTAGTTGGAAATCCGTATTTACTACAGTTTTCCTTCTAGAAGGTGGCCACATCATTATGTATTTTCCATTTATTTGATAATTGGAAATGAGGTGTAAAGTGAGAGGTGGGGGAGGAATGGGAGTAACCATGCTTCAATACTGAACAAATGAATTTATAATTCATTTTGGGTTTACTATTGAAATATGGTTGCTAATTGTTTAATGAAAGAATTAATATACAAAACCATTGTGTATATTTTCTCTTTCATGGTTGATTCATTTTTTTCCTTGAGCTCTCTTTTGCTCTCATCTCCTCTTTGCTCTCAAGTTTCCTCCACCTTCATCTTCTTCCTCTTCACTACTTTCTCATATGTTGAGAATCAAGTGAAGAGGCAAGAAAGAGATAGCTATACACTAAGACACCCTCCACTACATCCTAGACTACTTGGTTTAGAAAACCAAGTTCTCTAGTTGCTCCTTTAGTTACATATTTAGGAGCTAGAGCCATGGATCATACTCCCCGGGTGGATCATCTACGACAAAAGGAGGCCGGAGAACAAGCTCGATCCCGGAGGACCGATGGAGCAAGGAAAGAAGTTCAAGCATGTTCAAGGTGCTTGCTAGGCGCTAAGGATGAAGAAAGAAGACCGAAGGACTTGGTTCATTTGGTGAGGTTTCTATCATAGTAGATAGCTGCCTTAGTGTAGCTAGTGAGTTCTATGGAAAGATCCGGTTTTAGGGTTTAGTCTAGCGCCAAGTTTCATTCGTAAGAAAATTTTTGTTCCGCATTTGGCCACGTAAGATGGCCGGGGCGCTAGGGTAACCCTTCATGGTATCAGAGCTACTAGGCATTGGATGTCGACCTATGGGGGGTTCTCACTGTGTGACAGTGTGGCGAAGCATAGGCTCTTACCCCCAGGGTGTCCCGAGACCGGAAGGTGTTCCGGAGGGTTGTAGTCCTCGCGAGGGGGCATGCGTAAAAAGTAGCGGCTGAGGGACCCGTTGGTGCCACGGCGACCCCATTGGATGGGGTGGCTGCCTGACCTACAGTGGTATCAGAGCCACCCATAAAACTTACACTAGCTAGTTCAAACGTGTTTAGAATAACGATCGACCGAAAATTCCAAAAAACCTCGTTTCGAAATTTTGTAGTTTCTGTCGATTTTAAAAGTGCTGGAAAAATCATTTTTTTGCTCTCAGAAAATCAAGCAGGCTTTTTTGAGACCACTGAAGAAAATTTACCACATGATCCTTCTAAACAGCCGCGGAACCTCCGCGCAAACCCCCATTTAGCGGCGGATCCGCGGCCATTTATTGGGCCCACGTGATAAATTTTTTTCTGGGCCTCCCATTTTGAGAATTGTGGTTTCTGGAATAATTACATTTTGGGTCCATATTTGTTACAGTGTTGATTTAATACTTGGGGCCCACTTAGAAAATTTAGTCGATCGTGATTTTAAAATACGTATTTTTATTATCAGTACATTCACTTTTATCTGCGACCGGGAATGTCACTTGATCGGTAAAACTCGTCTGATTGCTATATGTTCTTTTAGACGGGTTTTGCGAACGTGACATTCGCGTTGGTGTTGTGTGCTTGTGCTGTGATTGTGGTTGAATTGTCGTGGTGGATAGCATGTGGTGAAATGTTAGAAATACAGTTTACATTCATTTGTATATTTGTTATTGCGGGGCGAGCGTCCGACAAGTGGACTGCCGTCTTTGCCGGGTTGTATATTATTTTGGGGCACGACCGGGATGAGGTCGATGTCACTGCTTATATATATTATTTTCATTTTCTGTATTAGGATTACCCTGCGATGGGGTGCACGAATAGCCGGGTTCTAGAAGGCAACAAGCCCGCATCTCAAGGCGCGGAGACGGAAAGGGGTTTCATTCTAGAACTGGCAGGCTATTCGCCGCACTCGTAGGGGGTACAGGTTTTCATTACACATGCTATCCACACGACCGGGAACATCGGGTTTTATTTGCGGCTCAAATGAAACCCGGGGCTCCAAGATTATCCACCATTCTGTAATGTTATCTGTGATGTTGTTTATTTTCATGCCTGGGACGAATGTGATATATACTTATATATATACTAGTAGATGTTGTATATGTTTTGCACCCGCGCTAGTCCAGCCCCCGCTCTGTCGTTAGTTAAGTAACCTAACGGGTGATGACGGGGACCCGTGGCGAATGCGGATGGCATATACGTACATTTTATTTTCGTTCTTTTCTGGTGTGATAGGTTACAAATTTGATGGGTCGCATTAATTTTTAATTAATGCAAAATAAAAACCTAAAAAGATGTTGTTGGAACCAGATTTTAAAAACTGACATTACAGATGTTCTCTTTTACTTTGCATAGTGGTATTCAGTTTGGAATATCCTGCACCTCATTCGATGAGGCAAGGGCCGAGATCCCTTCACCGGGAGTGACCCCTTGAGTAAAAGTTTGCGTCAGGGTAATAACTTTAATATAGTCGACTATTTTTTGCTTTGCATCGTGGTATTCAGTTTGGAATATCCTGTACCTCATTCGACGAGGAAAGAGCCGAGGTCCCTTCACAGGGAGTGACCTCTTTAGCAGAAGTTTTCGCCACTATATATTTACAAAACTACTCAGGTTCCTTCAACGATATCAAGTTCATTACGTTAACGGGTTTTTCGCCAAAAACCCAGCCGTAGCCCTCCGTCATTTCAGAATAGTAATATTTAGTATTCGTGCTGCGTTTGTTGACCTAGTCAAAGCGTAGTGTACGGTAGCTAAGTAGTATTTTTCTGTGCATTGTAAATGCGATTGGTTAGGACAGTCGTGCGGCCTTGTTGACCTAGTCAAGGGCTCGTACGGGTGGGTTTAATGCAATCAAGAAAATGACGGGTAGAACTTGACTAGCGGTTTATGGTTTGTTGACCTAGTCAAGGTCATAAATCGTTAGGGGTAAAAACCACATCGGGAGTTTCAAACATAAAGGAAACTTGCAGATTTTAGCATACCTTCTGGAGTGTGGTGACTAGAGTGGATTCCATCTAGTGCATCACACAATGATAGTTGGATCCCGATCCCACTGATGAGTAGGATTACTCTCGGGAGATTATCACACTTAACAATCAATGCTATAAACCAAGTAGGTGTCTAGAAAAGTGTTAGCGGGGCTACGCCTCCAGGGAAAAGATGTTCTTTAATTAAGGAACTTCGCAAAAGCGTTGGAAAACCTCCCTCGAAGTACCAACACCGGCCTGGCTGAAAGGTTAAGCAAGTATTGTGACGTGTAATTAATCCTGACTAGTTCTTCTTTTAGGGTTTGAAGAAGAATTTGAGGAAACTGTGGGAGCCATCCTGGTTAGATAAATTAATAACCAATCTGATCTTGCAAGAGCGCACGCTGAGTGTTTTCCCTCTCTCTCTCTCCAGGTAGCAACCATTTCACGCCCTAATCAAGATAATAAAATGTATCGCTTGACTGATCCGAATTCTTATTCGGGGCTGGGGAACGTCGGTTCATCTCTAACTCATGACAACTGTCATAAGTATGAGCAAGGGAAAGAGGAAAGTTTGAATTCCTTGATAAACCCATCGAAGAAGAAACACACTGTTGCGTCTTCTTCAGGTGTTCTTGTTATTGAGAACTGTTTTTCGGTCAGTCCTACCTCTTGGGTACTCGATACCGGATCAGGATCTCATATCTATAATTTATTGCAGGGACTGAGAAAAAGTAGGATAGTTGGACCTGGTGATATGTCCCTCAGAGTAGGGAACGGAGCACAAGTTAATGCTGCAGCCGTCGGTGAATATCACCTAGTGTTGCCAAATGGCAATGCTATGATTTTGAACAATTGCTACTATGTACCTTCCATGCTTTGCAACATCATATCAGTTTCTTTACTTGATAAAGATGGATATAACTTTGTTCTTGATAGAAATATCATGAACATTTACCTTGATAAGGTACTGGTTGCAGAAGGTACACTGTGTAATAGTATCTATGTTCTAAATCAGAATACAGTGCTCAATGTACAAAACACACGCAAGAGGAAGAGTTCAGATACGAACGAATCCTACTTGTGGCATTGTAGACTTGGTCATATCGGAGAGAAAAGACTAAGTAAGTTGCATAAAGATGGACTCTTGAATACGTTCAAATTTTCATCTTATGAAACTTGTCAGTCCTGTCTCAAAGGAAAGATGACAAAATCTCCGTTCACCGGACATGGAGAAAGAGCAGCAGAGCTCTTGGGACTCATACACAGTGATGTATATGGTCCGATGTCTATACATGCAAGGGGTGGGTTCTCGTACTTCATCACATTCACTGATGATCTCTCTAGATTCGGATATGTGTATCTTATGAAACACAAATCTGAAGCTTTTGAGAAATTCAAAGAATTCAGGAACGAAGTAGAGAACCAGATTGGCAAAAGTATTAAGATCCTCCGATCTGATAGAGGAGGGGAGTACTTAAGCATGGAATTCCTAGGATACTTAAAAGAGAATGGAATTCTCTCTCAGCTTACTCCTCCTTATACACCACAGCACAACGGTGTATCGGAGCAGAGAAATCGTACCCTTTTGGACATGGTTCGCTCCATGATGAGTAATGCCGAGTTTCCTCTTTCATTTTGGGGACATGCGCTTTTAATAGCGGCATATCTGTTGAATGATGTTCCATCCAAATCTGTGCCTAAGACACCATTCGAGATGTGGAATGGAAAAAGGCCGTATCTTAAAAGATTTAATATATGGCGTTGTCCGGCTTATGTTAAAAAGCACAATCCGGATAAACTAGAGGCACAGTCAGTTTTGTGTAAGTTTGTAGGATATCCTAAGAACAGCTATGGATATCAGTTCTACCACACCGAGGAACAAAAGGTGTTTATTGCTCAACATGCTGTTTTCTTGGAAACAGAGTTTCTTGCAAAAAAAATTAGTGGGAGCACGGTAGAACTGGAAGAAATTCCAGAGGGACAAACTGTAACTGAAGATTTGGTGGAACCTCAGGATTCAATAACCCCGGACGAACCTCAGCCACTCCGCAGATCTAGTAGGATTTCTCATCCGCCCGAGAGATACTACGGTTTTCTCATAGATGGGGATCGAGAGGATTGCATCTTGGAAGAAGATGATCCTATTAGTTTCAGAAAGGCCATTATCAGTAGGGACTCTGATAAGTGGTTGGATGCTATGCAATCTGAAATGGAGTCCACGTACACCAATAAAGTGTAGACCCTGGAAGTTGCTCCACCTGGGGTAAAACCCGTTGGATGCAAATGGATCTACAAGAAGAAACTTGGTATGGATGGGCAGGTGGAAACCTATAAAGCTAGACTCGTTGCAAAAGGTTTTCGTCAAAGACCAGGAGTGGACTATGACGAAACCTTTTCTCCAGTAGCTATGCTCAAATCCATTAGGATCCTGCTTGCCATTGCTGCCTTCCATGACTATGAGATATGGCAGATGGACGTAAAAACGGCTTTTCTAAACGGAAGTTTAGAAGAGTACGTTTACATGGATTAGCCAGAAGGTTTTGTAGACAATGGGAGCAGCGGGAAGGTGTGTAAGCTGCTCAAATCCATTTATGGATTGAAGCAAGCATCGCGGAGCTGGAACATCTGTTTTGATGAAACAATCAAGGACTTTGACTTCATCAAGAACGAAGATGAGCCATGTATTTATAAGAAGATTGTAGGACGAACTGTCGTGTTCCTAGTCTTGTACGTGGACGACATTCTTTTGATAGGAAATGATATTCCTATGCTACAATCGGTCAAGCTATTCTTGTCGCAAAGGTTCTCTATGAAAGACCTAGGTGATGCCTCGTACATTCTGGGGATCAAGATCTACAGAGATAGATCCAAGAGATTACTGGGACTTTCACAGTCCAGGTACATAGAGACCGTACTAAAGAGATTTAGTATGGAAGATTCCAAGCGCGGTAACATACCCGCATTGCACGGAATCACCCTCTCCAAGGAGATGTCTCCCAAGACTGACGAGGAGAGGGTTCGCATGAGCACTATACCCTACGCTTCGGCGGTTGGATCTATAATGTATGCGATGCTATGTACAAGACCAGATGTAGCTTACGCGCTAAGCGTAGTGAGCCGGTATCAGTCAGACCCAGGTGAGGACCACTGGACAGCAGTAAAGAACATTCTTAAGTACCTGAGAAGGACTAAGGAGATGTTCCTGATTTACGGTAATGGAGACCTCAGGGTCGAGTCCTTTACCGACTCAAGCTTCCAGAGTGACAAGGATGACAGCAAGTCTGTCTCGGGTTTTGTGTTTACCCTCAATGGAGGGGCGGTATGTTGGAAGAGTTCCAAACAGGATACCGTCGCAGACTCGACGATGGAGGCTGAATACATTGCTGCAAGCGATGCCGCAAAAGAGGCGGTCTGGATAAAGAAGTTCATAGCTGAACTTTAGGAGGTTCCGTCCATTGTTGATCCAATACCAGTGTATTGCGATAACAATAGGGCTATAGCTTTAGCAAAGGAACCACGGTCCCATCAGAAATCCAGGCACATCTTAAGGCGGTATCACCTGATCAGGGAGATCGTAGATCGCCAGGAGATCGAGGTCCGGAGAGTGGATAAGAAGGACAACACGGCGGATCCATTTACAAAGGCCTTCCCTCAAGCACAGTTCGAGCGTCTTTTTGGGATGTTGGGTATGCGATACACCAGCAGCTGGCCTTAGAGCAGACGTTGGGTATTCGGTACGCCAATCACTGGCCTTTAGTGCAAGTGGGAGATTGTTGGATGTATATGCCCTAGAGGCCAGTATTATATATGTACACATATGGATACTAGGGAGATGTATGTACAGAACAATCTTGCTCAGTTTTATAGTATATTATTCGACTTGTCTTTGCCAGGATATGTGTATTTATTTGTATTGTTGATATATCTGGTTTGCACATATTGATAAAGACTCGATACGGTAGTATACTATTGTGGTTTGTCTTTATCTTAACATGGCATATGTCATACTCGTTATTACATATTGAGGTTACATGTTGATAAAGCCCCTAGGATCATGCTTGACTACCTGCGTTGTGATGGCGATCATACTTGTGGGAGCAGGGTAGTCTATAAGCACATCCTTTAATGGTCCCTAGTCGCGTGAGTATCGAGAATGGGCATTGATACTCCAGAGTAGACTGGTGTATATGTTTCTACCCCGTCGGGGGATGGTTGGTCCCGCAGCCATTGGTCTGATGCACATAAGATCGTATACAGGTACTCACTAGGGTGTGAGTTTACTGGACGGACTCGCCGAGAACTTCCGTGTGGTACTATACCTATCGTCAGATGGAAGTTCTTAGGTGACATGTGTACAGGTTAGTCTTTGGACCCGAGATCGGCATTTGTCTCGTGTGAGTTCCCACTGAGCTTTGATCACTACCCTACCACGGCTCTACTGAGTCGTGCAAACAGGTTTTGGTTGGGTTCAGTCCCGAGCCACATGGAGGCAGTGAGCGATTGTCGGGGATTCGTCTCTCCCGGTATAGGGAGTCGATATCGCACTGTGATTCGATTTGTCAGGACCATAAGACCTTGGCCAAGGCAGTTGGGATCTACTGATAGGTTGATCAGTAGTTTTCCGGATTGGTCCTGAACCACATCGGCACGACTTATCAGGTTATTAGGGTCTGACGTTCACCATCCCCTAGACCCGGTATGCGATACTCTTTGACGAAGAGACCAGACTGTACGGATATTGTCACGGATAGGCTCAGTAGGAGTTCGGACGAGCTTGCTCGTCGGCCTTCCTTTCCGATAGGTACCTGGGCAGTCGTTACGTACAGCTCGTACCGCTGACGTGCTTGTGGTTAAACCCACTGCCAGAGTACTGTCGAGTCTTTAGAGTCCCACACAGAGGGTTTCCCTGATCCAGGAAAAACGATGTAGTAGCCGTATTGGATACGTGCAGGGTTCGATCGATTGATGTACTTGGTACTCGGTTTTTTGATCGGACAGTTTGTAATACTAGCCGGCTCGGGTCTGAGCCGGATTATTAAGTCAGGTATTGATTTAATAATTTGCATATATGTATTTCGATATATATATTCTAGTATTACGTTCTTCGTGTTATTCTATCTCTTTTTGGCGTTCAGATTTTTATCTGATTGCCGGTATATTTGTACAGTAGTTAGAAATCCGTATTTACTACAGTTTTCTTTCTAGAAGATGGCCACCTCATTATGTATTTTCCATTTATTTGATAATTGGAAATGAGGTGTAAAGTGAGAGGTGAGGGAGGAATGGGAGTAACCATGCTTCAATAGTGAACAAATGAATTTATAATTCATTTTGGGTTTACTATTGAAGTATGGTTGCTAATTGTTTAATGAAAGAATTAATATACAAAACCATTGTGTATATTTTCTCTTTCATGGTTGATTCATTTTTTTCCTTGAGCTCTCTTTTGCTCTCATCTCCTCTTTGCTCTCAAGTTTCCTCCACCTTCATCTTCTTCCTCTTCACTACTTTCTCATGTGTTGAGAATCAAGTGAAGAGGAAAGAAAGAGATAGCTATACACTAAGACACCCTCCACTACATCCTAGACTACTTGGTTTAGAAAACCAAGTTCTCTAGTTGCTTCTTTAGTTACATATTTAGGAGCTAGAGCCATGGATCATACTCCCCGGGTGGATCATCTATGACAAAATGAGACCGGAGAACAAGCTCGATCCCGGAGGACCGATGGAGCAAGGAAAGAAGTTCAAGCATGTTCAAGGCGCTTGCTAGGAGCTAAGGATGAAGAAAGAAGACCGAAGGACTTGGTTCATTTGGTGAGGTTTCTATCATAGTAGATAGCTCCCTTAGTGTAGCTAGTGAGTTCTATGGAAAGATCCGTTTTTATGGTTTAGTCTAGCGCCAAGTTTCATTTGTAAGAAAATTTTTGTTCCGCATTTGGCCACGTGAGATGGCCGGGGCACTAGGGTAACCCTTCAGTTCGAACCCTATTGTAAAACCATACGACCTCTACATCGTTTTTCCCGAAGCAGGGAAACCCTCTGTGTGGAACTCTAAAGACTTAACAATACGCTGGCAGTGGGTGTAACCACAAGCACGTCAGCGGTACTAGCTGCACGTAACGGCTGCCCAGGTATCTGTCGATAAGAAGGCCAATGAGCAAACTCATCCGAACTCCTACTGAGCCTATTTGTGATAATTTTCATATAGTCCGGTCTGTTTGTCTAAGAGTATCGCATATTGGGCATAGGGGGCGGTAGCCGTCAGACCCCTAATAGCGCAATAAGTCATGCCGAAGTAGAGCCCAAAAACACCCTGAGAAACTACTGGAGTACCTACTCGTAAATCTTGCTTGCCCTAGCCAGGGACTTTGTTTAATGGCTTTCCGAACACAGCGTGACATCAACCCCCATTATCGGGAAAGACGAATCCTATCTAACCACCACTGCCTCCAAGTGCTTCGGGACTGCACCTAACTACTACCTGTTTGCACGATTCATCAGAGCCGTGGTAGAGTAGTAATCTAAGAACGGTGGGAATACACTCGAGGCGAAGTAGCATTGTCAAGTCAACGGACTATGTTGTAGTCATGTCACCTTGGAACTGCTACCTGACGATAGGTATAGTACCAACCAACCGTTCCCTACGAGTCTATCCAGTGTACCTCATAACCCAATGAGCATCTGCATACTTTCTCCAGTACGATATACTAATTGTTGTGGGACAGACCATCTCCCATGCTGGAATGAGAAGCGTTTACACTAGTCTACACTGGAGTATCGATGCTCTGTCTCGATAATCCTATAACTAGGGACCTGTATAAGGATGTGCTTATAGATTACCCATCCCCTACTAGTTTGACTGCCATCACAATGCTGGTAGTCAAGCAATGATCATAAGGGCTCTACCAATATGTATTAGCGATATGCTAAAAGAAACAAATACCCATATTAAGATAAAAACAAACCAAGTAGCATACTACCATATTGAGCAAAACTGTCATAAAATCCGTGTATATCCAAGTTTCCAAAATGTAATATACAAAGTTGTACTATACAATATTGGCCTCTAGGGCATATATCACTAACAATCTCCAACTTGCACTAAGGTCATGTGTTGGCATATTGCGGACCTATCATCTCGAATAGCCTCTCAAACTGCGTTTGAGGGATGGCCTTTATGAGTGGATCTGCAGTGTTGTTTTCCGTATCAACTCTTCGTACCTCGATCTCCCGGCGATCCACGATCTCCCTGATTAGGTGATACCGCCTCAAGATATGTCTGGACTTCTGATGGGACTTGGGTTCCTTCGCTAAAGCTATAGCCCCGTTGTTTTCACCATACAGAGGTATTAGATCAACAATGGACGGAAGCACCTGAAGTTCTGTTAAGAACTTCCTCATCCAGATTGCTTCTTTTACGACGTCACATGTGTCGATATACTCCGCTTCCATCGTCGAGTCAGCAACGGTGTCATGCTTGGAGCTCTTCCAATAAACCGCCCCTCCATTAAGGGTAACGACATAACCTGACATAGAACTGGAGTCATCCTTGTCACTTTGGAAGCTGGAGTTAGCAAAGGCTTCGATCTGGAGGTCTTTTCCGCCGTACACCAAGAAAATCCCCTTAGTCCTTCTCAGGTACTTGAGAATGTTCTTTACTACTATCCAGTGCTTCTCCCTAGGGTTTGAGTGATACCGGCTTGCCACGCTTAGTTCATAAGAAACATCTAGTCTGGTACACAACATCACATACATTATAGAGCCTACCGCAGAAGCGTAGGGTATAGTTGACATGTGATCCCTTTCCAAATCATTCATGGGAGACATCTCTTTGGAGAGGGTGATTCCGTGACAAGCCGGTAGATCACCGTGCTTTTAATCTTCCATACTAAATCTTTTTAGTATGGTGTCGATGTACCTGGACTGTGAAAGTCCCAACATCCTCTTAGATCTATTACGATAGATCTGGATCCCTAGAATGTAGGAGGCATCACCCAGTTCTTTCATGGAGAACCTTGTGACAAGAATCCTTTGACTGATTGTAGCATAGGAATGCCATTTCCAATCAAGAGAATGCCATCCACGTACAAGACGAGGAATACAACAGTTCTTACTATAGATGCATGGTTCATCTGGATTTTTGATAAAGTCAAATTCTTTGTCCGTTTCAGCAAAACAGATGTTCCAACTCCGCGATGCCTGCTTTAATCCATAAATGGATTTAAGCAACTTGCACACTTTCTCGCTTCTCCCACTCTATAATGAAACCCTCAGGCTGATTCATATAGACGCACTCTTCCAAATTTCCATTTAGAAAAGCGATCTTTACGTCCGTCTGCCAAATCTCATAATCGTGGAAGGCAGCAACGACAAGAAGGATCCCAATGGATTTGAGCATAGCCACTGGAGAAAAGGTTTCATCATAGTCCAAACCAGGTCTTTGATGAAAACCTTTTGCAACAAGTCTAGCCTTATAGGTTTCAACCTGTCCATCTACACCAATCTTCTTTCTGAAGATCTATTTGCAGCCTACGGGTTTTACCCCTTCTGGAGAAATGTCCAAAGTCCATATTTTGTTGGTGTACATGGACTCCATCTCAGTCCGCATTGCATCCAGCAATTTTACCGAGTCTCCACTCTGAATGGGTTGTTGGAAGCTAGTTGGCTCGTTATTGTCAATGATGTAATCCCCTCTATCCCCGTCTACGAGAAAATCGCAGTATCTCTCGGGTGGATGAGACAGCCTACTACTCTTACGGAGTGGTGCGGGGATGTCCTGTTCTTTTGAAACATCTGGTTCCACCATGCTTTCAGTAATAGCTTGTGGTTCTGGAATTTCTTCCAGTTCTATTGCGCTCCCACTTATCTCTTTTTCTAAAAATTGAGTTTCTAAGAAGTGGGCATGACGAGAAACAAAAACCTTTTGTTTCTCTGCGTAATAGAAAAGATACCCCTTGGTGTTCTTTAGGTATCCCACAAACTTACACAGTACTGAGCGTGCCTCGAGCTTGTCTGCATGCTGCTTTTGAACAAAAGCTGGACATCCCCATATATTCAGATACTGAAGATAGGGTTTCTTCCCACTGCACATCTGATATGTTGTGGTAGGCACAGTCTTGGTAGGAACCTTTTTCAAAAGATATGTAGCTGATTCTAGTGCATAGCCCCAGAAGGATCGCGGTAACTCAACGTTACTCATCATGGAACGTACCATATCCAATAAAGTTCGGTTCCGTCTTTCCGATATACCGTTGTGTTATGGTGTGCATGGAGGAGTAAGCCGAGAGAGAATTCCATTCTCTTTTAAGTAATCCAGGAACTCGGCACTTATGTATTCACCACCTCGATCAGATTTCAGTGTCTTGATGCTTTTGCCGGTTTGTTTTTCCACTTCATTCTTATATTCTCGGAATTTCTCAAAGGCTTCGGATTTATGTTTCATCAAGAAGATATGTCCATACCTAAAGAAATCATCAGTAAAAGTAATAAAATAGGAATAAACACTTCTTGCAAGTGTAGACATTGGACCACACAGGTCGTTGTGTATCAGTACTAAGAGCGAGCTCGCTCTTACTCCGTGTCTAGTGAACAGAATCTTTGTCATCTTTCCTTTGAGACATGATTGACAAGTTGCATAAGACTAATATTCGAACGGATCCAAATATCCCTATTTATGTAATTTGGTTAACCGTGTTTCATTAATGTGACCCGGTCTACAATGCCATAAGAAAGCTTGATTTAATTCCGGAGACTTTCTTTTGTGTGTGTTCTAGACGTTGAAAACTTGCAGTTGGTTTAATACGTATATACCGTTATTTAGTGTACCCGACCCAATCAAACCATGATTAAGGTGGATGTTTACGACATCGCTTACAAATTTAAAATCATAACCTTATTTAGATAACAAAGATACATAAATGATATTATAAGACAAACTGGGTACATAAAAACAGTTGCGCAAAACCAAAATATTTCCACTTGTCAATCCTAAGTGGTATTCCCCTACGGACACAGTATCCACGCTCGCTCCGTTAGCAACCCTTAGGGTCATATCACCCGCTTTCAAAACTCTATGGCTTCTCAGTGCCTGCAAAGAATTACAGATATGTGATCCTGATCCGGTATCCAATACCCAGGAATTAGAGTTGATTGACAGACAGTTTTCAATCACAAACACACCTGAAGCCGAAGCCGCAACTTGCTTCGCACCCTGGTTCTGGGCTTTCCAGGCCCTACAATCTTTCTTCCAATGGCCATTTTTATAATAGTAGAAGCATTCTTCCTTCCCTACCATTGGCCCCCCAACTTTTGCCTTGACCCTTGCCTCTACCTTATTACACCGCCTTTCGGCTTTGTGGGGGCCTTCTTCTTTTTCCCAATGGCTTTCGCCTTAGATTTAGAAGAGGAAGATCCTCTAACAAGAAGAGCGGGTGTCTCCCTAGGCTTTTGCACGGTGCCCTCAGTGCTCCTCAACATGTTGAGGAGTTCTGGAAGTGTATCTTCCTTCTCTTAAATGTTAAAATTCAAGATAAACTGGGCGTAGGTAGAGCGGAGGTACTGTAGAATCAAGTCTGTATACAGCTCGTTCTCCAACGTGGTCCCCAGGTCCGCGAGCTTTTTAATCAAGCTGATCATCTTAAGGACATGGTCCCCTACAAATGACCCGATAGCCAACCTCACTTGAAATAGTTTCTTTGAGGTCTCGTATCTTGCGATACGAGATTGCTTTCCATATAAGTCCTTGGTATGAAGGAAGATGGATTGAAGATCCATCTTCTCGTGCCGCCTCTGGTGTTCATTATCCATAGAGGCCAGCACGAGTCACTTGACTTTCGCACTGTCAATTTTCGAGGTCTTACGGATCTCCTTATCCGCGATACTGGAATCTTGACCTAGAACGGCGGGGGCTTTAGTAGTAAGAAGATAGCCCAGTTTTCCATATGTGATGACCATTTGGATATTCCTGAGCCAATCTTTATAGTTTATCCTCGTCAATATGTTTTTATCTAAAAGTAACTTATGGCCGGTCATCTTAGTCATTGCAATTAGGAGAGAGAGAGAGAGAGAGAGAAGAAACACTTTAGCATGATGCTCTTGCAAGTTTAGATTGGTTTTTAGTTTATCTAAACAGGATGGCTCCCACTGTTTCTTGAATCCTTCCTCAAACCATAAAAGAAGAATTAGTCAGGATTAATCTCACCGTACAATTCTTACTTAACCTTTCGGCCAGGCTAGTGTCGGTACTTCGAGGGAGGTTTTACAATGCTTTCGCGAAATTCCTTAATTAAATAACCTCTTTTCCCTGGAGGCGTAGCCATGCTAACACTGTTCTAGACACATGGTTTATAGCATTGATCATTAAGTAAAAAAATCTCCCGAGGAGTAGCAGATACTCATTGTAGGATCAGGATCTAAATACCATCGTATAGCAACTTTGAAGGAATCCTACCAAAATCATCACACTCCAAATGGTATGCAACACTAGCAAGTTTCAATTTCCTTAGAAACTCCCGATATGGATTTTTGCCCCAAGTTCTTATAACCTTGACGAAGGCCAACATATCATAAATCGCAAGTCAAGTTCTACCCGTCATTATCCAGGTTAATTTGAACCCACCCGTACATACCCTTCATGAAGGCCAAAATAGTAGTATGACTGTCCCAAACCAACGCATTTATCTATGAAATTGATGAATATTCAGTAGCTACCAATCACTATGCCTTGGAGAAGGTCAAAATACATACCTTGAATACTGCTGAATATCCATATAAAAGGAAGGAGGGCTATGAATGGTTTTGGCTAAACAGTGAACGTAATGAACTTGATATGATCGAAGGAACCATGATAGCTTTTTAAAAGAGTGGTTTAGGCTGCTCATTTAAAAGTTTGCTTTTTAGAAAAAACCGAGTGGTTTTTGAAATTGTTCCAACGATTTAGCTTTGGTTTGTTTGCTTTTCATTAATCAATGCAGTCACATCATTTAACCTACCATTGCAGAAAGAAATGAAAATACAACATACGCTTATGCCATCTGCATTCGCCACTGGGCCCCTTCTAACACCGTTAGGTTACTTAACTAACGCCAGAGCAGGGGATGGACTAGTGCGGATGCAAAACATAAGTAACGTCTATTATATAACATATATAATATATCCATTCGTCTCACGCAATAATAGGCATTCCAGATCACAGATGAATATATTGGATATACTAGGAATTTCACGTTTCGTTTAAGCCTGTAACGAAAGACGGATTCCACGGTCCTGATGAATAGCCAAACCCCACCCTAGACCCCTACGGGTGCAGAAAACTACCCGCCAAATTCACGAAGTGAAGCAACCACCCTCAGAAAAATGTGTAGGCCACTCGGCACTTCAAAGAACCCGGTAGTTTGTGCACCCCACCTTGGGTCTATCCTAGGAGCAAAAAACAGTAAATGAAATAATACAACGGTGGCTACAATCTCAACTCAGATGTGCCCCGCAAAAATAATATTACATCAATATTAAAATTTGCTTCAAATGAAAGAAAGAAACTCTCTTCCTAGATCCCCCGGCCATTCATCATCGACGATCCAATATTCCAAATCCACAAACCAACAACAGCAACACAGATATGTGTAACCCCTAACTAACCGACATATAGCAATTAGCGGAAGTTTACGAACACATATAACAAACACATAAATGATACTTATCCACTGTAAGTCGATGCCACGGACCCCGTGGGTTCGCGGGCAGGCGAAGTTTGCAAAAAACGATTTTTATATGCTTCGTAACATCAACTAAACTCCAAGATCGATACCAAACCCTAACTAAAAAGCTAACTAAAAGGTTTAACTACTATGTAAGAAATTTATATCTCAAGTTACTAGTCCTTCTTGTTCTTGCTGTCCTCCTCCTCTTCATGAGCTCCTTGGAGTGTGTATGAATCGTGCCTCCTCGTTAGCCTCCTCAAGTCGAAGAAGATCCACCCGAGAGTGCTTATCTTAAGCTTCTACCTCTAAGATGACGTAACTAAGTAACCTAGAGTGCTAATCTAATTGACCCAGAGTATATAAAGATTGATTAAGGATTAATAAGTGTCACTAACCCTAGAATTCTGAACACATGAGACAATTAGGGTTTGAGTAAGAAGAAGAGAGCTCTTTAGGTGAGAGAGTGCTTAAGATATTAATGAAATGAATATGGCTACTTTTGATGACTATGAAGCATGCCAAAATATCTCACCAAATATCTCATAAAATACCATAAAATATCTAAGTCCACTCTTGCCTTAATAGTCATCCATGAGTCACCAAGCAGCCATGCTTCATTTCACACAAAATAACACCCCATACCTCCACCTCATTTATCTTTTAATCAAAAAATAAAATCACAAATGAGGTGTCCTTTTTAGGGTCAAAAATTACATCCCAGTTGACCAAGTAAAAATCAAGGTCAACCCCAAGTCAAGTGGGCCCGAGCCTAATCCTAAGTCAAGACCAAGTATGGAAGGGGCCGGCTCCATGCCAAAAAGGAGGCAATAAATTAGTCTAAATGTAATTTTTAGAAATAAATATATGTAAAGTGGGCAGAAAGCCAAAATTTTGTAAACCAATGGCTTATGTGCAAAAAAGAAATAAGCACATAAGACATGGGGCGGCACAAGTGCCATTTGGCCAAACCCAAGGGGCGATATGTAAAGTGTGCAGCCTATAAAGGCAACATGATGAAAAAATCAAGATAACTTTTCTCTCTCTTAAAAATTAGGGTTCTTTGTCCCCTTCTCCTTCCTCAAGGTTCTAAACTTTATTTCCCTTTTTGAATTAAATCAAGAGTTTCACTCTTCCTTTTCCAAAAATAAACAGTTTTTCACCATCAAATCCTTGAAGGGGAACTCAGATCTTCCATCAGATCTCAAATAGGGAAGATTTTTAAATCTCACCATTTATTTTTCTCCAAGATCCAGCCAACAGATGAGGAGGAACAAGGAGTCCCATCTCCAAAAATCCCACCTTGGAAAGATCCAAGGCTCGGAAGAAGATCCAGGGGTAAAGGGGAGAAGAAAAGAATCCCCTTAGATCATCCCTAAAGATTTCTAGGAGTTTAACTCCATTAAAGATATGTTGGAGTTTAACTCCATAAATAAAATCCTTTTTTTTACATATAGGAGTTTAACTCCATTCAACATCTGTCGGAGTTTAACTCCATAAATAAAAACCCCTCTTTCGGAGTTTAACTCTTATTTCCGGGGCTAAAAGCCTCCTTCTTTCCGCCGGCGCCTAAGCGCCCAGTGCCCAAGTTCCGGGGGCGTGAGGCGCTAGCACCAAATTGCACAGCGCCCACATGCCGGGAGCGTGAGGCGCCTGCGCCCAGCGCCAGCGCTCACGTGCCGGGCACGTGAGGCGCTTACGCCCAAGCGCCCTACGCCAAGCGCCCAGCTCCCTAGCATCTTTAAGACGCTCCTCACCCTACTTTTTCTCACACTATCCCACACTCAAAATACACCCCCGTTAGGAAAATTTTTCTAACGGGGCGCTGCTCCATACCCCTCAAGGGGGCTGCTAGCCCCCTTAACCCCAAGCCCTCTATCTGGGTGGCGGGATCCCCGTATACATTGCGGGGCTCCCGATATATCCAAGACACCTCAATGAACAACACACGCATACGGCACATTGAGTTCGCATTGTTAGTAATGTATATGCCCTAGAGGCCATTGTTATACATATAATGTATATTATAGTGGATACTTGGATATATATAGAGGACTTTCTTGCTCGATATGACAGTATGCTATCTAGTTGCTCTTTGTCTTAACATGTTGACCTGTATTGTGTTATTGTCTTGCTCTCACATGTAGATAAAGTCCTTAATATGTGTACTTGACTACTAGGACTATGATGCATATCAAACTAGTGGGGCAGGGTAGTCCACAAGTACATCCTATAACTGTTCCTAGTCGATGGTGTATCGAGACAGGGCATCCATACTCCAGAGTAGACTAGAGTATACGCATCTTGACCCATATGATGGATGATGGATGATCCCACATCCATTGGTGTTTGACATCAAAGATGGTATACGGTTATTTAGTGGAGACTGGGAACACTGAACGGACTCGCCGAGAACTCCTAAATGGAATTATACGTATCGTCAGATAGCAGTTCTCTGGTGATACTGGTACAGGTTAGTCTGTAGACCTGAGATCATCATAGAGTCTTGTGTGATTCCCATTGTGCTTTAATTTCTACCTTACCACGTTCATGAGGTGCAAAACAGTGGCTTTTGGGTGCATTCCCGAATCACATTGAGGTAATGAGCGATAGGAGGGGTTTTGTCTCTCCCGGTATTAGGGGTTGATGTTGCACTGTGCTTGATTGGCTATAAGTGGAAGTCCCTGGCCAGGGTTGATATGGAGATCTACTGGTAAGTGTTATCAGTAGTTTCTCGACCTGTTTTGAGCTTCATATCGATACAACTTATCGGTTACTGGGGTCCGACGTTTACCACCCCTAGACTGGATATGCGACATAACAGACGAAGAGACCGGATTGTACGGTACTGTTTATTGATTAGATTCACAGGAGTATGTACAGGCTTGCTTGTTGATCTTCTGATCGCTTAATACCTGGGTGGATGTTACATTTAGCAGACCACTTACAGCTTGTGGGTGTTTGATATGATCATCACTTACTACCGGCGTATTGACGAGTCTTTAAAGTCCTACATAGAGGTTTCCTGGCTCAGGCGAAACGGAGTAGGAGAACATATGTGATATATGCGGGACCAAGATTGATACGTGTATGTGATACCTTATTCTATTCTCGCTATTTGTGATATCGGCCGGGTATATGTGATATGCCGAGTTATCGGATCAAGTGTTGATTCGATAAAATGATACATATTATATTAGTCGATTATATGTAATATAGACGAATTATTAAATCAAGTATTGATTTAATAATTTAATGTATAATTATATATATGATATATTACATTACATTAACTAATATAAGCTCACTTAACCCTTTCTTTTTCTCACTTGTATATACATTATATATATGTGATATATATTATGTATCATGCTAGGTTATATATGCAACTTGTGTGTGAGAGATTTATGCCATGCTAGGGTTAAGATTAGGGTTTGTATTTATTATTAAGTAATTCAAAATTGTGGATGCTAGGGTTAAGATTAGGGTTTGTATTTATTATAAAGTAATTCAAAATTGTGGATTTATTCATGGTTCAAAGCTTGTAGGTTCTTTGACCAAGTCCACTCTTTTGTCAAGCTCAAAATATTTATCAACCTAACCTTTAACCCTAGCTTATGGTTAAGTCTCTACAAGGGTTACGGATGACACATATTAACTCATGGTTGCTTTTCTAACCTCACAACAATAATCCATTCATCACTTGTTCATCTTCTTCTTCTTCTTCACAAAAAGCTTGCTAGATTTTTTTCATGTGATGAAATAAAGTGAGAAAAAGAAAACTAAAGAGAGCAAAATTCCTACTTCATCATCCTCTTTTATACTAGCCATATAGTTTAGGGTGTTAGCTTTACTAATTCTTAATAAGTGAAGTCATAGCTTGAGTTTGTGTCTCCTCAAAGTAGATCATCCTGGATTGTGAAGACTTCAAGCAAGCATGCATCAGTCACCTTATGGAGCCTCTCAAGAGTCCGGAAGCTTGATGATCGCAGCGAAGGGACTACAACTTGGAGCTTATGAAGTGAAGGAACGGACTACAAAGGTTGTAATCTCTCTCACTTAGTAGTAAAGATGTTTACTTTGAGTTTCCATTTGATTCTCTAGTTAAAGATTCATAGTTAGGGATGTCTAGAACGGCAAAATTTTAAATTGGCATGGACGATACTTCCCGAAAACTTGTTGCTGCGCTAGGTATCCCAACAGTGGTATCAGAGCCTAGCTAGAGAATTAGAAAGATTGTGTAGGATTACGAAACCGAAACACCCGAATACGAACCTTAGTTTCTGTCGAAATTTTATGAGTGTCAAATTTTTTTTAAACAATTGCAGAATGTTGTATTGTTAGTTGTATGTATGCCCTAGAGGCCATTATTGTACATATGATGTATATTATAGTGGATGCTTGGACATATATAGAGAGGACTTTCTTGCTCGACATAATAGTATGCTATCGGGTTGCTTTTTATCTTAACATGTATACTTGTCTCTTGATACTGCCTTATGGTTACATGTTGGTAAAGCCCTTAGGATGTGTACTTGACTACCAGGATTATGATGCAGATCATACTAGTGGGACCATGGTAGTCCATAAGTTCATGTTTAATATTCCTAGTCATGGGTGTATCGAGACGGGGCATCGATATACCAGAGTAGACTAGCGTATACGCTTCTCGACCCATGTGATGGGAGATGGATAATCTCATATCCATTGGTGTTTGACATCATAGATGGTATATGAGTGCTCAGTGGAGACTGGGTACACTATACGGACTCGCCAAGAACTCCTAGATGGTATTATACCTGACGTCAGATAGCAGTTCTCTGGTGACACTGGTATATGTTAGTTTGTAGACCCGAGATCGTCATATAGTCTTGTGTGATTCCCACTATGCTTTGATTTCCACCTTACCACGTTCAAGAGGACGTGCAAAACGGTGGTTTTTGGATACAATCCTGAGTCACATGGAGACAATGAGCGATAGGAAGGGATTTCGTCTCTCCCGGTATTGGAGGTAGATGTCGTGCAGTGCTCGATTGGCTATAACTGGAAGTCCCTGGTCAGGGCTGATTTAGAGATTTATTGATAAGTGTTATCAGTAGTTTCTTGACCCGTTATGAGCCTCGTATCGGCATGACTTATCGAGTTATTGGGTTTAACGTTTTCTACCCCTAGACTTGATATTCGACATCTTAGACGAAGAGACCGGACTGAGGTAGTGTTACTGACAAGCTTTACAGGAGCTAGAGCGGGCTTTCTTGTTGATCTTCTGATCGCTCAATACCCGGATAGCCGTTACGTCCAAGTAGTACCGCTAATGGCTTATGGGTGTTTGATGTGATCATCACCTACTGCCGGCATATTGACGAGTCTTTAGAGTCCTACATAGAGGTTTTACTGGCTCAGGCAAAACGAAGTAGGAGCAAATATGTTATATGTGCGGGACCGAGAATAATACGAGTATGTGATACCGTATTCTATTCTCGCGATATTAGTATCGGTCGGTTATATGTGATATAGCCGGGTTATCGAAACAAGTGTTGATTCAATAAGATGGTACATATAATATTAGTCGGTTATATGTGATATAACCGATTATTAAATCAAGTGTTGATTTAATAATTTAGTGTATAATTTTATATTTGATATACTAGTTTACATTAACTAATATTAGCACACTTAAGCATTTATTTTTCTCACATGTGCACACTTAATATATATGTGATATATATTAATTGTGTCATGGTTGTTGATACACACTACGTGGGTGTATGAGACTTACACCATACTAATTATAATGTGTGGTTTAATTATTTAAAGTAAATCCAAATTAGTGGATAAATAGTCACATGCATGAAGCTTGTAGAAACTTGTGGATGCATTGACTTGGTCCACTAATTTTGTTTTACTTAAGATATTTATTAACCTAACCATTATAATTTAGCCATGGTTATGACTCTACATGAGTTAGCTATATGATAGAAACTCACCTATAGTTGATTCTCTCACCTCATTAGTTCATTCTCATCTCTTTGCTTCATCTTCTTCATCCTTGAGAAAAAAACTTGCTAGCTTTTTCCAAAGTGAGAAAATATTGTGAGAAAATAAAACTAAAGTGAGCCCACTTCCTACTTCATCATCCTCTACTAGATTAGCACTTTATTATAGGGTGTTAGCTTCACTAATCTTTCATTAGTTAAGTGGTAGCTTGAGTTAGTATCTCCTCGACGTAGATCTTTTTCAGCCTCGAAGACTTTAAGTAAGATCGTTCCTTTCACCTTGAGAGGTCATGCAAGAGTCCGGGAGTTCCATGATCGTAGTGAAAGGACCACTACAAGGAGCTATTGAAGTGAAGGATCGGTCTACAAAGGTTTTATTCCATTATCACTTGGAAGTAAAGTAGTTTACTTTCTTGTTTAACTCCTAAAATTCTAGTTAGATCCTTGGTTAGGCTTGTTTGGCACACTATTTTTTTAAATATAGCATGTTTGATACCTTGTGAAACCTTGTAGTTGTGCCTAAGAACCCTACAGTGGTATCAGAGCCTTACTACAGCATTAGGAGTTGTCTAGGCGAAGTTCGAATGAACTCCGAAAACCCGATATCGCCCGCTTTCTGGAAATTTTTCAAAATGTTGGAATTTTTCACATTAAAAATCCTCAAAAAATCATGCATGTAATTTTATGGACCCTCTAGAAGAACGACACCCAATCTCGACAACATGACCGCGGCCAAATAGGCTATTTTGCGGCGGTTCCGCGGCTCCATGTGTGAGACATGGGTCGGCCCTTTGACGATTGGTCCATATGTACTGGGGCATGTTTCTGGATATTTTTAATACTGCTGAAGTGTTGAGCTTTATGGGAAATTTTGGGAATTCGTTGATTCAATCGAAAGGTTTAACATCGTCTAGCTATTTGTGGAATGTGATACAATATGTGGAATTTATGTAGTTAGGCATGAAATCCGTAATATGTGATATTTCGGGTTTATGATGTCTAAGTTTATTATGGATTCCAAATGTTATAGTTTGACATTTTCTTTTCTGCGACCGTAAGTGTAATATGTGATGTATCGGCGGTTTCGTTGCTATATGTCAATAACAATTGGGATACGCATATTACTTACGTTGATGACATGTGATGTTATGTGTTGCTGTGATATGTTATATTGGATCGTCGTGTTTTGAATAGCCAGGGGTTTTATGTGAGATGAGAGTTTTTATTTTAATTCATGTAAAATTCAATGTATGTAATATTCTTTTATTGGGGCACTTCTGGGTTGAGGATGATATCACAATTGTTGTATATTCTTTACTTTTCCGCATTAGGATAGACCCAAGGAGGGGAGCACATGTAACCGGATTCTAGAATTCTGTGGGAGATTAACTCGAGGAGTCGAGTCCGGATCTCCTAACTCTAGAATTGGTTGGGTTGCTTGCCGCTCTCGTAGGGGGTCTAAGGATGTCGGTTTTGCTATTCATCATGACCGTGGAATCCTTGTTTTATACAGGCTCAAATTAAAACACGGACCTCCAAGTATATCCAATATTTCATATGTTTCTTCTGCTGCTCTGTGATGTGATCCCTGTGGATTCTAAGACGAATGGATATACATTATATATGAGATATATAGTAGACGTTGCTTATGTTTTGTACCCGCGCTAGTCCCGTCCTGGTATGCCGTTAGTTAAGTAACCTAACAGTGCATAACGGGACACTGTGGCGAATGCGGATGGCATAAGCGTACGTTGTATTTTCGTTTCTTCTGTGATTCTTAGGAAGCTTAAATGATGGGACTTCATTAATATGATTAATGAAAGAAAAGAAACCTAAAAGATGTTGTTGAATCAAATTTTCAAAAAGGGGAGCTACAGTATTTACTTTGCATAGTGATATATGTGATATATCCTGCACCTTATTCGATAAGGAAAGAGCTGAGATCCCTTCACCGGGAGTGACCTCTTTAGCAATAACTGGCAGATACTACAACACACGGTTTGTCATTTGATTGCTTTTGAAGTATTTGCTTTGCATAATGATATATGTGATATATTTTGCACCTTATTCGATAAGGAAAGAGCCGAGATCCCTTCACCAGAAGTGACCACTTTAGAGAAACTAGGAAAAGCCTAAAAAACACTCCTTTTCAAAATCACTCGATTCCGCAACGATATCAAGTTCATTACGCAAAAGGTTTTCAGAAAAACCTGTCGTAGCCCTCCGTCATTTCAGATAAGTACTACTTAGTATTCGTGCTACGTTTGTTGACTATACTAAGGCGTAGTATGCGGTAGCTAATTAGTGCTTATCTGCTAAAGCATGAGATGCGATTGGATTAGGGTAGTCATACGACTTTGTTGACTATGTTAAGGGTCGTACGGGTGGGTTTAATTCAATCAGGAAATGACGGGTTGAACTTGGCTAGTGCTTATGATTTGTTGACAATGTTAAGGTCATAAGTTGCTAGGGGCAAAATATTATCGGGAATTTCAAGTGTTGAAATTTTCAATGAGATTGCATACCTTCTATGAGATGGTTGGATCCCGATACCCACTACCAGTAAGCGTTACTCCTGGGAGAGTTTTACACAAGACAATTAGCCGATCAAGTAGGTGTCTAGAAAGGTGTCAACGAGGCTATGCCTTTGGGAAAACGAGGTTTATTTTAATTAGGTCCGTGCGAAAGCACGTGGAACCTTCTTTAAAGTACCGTCACTGGCCTGGCTGAAAGATTGGCGAAATTGTAGGGTGTAATTAATCCCGGCTAGTCATTCCTTTTTGGGTTTGAAGGATGATTTAATAAAAACAGTGGGAGCCATCCTGATTAGATAATATAATAACCAATCTGATCTTGCAAGAGCATACGCTAAAGTGTTTTCTTCTCTCTCTCTCTCTCCAGGTAGCGACCATGTCACGTCTTAATCAAGATAATAATATGGATGTATTGACCGAACCCGCATGTTATACTGTGCAAGGGAACGTTGGTTCCGTTCTTTCTTATAAGAGTTATAAGACTAAACAGGATATAGGGAAATGCCAGGATTCCCTTGCCACCCGATTGAAGAAAGTACATGTTGATGCATTTTCTTCGTGTGTGTTCGTTACAGAGAACTGTTTCTCCCTTTGCTCTACGTCCTGGATATTGGATACCGGGTCAGGATCCCATATATATAATCTGTTACATGGGTTAAGGAAAGGTAGAGAATTGGAAGAAGGTGCTAAAGACATAAGAGTTGGAAATTGTGCAATTGTTGCAGCTAAATCCGTCGGGGAATATCACCTTGTATTACCAAGTGGTAATACATTGATTCTGAACGAATGTTATTACATGCCGAACCTGATATGCAACATTATATCAGTTTCTTTATTAAGTAAAGAGGGATATAATTTTGTATTACAGGATAATGTTATGAACATTTTCCTGAACCAAAAGTTGGTTAGATCAGGCACGTTGTGCAATGGCATTTATGTTCTAAATCAATCAACAGTTCTGAGCATAACAAACACACACAAGAGGAAGACTTCAGAGATGAACGAATCCTTTTTGTGGCATTGTAGACTAGGCCATATAAATACGACACGACTCACTAAGTTATATAAAGATGGTTATTTGAATTCGTTCGAATTTTCATCTTATGACACTTGCCAGTCATGTCTCAAAGGCAAGATGACCAAAACTCCGTTTACAAGACACGGAGAAAGAGCTAGTGAGCTCTTGGGACTGATACATAGTGATGTATGTGGTTCTATGTCTACACATGCTAAGGATAGTTCCTCGTACTTCATTACATTCTCTGACGATCTCTCTAGATTCGGACATGTGTTCTTGATGAAACACAAGTCTGAAGCTTTTGAGAAATTTAAAGAATATAAGTCCGAAGTCGAGAACCAAATGGGTAAAAGTATTAAAATCCTTCGATCTGATCGAGGAGGTGAATACTTGAGCAATGAATTCCTGGAATATCTAAAAGAGAATGGGATCCTCTCTCAGCTGACTCCTTCGTATACACCACAGTACAACGGTGTATCGAAATGGAGGAACCACACCCTATTAGATATGGTGCGCTCTATGATAAGCAATGATGAGTTACCTATTTCCTTCTAGGGCTATGTGCTTATGACAGCAGCATACCTACTGAATCAAGTTCCATCTGAATCTGTACCTACCACACCATATGAGATATGGAGTGTGAAGAGACCATATTTTAAACGAGTTAAGATATGGGGTTGTCCGGCCTATGTCAAAAGGCAAAATCCGGACAAACTCGAGGCACGATCAGTTCTTTGCAAGTTTGTGGGATATCCATAGAATTCACAAGGATATATTTTCTACCACGCTGAGGAACAAAAAGTTTTTGTTTCTCAATACACCACTTTTTTGCAAAAGGAATTTCTTGTAAAAGAAATTAGTGGCAAAGAGGTAGAGCTGGAAGAAGTTCCGGCAGCACAAACTGCAACTGAAGATTTAGTGGAACCAGAGGATTCGATAGCTCCCAACGAACCTCAGCCTCTCCTCCGATCTAGTAGTGTTCCTCATCCACCTGAGAGATAGTACGGTTTTCTCATTGATGGTGGAAGCGAGGATTGCATCATGGAGGATGATGACCCTACTAGCTTCGAGCAGGCCATCACGAGTAGAGACTATGAAATGGCTGGATGCAATGCGGTCCGAGATGGAATCTATGTACACCAACAAATTATGGACTTTGGAAAATACACCTAAAGGGGTAAAACCCATTGGGAGCAAGTGGATCTTCAAGAAAAATCATGGTGTAGATAGGAAAGTGGAGACTTTCAATGGTAAACTAGATGCAAAGGGTTTTCGTCAACGACCGGGTATGGATTATGACGAAACCTTTTCTCCAGTGGCTATGCTTAAGTCCATCCGGATCTTACTTGCCATTGCTGCATACCATGACTACGAAATCTGGCAAATGGATGTTAAGACCGCCTTTCTAAATGGTGATTTGGAAGAGTGGGTGTACATGACTCAGCCAGAAGGTTTCGTAGACAGTGGGAGCAGCGGAAAGGTGTGCAAGTTGCTTAAATCCATCTACGGGTTAAAGCAGGCATCGCGGAGTTGGAACATCTATTTTGATGTTGTAGTCAAAGAGTTTGACTTCATCAAAAACGTAGATGAAGCTTGTATATACAAGAAGGTGGCAGAGAGTAAGGTTGTCTTCCTCGAATTGTATGTAGATGACATACTCTTGATAGGAAATGATATTCCTATGCTACACTCGGTCAAGCTCTTCTTATCACAATGATTCTCAATAAAAGATCTAGGTGATGCCTCCTGAATCTTGGGGATTAAGATCTATAAAGATAGATATAAAAGGATACTGGGATTGACCCAATCCAGGTACATTGACACCATACTAAAGAGGTTTAGTATGGAAGAATCCAAGCGTGGGAACTTACCCACGATCTCTGGACTCACTCTCTCCAAAGAGATGTCTCCTAAGACTGATTTGGAGACAGCTCGCATGCAAGGGATACCCTATGCTTCGGCAGTAGGCTCTATCATGTACGCGATGCTATGTACCAGACCCGATGTAGCATACTCACTAAGTGTAGTGAGTAGGTATCAAGCAGATCCTAGAGAGAGTCACTGGACAGCTGTGAAGAACATTCTCAACTACTTGAGAAGGACTAAGGAGATGTTCTTGGTGTATAGTAATGGAGAACTCCAAGTGGATTCCTTTACCAATTCGAGCTTCCAGAGTGATAAGGACGACTCTAAGTCGCACTCGGGTTTTGTATTTACCCTCAATGCAGGAGCGGTTTGTTTGAAGAGTTCCAAACAGGAAACCGTTGTAGACTTGACGATGGAGGCTGAATACATCGCTGCTAACGATGCTGCCGAAGAGGCTGTCTGGATGAAGAAGTTCATAACTGAACTTGGGGTGGTTCCATCCATTGAGCATCTAATACCTTTGTATTGTGATAACAATGGAGCTATGGCTTTGGCCAAGGAACCCAGGTCCCATCAGAGATCCAGGCATATTCTGAGGCGGTATCACCTGATCCGGAAGATAGTTGACCGCCGGGAGATCGAGGTCAGGAAAGTTGACATGAAGGACAACACTGCGGATCCATTCACGAAGGCCATACCCCAGATACAATTTGAGAGACACTTCGGGATGTTGGGTATGGGATACTACAACAGCTGGCCTTAGTGCAAGTTGGGGATTGTTAGTTATGTATATGCCCTAGAGGCCATTGTTGTACATATGATGTATATTATAGTGGATGCTTGGATATATATAGGACTTTCTTGCTCGATATGATAGTATTCTATATGGTTGCTCTTTGTCTTAAAATGTTGACTTGTATTGTGTTACTGTCTTGCTCTCACATGTTGATAAAGCCCTTAAGATGTGTACTTGACTACTAGGACTATGATGCAGATCATACTAGTAGGGCCAGGTTAGTCCATAAGTACATCCAATAACTTTTCCTAGTCGAGGGTGTATCGAGACAGGGCATCGATACTCCAGAGTAGACTAGCATATACGCATCTTGACCCATATGATGGGCAATGGATAATCCCACATCCATTGGTGTTTGACATCAAAGATGCTATACGGGTGCTCAATGGAGACTGGGTACACTGAACGGACTCACCGAGAACTCCTAGATGGTATTATACCTATCGTCAGATAATAGTTCTCTGGTGACACTGGTATCGGTTAGTCTGTAGACCCGAGATCGTCATAGAGTCTTGTGTGATTCCCTCTGTGCTTTGATTTTCACCTTACCACGTTCATGAGAACGTGCAAAACGGTGGCTTTTGGGTGCAGTCCCGAATCACATAGAGGCAGTGAGCGATAGGAGGGGTTTCATCTCTCCCGGTATTGGGGGTTGATGTTGCGCTGTGCTCGATTGGCTATAACTGGAAGTCCCTGGCCAGGGATGATATGGAGATCTACTGGTAAGTGTTATCGGTAGTTTCTCGACCTGTTATGAGCCTCATATCGACACGACTTATCGGTTACTGGGGTCTGACGTTTACCACCCCTAGACTGGATATGCGACATATCAGACGAAGAGACCGGACTGTACGGTAGTGTTTACTGATTGGATTCGCAGGAGTATGTACATGCTTGCTTGTTGATCTTTTGATCGCTCAATACCCGGGTGGTTGTTACGTTTAGCTGACCGCTTGCAGTTTTTGGGTATTTGATATGATCATCACCTACTGCCGGCGTATTGACAAGTCTTTAGAGTCCTACACAGAGGTTTCTTGGCTCAGGCGAAATGGAGTAGGAGCACATATATGATATGTGCGGGACCGAGATTGATACATCTTTGTGATACTGTATTCTATTCTTGCGATTTGTGATATCGGCCGGGTATATGTGATATAACCGGGTTATCGGATCAAGTGTTGATTCGATAAAATGATACATATTATATTAGTCGGTTATATGTAATATAGACGGATTATTAAATCAACAGTAGATTTAATAATTTAATGAATAATTATATATGTGATATATTACATTACATTAACGAATATAAGCTCACTTGACCATTTCTTTTTCTCACTTGTATATACATTATATATATGTGATATATATTATGTATCATGATAGGTTATATATGCAACTTGTGTATTACATTACATTAACTAATATAGGATTTTTATTTATTATTAAGTAATTCAAAATAGTGGATTTATTCATGGTTCAAAGCATATAGAAGCTTGTAGGTTCTTTGACCAAGTTCACTCTTTTGTCAAGCTTAACATATTTATCAACCTAACCTTTAACCCTAACTCATGGTTAAGTCTCTACAAGGGTTAAGGATGACACATATTAACCCATGGTTGCATTTCTAACCTCACAACAATAATTCATTCATCACTTGTTCATCTTCTTCTTCACAAAAAGCTTGCTAGATTTTTTTCATGTGATGAAATCAAGTGAGAAAAAGAAAACTAAAGAGAGCAAAATTCCTATTTCATCATCCTCTTCTATACTAGCCATATAGTTTAGGATGTTAGCTTCACTAATCCTTAATTGGTGAAGTCATATCTTGAGTTTGTGTCTCTTCAAAGTAGATCATCTTGGATTGTGAAGACTTCAAGCAAGCATGCATCATTCACCTCATGGAGCCTCTCAAGAGTCTGAGAGCTTGATGATCACAGCGAAGGGACCACAACTTGGAGCTTATGAAGTGAAGGAATGGACTACAAAGGTTGTAATCCGTCTCACTTAGATGTAAAGATGTTTACTTTATGTTTCCATTTGATTCGCTAGTTAAAGATTCAAGGTTAGGGTTATCTAAAACGACAAAATTTTAAATTGTCATGGACGATGCCTCCCGAAACCTTGCTGCCGCGCTAGGTATCCCAATACGCATAACCAGTTTGACCCGTCAATCGGAGGTTCTCTCGCTCCAAAGGAGAGGGGCAATTAACGGAAGCTTAGTCCGCGGCTGCCGGAGATTCGAATCCCCACAATCAATAAACCCTCGCCTACCCTTAGCAGGGAGGATCTGTAGTATGCCTGACAAGCGACGCGTATTCCCAGCTCAATAGGGTGACGAAAAACACCCTATAGATTTTGGCACGCCCGGTGGGACCTCTCTCTCCTCCCATATCTCTGGTCAAGTGTTCATGCGAACTCATTTAGCATTTATACCGATGTTTGTACCGAAGTATTTTCTTTTCATTCAGCAATCAACTTTCAATGATTATGTCTCCTAAGATGAATTCAGCTTCCGACGCGACCCTGATCTCGTACGTTATCAAGATCAATGCCCGCGTGGTTCTCCCTCCCAGTCTCAGCCGGCAATGGGAGGAGGCACCCCATCAATTTGGTTCCATCATCATCTACCCTGCTGGAAGCGCTCATCTGGCGGAGGTCCCGATAAACTAAGCGGCCAAACCGACCTCAAGGGGTAGGAGGCCGAATGTTGTGGTCGCCAAAGCATCTCATCCCAAATGCAAATCTATGTTCGAACGACTCTCCGCTGTTCCGACTGGGGGCAAGGCCATTAACACCAATGGAGCCACAAAGCATCTCCAGCAAGCTCAGGTGGTGCCCTTGACAATCGTGTGAGCAGGTATCTTCTTTTAGCTCTCTGTCAATCGGTCTATGGCGTCTTCCCGAAGAGCCAAAGTCTGCCAAGTGCATAAAATAGAAAAGTTAAGGCAGAAGAGGCTCAGGTATCGAGCCAACAAGAGGGCCAGGACTTCGGCCAAGTGGAATCTTATGAGGTTCCAAGAGCAGGGTTACTTCATGACGACGGCTGAGTCAGTTATAAAAGTCAGCAATTCCTTCGAACCTCTAAGTGGGTTCAGAAAAATGCCATGACCGCCATAATCAAGAAGACAACGGTTCGAACAATGCTACAAAGGGACGTGTCCCATCCCCAAAAGAGAAAGCATGACACCATGTCTCCAAGAGTCTATCAGACGCTCTGTGCCGTGCGAAAGTAGTGGGGCAAATCCAGAAAAGAAGCGCCAGCACCATTCAAGAACTCAGTCAGGCTAGCCGCTTTCAATCTATTGTCCACTACAAAAGCAGAAAGGCAAAGGCAGTGGTCTATAAAATCATCTACCAATAATGAAATGATGGCCAGATATGTTGTCCACGCGGTCTATATAGCGGGCACGCGCCCCAACGATAACCTTCATAGCAAAAGCAAGGATGGAGCCACCACATCCCGAGCCCAATCTGGCTTGAATGTGGTTGCCGCTTCCCAAGAACAGCCGCCTCCGCTGGATGATGAAAACCCTCTCGATGAGGCTGATAGGCAGAAAGACCCCTCGGTCTATGTAGAGTCAAGCTCAGAAAGAGAGGAAGAGCCGAATTTCTGCTCCAGGATCGCGGAGCAAGAGCTGCTTCAAGAACTCCGAAAATAGCTCAAGAGCAAAGATAATGAGATGGCCTAGCTTTACTACAAAATCGATGACTTGACGAATGTCGTGATGCAGCTCATGGCTCAAATTTCCCGGACACCTCCCAATCAAGCACAAGTCTCTACTCATGAGCCGGATGATGAAAACCCGAAGCAACCGATGCCTATCCCCTTGGGTCCAAGATTGGGCGAGACGAACTAAAGCCGGCTACATTCTGCTTCTAGGAACGCCTTGGCCCCAGATAGCACCATCATGCTAACACAAGATTGGATAATGGATTTGGTCATCAGTAAGGTTAAAACATTAGTGGCCAAAGCTGAAGCTCAGAAAGAAATTGGTAGTAGTGGGCGACCATATCCCACACAGTACAATCTGATTGAGTTCCCCAGCGGCTATGTCATTCCTAAGTTCGGAAGATTTGACGGGACATGAAACGTAAATCAGTACGTTACCCACTTTAAAGTATCGTGCGGAAATACAGGGGGTAATGATGCACTTCTTCTTCGTCAGTTTGTCAATAGCCTGACCGGTGTTGCTTTCGACTCGTACACGAGAATACCAGACGGGTCCGTTATTACTTTTGCCCAAATGGAGTCTCTATTTCGGCAAAGATTCATGAGTGTCCATGATAAAATCTCCATTGTTGACCTTGTGAGGACCAAGCCGGGGAAGAATGAAAGAAACACCAACTTTATCGCCCGATGGCGTAATCTTACGGTCAAGTGGGAACTGCTGCTGGAGTAGGACCGGTCCGTCAGCCTTCTCATTAGGATCCTCAGCAATTGGATGGTCCCATTCTTGTGTACAGCAGGCCTCAAGAAGTTTTCGGAGCTAACTAAGAAAGTCCAAATGCTGGAACGCTCGAAGCAAGAGTCTACCCCGGACTCTCAGAGAGACAAGACTTGGAAAAGCAAGCGGGATGACTACCATATAAGCGGGAATTCCAGAAATACCAGTGTCTTCAATGCGTCTGACAATGAAAACAAGCGAAAGGCAGGCGAATCCAAAACCAACAGGTCTCGAAAGCCCGTGCTGTGAGGAGAAGGGCTTTCCCTAGAGGAAAAAAAGAACAAAATTTACTCTTTCAGAAGGGACAAGGTCCACAAGATATTTAAAGATGCCATGAATAACGGTCTACAATTGCCGAAGTCGAAAAGACCTTAAGAAGCAAAAATGACTGACAATCCTCTATATTGCCCTTACCACCGAGTATTGCGCCATGCGATCGAGAATTGCTATATCTTTAAAGACTGGGTCGTGAAGAAGTACAACAATAGAGAAATCGAGCTGTCCAAGAGTATATTGGTGAACAATCAAGTTGCAACCAACAACTTTATACAGACAGAAGCTGAAGCCTTTTGGGAGCAGACAACTGAACCCGTTGCCCTGAGAAAGGAAACTGACTCACCGCAGACTCCGTGGAGTACGCACATATCTAATAAGATGAAGAAGATGCTAAAGTTACTTCGGAAAGAGCTCATAATAGAATGGAAAGGGCAGAAGAAGCCCACCATTCCAGCTGCCAATTCGGCTCAATCAGGATCAAAATCCATAAAGCTCAAGAAGAAGAAAAGTGCAGCTCGATGAGAAAAAGAGTTTGCAGGGAGATCATCCATTCAAAAATATATCGATTCCCTCGAAGACGATGAACAAAAGGAAAGAAATTCTTTCCTGTAGAAGCAGCTAAGATTCTGGACGAGCTAGAAGAAAACTCCAATGAAAAGATCCCTATAGTGACCTGCTACGCCATCCATCTAGGCAGCGACTCGGAGGAGGAGCTCTGTTTTCCCGAAGAGGATGAGGAGCTCTCTACAAAGGCCAACCAAATTCAGCTCAAAAGCGGCAGGGTTCTACCGCCGAATCAAGGAAACGCCCAAAAAAGGAAGGAAAAACAAGTCGCTAATGAAGAAGATGGTGGAGAGCCGACTCATGAAAATTCGATTCCTTCCTCGGTGGACTATAATGTCTTGGCTCATCTCCGAAAGCTTCCATCTCTCTTGAGCATCTACGATGCCTTGGTCCTATCTAAAGAGCTTAGAGATATTCTCATTCACGCTTTACAAAACCCCGAACGGTACCAGGCTCGCTTTACGGAAATTAATATGAAAGAAGCCCAGTACACCTTGTATATCGCCGCGGTCACGTTTAAGGACGAAGACCTGCTACTGGGAACAACTGAGCATAACCGTCCGCTTTACGTGACAGGGTACAGTGACGGAGATCGGATTAATCGCATATTGATTGATCCGGGATCCTCAGTGAACATCATGAACTTGCGGACTCTGAAGAGTTTGTCAATGGACGCCAACACCTATTAAGGGAAAGGATTGTCATTCAAGAATTCAATCAAAATTGCCAGTAAGTTCTGGAGTCTATAGCTTTGCCAATCAAATTTGGGGATCTGCAAACCGAAGCTAAGATATACGTGATCGACGCTGACACGTCTTATAAAATTTTCTTGGGACAGCCGTGGCTCCATGATTACGGCATCGTTCCGTCAACTCTCCATCAATGCATGAAGTATACTTAAAATGGCAAAGAAAGATGCATTGACGGAGAAATCCAGCCGTTCGGTGTGCATGAAGTCCGATATGAAGATTCTCGGTACTTTATGAACCTCCAAAGTGCTGAGCCACAGTTGACCAAAGACAGAACGGCCCCGAGACTCCAAAGCAAGTCTGAGTCGGCTGTCACATTCAAAAGCAAAAACCCCTAAGTGCGTCCGCATTTCGGCAGTGACACTGATAAGTCTGATGTTGGAAGTCTATCAGTCCATCAAAACCGCCCTCATTTTGGTAGCGATACGGACAAGTCTGATGTCGAAGGCCCATTCTACAGCAAAATTCGCCCTCGTTTTGGCAGCGACACTGAAGAGTCAGAGGAAGAGAACCTGCCTTGCGAAAGCTATACAGATTGGGCCTCCACGCAACAACCAAAGTTATGAGAGACCTTCGAAGTTGCAGAAGGGTCCCTAGCCGTCATAAGGGTGCCGGAGCATATATGCAAAGAGATCGATGCATTTCCAGTCTCCACCGTAGACCAGCTGAAAACTTTTACTTTCCCGGAAGGAAAAGTGGATAGAAGGGCATCCTGTTTTATGGGTCAAATCCTGTAGTGTACCCGGACAATTTTTCTGTCACGTGCCTTCCTTATGAGAGAGGCATAAGAGCCGTCCTCACTCCCAGATACTATGCGCCCGAGATGCGGGAATATTTCAAAAGGTGCGGATGCCGGTTATATCAAACGGAGTCCGAAGCAATGTTTTATGAAGGGCTATGGCATCCGCCTCAAGTCCGAGCACTCATTGATGGACGAATTCTAGATAGACGGGGCATAGGTTTCATCCAGCTTGATTCCAAAGCATGCTTCATGATCCATATTAGTGAAGCCAGCGCAAGGTCAAATGATGATGACGAGATAGCCGAGCCAGAAGAAGCTCCTCGAGAGCTCGAAGATAGCGGACAAGCAACCTTCGTCGAGGTAACCGAGGTTGATTTGGGAACGCTATATAATCCAAGGCTGACCTACATCAGCTCACTCTTGTTAGAAGAAATGAAAGAGAAGATAATCGCATTGCTGCATGAGTTCACCGACTGCTTCACGTAGACGTACAAAGAAATTCCTGGCATCTCCCGTAAAGTGGCCGTGCATAAGCTGGCTATATCTCCTGATGCCAAGCCTGTTAAACAAGCTCCTCGAAGAATGAGAAGGGAGCTGGAAGAAAAGGTCACCGACGAAACTAAGAAACTTATTGATGCTAGCTTCATCAGGGAAGAGAAATACACAGACTGGATCGCATGCATTGTCCCAGTAAAGAAGAAAAATGGGCAAATCCGGGTTTGTGACGATTTCAGGCACCTTAACAAGGCATGCCCTAAAGATGATTTCCCGCTTCCGGTCATGAAAATGATGTCAATGACACCTCAAATTACGTGTTGTTCTCCTTCATGGACGGTTCGTTTGGGTACAATTAGATAAAAATGTCGCATGAGGATGAGAAGCATACATCATTTCAAACCCCGATCGGAATATACTCTTATAAAGTGATGCCATTCGGACTAAAGAATGCAGGTGCTACATATCAAAGGGCAATGACCAATATCTTTGATGACCTAATCCATAAAATCGTCGAATGTTATGTTAATGATCTGGTCGTCAAGATTAAAGCCAAGGACGATCACATCCAAGATCTTAGGATCGTTCCCACTAGACTGAGGGAATACAATCTGAAGATGAATCCTCTGAAGTGCGCTTTTGTCATGTCATCGGGAAAAATCCTGGGCTTCATAGTCTGACATCGAGGGATCGAAGTGGACACATCCAAGATAAATTCCATCATGGAGAGGCCCCCTCCGAAGAATCTGACGCAGCTAAGATCTTTTCAAGGCAAGTTTACTTATACACGGAGGTTTAATTCAAATTTATCAGGGAGATGTAGGCCCTTCTCAAAGCTCATAAAGAAATGAGCTCCTTTTGTCTGAGATGCCGAATGTCAAGAAGTGTTTGAAAGCATCAAACGGTACATGTTGCACCCTCCAGTGCTTGCTGCCCCTATTCTAAATAAACCGTGGATTCTTTATACTGCCGTGCTAGATGAGTCACTCGGTGTACTCCTTTCCCAGAACAATAAGGGAAAAGAAAATGCCCTCTATTACCACAGTCGAACTTTAGTTGGGGTGGAACACGACTATTCCCCGATCAAAAAGCAATGCCTTGCTCTAATGTTCGCTGTGAAAAAGCTGAGGCACTATCTGCTTGCTCATCGGGTTATGCTGATCTCCTAGGTCGACCCGCTCAAACACTTAATGACCAAGGAAAGCCTAGCCGGCAGAATGGAAAGATGGGCTGTCATGCTACTTGAGTTTGACATAGTTTATACTCCTCAGAAAGCAGTAAAAGGGCAAGATCTTGCAGACTTCGTTGCTTCTCATCCCATACCAGAAGGGTCATCGCTTAATTACGAGTTACCTGACGAACAAGTGTTGCACCTCGAGGAAGATGAGCTATGTTAGGAGCTCTACTTCGATGGAGCCTCATCAATGAGGAGCTCCGGCAATTCAAGCATCCAGCAAATAAAAGTAGGGATATGATTGGTGTTTATCATGCCATTGATAGAAACCCTACGACGTTCTTTTTCTCTTACCGAGCCTCGCACAAACAACGGGTCCAAGTATGAAGCTCTGATAGCTGGTCTGGAGCTCACAATAGAAATTGAAATCCTTTGGCTACGGGTTTACGGTGACTCCTAGCTTTTCGTCAACCAAGTAAGCGGTGACTATAAAATATACAAACCCGGGTTAGCTCGATATAGAAGCCGAGTGGTGGAACTCATGAAACGGTTCACTCACATTGATCTAATGAGATTCTCGAGAGCGTTGAATGGAAAAGCCGACATACTCGCTCGCTTAGCCAAGGAGCTGGCTGATCCTGATATGGATGAAATTATGATAACATTCAGGAGCCGGCAAATTCTACCCCCAGTTTCTTTACGAGAGGAGGAAAGCGCAGAACAAAAGAGCAATCCTGCTGAAGAAGTTATGATCATTCAAGAGGAGCCCGATTGGAGAGAGCCCTTCATAGGGTACCTCCGATACGACATGATGCCCGAAGGAAAATCTGTGAGGATTCAGCTGATGAAGAGAGCTCTTCGATAAGTGTTTGTAAATAATACGCTATACAGCAGATCATATGACAAACTCTGGCTCAGATGTCTGCCATCGGCCGAAGCCCAAAAATTCATGAAAGAAGTTCACTCGGGCTTCTGCGAGGCTCACCAGTCCGGGCCCAAAATGCTGCTTCAGATCAACCGAGTTGGATATTACTGGCCCACCATGATAAGAGATTGCAAAAAGCATGCAAAGAAATTCCATCTCGGCCAAATTCAGGCTGATTTCATTCACAAGCATCCCAATCCGCTGCATCCTACGGTGGCGTTATGGCCCTTCGAAGTTTAGGGCACCGACATAGTTGGTCCAATTGATCCTCCGTCATCCAAAGGCCACCGGTTCATATTGCCCGCAACTGACTAATTCTCCAGATGGGCTAAAGCTGTCTCGCTAAAAGAAGTCAAGACAGAAGATATTCTTACAATCTTCCGGCATAATATTCTATACCGCTTCGGTACACCAAAATGAACCATTTCTGACAACGGCCCTTCTTTCAAGAGCTTCAAAGTCTCAGGTTCTCTACTCAGCACAAGATAGACTAGAGATATTCCTCCATCTATAATCCAAGAGCCAATAGGCTAGCCGAAGCCTTCAATTAGACTTTATGCAAGCTTCTGAGGAAAAATTCTTCAGCCAACAAGAGAAACTGGAATCTCAATCTCCACGATGTTAGTTATATGTATGCCCTAGAGGCCATTACTGTACATACGATGTATATTGTAATGGATGCTTGGACATATATAGGGAGGACTTTCTTGCTCGACATGATAGTATGCTATCTGGTTGTACTTTATCTTAACATGTACTCTGATTGTCTCTATGTTACATGTTGATAAAGCCCTTAGGATATGTACTCGACTACTGGGACTATGATGAGATCATACTAGTGGGGCCACGGTAGTCGACGAGTACATCCTATAACTGTTCCTAGTCGAGGGTGTATCGAGACAGGGCATCGATACACCAGAGTAGACTAGCGTAAACGCATCTTGACCCATATGATAGGCGATGGATGATCCCATATCCATCGGTGTTTGACATCAAGGATGTGTACGGGTGCTCAGTGGAGACTGGGTACACTGGACGGACTCGCCGAGAACTCCCAGATGGTATTATACCTCACGTTAGATGGCAGTTCTCCGGTGACACTGGTACAGAGTAGTCTGTTGACCAGTGATCGTCATAGAGTCTTGTGTGATTCCCACTGTGCTTTGATTTCCATCATACCATGTCCAAGAGGGCATGCAAAAAGGTGGCTTTTGGGTACAGTCCCGAATCATATGGAGGCAATGAGCGATAGGAGGGGATTCGTCTCTCCCGGTATAGGGAGTTGATGTTGTGCTGTGTTCGATTCGCTATAACCGGAAATCCCTGGCCAGGGTTGCTGAGATTTACTGGTAAGTGTTATCAGTAGTTTCTCGAACTGTTATAGACCTCATATCGACACGACTTATCGAGCTACTGGGGTCTGACGTTTACCACCCCTAAGCGAGATATGCGACATATCAGACGACGAGACCGGACTGTACGGGAGAGTTACTGTTTGGATTCACGGGAGAATGTACAGGCTTGCTTGTTGATCTTCTGAGCGCTCAATACCTGGGTGGCTGTTACGTTTAGCTGACCGCTTGCAGCTTGTGGGTGTTTGATATGATCATCACCTACTGCCGGCGTATTGACGATTCTTTAGAGTTCTACACAGAGGTTTCGTGGCTCAGGCAAAACGGAGTAGGAGCACATATGTGATATGTGCGGGACCGAGGATAATGCGATATGTGATACCGTATTATATTCTCGCGATATTTGATATCAGCCGGGTCATCGGATCAAGTGTTGATTCGATGAATCGGTACGGATAAATATTAGTCGGTTATATGCGATATAGCCGGATTGTCGGATCAAGTGTTGATTCGATAATTTAATGTATAATAATATATGTGATATATTAAATTACATTAACTAATATTTGCTCACTAAAAGATTCTTTTTCTTACCAGATTAATACATTGATATATATGCGATATATGTTAATTGTATTATTTTCTTTTGTTGCAAATATATAATATATATGTGATATATATTATTGTGACTTGATATGATTTATTATAAAACATGTTTAAGGATGATAATAAAGGATTAGGGTTTGATTAGGGTTAGTTCCTTCTTGTTCATTCTAGAAGGATTCTATTTTGTCATGATAAAGATATTTTGTTATGACTCATGCTTTGACCTAACCAAACCCTAACTCTAGTTTATTCTCTACATTGGTAAAGCCTCTCATCCTTGACCATGGTTTGATAATCAATCATATATTCTTGATTACTATTCATCACAAAAGGAATTCTATCATTATTCATCATCTTCTTCCTTCATCTTTCTTCATGGAAAAAGCTTACTAGCTTTTTCCAAGTGATGAATAAATATGAGAAAAAGATTAATAAAGAGAGAAAAAATCCTACTTCATCATTCTCATCTTCCCTTTCCATTTAGATGAGGGTGTTCACTTTGTTTAGTGAGTGTAAGCTTGTGTTAACGAAACTTCAAGGTAGATCATCTTTGTATCAAAGATCGGAAGCAAGATTGCATCTTTCTCTTCGTGGAACCTCTCGAGAGTCCGGAGCACGATGATCGCAGCGAAGGGACCACAACACGGAGCTTATGAAGTGATGGACCGGATCGACAAAGGTTGTAATCCCTCTCACTTAGTGTTAAAATGTTTAGCATGTTAGTTTTCGCCTAATCTCTAGTTTAAAGATCCGGCTTCGGGTTGTTCGGCACGGCTAATTTTAAAATCGGGCATGGTTGATGCCTCGTAGAACCATGTGCGCGTGCATAGCAACCCTACAGTGGTATCAGAGCCAAGCTAGAGCTTTTGGCGAAGTCTAGACGAAGTTTAAAGTCCGATCGAACGCCGAAACCCCGACATGGAACCCTCTCTGTACATTTTTCAAAAATGAGGTTTTTTCTGAATTAAAAATTCACAGAAAATTAAGCAGGAAAAAATAAGAATTACTGTGAAGTACGGACCTCTAACTCAAAAATTTGACCGCGGAACCGCGGCGAAACCATGGTTTGTGCGGCGGTTCCGCGGCCACAATTTGACTTAGTCCCTGAAATTTCATGTAATTATTTTTAGGCCCTTTCTTTTTAATTTTTTCTGGGAATATTTTAATTCCACTCAAGTGTTGATTTTTCAAGGGTTGTATTGGGGAATCGTTGATTCGATCGGATAATTTAACTTTGTTTAGTTTGTCCGGATAATTTTTAGAAACTGTTAAAAAGTTCGAACAGATATCAATAACTCACTTTTTCCCCTGTCGGAAAATTTTTCAAAAGTTGGATTTTTTCTCGTGTTTAAGAATGTTCTAAGTCGTGCAAGTAACGCGGTGGACCCTCTAGAAGACAACAAACCTTAACTCGATTATGTGACCGTCTTGAACTGCCTCTGAACCTTAGGGTTTGTGGCAGAACGGCGTGCCACATGTGAGGCGTTGGCTTGACCCTTCTACGGCTAGACCATTGGTACTGTGGCATGTGATGGATGTTTTTAAACTGATTTCAAGTGTTGAGATATATTGGGGAAATCTTGGGTGTTTGATTGTTCGATCGGAAAGTTTAACATTTTCTGTTTTATCTGGAATGTGATACAATATTTGGAATCCACAAAAAGTTATGAGATAACTAATTTGAATATTATAAATCTAGCAGTTTAGTCTCAGATGATCGGTTGCCACGGAATTTTGATGTGATCAAAAGTCCGTCGCAATCACGTAGCATACGCGGATACTCGCCGGGTAAACTTAATAGACAACTACGCCCCATAGCCCCAACCAAGTGACTGTAGGAGAACCCCGTCGCCGAAAGCATCCGTTCGGGTGCTTGCGGCAGCGGTGTTCCGCCTTAGTGCACTTCGTCGACGGCATCCGGGGGTGCGGCCGTCTACTAAAGTTTGCAACGGGCATTCGATCAGAATATCGGGAATCTTGTTGAATTCCCTGACTTGACATTGAAAAGTGTTTTCGATAAAGAGACTAAAATGTGGGGTTTATAATTGTTAGGCATGTGATGTCTAAGGAATTCATTTGGTTAGGCATGCGATGTCTAAGGAGGTTGCGGATTCCAACTGTTGTAGTTTTACACTTTCTTTTCTGTGACCGTAAGCGTAGTATGTGGTGTATCGCCAGCTTCGTTGCTATACTTCAACGACAATCGGGATACGCATACTTGATTACGTTGATGATATGAGATATTATGTGTTGCTGTGATATGTTGTATTGGATCGTCGCGTTTGAATAGCCGGGGGTTTTATGTGAGATGAGAGTTTTTCTTTTTCATTCATGTAAAATTCATTTGTATGTAATATTCATTTATTGGGGCACTTCCAGGTTGCGGAAGATGTCACCGTTGTATATTATTTACTTTTCCGCATTAGGTAGACCCAAGGAGGGGAGCATAAGTAACCGGGTTCTAGGGTCCAGTGGGAGACCATCTCGAGGAGTCGGGACCGGGTCTCCTAACCCTAGAATTGGCAGTGTTGCTTGCCGCTCTCGTAGGGGTCTAGGGATGTGGGTTTGGCTATTAATTGCGACCGTGGAATCCGTGTTTTATACAGGCTCGTATTGAAAACACGGACGTCCTAGTATATCCAATATTTCATAAATGTTCTTCTGCTGCAATGTTCTGTGATGTGATCATATTTCTGCCTGAGACGAATGTTTATATTTTATATATATGAGATATATGTTATATTGCAGATTTCGTTTCAAAAGAGATGCTTGTGAAGCATAATAAAATGGGAGTTCATTAATGAGATTAATGAAATAAAATAAACCTATGATGTTGTAGAAACTTGTTTAAAAACTGGTAGCTCTAGTTCTTGCTTTACATAGCGGTGTTCCTTGTAGAACATCCAGCACCTTATTCGATAAGGAAAGGACCGAGATCCCTTCACCGGGAGTGACTCCTTTAGCAATAACTGGCAGATGCTGCAACCCTCGGTTTGTCTTTTGATTGCTTCTATAGTTTCTGCTTTGCACAGTGGTATATATGATATATCATGCACCTTATTCGATGAGGAAAGTGCCGACGATCCCTTCACCGGGAGTGACCCCTTTAGCAAAACTAGAAAAGCCTCAAAAACATTCCATTTAAAATCACTCGATTCTACAACGATATCAAGTTCATTACGCAAAGGGTTTTCATAAAAACCCGTCATAGCCTTCCGTCATTTCAGATAAGTACTGGTTAGTATTCGTGCTGCGTTTGTTGACCTTAGCCAAGGCGTAGTGTGCGGTAGCTGATTAGTGCTTATCTGTATAAGCATATGATGCGATTGAGTTAGGGTTGTCGTGCGACTTTGTTGACCTTAGCCAAGGGTCGTGCGGGTGGATTTAATTCAATCGGGAAATGACGGGTTGAACTTGGCTAGCACTTATGATTTGTTGACCTTAGCCAAGGTCATAAGCTGCTAGGGGTAAAAATATTATTGGGAATTTCAAGTGTTGAAATTTGCAATGAGATTGCATACCTTCTATGAGATGGTTGGATCCCGATACCCGCTGCGAGTAAGAGTTACTCCTGGGAGAGTTTTACACATTACAATTAGCCGATCAAGTAGGTGTCTAGAAAGGTGTTAACGGGGTTACGCCTCTGGGAAAACGAGGTTTACATTAATTAGGTTCGTGCGAAAGTACGGGGGACCTCCCTCAAAGTACCGACACTGGCCTGGCTGAAAGATTGTCGAACTTGTAGCGTGTAATTAATCCCGGATAGTCTTTCCTTTTAGGGTTTGAAGGAAGATTTGATTAAAATAGTGGGAGACATCCTGATTAGATATATTAGATAACCAATCTAATCTTGCAAGAGCATACGCTGAGTGTTTTCTTCTCTCTCTTTCCTGGTAGTGACCATATCACGCCTTAATCAAGATAATAATACGGATATATTGACCGAACCCGCTTGTCATACTGAGCTGGGGAACGTTGGTCCCGCTCCAACTTATAATTGTTATAAGACAGAGCAGGAAATTAGGGAATACTAGATTTCCCGTGCCGCCCAAACGAAGAAAGTGCATGTTGATGCATCATCTTCGGGTGTGTTCATTACAGAGAACTGTTTCTCAGTATTCTTTACGTCCTGGGTATGAGATACCGGATCAGGATCCCGCATATGTAATCTGTTACATGGGCTACAGAAAGGTAGAGAACTGAGAACGGGTGATAAGTTTCATGAGACAGAAAACGGTGCAAGTGTTGCAGCCAAGTCTGTTGGTCACTATCACCCTGTATTACTAGAATACATTGATTCTGAACAAATGTTATTAGATACCGAACCTAATATACAAAATCATATCAATCTCTTTATTAGTAAAGAAAGGATATAATTTTTTATTGTTGGATAATGTTTTGAACATTTCCTATATCAATAGTTGATCGGTTCAGGCACGTTATCTAAAAGCATTGACGTTCTAAATCAAAATACAGTTCTTAGTATACAGAACACGCACAAGAGGAAGAGTTCAGAAATGAACGAATCCTTCTTGAGGTATTGTAGACTAGGTCATGTCAATGCGACCCGACTAGCTAAGTTACATTGAGATGCACATTTAAATCTGTTTGAATTTACATCTTGTGAAACTTGCCAGTCATGTCACAAAGATAAGATGACCATAGCTCTGTTTATTGGAAACAGAGAAAGAGTTAGTGAACTCTTGGGATTGATACATGCTGATGTATGAAAGTCTCCTGACTACACATGCCATACCGGTTCTTTGTACTTCATTACATTCTCTGATGATCTCTCAAGATTCAGACATATGTTCCTGTTGAAACAAAAGTCCGAACCTTTTGAGATATTCACAGAATATAAGTTAGAAGTAGAGAACCAAAATACGGGTATAAGTATTATGTCCTTTGATGAGATCAAGGAGGAGAATACTTGAGCACGGAACTACCTGGACTATTCTAAAGGAGAATGAGATTCTCTCTCAGCATTACTCCTCCGGATACACCATAGCACGATGGTATATCGGGGCGGAGCAATAGCACCCTATGTGATATGGTGTGCTCTATGATGAGTACTACTGAGTTTCCTATTTCCTTTTGGGAGTTATGCACTTGAGAAGCTACATACCTATTGAATAGGGTTCAAATCAAATCAGTTGCCTACCACTTCATATGCGATATGGAAAGGGAGGAGCCCATATCTTATGTTTGTTAAGATTTGGGGTTGTCCGGCCTATGTCTAAAAGCAAAATCCGGACAAGCTCGAGGCAAGGTCTGTTATGTAGAACTGGAAATGTTCCAGCTATACAAACTGCAGCTGATGATTTGGTAGAACCAAAGCATTCAATAGTAACCAACGAACTTCAGCCTCTCCGCCGATCTAGCAGGGTTCCTCAACCACCTGAGAGATACTTCAGTTTCTCTATGACAGTGGGAGCGAGGATTGCATCATGAGATGATGACCCAACTAGTTTCGAGCTGGCCATCAGGAGTGGGACTCTGTAAGAATGGCTGGATGCTTATCGATCTGAGATGGAATCCTTATACACCAACAAAGTATGGACTTTGGTTGCTTTATCTGAAGGGTTAAATCCCCATCAGGAGCGAGTATATCTTGAGAAGATTACTTGGTGTACATGGAAAAGTTGAGACTTTCAAAGCTATGCTTAAGTCCATCCAGATCCTACTTGCCACTGCTACATACCATGACTACGATATCTGGTGGTTGGGTGTCATGACTGCTTTTCTGAAATGATGTTTTAGAAGAGAGTGTCTATAAGTACACAGCCAGAGGGCTTCGTAGAAAGTGGGAGCAGCGGACACGTGTGCAAGATGTTTTATGTGATAAAGCAGGAATCGCAGAGTTGGGACGTCTGTTTTGATGTGGTAGTCAAAGAGTTTGACTTCATCAAAATGGTAGATGAACCTTGTATATACAAAAAGGTAGTAGGGAGTATGGTGATGATCCTTATAGAGTACGTGGATGACATACTCTTGATAGGGAAGGAGTTTCCTATGCTACGATCGGTCAATCTCCGCTTATCACAAGGATTATCCATATAGGATCAAAATGATACCACCTAAATCCTGGGTTTTTGGATCTATGAGATAGATCTAATTGGATGTTAGGATACTCACTAGTTGTAGTGAGATGGTATCAATCGATCCTGGGGAAAATCACTGGAAAGGTTCCAAGGTGATAAGAACGACTGAATGTCAGTCGCAGGCATTGTCTTTACCCTCAGTGGAGGGACAGTATGTTGGAAGAGTTCCAAGCTAGATACCGTAACATACTAGACGATTAAAGGCAAGATACATCGTTACCAAGGATGCTACCAAAGAGGCAGTCTAGATATATAAGTTCATGAGATGAACTTCGTTCCTACCATTGTGTGACAATGGAGATGTGGCTTTAGCCAAGGAACTACCGTTCCATCAGAAATCCAGATATAATTCTTAGGCAGTATCACTTGATCATGTAGATGGTTGATCTCCAGGAAGATCGAGGTTAGGAGAGTAGACACAGAGGACAACAGTGCGGATCCATTCACAAAGGCCTTTTTCCCAGTAGAGACTTTTATGGGATGGTTGAGTATGAGATACTTCAACCGCAGCTAATTGTTGGGTATGCGATACCACAACAGATGGCCCTAGTGCAAGTGGGAGATTGTTAGTTATATGTATGCCCTAGAGGCCATTACTGTACATACGATGTATATTGTAATGGATGCTTGGACATATATAGGGAGGACTTTCTTGCTCGACATGATAGTATGCTATCTGGTTGTACTTTATCTTAACATGTACTCTGATTGTCTCTATGTTACATGTTGATAAAGCCCTTAGGATATGTACTCGACTACTGGGACTATGATGAGATCATACTAGTGGGGCCACGGTAGTCGACGAGTACATCCTATAACTGTTCCTAGTCGAGGGTGTATCGAGACAGGGCATCGATACACCAGAGTAGACTAGCGTATACGCATCTTGACCCATATGATGGGCGATGGATGATCCCATATCCATCGGTGTTTGACATCAAGGATGGTGTACGGGTGCTCAGTGGAGACTGGGTACACTAGACAGACCCGCCGAGAACTCCCAGATGGTATTATACCTCACGTCAGATGGAAGTTCTCCGGTAACACTGGTACAGAGTAGTCTGTCGACCCGAGATCGTCATAGAGTCTTGTGTGATTCCCACTGTGCTTTGATTTCCATCATACCACGTCCAAGAGGGCGTGCAAAAAGGTGGCTTTTGGGTACAGTCCCGAATCACATGGAGGCAATGAGCGATAGGAGGGGATTCATCTCTCCCGGTATAGGGAGTTGATGTTGTGCTGTGTTCGATTGGCTATAATCGGAAATCCCTGGCCAGGGTTGCTGAGATTTACTGGTAAGTGTTATCAGTAGTTTCTCGAACTGTTATAGACCTCATATCGACATGACTTATCGAGCTACTGGGGTCTGACGTTTACCACCCCTAAGCGAGATATGCGACATATAAGACAACGAGACCGGACTGTACGGGAGTGTTACTGTTTGGATTCATAGGAGAATGTACAGGCTTGCTTGTTGATCTTCTGAGCGCTCAATAACTGGGTGGCTATTACGTTTAGCTGACCGCTTGCAGCTTGTGGGTGTTTGATATGATCATCACCTACTGCCGGCGTATTGACCATTCTTTAGAGTCCTACACAGAGATTTCTTGGCTCAGGCAAAACGGAGTAGGGGCACATATGTGATATGTGCGGGACCGAGGATAATGCGATATGTGATACCGTATTATATTCTCGCGATATTTGATATCAGCCGGGTCATCGGATCAAGTGTTGATTCGATGAATCGGTACGGATAAATATTAGTCGGTTATATGCGATATAGCCGGATTGTCGGATCAAGTGTTGATTCGATAATTTAATGTATAATAATATATGTGATATATTAAATTACATTAACTAATATTTGCTCACTAAAAGATTCTTTTTCTTACCGGATTAATACATTGATATATATGCGATATATGTTAATTGTATTATTTTCTTTTGTTGCAAATATATAATATATATGTGATATATATTATTGTGACATGATATGATTTATTATAAAACATGTTTAAGGATGATAATAAGGGATTAGGGTTTGATTATGGTTAGTTCCTTCTTGTTCATTCTAGAAGGATTCTATTTTGTCATGATAAAGATATTTTGTTATGACTCATGCTTTGACCTAACCAAACCCTAACTCTAGTTTATTCTCTACATTGGTATAGCCTCTCATCCTTGACCATGGTTTGATAATAAATCATATATTCTTGATTACTATTCATCACAAAAGGAATTCTATCATTATTCTTCATCTTCTTCCTTCATCTTTCTTCATGGAAAAAGCTTACTAGCTTTTTCCAAGTGATGAATAAATATGAGAAAAAGATAAATAAGGAGAGCAAAAATCCTACTTCATCATCCTCATCTTCCCTTGCCATTTAGATGAGGGTGTTCACTTCGTTTAGTGAGTGTAAGCTTGTGTTAACGAAACTTCAAGGTAGATCATCTTTGTATCGAAGATCGGAAGCAAGACTGCATCTTTCTCTTCGTGGAACCTCTCGAGAGTCCGGAGCACGATGATCGCAGCGAAGGGACCACAACACGGAGCTTATGAAGTGACAGACGGGATCTACAAAGGTTGTAATCCCTCTCACTTAGTGTTAAAATGTTTAGCATGTTAGTTTTCGCCTAATCTCTAGTTTAAAGATCCGGCTTCGGGTTGTTCGGCACGGCTAATTTTAAAATCGGGCATGGTTGATGCCTCGTAGAACCATGTGCGCGTGCATAGCAACCCTACACACGAGGCGTTATGGGCATATCGTACCACACACCGCACTCCAACTCAGTCTACTCCATACTGACTACTATTTGGAGTGGAAGAAATCCTTCCGCTCAAAATTGAAGTTCTAAGCCTAAGAATGGCCGTCCAACACGAGTTGACGGAGGAGGAAAACGTTCTCCTTCGGCTCAAAGAGCTTGACGCCCTCGAAGAAAGGAGGCTCGTGGTGCAGCAAAATCTGGAGCTATACCGAGCCCAAATGTCACGGGCCTATGACAAGATGACCCATCCACGCGCTTTCAAGAAAGGAGAATTGGTGTTGGTCCCTAAAAGGCCGATCATCCCCAATCGACATGCCAATGGAAAATTCGAGCCAAACTGGGAAGGACCATACATCGTCGAGAAAGTGTTCGATGGAGGATCCTACCAACTAATAAGTGCCGAGGGAGAAAGGCCTATGCCACCCATCAATGGCCGATATCTCAAGAAATATTGTACGTGAATGCTCCAAGTCGCAGACGAATTGAGCACACCGGCCCTACGGTTTGGATCATACATCCTGTAAAACCGTATACAATCCACGGGTGTAAATGACCCTTATCTCTCCCAAGTCCTGCCGGCGAGACTACTTTTAAAGTCCCACTGACGCAAAAAAAAGGTATGTCCACAAGCAAAACAAGCATGGATGAAAACCCGAAAGGGCTCCGTGAGTAAAAACAGCAGGACTGCCGGCGAGTTTATGAAAACCCGAAAGGGCGCAAACTCGTAAAAAGAGATAAAATACACTCGCAAAGTCCTCTCGAAATTGTGAGGAGAAAATCCCTACGTAAGATCCTTACGACCCACTACAACCCACAAAGGAGCAACACACTTAGGAATCCTCATGATTCCTAAGGAGAACATACACCTATGAGATCCTCTCGACTCGTCTAGAGAAAACGCTTTTATGAGACCCTTACGGCTCATAAAATTGAAAGCCTTTGGTGATAGAGATCTAAAGCAGTCTTCTAAGCCATCGCTCCCCAACGGGAAACGGCAAATGATGAGTCGCTCCTGGCATTGCTTCAGTGTTAGCGGTGCTGATGCCGACCCAAAACATAAATCCTAAGTTTTCCTAACAGCAAATGATGAGTCACTCCTGGCATTGCTTCAGTGTTAGCCTTGTTGATGCCAACCCAAAACCTAAATTCCAAGTCTTCCCAAAGGCAAATGATGAATCGCTCCGGGCACAACGCTTCAGTGTTAGTGGTGCTGATGCCGACCCAAAAACCAAATCCCAAGTCCTCTTGAGGAAAATGATGAGTTGCTCCTGGAATTATTCCAATGCAGCAATGCTGATACCGACTCAAAAAACCAAATCCCAAGTCCTCCCGGGGAAAATGATAAGTTGCTCCTGGCATTATTTTAGTGCGGCAATACTGATGCCAAACAAAATCCAAACTCCAAGTTCCTCTCAAATTCAAACATCTCGCTAAATAAAGCAGAAATCAAACAGATCAAATCAAAGTCCCACCCGGCACCACTTATAAGCTCGAAAGTCCCGCTGGATATGGAGGGAACTTCCAAAACAAATCAAATCAAACAAATCAACCCTGACGCTACAAGAAGCGAAGCAAGTCAACTTCAACCCCGACACCGCAGAAATCGGAGCAAGTCAAATCAAATCCTGACACCGTAAGAAGCGGAGCAAGTCATCGACCGTCCACATCGAAAAAATGGTAGCACCTACCGCCCAAGTCACAAAAAGGATAGAACCGGCCGTCCACGTCGCTAAAATGGCAGAACCGACCGTCCACGTCGCAAAAATGGCAGCACCGACCGTCCAAATAGCAAAAAGGGCAGAACCGACCGTCTACATCGCTAAAATGGCAGAACCGACCGTCCACGTCACAAAAATGGCAGCACCGACCTTCCAAGTCGTAAAAAAGGTAGAACCGACCTTCCACGTCACTAAAAGGGAAGAACTGACCGTCCACGCTGCTAAAATGGCAGAACCGACCGTCCACGTCGTAAAAATGGCAGCACGGACCGTCCAAGTCGCAAAAAGGGCAAAAATGGCAGCACCGACCGCCCAAATCGCAAAAAGGGTAGAACCGACCGTCCAAGTCGCAAAAATGGCAGAACCGACCATCCACGTTGCTAAAATGGAGAACGACCATCCTCGTCGCAAAAATGGCAGCACCGACCATCCACATCACATAAATGGAAGAACCGACCGTCCAAGTAGCAAAAAGGGCAGAACCGACCGTCTAAGTCTCTAAAATGGCAGAACCGACCGTCTAAGTCGCTAAAATGGCAGCACCGACCATCCATGTAGCAAAAAGGGCAGACCGTCCACGTTACTAAAATGGCAGAACCGACCGTCCATGTCGTAAAAATGGCAGCACCGACCGTCCAAGTCGCAAAAAGGGCAGATCCGACCGTCCACATCGCTAAAATGGCAGAACCGACCGTCCACGTCGCAAAAAGGATAGCACCGACCGTCCACGTCGCAAAAAAAGAAGTATCGACCTCCACATCGTCAAAATGGGAACCAAATCAAGTCAACCTCCAAGCGAAAGGAGATCCATCAATTTCATGCACACAACCCACATATTTGGTGTGTATTTATTGTTGGGGACACTTTGTTAGGGTCAAAAATTACAACCCAGTTGACCAGGTCAAAACCAAGGTCAACCCTAAGTCAAGTGGGCCCAAGCCCAAGCCCAAGCCCAAGTCAAGACCAAGAGTGGAAGGGGCTGGCTCCATGCAAAAAAGGAGGCAATAAATTAGTCTAAATGTAATTTTTAGAAATAAATATATGTAAGTGGGAAGAAAGCCAAAATTTTCTAAACCCCATAGCTTATGGGCAAAAAAGAAATATGCACATAAGACATGGAGTGGCACAAGTTCCATTTGGCCAAGCCCAAGGGGCTATATGTAAGGTGTTAGTTGTATGTATGCCCTAGAGGCCAGTATTGTACAGATGTTGTATATTATATTGGATGCTTGGACATATATAGAGATGACTTTCTTGCTCGATATGATAGTATGCTATCTGGTTACTCTTTATCTTAACATGTACACTAGTCTCTTTATACTGTCTTATAGTTACATGTTGGTAAAGCCCTTAGGATGTGTACTTGACTACCTGGACTATGATGCAGATCATACTAGTGGGGACATGGTAGTCCATAAGTACATCCTTCAAGGTCCCTAGTCGTGGGTGTATCGAGACGGGGCATCGATATACCAGAGTAGACTAGCGTATACGCTTCTCGACCCATGTGATGGGCGATGGATGATCCCATATCCATTGGTGTTTGACATCAGAGATGGTATACGGGTGCTCAGTGGAGACTGGGTACACTGGACGGACTCGCCGAGAACTCCCAGATGGTATTATACCTCACGTCAGATGGCAGTTCTCAGGTGACACTTGTACAGGTTAGTCTGTAGACCCGAGATCGTCAGAGAGTCTTGTGTGATTCCCACTGTGCTTTGATCTCCACCTTACCACGTCCATGAGGGCGTGCAAAACGGTGGTCTTTGGGTACAGTCCCGAGTCACATGGAGGCAATGAGCGATAGGAGGGGTTTCGTCTCTCCCGGTATTGGGGGTTGATGTTGCGCTGTGCTCGATTGGCCGTAACAGGGAAGTCCCTGGCCAGGGCTGATCAGAGATTTGCTGGTAAGTGTTACCAGTAGTTTCTCGACCCGTTATGAGCCTCATATCGGCACGACTTATCGGTTATTGGGGTCTGACGTATACCACCCCTAGACTTGATATGCGACATATCAGACGAAGAGACCGGACTGTACGGCAAGTGTTACTGGTCGGATTCACAGGAGTATGAGCGGGCTAGCTCGTCGATCTTCTGATCCTCAATACCCGGGTGGCCGTTACGTTTAGCAGACCGCTTGCGGCTTGTGGATGCTTGATATGATCATCATCTGCTACCGGCGTATTGACGAGTCTTTAGAGTCCTACACAGAGGTTTCCTGGCTCAAGCGAAACGAAATAGGAGCGCATATGAGATATGTGCAGGACCGAGAATAATGCGTGTATGTGATACCGCATTTCATTCTCGCGATAAATGTTTCGATTGGTTATATTCGATATGACCTAGTTATCGAATCATTGATTCGATAAATCGATACATTGAATACTAGTCGGTTATGTGCGACATGACCGGATCATTGAATCAAATGTTGATTTAATGATTTAATGTATAATTATATATTTGATATATTACTTTGCATCAACTAGTGTTGGTTCACTTTAAACGGATTTTTCTCACTTGAAAAGCACATTGTATACGTGATATATTTTGTGTGCACTTGTATGTGTCATGTTTGATGATGCATGTAAATTGGTTATGTGTTAAGTCTTAAACCATGGTTATGAGATGAGTTAGGGTTTTGATTTAATTACTTATTTATTTATCTATTCTTTCTTGATAAATAAATAAATGAAAAACAAAATGGTTTCATTTTTGACTTGAAGCTTGTTGAAGCTTCATGAAGCTTTGACTAATGATACCATTTTGTTATCATACTAAACCCTAACCAATCCCACTAACCATGGTCTATTCTCTACACTTGACCATGGTTAGAAGATGATAAGTATTGTTTTATTATTCTTTTTCCATAACACTTATCATAACAATTCTATCATCTTCTCCTTCTTCTTCAAGAGAGAAAACTAGTTGCCATCAATGGCAACATGAGCAAAAGTGAGTGAAATCCAAATCTAAAGTGTACCCACCTCCTATTTCTTCACCCTCTACCTCTTGCCAAGTTGTTTTGGGTGTTTACTTCACAAGTTTCACAAGTTTGTGAAGTCGGAGCTTGAACTTGCGATGCCTCGAGGTAGATCGTCTTTGACACAAAGCCGACGACCTAGCTTGCCCGTTTCTCCGATGAAGCCAACGTTCGAGTTTGGGAATCGATATGGACAGCGAGAGGATGCCTTCGTAGAGCCAAGGAAGAGGGTAACCGGATCTACAAAGGTTGTAGCATCTAACCTTTAGTTAATAAGTTAACTAGTTCATCTTTTCGCCTAGATTTCTAGCAATGATCCGTTAACTAGGGTTTCTCGGCACCATAATTTTTTAAATTGACATGTTCGATGCCTTGTGAGACCTCCATAGGGTGCCTAGGAACCTTTCACTGGTATCAGAGCCTAACTAGAGCCTTAGGCGAAGTCTAGACGGAATTTGAAGTCCGAACGAACCCGAAACCCGATCACAAACATGCTCTCTGTACTTTTTCTGAAAACGTGGATTTTTCCAGATTAAAAATTGCCAAAAAATTCAGCAGGGAATTTTGTGAGTTACTGTGAAGCACGTGCTGATAAATCTATAAGATAGGCGCGGAACCGCGGCCCGCACTATAGGAATCGCGGCGGTTCCGCGGCCACTGTGCTGATTTACAGCAAGTGGTTTGCACAGTAATCCATGTAATGTAGTGCTGAGTCTTCTGGGAATGTTTAATATTCATTCAAGAGTTGAATTTTCTGGGGTTGTTTTGGGGATTCGGTATTTCGATCGGATTATCAAATTTCGTCTTTTGTGTATTTCCGGATAATTTTCAGAATATGTTAAAAAGTTCGACCGGATATAAATACCCAATTTTTCCCATGTCGGGAAATTTCCAAGTGTTGGATTTTTTCGTAGTTTAACGACGTTCTAAGTAGTGCAAGTAACGCGATGGACCCTCTAGAAGACAACAAACCTTAACTCTATTATGTGACCGTCTTGAACTGCCCTTTGAACCTTCGGGTTTGGGGCAGTACGGCGTGCCACATGTGAGGCGTTGGCTTGACCCTTCTACGGCTGGACCGTTGGTACTGAGGCACGAACTGAATGTTGCTAGACTTATTTCATGTGTTGGACTGTATCGGGAAAACTTGGGTATTCGACTGTTCGATCGGAAAGTTTAACATTTTCTGTTTATCTGGAATGTGATACAATAATTGGAATTCACAAGAAGTTATGAGATAACTGAATGTATGTTATAAATCTAGCAATTTAGTCCCATATGTTATTGAAAAGAGTTTTCGATAATGAGACTAAAATACGGGATTTATATCTGTTAGGCATGCGATGTCTAAAGAGGTTGCGGATTCCAACTGTTGTAGTTTTACACTTTCTTTTCTGTGACCGTAAGTGTAGTATGTTCATATCGCCGGTTTCGTTGCTATACGTCAACGACAATTGGGGTATGCATACTTACTTACGTTGATGACATGTGATGTTATGTGTTGCTGGATATGTTATATTGGATCGTCGTATTCGAATAGCCGGGGGTTTTTATGTGAGATGAGTGTTTTTCATTTTCATTCATGTAAAAACTTGTATGTAATATTCTTTTATTTGGGGCACTTCCAGGTAGAGGAAGATTTCACCTTTTGTATATTATTTACTTTTCCGCATTAGGATAGACCCAAGGAGGGGAGCACAAGTAACCGGGTTCTGGGGTCCAGTGGGAGACCAACTCGAGGTGTCGAGTCCGGGTCTCCTAACCCTAGAATTGGCAGGGTTGCTTGCCGCTCTCGTAGGGGTCTAGGGGTGTGGGATTGGCTATTCGTTACGACCGTGGAATCCGTGTTTTATACTGGCTCGTATTGAAAACACGGACGTCCAAGTATATCCAATATTTCATATGTTTATTCTGCTGCGATATCTGTGTTGTGACTCTGTGATGGATATAGTATATAGTATATATGATATATTATATAGACGTTACTTATGTTTTACACCCGCGCTAGCCCTGCCCTGCTCTGTCGTTAGTTACCTAACCTAACGGTGCATGAGGGGACATCGAGGCGAATGCGGATGGCATAAGTGTACGTCATATCTATCTGTGATGTTTAGGTATTTAAATGATGGGACTTCATTAATGTGATTAATGAAAGATAAGAAACCTAAGATGTTGTGGAATCGAATTTTAAAATAAAAGGGTAGCTACAGTTCTTGCTTTGCACAGCGGTATATATGATATACCCTGCACCTTATTCGATGAGGAAAGGACCGAGATCCCTTCACCGGGAGTGACTCCTTTAGCGATAACTGGCAGATGCTACACACTCGGTTTGTTTTTGATTGCTTTTAAGAGTTTTTGCTTTGCACAGCGATATATATGATATATCCCGCACCTCATTCGACGAGGAAAGGACCGAGATCCCTTCACCGGGAGTGACTCCTTTAGCAAAACTAGAAAAGCCTCCAAATCACTCCATTTTAAAACTTCATTTGATTCTACAACGATATCGAGTTCATTACGCAAAAGGTTTTCAGAAAAACCTGACGTAGCCCTCCGTCATTTCAGATACAGACTGTTTAGTATTCGTGCTGCGTTTGTTGGCCTTTGTCAAGGCGTAGTGTGCGGTAGCTGAATAGTGCTTATCTGTTTATGCATGTGATGCAGATTGTTTCAGAGTAGTCGTACGACCTTGTTGGCCTTTGTCAAGGGTCGTGCGGGTGGGTTTGATTCAATCAAGAAATGACGGGTTGAACTTGACTAGCATCCTGTGATTTGTTGGCCTTTGTCAAGGTCATAGGACACTAGGGGCAAAATATTATCGGGAATTTCAAGTGTTGAAATTTGCAATGAGATTGCATACCTTCTATGAGATAGTTGGATCCCGATACCCACTGCGAGTAAGAGTTACTCCTGGGAGAGTTTTACACATTGCAATTAGCTGATCAAGTAGGTGTCTAGAAAGGTGTTAATGAGGTTACGCCTCTGGGAAAACGAGGTTTACATTAATTAGGTTCGTGCGAAAGCACGGGGGACCTCCCCCAAAGTACCGACACTGGCCTGGCTGAAAGATTGGCGAACTTGTAGTGTGTAATTAATCCCGGCTAGTCTTTCCTTTTAGGGTTTGGAGGAAGATTTGATAAAAAGCAGTGGGAGCCATCCTGATTAGATAAGATAATAACCAATCTGATCTTGCACGAGCATACGCTAAAGTGTTTTCTTCTCTCTCTCTCCAGGTAGCGACCATTTCATGCCCTAATAAAGATAATAAAATGGATGTATTGACCGAACCCGCATGTTATACTGTGCTGGGGAACGTTGGTTCCGTTCTTTCTTATAAGAGTTATAGGAATGAACAGGATATAGGGGAATACCAGGATTCCCATGCCACCCGAATGAAGAAAGTACATGTTGATGCATTTTCTTCGGGTGTGTTCGTTACTGAGAACTGTTTCTCCATTTGCTCTACATCCTGGGTATTAGATACCGGGTCAGGATCCCATATATGTAATCAGTTACATGGGCTTAGGAGAGGTAGAGAACTTGGAGAAGGTGATAAAGACATTAGAGTTGGAAATGGTGCAATTGTTGCAGCTAAGACTGTCGGGGAATATCACCTTGTATTACCAACTGGTAATACATTGGTTCTGAACGAATGCTATTACATGCCGAACCTGATATGCAACATTATATCGGTTTCTTTATTAAGTAAAGAGGGATATAATTTTGTATTACAGGACAATGTTATGAACATTTTCCATAACCAAAAGTTGGTTGGATCAGGCACGTTGTGCAATGGCATTTATGTTCTAAATCAATCAACAGTTCTGAGCATAACAAACACACACAAGAGGAAGAGTTCTGAACTCAATGAATCCTTCTTGTGGCATTGTAGACTGGGCCACATCAATGCGACACGACTAGCTAAGTTGCATAAAGATGGATATTTAAATCAGTTTGAATTTTCATCTTATGACACTTGCCAGTCATGTCTCAAAGGTAAGATGACCAAAACTCCGTTTACGGGACACGGAGAAAGAGTTACCGAACTCTTGGGACTTATACATAGTGATGTATGCGGTCCCATCTCTACACATGCCAGGGATGGTTCTTCATACTTCATTACATTCACTGACGATCTCTCCAGGTTCGGGTATGTGTTCCTAATGAAACACAAATCAGAAGCTTTTGAGAAATTTAGGGAATATAAACAAGAAGTTGAGAACCAAACCGGAAAAAGTATTAAAATCCTACGATCTGATCGAGGAGGAGAATACTTAAGCAATGAATTCCTGGACTTCCTAAAAGAGAATGGGATTCTCTCTCAGCTGACTCCTCCATATACACCACAGCACAACGGTGTATCAGAACGGAGGAACCGCACCCTATTAGATATGGTGCGCTCTATGATGAGCACAGCTGAGTTACCTATTTCCTTCTGGGGTTATGCGCTGGAGACAGCAGCATACCTATTGAATCAAGTTCCATCTAAGTCTGTACCTACCACACCATATGAGATATGGAGTGGGAAGAGACCATGTCTTAAACGAGTTAAGATATGGGGTTGCCTGGCCTATGTCAAAAGGCAAAATCCGGACAAACTCGAGGCACGGTCAGTTCTATGCAAGTTTGTGGGATATCCCAAACATTCACATGGATATCTTTTCTACCATACAGAGGAACAAAAAGTGATTGTTTCTCGACATGCCACCTTTTTGGAAAAGGAATTTCTTGCAAAGGAAATTAGTGGCGATGAGGTAGAACTGGAAGAAATTCCGGCTACACAAACTCAAACTGAAGATTTAGTGGAACCAGAAGATTCAGTAGCTCCCGACGAACCTCAGCCTCTCCGCCGATCTAGTAGGGTTCCTCGCCAACCTGAGAGATACTACGGTTTTCTCATGGATGGTGGAAGCGAGGATTGCATCATGGAGGATGATGACCCAACTAGCTTCGAGCAGGCCATCACGAGTGGGGACTCAGTGAAATGGCTGGATGCTATGCGGTCCGAGATGGAATCCATGTACACCAACAAAGTATGGACTTTGGACGTTGCTCCTGAAGGGGTAAAACCCATTGGGAGCAAGTGGATCTTCAAGAAGAAACTTGGTGTAGATGGGAAAGTGGAGACTTTCAAAGCTAGACTTGTAGCAAAGGGTTTTCGTCAAAGACCAGGTGTGGACTATGACGAGACCTTTTCTCCAGTGGCTATGCTTAAATCCGGATCATGCTTGCCATCGCTGCTTATCATGATTACGAAATCTGGCAAATGGATGTTAAGACCGCCTTTCTAAATGGTGATTTAGAAGAGTGCGTGTACATGACTCAGCCAGAGGGCTTCGTAGAAAGTGGGAGCAGCGGGAAGGTGTGCAAGCTGCTTAAATCCATTTATGGATTAAAGCAAGCATCGCGGAGTTGGAACATCTGCTTTGACGTCGTTATCAAAGAGTTTGATTTCGTCAAAAATCCAGATGAACCTTGTATCTACAAGAAGGTGGCAGAGAGTAAGGTTGTCTTCCTCGTATTGTACGTGGACGACATACTCTTGATAGGAAATGATATTCCTATGCTGCAATTGGTCAAGCTCTTCTTATCACAAAGATTCTCAATGAAAGATCTTGGTGATGCCTCCTGCATATTGGGAATTAGGATCTATAGAGATAGATCCAAACGGATTTTGGGATTGTCCCAATCCAGGTACATTGACACCATACTAAAGAGGTTTAGTATGGAAGAGTCCAAGCATGGGAACTTGCCCACGATCTCTGGAGTCACTCTCTCCAAAGAGATGTCTCCTAAGACTGATTTGGAGAGAGCTCGCATGCAAGGGATACCCTATGCTTCGGCAGTAGGCTCTATCATGTATGCGATGCTATGTACCAGACCCGATGTAGCATACTCACTAAGTATAGTGAGCAGGTATCAAGCTGATCCTGGAGAGAGTCACTGGACAGCTGTGAAGAGCATTCTCAAGTACTTGCGAAGGACTAGAGATATGTTCTTGGTGTATGGTAACGGAGAGCTCCAAGTGGAGTCCTTTACCGATTCGAGCTTCCAGAGTGATAAGGACGACTCTAAGTCGCAGTCGGGCTTTGTCTTTACCCTTTACGGAGGGGCGGTTAGCTGGAAGAGTTCCAAGCAGGAAACCGTGGCAGACTCGACAATGGAGGCTGAATACATCGCTGCCAACGATGCTGCCAAAGAGGCTGTCTGGATCAAGAAGTTCATTACTGAACTTGGAGTGGTTCCATCCATTGAGCGTCCAATACCTTTGTATTGCGATAACAATGGAGCGGTGACTTTGGCCAAGGAACCCAGGTCCCATCAGCGATCCAGGCATATTCTGAGGCGGTATCACCTGATCCGGGAGATAGTTGATCGCCGGGAGATCGAGGTCAGGAGAGTTGACACGAAGAACAACACGGCGGATCCACTCACGAAGGCCATTCCCCAGACACAGTTTGAAAGACTCTTCGGGATGCTCGGTATGCGATACTACAGCAGCTGGCCCTAGTGCAAGTGGGAGATTGTTAGTTGTATGTATGCCCTAGAGGCCAGTATTGTACAGATGTTGTATATTATATTGGATGCTTGGACATATATAGAGATGACTTTCTTGCTCGATATGATAGTATGCTATCTGGTTACTCTTTATCTTAACATGTACACTAGTCTGTTTATACTGTCTTATAGTTACATGTTGGTAAAGCCCTTAGGATGTGTACTTGACTACCTGGACTATGATGCAGATCATACTAGTGGGGACATGGTAGTCCATAAGTACATCCTTCAAGGTCCCTAGTCGTGGGTGTATCGAGACGGGGCATCGATATACCAGAGTAGACTAGCGTATACGCTTCTCGACCCATGTGATGGGCGATGGATGATCCCATATCCATTGGTGTTTGACATCAGAGATGGTATACGGGTGCTCAGTGGAGACTGGGTACACTGGACGGACTCGCCGAGAACTCCCAGATGGTATTATACCTCACGTCAGATGGCAGTTCTCAGGTGACACTTGTACAGGTTAGTCTGTAGACCCGAGATCGTCAGAGAGTCTTGTGTGATTCCCACTGTGCTTTGATCTCCACCTTACCACGTCCATGAGGGCGTGCAAAATGGTGGTCTTTGGGTACAGTCCCGAGTCACATGGAGGCAATGAGCGATAGGAGGGGTTTCGTCTCTCCCGGTATTGGGGGTTGATGTTGCGTTGTGCTCGATTGGCCGTAACAGGGAAGTCCCTGGCCAGGGCTGATCAGAGATTTGCTGGTAAGTGTTACCAGAAGTTTCTCGACCCGTTATGAGCCTCACATCGGCACGGCTTATCGGTTATTGGGGTCTGACGTATACCACCCCTAGACTTGATATGCGACATATCAGACGAAGAGACCGGACTGTACGGCAAGTGTTACTGGTCGGATTCACAGGAGTATGAGTGGGCTAGCTCGTCGATCTTCTGATCGCTCAATACCCGGGTGGCCGTTACGTTTAGCAGACCGCTTGCGGCTTGTGGATGCTTGATATGATCATCATCTGCTACCGGCGTATTGACGAGTCTTTAGAGTCCTACACAGAGGTTTCCTGGCTCAAGCGAAACGAAATAGGAGCGCATATGAGATATGTGAAGGACCGAGAATAATGCGTATATGTGATACCGCATTTCATTCTCGCGATAAATGTTTCGATTGGTTATATTCGATATGACCTAGTTATCGAATCATTGATTCGATAAATCGATACATTGAATACTAGTCGGTTATGTGCGACATGACCGGATCATTGAATCAAATGTTGATTTAATGATTTAATGTATAATTATATATTTGATATATTACTTTGCATTAACTAGTGTTGTTTCACTTTAAACGGATTTTTCTCACTTGAAAAGCACATTGTATATGTGATATATTTTGTGTGCACTTGTATGTGTCATGTTTGATGATGCATGTAAATTGGTTATGTGTTAAGTCTTAAACCATGGTTATGAGATGAGTTAGGGTTTTGATTTATTTACTTATTTATTTATCTATTCTTTCTTGATAAATAAATAAATGAAAAACAAAATGGTTTCATTTTTGACTTGAAGCTTGTTGAAGCTTCATGAAGCTTTGACTAATGATACCATTTTGTCATCATACTAAACCCTAACCAATCCCACTAACCATGGTCTATTCTCTATACTTGACCATGGTTAGAAGATGATAAGTATTGTTTTATTATTCTTTTTCCATAACACTTATCATAACAATTCTATCATCTTCTCCTTCTTCTTCAAGAGAGAAAACTAGTTGCCATCAATGGCAACATGAGCAAAAGTGAGTGAAATCCAGATCTAAAGTGTACCCACCTCCTATTTCTTCACCCTCTACCTCTTTCCAAGTTGTTTTGGGTGTTTACTTCACAAGTTTCACAAGTTTGTGAAGTCGGAGCTTGAACTTGCGATGCCTCGAGGTAGATCGTCTTTGACACAAAGCCGACGACCTAGCTTGCCCGTTTCTCCGATGAAGCCAACATTCGAGTTTGGGAATCGATATGGACAGCGAGAGGATGCCTTCATGGAGCCAAGGAAGAGGGTAACCGGATCTACAAAGGTTGTAGCATCTAACCTTTAGTTAATAAGTTAACTAGTTCATCTTTTCGCCTAGATTTCTAGCAATGATCCGTTAACTAGGGTTTCTCGGCACTATAATTTTTTAAATTGGCATGTTCGATGCCTTGTGAGACCTCCATAGGGTGCCTAGGAACCTTTCATAAGGTGTGTAGCCTATAAAGGAAATATGATGAAAAAATCAAGATAACTTTTTTTCTCTCTCTCAAAAGTTAGGGTTCTGTGTCCCCTTTTCCTTCCTCAATGTTCTAAATCTTCTTTCTCTTTTTGAATTAAATCAAGAGTTTCACTCTTCCTTTTCCATAAATAAACAGTTTTTCACCATCAAACCGATCTTCCATCAGATCTCAAAAAGAGAAGATTTTTAAATCTCACCCCACCTTTTTCTCTAAGATCCGGCAAACAAAAGAGGAGGAAGAAGGAGACCCGTCTCCAAAAATCCAACCTTGGTAAGATCCAAGGCTCAGAAGAAGATACAGGGCTAAAGGGGAGAAGAAAGGAGTCCCCTTTGATCATCGCCAAAGATTTCTAAGAGTTTAACTCCATTAAAGATTTGTTGGAGTTTAACTCCAAAAATCAAACCCTTTTTTTTATATATAGGAGTTCAACTCTATTCAACAACTGTTGAAGTTTAACTTCATAAATAAAAAACCCTATTTTGGAGTTTAACTCCTATCCCCGGGCCTAAAAGCCTCCTTCTTTCCGCTGGCGCCCACGTGCCGGGCGCGTGAGGCGCGAGCACCCAAGCAGCCGGCGCCCACGTGTCGGGCTCGTGAGGCGCTAGCGCCCAATGCCCATGTACCGGGCACATGAGGCCGGCACGTGAGGCGCTCACGCCCAAGCGACAGTGTGGGAAAAAGTAAGGTGGGGAGCGTCTAAAAGACGCTAGGGAGCTGGATGCTGGGGCACTGTGCCCAGCGCCCAGCGCCCACATGCCGGGCACGTGAGGCGCTCGTGCCCAAGCATCCAGCTCCCTAGCGTCTTTAAGACGCTCCTCACCTTACTTTTTCCCACACTATCCCACACTCAAAATACACCCCCGTTAGGAAAATTTTTCTAACGGGGCGCTGCCCCGCACCCCGCAAGGGGGTTGCTGGCCCCCTTGACCCCCAGTCTATTATCCAGGTGGCGAGACCCCTATAAACTCTGCGGAACCCCTGATATATCCAAAACCCTCAATGTACAACACACGCACATGACACATTGAGTTCGCATGACCAGTTTGACCTGTCAATCGGAGGTTCTCTCGCTCCAAAGGTGAGGGGCAATTAACGGAAGCTTAGTCCGTGGCTACCGGAGATCGGATCCCCACAATTAATAAACCCATGCCTACCCTAGGCAAGGGGAATCTGTAGTACGCCTGACAAGCGACGCGTATTCCCATCTCAATGGGGTGACGAAAAACACCATACAGCCCCCTTCTAGAAGTATAATTGAGTAAATTACAAGAATACCTCTCACCGTATATACATACCCATATCCGTATTTCGAAAAACACGAATACAATAAGACAAAACTAATACAATAATCTAATACTAGGATCCGGCTTAAACCAAAACCCACTAGTATTATCCGCCCGAACATCATACATGCAAAAGTACATTTATATGTTTGAACCCTGTCGTAAAACCATATAACCTCTACATCGTTTCGCCTGAAGCAGGGAATCCCTCTGTGTGGGACTCTAAAGACACAACAGTACGCTGGCGGTGGGTTTAACCATAAGCACGTCAGCGGTATTAACTGCACGTAACGGCTACCCAGGTATCTGTCTATAAGAAGGCCGATGAGAAAACTCATCCGAACTCCTACTGAGCCTATTTGTGATAATCTCCGTATAGTCCGGTCTGTTCATCTAAGAGTATCGCATATCGGGCCTAGTGGCGGTAGCCGTCAGACCCCTAATAGCGTAATAAGTCGTGCCGGAGTAGAGCCCAAAAACACCCTGAGAAACTACTAGAGTACTTGCTAGTAAATCTCGTTTGACCTGGCCAGGGACTTTGTGTAATGGCTTTCCGAACATAGTGCGACATCAACCCCCAATACCGTGAGAGACGAATCCTATCTAACCGCCACTGCTTCCAAGTTCTTCGGGACTGCACCCAACTACTACCTGTTTGCACGACTCATCAGAGCCATGGTAGGGTAGTAATCTAAGAACAGTGGGAATACACTCGAGGCGAAATAACAGTGTCAAGTCAGTGGACTATGCTGTACTCATGTCACCTGAGAATTGCTACCTGACGATAGGTATAGTACCAACCAACAGTTTCCCATGAGTCATCCAGTGTAACTCATAACCCAATGAGCACCTGCATAATATCTCCAGTACGACGTACTAATGGCTATGGGACAGACCATCTCCCCTGCTGGGATGAGAAGCATATACACTAGTCTACTCTAGACTATCGATGCCCTATCTCGATAATCATATAACTAGGGACCTGTATAAGGATGTGCTTATAGACTTCCCAGCCCTCACTAGTGTGACTTCCATCACAACGCTGGTAGTCAAGCAAAGATCTTAAAGGCTCTACCAATATGTATTAGAGATATGCTAAAAGAAACATATACACATATTAAGATATAAACAAGCCAAGTAGCATACTACCATATTGAGCAAGACTGTCATAAAATCCGTGTATATCCCAAGCTTCCAAAATATAATATACAAACTAGTACTATAAAATAATGGCCTCTAGGGCATATATCACTAACACTAGTTTGATCCATATCATAACCCTGGCAGTCAAGCAAAGATACTACGAGCTTTATCATTATATATTAGCGATACGTGATAACGAGTAAAACGTATACACATGAATGACAAAGACAAACCAGATGGTATACTATCATATCGAGTAAGATTGTTCTCTTATATAGATCCTCCTTCAATTACAATAATTACCTTGAAAGCACCTATGAAAGTATGTTTTAGCACCTCTACTAGGTTTCAAAGTGAATCAAGTATACAATTTTATAAATCTAGAGGTCTAAAGCATACTAACCTAGAATCTAACTAGAGAATTAGGGTTTCAATGTAAGAAAAAATGTCTATACTAACTGAAGACGGTTTACAACCTTTGTAGACAAAGTCCTTCACTTCTAAAGCTCCAAGTAGTAGTCCCTAGAACTTTTCATTGACTCCACTTGAAGAAAGGATCGAGCTTGCACGAAATGACCCTAGTAACCATTTAAGAAACTACTGATAACACTTACCAGTAAATTTCATCAGCCATGGCCAGGGACCTGCTATTATATCAAATCGAGCATAGAGCAACATCAACTCCCAATACCGGGAGAGACGAAACCCTTCCTATCGCTCACTGCCTCCATGTGATTCGGGACTGTACCCACTACCTGTTTGCACGACTCCTTTAAGCAGTGGTAGGAAGGAAATCAAAACACAGTGGGAACCACACAAGCTACCATGATGTTTTGGAAAAATTTCAAATATTATTTTAAATTTTAAAATGTTATTTTTTTAATGTTATATATTTTTAAATATTTTAAAGTGGTAAAAGGACTTTTATAAATGGTTATGGTATTTAAGTATTATTGTAATTAGTTTAGGTGGCATTTAGTTTGTAAAGAAGTGTTATAGTGATAAGTTTAATTGTTTGAGGGTTTAAGTGAAATTGTGAGTATATTGGTGTTAAGGTTAGTATGAATCTCACCCACAACACACCTTGAGGTGCACCCGAAGCCTACACCTCATCCTTACACACATGCACCTCACCCCTCCATGATGACACTCCTCCTTCCCTTTCAAACTAAATATAAATTTTCACAACACTTTTAGCACAAAAAAATAGTATAGCTCTCCACCCATGCAAAGAAAAAAACTAAAGTTTTCATGTATTTTGGTTCAAATCACTCAAGCCAGGACTGCTCAACTCTTTATGCATATCTTGACGTTTGAGTTCTGTGGAATTCTTCAAATAGGTAAAACACCTAACTTTTCAGGTTTTATTAAGAGTTCTTGTACCAATTAGAGTTTACGATATCGGAATAGTTAGTTTAGTTTAGAGTTTTAGCTATAGAGTGAATCTGCTATAAGTATATTAGCCACAAAATAAATCTAACAGTACAGAAGAATGTTATTAGAATGTAGAGTGCCCCTTAGAAACCTGGACCCAATACCCAACAGTTCGACCGCCGGAATCATGCAAATTTCCGTTACCGTCGGTTTTCTTGAGGATATGAGTGTTGAATTTTTATGGATACCTCTCTGTAGATTATCTAAGGTCTCTGATATACTTTGATTTTTCCTAAATAGTTTGTATAAAAATCTGGAAGCTAATTGCTTTACTTTTTGTGATATTTTAATGTATGATACAGACATTTCGTATCACGTTTTTGTGTTTTCTCAAAATACGATGATTCGGGGTAGCTCTAGTTAGCTTTTGGTCTGTATAGCACACGATATTCAAACATATCACATTACGTAAGTTAGCTCACTTAGAATTTACGTATTCGGCATATCGAAATTAACCGCTTATATACAAAAGTTTTATTTTGATGTTAGGTTTGACCACAGGAACTTCAGAAGCAGTGAGAAAAGGAAAAGGAGTGATGAGATCCGAGTAGATCATGACTTGTTCTGGTGAGTAGACTAAATATCTACCGGGGACATTTTATGGATGGCATATAGCGTCCGAAACCAGAATTTTTTTATAATTGTTTTCCATTCATGTTATTTGCATAATTAGACCCAGCGTTGCATTGTATGTATTCATACATATTAATCGCTATTGCTTAACACTTGCTAGGACACTTGCACTATTACCGATGAGTTATGTTGCACTTGCACATGCTTACATACTATACTACACCCCATCGGTAATTAACATGTCACGTACACACCTAGAACTTGCCATGTCACCTATAATACATTGTGCACTGAGCATTGCTATTGTTTTGATACATACGTATCTCATTGTCATTATTATTACTTGTATCATGAAATATTTAATTATGGGATTTCCCATGTTTTGAGTTTTTATTCACTACATGATATAGTTGGTACGACCTAAATTAGTTATAGTTTTACTGGTCTTCATGATTTATATGATATGTTCACCATGAGTTGTTGTTTTTCTGATTTGGTTTTATTCCGAACCGAGTGGCGGAGCTATATGGTTATGGATTTTTACGTTATCCGGACTGAGTAGGGGAGTATACAGTTGGATATATGGTGGACCCAGTCGAGACCGAAAGGTAAGAAAACCGCATTATAGGCGGGGAGCCTAGCAAGGACACTCGATACCGGAGATAGTTTAAGAAACACGGCAGATATCTAGAGGATACCGGCCGATATTATTGGTTGTCAGGATCATTTAAGGAACGATGCCGGCTAGAACTGGAGATTTGTGTCGAAATTTGACACTGGATTTAAGGATTATCTATGAATATGACCAAGATTTTTGAATACTTGATGAGATTTCTATTTTCTTCTATATAGGCACTATAGTGATATATTCATGTTTCACATGCTATCACATATCATAACTACCTGATGCATAGGTTTAGTCGCTATTTTTTATGCATACAATTTCAACTGTTTGATATTAGTTTATTTGCCGAGTTGGCAACTCATCCCCGTTGTGCCTTAGTTCCTTACTAGAGAGATCGCGTGGACGCATAGCAGCGTTGAGGACACATATATTACAGCTTTCGTCGCTTATCTTGCTAGGTAGGTTCTATGTTTAGTAACCACCTCTTTTGGATATTTTGTATCTAGTGTCACACCATCAGACCGTATATATTATTTAACTTAGGATGAGAGAAGACTTATGTATATTTTAGGTCGATTTGAGTAGAATCGACTAGTCATGTTTGATTGTGTTTTCCTTTAGTTATATGCATGTGATTTTTCGCTTTTGAGCGTCGTATATTAATTGGTGGGTTGTTTCTGCCGGTTGGCATTGATTTTGCTCCCAAGTAGGGGATATCACTATTATAATGAGTATGTAATTATTTTTCTCAAAATTTACAAAGGAGGTGCTATCAAAAAGTTCCAATACTAAAACTATTTGTTTTAACTTCATTTCAAAAACCATTCGGCATATGCTTTAAACTAAACGGTCTTTGAATTTAAAATGTGGTTTCATTTTCATTACTTTTAAAACTATACCTCCTTATTTCCGCAAACAGGGTTTAGATCTTGGTTTCTGGCTTACTTGGATTATGTCGGCAGCTTTAGACGTCACACAATCGAAGTGCCGGTCACGTGACAAATTCAGGTTGTGAAAAATTTGGTATCTAAGCCTTAGGCATAAACTTACGGAACCTAGACTTGACTTTACGAGTTAGTAGGCTCGCATTTTCGTTATTTAGATTTACCTTGGTTCGATAGTGTAGGTAACTCAGGAAGAGTAACGTACCGTACCTATGTTCCACGGCATATTTACGATACGATACCCCGCCTAAGTAACCTTAAGATGCATGTCTTGATTAATTCTTCCTTTGACTCTCTGTATTTGTTTGTCCCTGTTCTTACAGCTTACTAACTCTCGTTTCTTGCTCTAATTGCCATGGCTACGCGAGCTAGGCGAGCCACAGCCAGGGATGCAGCTCGGACAGATCCACCAGTGACGGCGAATGACCCACAGGACATCCCTACGGCACAGGGACATGTTGATCCTCCTCTTCTTGATTGGATGACTAGACTGGAGGAATGCATGTTGAGCTTACAGCAGATGATGGGGCATTTGGCCCATGCCACCTGTATTCCGAAGCCAGATCAGGCATCGACTATTGTAGAGCCTATGATACAGCCCGTTCATACGGTCGTACCAGTGGTCGTGAGGTTTATGGAGGTATCACTCCCATAGTTCATGAGGGACATACATAGCAGATGATCCCCAGTCGTTTCTTGATAGGATAGCTAGGATCGGTAGGTCTTTGTGATGCTTAGATACGAGGTCGATGGAGCTGACCAGCTTTCGGTTGGAGGGACTTGCCAAGACATGGTGTGAGTCGATAGAAAGAGGTCGAGCAGCAGATCTTCTTCCGATGACATGGGCAGAGTTTTCCGAGGTTTTCCTTGCTAGATTCCTTCTGCAGAGCATGAGAGATGCCAAAGCCAGTAGTTTTGAGGCATTATAGAAACCTTCTGATATGTCTGTGGTAGATTATGATTTGAAGTTTATCCAGTAGTCACATTATGCTCCATATTTAGTTCCCACGGAGGAGCTCAGTGTGAAGAGATTCGTGAGGAGCCTGGATACGCAGCTGTTCCTTACCACGGGCTCCCAGCACATTGATACATATGCACAGGCTATAGACGCGGCGATTCGAGTGGAGGAGCGTCTTAATGAGACGACGGTTGTTCCAGAATCAAAACAAGCCAGACCTATTGGATTAGCTTCCGGGCAGTTTGGCAGAAGCCGAGGCAGATTCGTTCCAAGATAGAGTATTGGTCAAAGTTGGGCTCAAGGCCGGATGTATGGCTCGTACCCGGGGGAGCAGAGGCCGCCGTCGACATGGTTTAGTTGCGGGCATCCAGGGCATTTCTCTATAGATTGTAGACTCCAAAGAGGGACTATAGTTCCGCAGGCTGCTTTACCCCCTCCACCTTCTTCTTCGATGTCATTACTTCCTCCACCGGCTGCTACTATACGCCAGGTAATTACACCGAGAGGCCGTGGTTTTGTTGGACGTACTCAGAGTGGACGAGGAAACTAAGGGAGAAGATATCAGGATGTAGGTAGGGGTCAGGATAGGGTTTTCGCTTTGACTCCCCAGGATGCCCAGGCATCCAATGCATTAGTTACAGGTACTCTTCCCGTATGGTCCCTAGATACGCATATTTTGTTTCATCCCGATTCTACGCACTCATACGTGTCTTCACGCTTTGCACTTTCTCTAGGGAGAGATTTGTCATTGTTAGAGTTACCTCTAGTTGTGATTACTCCAGTGGGAGATTCTTTCATAGCCCAACGCGTATTCAGGTCAGGTTCCATATGCATTGGTGATAGAGATTCGTTAGTCGATTTGATTCTTCTCGATATGTTAGATTTCAACGTACTTCTCGGTATGGATTGGTTGGCCTTTTGTCTTGCATACGTTGAGTGCCAGGAAAAAGCTGTCAGATTCTTTTTCCTGCTGAGTCGATTTTCGTTGTGCAGGGGGCTGCAGCGCCACTCCTGCCAATCTGATTTCTGCACTTAGTGCTAGACGGCTTTTAAGGAAGGGGTTTCGTGGGTTCTTGTCATTTATTCAGGATGTGGGATCCACAGAGATCCTGTTGGACCAGGTTCCGATTGTACGAAAGTTTTCTGATGTGTTTCCTGCTGAGTTGCCATGGTTGCCGTTAGAGCGCGATATTGAGTTCTGTATTAACTTGATTTCCGGCACGGGGCCTATTTCTATACCGCCGTATTGGATAGCCCCGACGGAGCTGAAGGAGCTCAAGAGTGAGTTGCAAGAATTTCTTGATAGAGGACTTGTTCGTCTGAGTGTATCGCCATGGGGAGCTCCGGTCCTATTCGTTAAGAAGAAGGACGGCAACATGGGATTGTGTATCGACTATCGACAGTTGAATCGAGTTACGGTGCGGAATATGTATCCATTACCTCGTATTGATGACTTGTTCGATCATTTGCAGGGAGCCGACTATTTCTCGAAGATTTATTTGCGGTCCAGGTATCATCAGTTGTGAGTCCGGAATGATGATATTCCGAAGACTGCCTTTCGGACGCGCTGCGGGCATTATGAATTCCTGGTGATGTCGTTCAAGCTCACCAATTCTCCAGCAGCGTTCATGGATCTGATGAACCAGATCTTCAAGACGTTCCTCGACCAATTTATCATTGTTTTCATAAATGATATTTTGGTCTACTTTACGAATCGGGAGGAGCATGAGCAGCACTTGAGAATTGCATTGCAGACTTTAAGAGAGCATCAGTTGTTCGCTAAATTCTCGAAGTGTGATTTCTGGCTTGACAGTGTGGAATTCTTAGGTCATGGTGTTATGAGAGATGGGATGCAGGTTGATCCGAAGAAGATTGAGGCTTTACAACATTGGCCCAGATTCATGTCAGTGACTGAGATTCTTAGCTTTTTGGGTTTAGCGGGTTATTATCGTCGCTTTGTACAGGACTTCTCTTGTATTGCGGCACCTATGACCAGTTTGACCCGAAAGGGAGTTCCATTTCTATAGACTGAGGAATGTGAGCAGAGTTTCTAGCAGTTAAAGACTCGTCTGACGACAATTCCAGTTCTATCTCTACCTTCAGGCTCAGGCAGATTTGCGGTATATTGTTATGCATCTCGGTGGGTTTAGGTTGCATATTGATGCAGCATGACAGAGTTATTGCTTATGCTTCTCGGCAACTAAAGAAACATGAGCAGAATTACCCTGTCCACGATCTGGAGATTACCGCGGTGGTCTTTGCTCTGAAGATTTGGAGACACAATTTATATGGAGAGTCATGCCAGATCTTTACAGACCACAAGAGTCTGAAGTATATATTCCAGCAGCGGGATTTGAACTTGAGGCAGCGTCACTGGATGGAGCTGGTGAAAGATTATGATTATGAGATTCTTTATCACCCCGGAAAGGCAAATGTAGTGGCTGATGCGTTGAGTAGGTGACTAGGGATTAGCTTGTCTTATTTGGGTTCAGTTCGGAGACGGTTGGATGATGATTGGCAGATTTTGTGCGACAGTGGTATACAGTTTGAGTTTACATCTGTAAGTGGGTAATTTGCCCAGGTGCGTACTCGTCCACTTTTGCTTAATCGTATCAGGGAGGCACAGTCCGAGGATGTACGATTATCAGAGATTTTGGAGTGGGTTCGGCAAGACGGAGATTATGAGTTTACCATTGACAGCAAGGGAGCGCTATGGTTTAGGACCCGGTTGTGTGTACCCGGCGTTGATGGGCTGAGGTGTATGATATTAGAGGAGGCACATCAGACTTCTTACAACGATCATCTAGGGTCTACCAAGATGTATAATGATTTACGAGATGTGTACTGGTTGGAAGGGATGAAACGTGATGTGTCTGACTTCGTTTCAAAATGCCTGACTTGTCAGCAAGTCAAAGCCGAACATCAGAGGCCGGCTGGAGAATTGCAGCCTTTATCTATTCCCGAGGGGAAATGGGAACATATCTCCATGGATTTTATTGTAGGTCTACCAATGTCTAGCAGAGGGTATGACTCCATTTGGGTGATTGTGGATTGGTTGACGAAGGCATCTCACTTTCTTCTGGTGAAAACTACTTTCGGATATGCTCAGTACGCCCAGATCTACATTGATGAGATTGTGCGGTTGCACGGAGTTTTGACCTGCATTGTTACTCATAGAAGCACACAGTTTACCAGTCGTTTCTGGCAGAAGCTGTTGGATATAGTGCCCTCAAAGTAAATTATTGGATCGCAGGCACGTAATTGCAATGATTGAGGGAAGACCAATGCCGGTAGGACAGTCTTACTCAAGATGACAATATTCTATCTGGTTTATCTTTATCATCATGTATATGCTTTAAGTGACATTACAGATCACTATTACACGTTGATGTAGCCCTTAGGATTCTTTCTTGACTACCAGCAGTAAGATGGCGATCATATATATGAGAGTTGGGTAGTCTATAAGCACATTCTTAAAGTGGTCCCTGATCGTGGGAGTTTCGAGACTGGGCATCGATACTCCATTAGTAGACTAGTGTATACAGTCGAGACCCCGACGAGGAGCGGTGGCCGGTCTCACAAGCCATTGGTGTCAGTTGGTTCACCTAAGATGTATACAGGTGCTCATTGGGTTATGAGTACACCGGACAGGACTCACCGGGAACATGCTAGTTGGTATTATACCTGACGTCAGATAGCAGTTCCCTGGTGACATATGTACAGGTTAATTCATCGACCTGAGATCATCATTTTTCTCATGTGAGTTCCCACTGTGCTTTGATTACTACCTTACCACGGCTCAAAGGAGTCGTGCAAACAGGTTTTAGTTTGGTACAGTCCCAAGCCACATGGAGGCAGTGAGCGGATCGGCAGGGGTTTCTTCTCTCCCAGTATTGGGGTTGAGATTGCGTTGTGTCTAGGAGAGCCATTACATGAAGTCCTTAGCCAAGGCAGGAAATTTACTGGTAGGTATTCCAGTAGTATCTCAGGGTGTTTTGGGCTACATTCCGACACGACTTGTACCGCTTTTGGGGGTCTGAGTTTTACCATCCCCTAGGCCCGACATGCGATGCTCATAGATGAACGGACGGGACTGTACGGATATTGTCACTGACAGGCTCAGTAGGATGTCAGGATGAGTTCGCTCATCGACCTCCCTTTTGGTTAATACCTGGTAGCCCGTTACGTACAGCTAGTACCACTGACGTGCTAGTGGTTAAATCCACAGCCAAAGTATTGACGAGTCTTTAGAGTCCCCCACAGACAGTTTCTCAAGTTTCGGGCGAAACGTTGTAGAGGCCGTATGGTATTATAGTAGGGTTCGATCATATACGTGCAGTCGTGCACGGATCTTGATCGGCGGATCATACTAGTGGGCTTTGGTTTAAGCCAGATCCTAGTATTAGATTTGTTGGATTACTTTAGTCTCATCGCATTTGCATTCAGTCGGAATATGGATGCAGGTATGTATATACAGGTGAGGGGTATTCTTGTGATCCGTCATGAGTTTACTTTAGATGATGCCGTTCTTTTTATTGTTGCAAACATTTGGATTAATGTTTGCTTGTGGAAATTGTGAGTGGAATTCATCATGAGTTGCATTAAATGTGGCATATGCAATCTAGTGACTCATGGTATCATTATTTGTGCAAATGTCACATTTTATGATTGATTATTGTGTTGATATGATGCTTGGAGAGAGGGAGCAGCCATGTTAGGCTTGGGGTTGCTCTTGATTTATTCTAGTGCTCTCATTTTTATCTCAACACAATAAGAAAAGAAAAGAAAAGCCTCTTCTTCTTCTTCCTCTAGCTCATAACTTCCACCAATGGCATCATCTCCAACCTCCATCCATACACTCTCATGTGTTAAGAATCAATGGATGCTTCAGACAAAGTTATCACACACATTCTCTACTTCACCTTGGACATGTCGGCTAGCAAACTTCTTGTTCGAGTTGCTTCGGATGAAGCGGGAGCCCGTAAAAAGACTCATTGATGTGGTGCCCTTCCGACGAGGAGACCGGAGATCGGAGATGCCATGAGGAGACTGGGATGATGGCCAAAGTCCGAAGGACATGGATCGATCAGTATAGCCACTCACACTTCTTAGTAGTTAGCTAGTTTAGCGTTAATGGTTCGATCCGGGTCAAAGACTACGATAGCGCTGGTTCCCTAAAAAGTTTTTGTTTCCGCATTTGACTTCGGATTGACGGCCGGGGCGCTACCGTAGACTTACATGGTATCAGAGCTACGCCATTAACCTTTACTAGCTTGTTCTAACGTGTTTAAAATATCGATCGATCGAAATTTCCGAATCGTATTTTCATTTCAGTGTGCTTCCTGTCGAATTTCAAAGTTGTTCCAATTATTTTAGGCATCTTAAAAATACATTCAGGCATACCTAAAGCTACAGAAAAAGTTTGGAGACCTAAGTCCAAAATTCCACCGCGGAACCGCCGCTAAATGTCGCATTTTGCGGCCCTTCAGCGGTCCTTTTTGGGCTACAGTGCCCCAAAAATTTTCTGAGGGTTTGGTTTATGGAAATATGATTTTTGTGATATATAGTTTTGGCCCAAATTATTTTGAGTGCTGGAATTGTACTTGGGGCCCACTTCGGGAAGTTTTGTCAATCGGAATTTTAAATACGTTAGTTTACAGTACTTACATTATATCTGCGACCGTGAATGTCATTCGAGTGGTAAATCTTATCTAATTGCTATAGTCCTTTTAGAAGGGTTTGCGAACGTGACATTCACGTTGATGTTCTGTGTTGTGCTATGATGTTGCGGATTTGTCGTGGTGGATAGCTTGGTGCAATATTAATACAGTTGGGTATTATTTGTACATTTGATATTGCGGGGCGAGCGTCTGACATGTGGACTGCCGTCACTGCCTGTTTGTATATTATTCTTTTGGGGCACGACCGGGTTGAGGTCGATGCACCCGTTGTATATATTTTTCTTTTCTGTATTAGGATTACCCCACGGTAGGGTGTACGGATAGCCGGGTTCTAGAGGGCAACGGGCCCGCATCTCATGGCTTTGAGACGGAGGGGGCTTCACTCTAGAATTGGCGGGCTATTCGCAGCACTCGTAGGGGGTATAGGTTGACCCAAGGAGGGGTGCTTAAATTACCGGATTCCGTGAAGTGTTGGGTGGTCCATTCACTTTGCTGAAGGGGGTTGCCTCGCTTCAGGTTTTGGCGGGTAACTTGCTGCACCCGTAGGGGTCTAGGGTTTCATTGTACAGGCTATCCACACGACCATGGGAACGCCGGGTTTCACTTGCGGCTCAAAGGAAACCCGGAGATCCCAGATTATCTGTATTGTTCTGTGATGCTTATTACTTTTCTGTAATGTTGCATTTATCAAGCCATGAGCGATTATTATATATTGATATATATACTAGTAGGTGTTGTATATGTTTTAGTCCAGTACCTGCTCTGTCGTTAGTTAAGTAACCTAACAGGTGATGACGGGACCCAGTGGCGAATGCAGATGGCATATACGTACATCATATTTTCATTCTTTTCTGGTGTGATTAATTGATGAGACTGCATTGATTTTGATCAATGCAAGGAAAAAAAACCTATTCGATGTTGTTGGAACAATTTTCAAAAAGCTGTTATTACAAGGACATTCTCGTTTGTTTTGCACAGTGGTATTCAGTTATGAATATCCTGCACCTCATTCGATGAGGCAAGGGCCGAGATCCCTTTATCGGGAGTGACCCATTGGACAGAAGTTGCATCAGGGTAATAACTTCACTATAGTCGATTACTTTTTGCTTTGCATCGCGGTATTCAGTTGGAATATCCTGCACCTCACTCTATGGGGAAAGAGCCGAGATCCCTTCACCGAGAGTGACCTCTTTAGCAAAGATTTTCGCCAATATATTTATAAAAAGCTATATGGTTCCTTCAACGATATCAAGTTCATTATGTTAAAGGTTTTTCGCCAAAAACCATTCGTAGCCCTCCGTCATTTCAGACGGGTAGCACTTAGTATTCATGCTATGTTTGTTGGCCATAGTCAATGCATAGTGTGTGGTAGCTATTTGTTACTTTTCTCTTGCATAGATAGATGCGTTGGTTTGGGACAGTCGTACAGCCTTATTGGCCCTAGTCAAAGGCTTGTACGGGTGGGTTCAAATTAACCTGGACAATGACGGGTAGAACTTGACATGCGACTTATGATGTGTTGGCCTTAGTCAAGGTCATAAGAGCATGGGGTAAAAATCACATCGGGGGTTCCCAAAGAAACTGAAACTTGCCAGATATGCGCATACCTTCTGGAGTGTGATAACGTGAGTGGATTCCATCACGTTATCATGTGATGATAGTTGGATCCCGATTCCCACTGATGAGTTGGTTTACTCCTCGGGTGATCCCGACTAATTCTTCTGTCAGCTTTGGAGGAGAATTTGAGGATACAGTAGGAAACATCCTGATTAGATAAATTGATAATCATTCTGATCTAGGTTAGAGTGCACGCAGAGTGTTTCTTTTCTCTCTCTCTTTAGCAGCGACCATAGCCCGGCCCTAGACTATGACTCAGTGACCAAGTTGACCGAACCCTCTTAAAACACTGGCTTTTGATTGTCCGAGTTGCATACCACATTGCCACTCCTTCTTTTACCCTTTTCTCCGGAACATTTCATATCACTACGAACATCCAATTCTATTAGATAAAACCATCGTATGGTTATATACAAACTCGAAGAAACTTGTTCCAGATTCGAGGATGGTTTCCGGTTTTGGAGAAAATTGAATAGGACTATTCAGTTGTCTTTTCCTTTTACCTTCTCTCAGGTTGTGAGGGCTCCTAGGATTAGGAGAGGGTACACCTATTATGCTTATTGGATAGTCTTCTTCTAAACCATAGGCAGGTGCCGAAAGGTGGGGAATGAAGAAAACCAATTAGCCTAAGCGTGGTGTACAGAAGGAATTATGTAAAGAAAAATAAAGGGATCAGAAAGAGGGCAAAGTAAATTGCAACTGCTATCATTCATGACCGAACCATATATTTCATCGCCACTCCTACTTCACCTTGGTATTTCTCCAGAATACCACGTATCACTATGAAGATCTACAGTTATTGGATATTCCATCGTATGGTTATATACGAACTCGAAGGAACTTGTTCCAGTTCGGGGATGGATTCTGGTTCAGGAGAAATAGGAATAAGGTTTATTCAGTTGTCTTTTATCTTCACCTTCTCTCAGGTTTCGAGTACTCCTAGGATTAGGAGAGTACACCCATTATGCTTATTGGATAGTCTTCTTCCAAACCATAGGCTGGTGCCGAACGGTAGGGAAGGAAGAAAACCATTTAGCCTAAGGGGGTGTACAGAAGGTAAGACTAAGGACATATAAAGGGATTTGGAGAGATGGCAAAGAGATATACGTTTACAGTTGTGAATCTGATAATGGAAGATGCATTACTAGGAATACCTGGATACCCTTTCGAAACATTTTCATGTTTCAGTTTCACTGTGCATTGTTAGTAGAAAACTGATTTTCCAATTAGGTCCTTACTCCAGGGTATGTATTTACCAGGTTGCTTCTGACATCTGTATGGTTCTATAGATGATGAGTCGGAGTAAGATATTGGGAATTGGGTGATCATCCTCATTATATCGAGATTCGTTGTAATTGGTGATATTTGAGAAAATCGCCTGGGTTTTTGCCGGATGACAAATATTTGGTTTCGAATATCTATTGTTATGCACCAATTTCAAACTGATATGTACGTTTATTTTTATAAAGTGAGATATAACTTTTTGAAATTATGTCCATGACATTTACCTATATCAGTTGATGGTTAGGTAAGAAGTATTAAACAGCGGTGTAATTCTTCATAACCATAGTACAGTTTTCAGTTTACGACGCACAGGTTTTGAGTTATTCAACTCAGGGGACTTATACAGAGTATTGTATATCATCCAGTGTCCATTAGAACAGAGGGGTTGGTTCTCGTACTGTATTCTGTTTACTTGTGACTTCTCTAGTTTTTAGACAACTGTTTCGTAGAAATACAAGGTCTATGTTTTGAGAAGTTATAGGTACACGAATAAAGTATAGAACCATTGTGTCGCAAGTATCGGGATTCTTCAAGATGATCGAAGATGTTGATACTTGTGTTTGGTATTCAGTTGATAGTAATGGTTTTGAGAAACTTGTTTCACTTTCAGGTTACTCATAATTGGATGAACTCCTAAGTTGAGTAATGCTGAATATCCTCTCTCCATTTAGTTGATATGCACTGGAGACAGCTGCATGATTTGAATCTGGTTCCAATTAAATCAGTGCCTCTATTTCTATATTAGATATAGAATGGCCCATATCTTAACGATGTTAAAGTATATGGAGTTGTCCGGCTTATGCTTAAAACCAGACACTGGATAACTCAAGGTACGTTTCTGTAATGGCTGTTTGTGGGTTGACCCGGGCTATGACGAGGGTTGACTTTCTACCATCTGGAAGATCAATAGTGATATTGTTCTTGACTCGCCACAGTTTTAATAAAAATGGATTTTTCAGAAAACGGTAGTGGGAGTATGGTAGAACTGGAAGTGATTCCAGAATCACAAACGATTACTGGAAATTTGATAAGAACCTAAAGATTCAATCAAGTTTGACATTCCATTGGCCACTCCGCAGATATGGTGGGTAACCTCAGGCACTCGTGAGGTACTTCGGTATGCTCAAAGACGGTGACAGGGTGGTTCTTGTTTTCCTATACTTGACACTACTGTTGTTCTAGGCTATGAGACCCGGCAGGAGGATGGGTATAGCGTCGTTCTAAACCATCTTTAGAAGTGCTCGTGTATATGACTCTGCCAGAGGGTTGTCGTAGTCAGTGGGAGCAGTGGAAGCATAGTTGACAAGTAGCTTATGTCTATTTATGGACTAAAGCAGATATAGCGGAGATAGATCATCTATTTTTGATGTGACAGTCATGGACTTTGACTTCGTCAGAATAGGAGATGGATCTGTTAAGAAGGTAGTAGGGTGTGATGTCCTGGTATATGGATGACATACACATATTAGGAAGTGAAATTCCTATACTACGATCGGTTATACTTTGGTTGTCATACAGTGGTTTCTCCATATAGGATATGGATATTATATCAGATATTCTGGTTACTAGATCTATGGTTTTAGATTTAGATTTGGGTAGTTTCCCAATCTGGGTACTTAGACAGCATTCTAAAAGTGTTTTAGAATGGACGACTCCTGGCACGGTAGTATACCTGCAGGTGTTGTAGTCACCCTCTCTAAAGGTATCTTGCAGACTAAAGGAGAGAGGGATGTGCATGATTGGCATATCACTTGCTTAGGCAATTGAGTCAATCATGAGATGTCAAGTACTACACCATATGTTGTTTTTGCACTAGATGCAATAAGTTGATATTAATCCAATCATGGAGAAACATTCGGAAGCAGTTTTAGAACATAAGTGGATGTTCTAGGGATATGATAATGGCATGCCCCTTCGGGAGAAATTTATCATTCCAGGCTTCCAAGGTGACCTGGATGACAGAGTGACTGTCAGAGTAATAGTTTCCCCTCTGACGAGGGCAGTAGTTTGGATAGGAGGTCCAAACGGATACTGAGGGAGGCATAGCGCAGGATACTGATTAAGTTCAGTTGACGATCCAGTCTAAGAAGTTTGTATTTAAAGTTCATTTATGAACTAGGTCCCATCAGTTATCCAGACATGTTCTAAGATAGGTATTTCTCATTTCGGGAGATGGATTTCACCGCGGACTTGAGATAAAGAGAGACATAGAAAGAAATATCAGGGCGGATCCACTCACTGAGGCTATTCCTCGAACGCCATTGTTTCCTAAACAAGTTTTGTGAGACTGATCAGTAGAGAAGTTGGGGGTTCGGTATCACACGGGCTGTGAGTATGCGACATTGCAATAATTAGCCTTGAGTGCAAGTGGGAGATTGTTGGATATAGTGGTCTCAAAGTCAATTATTAGATCACAGGCGCGTGATTGCAATGATTGAGGGAGGACCTATGCCGGTAGGACAGTCTTATTCAAGATGATAGTATGCTATCTGGTTTATCTTTATCATCGTGTACATGCTTTAGGTGACATTACAGATCACTATTACACGTTGATGTAGCCCTTAGGATTCTTGCTTGACTACCAACAGTATGATGGCGATCATATACGTGAGAGTTGGGTAGTCTATAAGCACATCCTTAAAGTGGTCCCTGGTCGTGGGAGTTTCGAGACTGGGCATCGATACTCCATTAGTAGACTAGTGTATACAGTCGAGACCCTGACGAAGAGCGGTGTCCGGTCTCACAAGCCATTGGTGTCAGTTGGTTCACCTAAGATGTATACAGGTGCTCATTGTGTTATGAGTACACCGGAAAGGACTCGCCGGGAACATGCTATTTGGTATTATACCTGACGTCAGATAGCAGTTCCGTGGCGATATGTGTACAGGTTTGTTCATCGACTTGAGATCGTCATTTGTCTCGTGTGAGTTCCCACTATGCTTTGATTACTACCCTACCATGGCTCAAAGGAGTCGTGCAAACAGGTTTTAGTTTGGTACAGTCCCGAGCCATATGGAGGCAATGAGCGGATCGGCAGGGGTTTCGTCTCTCCCGGTATTGGGGGTGAGATCGCGCTATGTCTAGGAGAGCCATTACACGAAGTCCTTAGACAAGGCAGGAGATTTACTGGTAGGTATTCCAGTAGTATCTCAGGATGTTCTGGGATACACTACGACACGACTTGTACCGCTTTTGGGGGTCTGACTTTTACCAATCCCTAGGCCCGACATGCGATGCTCATAGATGAATGGACCAGACTATACTGATATTGTCACTGACAGGCTCAGTAGGGTGTCAGGATGAATTCGCTCATCGACCTCCCTTTTGGTCAATACCTGGTATCCCGTTACGTACAGCTAGTACCACTGACGTGCTAGTGGTTAAATCCACAGCCAAAGTATTGACGAGTCTTTAGTGTCCCCCATAAACGGTTTCTCAAGTTTCGGGCAAAACGTTGTAGAGGCCGTATGGTATTATGGCAGGGTTCGATCATATATGTGCAGTCGTACATGGATCATGATCAGGCGGATCATACTAGTGGGCTTTGGTTTAAGACGGATTCTAGTATTATATTTGTTGGATTACTTTAGTCTCATCGCATTTCCATTCAGTCGGAATGCGAATGCAGGTATGTATATACAGGTGAGGGGTATTCTTGTGATCCGTCACAAGTTTACTTTAGATGATGCCGTTCTTTTTATTGTTGCAAACATTTGGATTAATGTTTGCTTGTGGAATTCATCATGAGGTGCATTAAATGTGGCATATGCAATCTAGTGACTCATGGTATCATTATTTATGCAAATGTCACATTTTATTATTGATTATTTTGTTGATATGATGCTTGGAGAGAGAGAGGGCAGCCATGTTAGTCTTGGGGTTGCTCTTGATTTATTCTAGTGCTCTCACTTTTATCTCAACACAATAAGAAAAGAAAAGCCTCTTCTTCTTCTTCTTCCTCTAGCTCATAACTTCCACCAATGGCATCATCTCCAACCTCCATCCATACACTCTCATGTGTTGAGAATCAATGGATGCTTGAGACAAAGTTATCACACACATTCTCTACTTCACCTTGGTCATGGCGGCTAGCAAACTTCATGTTTGAGTTGCATCGGATGAAGCGGGAGCCCGTAAAAAGACTTATTGATGTGGTGCCCTTCTGACGAGGAGACCGGAGATCGGAGATGCCGTGAGGAGCTTGGGATGGTGGCCAAAGACCGAAGGAAATGGATCGATCGGTATAGCCACTCTCACTTCTTTGTAGTTAGCTAGTTTAGCGTTAATGGTTCCATCCGGGTCAAAGACTACGATAGCGTCGGTTCCCTAAAAAGTTTTTGTTTCCGCATTTGGCCTCGGATTGACGGCCGCGGAACTACTGTAGACTTACAGAAGCTTCAGGATGCTTTGGGCACTCGCTTGATTTTCAGTACCGCCTTCCACCTACAGACCGATGGCCAGTCGGAGCGTACGATTCAGACTCTTGAAAATATGCTCCGAGCTTGTACACTGGATTTGGGTGGCAGTTGGGATCGTCACATGCCTTTGATTGAGTTCTCTTATAATAATAGCTTTCAGGAGACAATTCAGATGGCACCATTTGAGGCATTATATGGGAGGAAGTGTCGATCACCAGTTTGTTGGACCGAGCTTAGCGAGAGCAGCCTCCAAGGGCCTCAGTTGGTTCAGGAGACTACTGAGAAAATCCAGATGATTTAGGATAGGATGAGAGCAGCTCATAGCAGGCAGAAGTTTTATGCCGATCGTCGTCGACGTAGAATTGTGTTCGATGTGGGGGACTATGTATTTCTCCGTGTCTCTCCGATGAAAGGTGTGATGCGATTTATGAAAAAGGGAAAGCTGAGTCCCAGATATGTTGGACCCTATGAGATTCTTGAGAGGGTGGATACTGTAGTGTATCGTTTAGCACTTCCAACAAGTTTTCCCAATGTGCACCATGTGTTCCATGTGTCCATGCTTCACAAGTACCTTCATGATCCTTCCCACGCTATTTAGCGTCAGACTATACAAGTAGAGCGTGATTTAACTTACACCGAGCAGCCGGTAGCTATTCTCGACTGGCAGGTGAAGAAGTTGCGATCAAGGGTACTTTCTTCTGTTAAGGTTTTATGGCGTGGACCAAATAGCGAAGAGGTCACTTGGGAAGCCGAGGATGTGATATGGATAAAATTTCCGCATCTTTTAGATTTTAAATTCGGGGACCGAACTTTCTTAAGGGGGGATATTGTAACGTTTTGGAAAAATTTTAAATATTATTTTAAATTTTAAAATGTTATTTTTTTAATGTTATCATTTTAAAAAATTTTAAAGTGGTAAAAAGACTTTTATAAATGGTTATGGTATTTAAGTATTATTATAATTAGTTTAGGTGGCTTTTAGTTTGTAAAGAAGTGTTATAGTGATAAGTTTAATTGTTTGAGGGTTTAAGTGCAATTGTGAGTATATTGGTGTTAAGGTTAGTATGAATCTCACCCACAACACACCTTAAGGTGCACTTTAAGCCAACACCTCACCCTTGTACACATGCACCTCACCCTTCCATGATGACACCTCCTCCTTCCCTTTCAACACAAAACTCTCTCTCTTTTGTTCAGTTTATCAAACTGAATATAAGTTTTCACAACACTTTTAGCATAAAAAAATAGTTTAGCTCTCAACCCTTGCAATGAAAAAAACTAGAGTTTTCATGTATTTTGGTTCAAATCACTCAAATTAGGACTTCTCAACTCTTTGTGCACATCTTGATGTTTGAGTTCTGTTGAATTCTTCAAATAGGTAAAACACCCAACTTTTCTGGTTTTATCAAGAGTTCTTATACCAATTAGAGTTTACAATATCGGAAAAGCTAGTTTAGTTTAGAGTTTTAGCCTCAGAGTGAATCTGCTATAAGTATATTAGTCACAAAATAAATCTAATAGTACAGTAGAATATTATTAGAACCTAGAGTGCCCCCTAAAAATCCAGACCCAATCCCCTACAGTTCGACCGCCGGAATCATGCAAATTCCCGCTACCGCCGGAATCATGCAAATTCCCGCTACCGCCGGTTTTCTTGAGGAATTGGGGGTTGAATTTTTGTGGGCATCTCTCTGTAGGTTATCTACGGTCTCTAATATACTTTGATTTTTCCTAGATAGTCTATATAAAAATCTGGAAGCTAATTGCTTTACTTTTTTGTGATATTTTAATGTATGATACAGACATTTCGTATCACGTTTTTGTGTTTTCTCTAAATACGATGATTCGGGGTAGCTCTAGTTAGCTTTGGGTCTGTATAGCACACGATATTTGAACGTATCATGTTACATAAGTTAGTTCACTTAGAATTTACGTATTCATCGTATCGAAAATTAGCCGCTTATATACGAAAGTTTTATTTCGATGTTTTGTTTGACCGCGGGGAATTCAGAAGCAGCAAGAAAAGGAAAAGAGTGATGGGATCCGAGTAGATCACGACTTGTTCTGGTGAGTAGACTAAACATCTACCGGGGACATTGTATGGATGGCGTATAGCGCCCGAAACCAGAAATTTTGTCATAATTGTTTTCCATTCATGATATTTGCATAATTAGACCTAGCATTGCATTGTATGCATTCATACATATTAATCGCTATTGCTTAACACTTGCTAAGACACTTGCACTATTACCGATGAGTTATGTTGCACTTGCATAAGCTTACATGCTACACTACACCCAATCGGTAATTAACATGTCATGTACACACCTAGAACTTGCCATGTCACCTATAATCTATTGCGTACTGCTAGTATCATTAATAACTGTTGTCACGCAACATTGATATTGTTTTGATACATATCATATCTCATTGTCATTATTATTACTTGTATCATGAAATATTGAATTGTGCTTTTTTGAGTTTTTTTCAGTACATGATATAGTTGGTAGGACCTAAATTAGTTATAATTTTATGGGTCTTCGTGATTTATATGATACGTCCATCATGAGTTGTTTTTTTCTGATTTGGTTTTATTCCAAACCGAGTTGGGGAGCTATACGGTTGTGGATTTTTACGTTATCCGGGCTGAATGGAGGAGTATACAGTCGGATACATGGTGGACCCGGTCGAGACTGAGGGGAAGGAAAGCCGTATTAGAGATAGAGAGCCTAGCGAGGACGCTCGATACTGGAGATAGTTTAAGAAACACGGCGGATATCTAGAGAATACCGACTGATGTTGTTGGTTGTCAGGATCGTTCGGGGAACGATGCCTGCTAGAACTGAAGATTTGTGTCGATGTTTGACATTGTATTTTAGGATCATTTATGAATATGACCAACATTTTTGAATACTTTGTGAGATTTCTGGTTTCTTCTATATAAGTATTATAGTGATATACTCATGTTTCACATGCTATCACATATCATAACTATCGGATGCATAGGTTTAGTCGTTATTTCGTTTATGCATAAAATTTCAACTGTTTGATGTTAGTTTATTCGCTGAGTTGGCAACTGACTCCCGTTGTGCCTTAGTTCCTTACAGGAGAGATCACGTAGACGCATAGCAGCATTGCAGACACATATATTACAGCTTTCATCGCTTATCTTGCTAGGCGGGTTACATGTTTAGTAACCGCCTATTTTGAGTATTTTGTATTTTGTATCTAGTGTCACTCCATCAGACCTTGTATATTATTTGACTTAGGACGAGGGGAGACTTATGTATATTTTGGGTCGATTTGAGTAGAATCGACTAGTTATGTTTGATTGTGCTTTCCTTTACATATATGGATGTGATTCTTCGCTTTTGAGCGTCGTATATTAATTGTGTGGGTTGTTTCTGCCAGTAGGCGTTGATTTTTCTTCCAAGTAGGAAATGCCACTATTATAATGAGTACGTACTTGTTTTTCTCAAAATTTACAAAGGAGGTGCTGTAAAACATTTCCAATACTAAAACCATTTTTTCTAACTTCATTTCAAAAACCATTCGGCATATGCTTTAAACTAAACAATTTTTGAATTTAAAATGTTGTTTCATTTTAATTACTTTTAAAACTGTACCTCATTATTTCCGCAAAGAGGGTTTAGATCTTAGTTTCTGGCTTACTTGGATTGTGTCAGCATCTTTAGACTTCACACAATCTAAGTGCCGGTCACGTGCCAAATTCGGGTCATGACAATGATCGACCCAAATGCCGAAGCAAATGAAAAGTCATTCATGCGAGTCCCTCCCCTCATCAGTCCAAAAGACATCTCTTTAAAGAGGGTGACTTTGCCACATGCGGGTACACTACCACGTAATGAGTCGTCTATTCTAAACCGCTTTATAATGGTGTCATTTTACCTGAATTAATACAATCCCAAAACTTACTAGATTTATCTCTATAGACCTAGTCTCTAGAATAAGTTGATATATTGTCCAAATCTTATATGGAGAAATATTTGTGACAACCATAGTTTCATCGAACTATAGTACAGCAACTTCACTTCCTAACAAGAGTTTGTCATCCATATACAATATGAGAAACATGACAGTACTCCATACACCCTTCTTACAAATTGTAGTTTCATCTATCATTTTGATGAAGGCAAATACTTTGACCGTAACATCAAAAACATATGATCCTTTCTCCGATATTCCTATTTTAGTCTACAAATAGATGTAAGCAATTTGCACACCTTCTGTTGCTCTTACTGATTACGATAATCCTCTGGCAGCGTCATATACACGTACACTTCTAAATCCATATTTAGAAAGACGTTATATTCATTGATCTGCCAGATATCATAGTCATTGAAAAAAGGCAATGGCAAGTTATATCCGTATGGACTTCAGTACAGACGCTGAAGTAAAGTTTCATCACAATCCACATCGGGTATTTGATGTAAAACTTTTACTGCAAGTCTATCTTTATTAGGTTCATACCTTTCCATTTGCATTGATCTCGAAAAATCTACTTGCTCTTTATGGGTTTTACCCCTTTCAGGAGCACGCAACAAAGTCCATACTTTGTTGCAGTGCATGGAGTCCAATTTGGATAACTTGGCATCCAGCCATTAGTCGAAAATCACCACTTTCTATGGCCTGCAGATATAGTAGGGTCATCATCATATGATGCATGCTTCTTTGTCACCGTCTACGAGGGAACCAAAGTATCTCTTAAGTGGATGAGGTCACCTACTAAATCTATGGAGTGGCTAAGGTTTGTCAGGGTTAATTGAATCTCCACGTTCTACTAAATTTTCTAAAACCATTTGTGGTTTTGGAATCACTTCCAGTTCTACCATATTCCCAATAATTTTTTTGCAAGAAATTCATTTTCTAAAAAAGTGGGTTGTCGAGAACAAATCAACTTTTGATCCCGAAAATTGTAGAAAAGTTAAACCCTCGCTAAAGTTTGGGATAACCCACAAACTGCCTATTACCGAAACATGCTTTGAGTTTGTTCGGATTTTGTTTTTAAGAATAAACCAGATAACTCCATATCTTAAAAATTTAAGATACGTTTTATATCACATATAGAATCATATGCACTAATTTAGATGGAACTATATTTAATTGGTATGCAACTGTTTCCAGTGCATATCCCTAAATGAAAAAAGGCCACTCAGCATTACTCATCAAGGAGCAAACCCTCGGATGAGTAATCTGAGAGAGAATCAAATTCTCGATTATGGAATACCTAGCATAAGTATCCACATCTTCGAATACATCAAAGAATCTTGATACTTCCGACATTTGGTTCTCTACTTTATTCTTATATCCTATAAACTTCTCAAAATATTTAGACTTTGCATTTCAATAAGAATGTGTGTTTAAAACTAGAGAACTCATAGGAAAACGGAAAGAAGTATGAGTACCAACCCTTTTTCCATGTCGACACCGGAAAACATACATTACTATGTGTAAGTCATATGAGTTCACTATACTCTATGTGTTGTAATTTAAAAACTGTATTTTGGTTAAGAATATATATCTCGTTATTTAATGCACATTACCCGATCATCAAATGATAAAGGCAAATGTTCAAAACATATTTTTCAAAATTTATATCCAACTTTATCAAATAAAGAGACGGATATATCATTTTTTAAAATTTGGTGCATTATAGAGGTTATTCAAAACCAAAAGTTTGATGATGGCAAAACCGAGTGATTTCCTCAATAGCAACAATTGCTCCAATTTCCGATATTGAGTATTAAATCACCTTTCCAATACTCTGATCCTTCTCAACATCTGTAACAACTTACAGATGTGGGATGTTAATCCAGTATCTATTATACCCAGAAATCAGAGTTAATTCGAAAACAATTTTCGATTACAATCACACAAAAAATATGAAACATCAAAATGTTTCGAGGGGTGGCTGGGTATTCCAAATAATGCCTTTTTCACTGCCCAGAGTCATAACAGTAGTTACATTTTTTCCTTTCCGCTCACTTCGACCCATTTTGATGTCTCTCCATCTTACCTTTTGTATACCGAACTTAGGCTAGTTTGTTTTCTTCCTTCCCTACCTCTCAACACCAGTCTAAAGTTTGGAAGAAGACTATCCAACAAATATAACCGGTATATTCTCCTTATTTAAGAAGCTCTCTATTTTCAGATAAGGTAGAATGGAGAGATAAATGAACAATTCATTTGTTCCAAAATCAGTGGTCATTCTCGGACTGAAACAACTTCTTCGAGTTCGTATCTAACTATACGATGGCCTTCCAAACAATATGGATCTCTATACTGGATACAGAAGGTTCTAGAGCAACAAAGTGGATGTAGGAACCGGAAGGACATATGCGACTTTGTTGTGAGTTAGGGCAATCATGACATTCTAAAGCCGTAGATTGTAAAAAGGTTCGGTTAACTTGGTTTACTAGTTTTAGTTTAAGGTCGGTCATGGGTCGCTGCCAGAGAGATAGAAAAGAAACACTCAGCATGCACTTTATCCTAGGTTAGATTGGTTAATAAATTTATATAATCCGGTCTCCTACTGTTTTGTGAAATTCTCTTTCAAACCATGAAAGGAGAATTAGTCAAAATCATATCTCGATTGGAACTATTATTCACAGTGTGAATCAAGCCCAAAACTATCATGGCGTGGTAACCTTGACAAGGTCAACAAGTCACTCCACACCATAGAAGGTATGCAATATCATTGCAAGTTTCAACTCTTGAAACTCCCGATATCGGTTTTTACCCCAAACGGCTTATGAACTTAACTATGGTCAACAAATCATAAGTCGCTAGTCAAGTTCAACATGTCATTTCATGACTGTTTTAGAACCACCCTCATGGCCCTTAACTAAGGTCAACAAATTTGTATAACTATGCTAACCAATCACATCATATGTAAGAAGAAAGATATCACTTAGCTACTGTACACTGCGCCTTAACTAGGGTCAACAAACGCAACACGAATACTAAGTACTCTATTTCCTAAAATGATAGTAGGCTATAGTTAGTTTTTAAGAAAACTTTTAACATAATGAACTTGACTCATCGTAATAACCAAATGGTTTTGCAAATTTATTGTTATGTAGACTATTACTTAACTGTAGATTCCTCGTGAAGGGATCAGGGCTCTTACCTCATTGAATGAGGTGCAGGATATTCCTAATTGAATACCACTGTGCAAAGAAATATGATAGAGCTATTCAATTTTCAAACTTATAATAACACAATTTTTGGCCAAAAAGGTCACTCCCTGTGAAAGGATCTAGGCTCTTCCTCGTCGAATGAGGTTCATGATATTCCTAACCGAATACCTCGATGCAAAGAAAAGGAATCGACTATAACACCAATATCAAATATTTGGTTTCTACAATGTGTTTTAGCTTTATTTAACCTTGCATTAATCCTATTAACGTAATCCCATATTTAGATAATCTCATTACCTAGCATCTTTTCACCCAATCAAAGAAAAAGTATGAAAAGAAAATAGAATGCACATATACGCCATCTACATTCTCCATGGGGCCCCGGTTCTTTACCGTAAGGTTATTTAACTTACGGCAGGGCGGGGGCAAGGCTAGCGCGGGTACAAAACGTATATAGCATATATTTATATATCATATATATCATTATATATATCATCGCAGGCAGATAATCAACATTACATACCAGCGATAAATATCATCACATACAGGTAAACACATTATATGCATGCAATGAACATCATAGAATATGGAAAGCGGATATACTAGGAATAATGTGTTTCAATTGAGCCAATCATGAAATACGAAATTCCACGGTCGTGTGAATATCCCGTACATCTTCGATCCCCAACCCCTACGAGCGCGAAAAGCCACCCGCTAATCCTAGTAGTGAGGCAACCAGCATTCAATATCATGAGTGGGCCACCCATCGCTATCTTGAACCCGGTAACTTGGACGCTCCATCGTGGGTCATACCTAACCCCTACAAGCACGGCGATCCATCCACAAATTATAGAATAGGGTAACCCAGATCTCAACTCCTTGAGATTTCCATCCGCTGTATTCTAGAATCAAATGATCCGTGTGCTTCTCTATGGGGTATCCTAGTACATGAATTGAAAAAATATATATCAAGTGGTGATATCAACCTTAACCCGGAAGTGTCCTAATGAAAAAATATACAACAATTGGTATCGACGACCACAATCCGACCGGTCATCCCAAAATAAAGAAATACATATATAACAAAAATACAAGAATCTCACACGAGGGGTTATTCATCATGACGATCTGATAAACCATAACAAAACATCAAGTTAACACAATATCTAAACATCGCAAATAACGAGTATGCAACCCTATCGAATTGATCGCACGACGTTAAGCAACACAAAAATTTATCTGCAAAACTTAAACAAAGATACGGTTTCGATTACAAAACTTTCCAAACAATAAATCGATCATATCGAAATGTTGGAAAAAACAAAGTATGCCAAAAATCCTATTTCCAAACAATTGAGCCACTATATGAATACGAGCCCAAAAATTAAAACTCCAGCCGCCAAACAACCGCCAATCTTGACCAGAACTGGGAATTATGGGCCCGAGTTCGTGTCATATCAATTTCAAAACATTTACAACTTCTTTGTATTGTTTAAAAAAATTTTAGGCCGCGTTTAAAAAACGAATAGTGGCTAAATCTTCGGGAACTAAAATAAGGAAAATTTTCGTGATCAAAACTATAACTTTGTCTAAACAAGTTGTAGTCTTTTGGTATAGCTCTGATACCACTGCTGTGTTGCTTGGCTCGTCTAGGGGGTTTTAAAGTGCGGCGGAAGCGGTAGTTGATAAAAATATAGAGAGCAATAGCAACCCCAACCAAGATAACAACCAAAAGACTAAACTTGAACTAAACTAGTAAGCAATAAATTGAAGTGGGTCAGACTACAACCTTTTTAGTGCGTTATCCACCTCTCCTTGAACTCCGGCTAGTCTCCACGATGTCCGGAACAAGCTCGCTCGGTGATCTCCTTGCCAAAGATGATCCACCTTGAGATCCCTCCATCACAAACTATAGTTTCACTTGATCATAAAAAATTGAAGCAACTCACTAATCAAACTTGCTAAGAATGATTAATAAGGATGTAGGTTAATATTGCTTACTAATTTTCTCCTCTTTTCTTTTTTCTTCTCACTTGAATAGAAACTCAAGAGAGAAAACCATGGTGGTGAGAATGAGATTGGTGATGAGAACGGCTTGCAAAAAACCAATGAGATTAAAAGATTAGCCATAATTATAATTTTAGGTAAAACAAGAATGAGTCATGGATTCTACACACAACTAATGAAAATGATTCATTCTTTTTCCTAAAAAATAAATAAGTAAACCTTTTGATCTCATCTTATTTCCAAGGCAATTCTCATACACAACAAACATGTATTAGCTAAACTTGTGTGTTCATCACATACACACAACTCACATGTATTAGCTAACATGATACATACATACATATATATATATATATATATATATATATATATAAAGAGAAGAAATAATAAAGTGATCATGATATTAGTTTAATACATATCTATATCATATGTAAATATATATCTAATTACTAAATCAACACTTGATTTAATAATCCGGCTATATCATATATGAAATAGCTAATATCATTAAACACCCGATAAAATACGTCTATCACATACACGTGATTAATCGAACTTTTGCACGTATCACTATACGTGAACTACATCGTTTCTCCTGTGCTGGGAAATCTCTATGTGGGACTCTAAAGACTCGACAATACATTGGCAGTAGCGTAGGATCATATCTATAGCCCAAAAGCAAGTCAGCGGTACTAGCTGCACGTAACGGCTATCCAGGTATTGATCGAAAGAAAGTCAACAAGAAATCTCATCCGAACCCTGCAAATTCTATCAGTGATAATCACCGTACAGTTCGGTCTCTTCATCTTAGAGTGTCGCGTACAGGGTTTGGGAGGTAGAAACCGTCAGACTCCCAATAACCCATAAGTCATGTCGATCATAAACTCATAACCATCCGAGAAACTACTGATAGCACTTATCAGTAAATCTCATTTGCAACCAAGGACTTATGGTTATAATTGATCTGGCACAACATGACCTCGACTCCTTATACCGGGAAAGAAGAATTCTCTTCTATCGCTCAGTTCCTCTATATGCTTCGGGATTGTACCTAACTAAAACATGTTTACACGGCTCTTTAAAGCCGTGGTAGGGTAGTAATCAAAGTACAGTGGGAACACACACAAGATATTATGATGATCTTAGGTTTACAGACTACCTTATACTCATGTCACATGAGAACTGCTATCTGACGATAGGTACAATACAATCTAGGAGTTCTCAGGTGAGTCCGTCCAGTGTAACTCATTCATCTAATGAGCACCTGTATATAATCTTTGGTGTCAAACACCAATGGTTAAGGGATCAACCATCGCCCCGGTCGGAGTCAAGAAATGTATACACTAGTCTAATCTGGAGTATCGATGCCCAGTCTCGATACTCTCTCGACTAAGGAATTTTAAGGATGTGCTTATAGACTATCCAGGCCCCATTAGTATGATCCATATTATAATCCTGGTAGTCAAGCAAAGATCCTATAGGCTTTATCATTATGTATTAGTGATATGTGATAACGAGTAAAACTTATACACATGAATGATAAAGACAAACCAGATAGCATACTATTATATCGAGTAAGATTGTTCTCTCATATAGGACCTCTTTCAATTACAATAATTGCCTTGAGGGAACCTATATTAAACACAAGGATGTTTTATTTTACAGTCTCAGAGTGTATAATCTCACCGAGGTTTTGGATCCTGGCTTGGTAGGATATGGATGGTTGGTCAGGAGTAGGACCCACTTCTGCCGTTCGAGTGCTGGCTCGAGTGAAAATATTGGTTTCAGGAGGCACCTCTGTGAAGTAAAGAGATTCATCATTTTCTTCAAAAACTCCAATAGTGTTGCAGGATAAGTTTTCCCATGGAATATCTTCTTCTAGTACTTGAAGCTTGATCGTCATTAAATCGTGAGAAACTCGAGTGATGAAGCTTTTAATGTCTCTTCTTGCCATAACTTTTCTTAATATCATGTACTTCGTAGCCCTTTTGCGGCGAAGAACATGCATCGAAATATCTGGGAGAGTAAAACGATCTGGTTATTAATTAGCCTTCCCTTTTAATTGTAAAGACGTAAATGTCTGCTGAAGATCTTGTATGGTTGGAGGGACCATTTTTGAAGATGACTTTATGGTTGAAGGAGTTTTTACTGATTCGGTTTTGGAGGAAACTGACAATACGTGAATGGATTACTTCCCTTTCTTTAATTTCTTAAGTAACGAGGTATCGATCTTTTCTTTGTCAATCATATCTTGGATCAGTTTCTTGAAGATAAAACATTATTGTAGATCATGTCCTGGCATTCGATGATATTTGCAATATCAATTGTTTCTAGGATGCGTCTTTTCTTCATCAGAGTAGCATGGCGGAGGTAACTGGAGCAACTTCATCTCGAGCAATCCTTTAAGAATATCTTGTAAATCTTCTTTTGAGAGGTTCTCTACCTCTGGCAAGAATTTAGTCTGGAATCTGGCTGGTCGACCTTGGAGTTCGAAATGCTGTTGCTTCATAAAAGTTTCCATCACATGCTTTCCTTTCCCATTGTTGTAACTTTGATCTTTCTTAAAATTCCAATTGTAACCATTAAAGTGTCGATCGGGTTACTTATTCAACTTATCAAGGATGTTTTCAATATCAGTTGCTTCAGAGGAAAAGTCTTCAAAAGATAACGGACAGACCCCTTGCAAATGAATCGCCATTTTGGGTCGAAAATTGTTCATACACATTCTGTCTGCTTCCGATTCTGTGATTGATTGAGGGCAATGTTGTCACGCCCGACTTCCCAGTAGACGAAAACGCTGACGTGGCAAGCCCGCGACGTATTTACAATGAAATAAATACGTTAAGTGTAATTAAGTAATATAACAATGAACAAGAATGACAAGAGTAATAAAATAAAACATAAACTTTATTTACATTCAACTTTACATACAACTGTGTGAAAATAAAGATACAATAAACAAAGAAATGCCTAAACAATGACATACAGACAATAAGTGCAGGAAGAACTAGCAGTCAGACTGAGCTGTAAGCTGGTCCATGTCCTCCTGTCTCGGCTCTATCTCCCCAGAGTCCGGTCCTCCTAACGAACATTCCAAGGAATGAAAAACAGAGAGGAATGTCGTCAGCGAACTAGCGCTCGGTAAGTCCCAAAAGAAGAAATAGAAGATAGTATGTAATGTGAAATGAATAGGTAAAGTTGTATATGATCGTTCACTGGTATAAGATAGTTATTCTAACGTGGTTATTTATAGTTTGATAAAGAAAGTATTCATGTATACGAGAAGAGTCCATCTAACCCTGTGGACTATGGTAACATATAGTACAAGGCCCCGTCATAACCCATAGGACAACGATACGTGAATTCATATAGGTGTCTTTTAAGTGACCTCTCGTGCCACTATATACATTCCGTACCAATCTACCCCTTTATCTCAGCGAATTGTATTGTATAGATTAAGATTACAGGTCATGGCTGAAACCATGGATATAAAATGGTTAGGTTCTTGTTTAGGATGTAATAATGTGTTCAAGTAGTCATGTCAAATTTATGTCACGTTTTAACCATGGTTCGGTCAAGTTGAGTCAAATATACAAGTTTGAATTTGATGTTTGAATTCAAGTATTCAGTTTCATGATCAAGTTTTCAAGTTCGTGTTTGATTTTTGATTCAGGTTTGAGTTTGGACTCAGATTTCAGACACTTGTGAACGTATTTAACTCTTGAATTTCTTAGGTTCGGGAGTAATCGGCAGCTGATGCATATGGACGGCAGGATTTGTGTCTTTTTCCAGCACAATTGCTATTAATAACTCCGTTATGTTTTCTAACCTGAATAGGCAAGCACTCACTTTCTCCGGCTCCCTGGAGCTCAAGAGAATTGATCCCGCTTAAACCTATATTAAACTAGAGTCCTTAAAATATTGTTTTGTATATCTCGATGGGGTTTTATGAAAAATATTTTAATATAGTTTAAAAATAAAATCTCGAGGGTGATTTATAATATTTAGGGTTTTCAAGAGCATGTATTTTAATTATTGGGTATTTTAATGATAAATACTTAGGTTTTAAAAGTTTGTGCTATTTTATTGAAGACTAGCCCTTTTTGATAACTTGATGGTATTTTATTAATATTTTTTAATCTTTCATTTTTATAAAAATATAGTTTCATAATATATTGAAATTATGGATTTATAATTTTATATAATTTTTTTAAAATTAGTTTTATTTAGAAAAGTCGCATTTCTTAAAACCTATATTTTATTTTCTTTCAAGATCGAATATTCCGTGAGGCTGCATCTCGCTCTATTATCTCAAGGATGTGCGATAATCTGCACCATCCATTAGCGGGTCCCCTAAGGAGAGTTGTAGAGGCGTATTTGCTAAGAATTACAAAATACTGATTAAAAGAAACCCGTTTTTTTTAAAAGATGTGGTATTTTTTTGTAAAGTTATTCTTTGAACCAACTATATGTATATGTAGATATCGTGCTATGAAACCAAAGTGTACATATGGGGTAGGTCGTTACCCCATGATGTTTTCCTAAAGGTATTGTTTTAACAATATCGAAAAGAGGTGATAATAAAGTTCAAGACATTTTAATGAAAAAATTCATTTTTGTTTGTTTCACATGAGAATTTTGGTTTAAATTGAACTAAACATTTGTAATTAAGGTTACAAGTAGGGTGGTAAAATTAAATTGACCAAGATATAAAGGAAAATGGAGTTCTAGATTTTAAAAAGAAAGATATCGGGAATAAATCCACTTTACCGATATATGATTTGGAGATGAATTTCGATGAAAAGAAAGAGAGTTAGAAGGGAATTACTATTTGGAAATATCAAGAAAAGGATAAGGAAGAAGGGAGGGGGCTTTGTGGCGTCACGGGAGCTCCGGAAATAGCTTCGATCTTCGATGGAACAAGCTTGGTTACGAACTCCACTTGACTCCACTTGCACTTAGGAACTTTTTGAGAGAATTTTTGCTAAAATTTTAGAATGGTGAAGAGCTAAAGTATGGAGTGGTATTTATAGTGAAGAATTTGGGTTTGGGAATTAAATTTTTGGATTAAAAAGCATTAAAAAGATTTTAAATAGTGAAATGAAGGGTCTCTGTTTGATTGCAGGGAAATCAAACTGTGCAGAGGAGTTAAGGGGAGTTGAAGGGGGTGCAAAGCACGGAGCCATTTGGGCTCATCTCAACCGTCGGCGCTGGCCTATAAGGCATTTTGGCCGGTCGGATTTGAGGTAATTTCCTTGAGATTCGTGCCAAGTGGGTTTTTGTGTGTGTACACCTCATTACGCCTGTTTGATTTTTCTGAAACCTTTCATTTCCTATGTATTGCGCATGCAACTCTCGGGCTTCAGAAAAATTAAAAAGAAAAATTAGAAAAATAATTGTGTCTGATGGGAATCGAACACACAGGCTACGTCACAGCAGTGTAGAGGCTTTACCAGTGAGCTACAAGTTATTTCTACTTTTAGTAAACAAATCTAATTTATAACTCTTACACAAGCTGTAATACACTTTTATGTACAATAACAAAAAATTTCTGTACAGTGACTGTAGAGTCGTTGCATTCTATCGTCCTTATAAAAATTTTGTCCTCGAAATTTAAAATTACATAGGGACTAATTTTCAATAGGTAAGGGTATCGTGTACGCATATGCTCTTCTCTTTCCCAAGTTGATTCTCCTGGCGAATCATTTCTCCATATCACTCAGACCAAGTTTACTTCCTTGTTCCGCAATGTCTTCACCTTTCGGTCCAGGATTTCAACTATTTATTGCTCGCAGATTAGATCAGTCTGTACTGTGAGCTCTGAGTGATCAAGTATGTGGCTGGGTTCGCTCACATATCGTCATAGCTGGGATACGTGGAACACTTTGTCACTCCTTCCAATGAAAGTGGTAGTGCTAAATAGTATGCCACTTCTCCAACTCATTCGAGTATATCGAATGGTCCTATGTATCTTGGACTGAGTTTACCCCTGTTACCAAAATGGATCACTCATCTATTTAAAGAGATCTTCAGGAATACATGGTATCTATGTTGGAACTCCATATGTCAACGTTTTGCATCTACCCAATACTTTTGTCGGTCTTGGGCTATGCGCATCCTTTCCCTGATCGTGCAAACTACGTCCACAGTTGCTATGATCATCTCTGGTCCAAGGAGTTCATGATCTCCAATGTCGTCCCAACTTAGCGGTGAACGACACTTCCTTCCATAGAGTACTACAAATGGTGTCATTCCAATGCTTACCTGATAGCTATTGTTGTATGAAAACTCCACAAGGTGTAGGTGATCTTCCCACGAACCTCCGAAGTCTAACATACAGGCTCTTAGCATGTCTTCCAGAGTTTGGATTATTCGCTTGGACTGTCCATTTGTTTGTGGATGATACGTCGTGCTAAAGTTCAGACCCATTCCCAGGCTAGCTTGCAGACTCTGCCAAAATTGTTATCGGAATCTTATATCACGATCGGAGACAATGCAAACAGGTACTCCATATAATCTCACGATCTCCTACATGAGTTTATGGGTATCAAATATGGTATATCTTGAAGGTTTAAATCTTACTTTAGATTTATGCTCACCTCCATGTACTTCTTTGCTGACGTCTCGGTTGACTGGCCAACTCGAAATGAAATAAAGTGAGTCGGCTTGGTGAGTCGATCCACAATAACTCAAATTGCGTCATTATCCTTCGTGCTGCAAGGGAGGGCAGTCACGAAGTCTATAATAATGTGCTGCCATTTCCATTCTGGGATTAGTAATGGCTGAAGTAGACCAGCAGTTCTGTGATGTTCATCCTTTACTTTCTGACACACCAAACACTTAGCTACTCTCCTTGCTACCTCGTGCTTCATTCCATGCCACCAGTAGTGTTTCCGTAGATCTTTGTACATCTTTGTACCACCGGGGTGTACCGAATACGGAGAGCTATGAGCTTCTTTCATCAACTCTTCTCGAATAAGTCCGACTGGTACGCATAAACGGCTTCCATATCGCAAGGATCCATCTTCGTGGATGATGAAGTCAGTTCATAGTCCACTTTCTACTTGTTCTCGTATCTTTTGTAGCTTAGCATCATTTGCTTGAGCTTCCTTGATCTGATTTACAAGAGTGGACTGGACTTGTAAGTTCATCAAAGATGAAGCGTTACCTGGCACAACTACTTCGATCTCCAATCCATGCAGTTCTTGCTGTAGCTTCCACTGAGCGGTGAGGTTCATTGGTAATGGTTGTCGACTAAGGGCATTGGGAACTACGTTCACCTTTCCAGGATGATATTGTAGGTTGATGTCGAAATCCACCATGAGTTCTAGTCATCTTCTCTGCCGCATGTTTAGACCCTTCTGAGTAAATACATACTTCAGACTCTTGTGGCCAGTGTATATATCCACCTATTCTCCCAAAAGACAGTGGTGCCAAATCTTAAGTGCCAAGATGACGTCTGCCAATTCTAGATCATGTGTTAGATAGTTGTGCTGATGAACCTTTAGTTGTCTTGATGCAAAAGCCATAACTTTTCCATGCTGGTATAGAACACATCCTAATCCTTTACCGGACGCATCACAATGCATGATGAATCCGCCAGATTGATCCGGTATTATGAGGATAGGAGCGGAGGTTAATCTCGTCTTGAGTTCTACAAAAGCCTTTTCACATGCTTCTGACCACACGAATGCTTCGTCTTTACGTGTGAGCTTGGTCAGGGGTGCTACGATTTTTGAGAATCCTTTGATGAATCATCGATAGTATCCTATTAATCCTAAGAAACTTTGTATATCTTTCACCATCTTTGGTGTCAGCCACTTACTGACAGCTGACTCCTTAGCCGGATCTACAAAGATTCCTTCGTCTGAAACGATATGTCCGAGAAATCCTACTTGATCTAGCCAAAATTCAGACTTTCTATACTTGGCGTAGAGTTGTTGTTGTCGTAATGTCTGCAGGACAATGTGTATGTTCTCGGCATGTTCTTTCCGATTCTTTGAATACACCAGGATGTCATGGATGAAGATGACAACGAACCTGTCTAAGTACTCTCGGAAAACTTGGTTCATCGGGTTCATAAAGATGGCAGGTACATTGGTCACTCCAAATGGCATTACGAGATATTTGTAATGACCATAACGAGTCCTAAACGCCGTCTTCGGAATGTCGGACTCTTTGACCTTCACCTGATGATAACCTGAACAAAAATCTAGCTTTGAAAAGAAACAAGACCCACTTAACCGATCGAAAAGGTCATCGATGTGCAGTAGTTGATACTTGTTCTTAATCATCACTTCCTTCAGAGCTTAATAATCCACACGCATCCTATAGGAACCTTGTTTCTTCTTCTAGAGTAACACCGAAGATCCCCAGCTTGAAGTACTGGGTCGGATCCAACCTTTCTTCAGTAGTCCGTCCAACTGAATACGGATCTCCTTCAATCCTTCCGGACTTAATCGATATGGAGCTTTGATTACAGGTTATGCACCAGATTGTAAATCAATACTAAACTCAAGAGTTCGATCTGGAGGCAAACCTGATATGTCTTCAGGGAATACATCCTCGAACTCTCGAACTACTTCGGGCTTTTCTTCTTCCGCCGGTAGAGAGAACACTTTTGCATTCTTTGGTTTAGCACGGTAGCTTCCTGGCTCCAACATTCTATCTCCACTTTTTAAATAGAAGACTGGGTGATCTGGTATCTCAAATATTACCCTCTTTTGACGGCAGTGAATAGTAACATAGAATACTCCCAACCAATCCATTCCCAACACAACACAAAAATTTGGTATGTCCAGTACTTTAAATTTGCATAGAATTCTCGACCGCAAACTACAACTGGGCACTGATCATACCCCAAAATTGCTTTCAAGATTCCATTCTCGGAACTGACATTCCAGCTTGAAATGAGTGGCTTCACGGGAATTGCATTCGTTCTTACGAATCATTGTGACATGAAGCAGTGTGAAGCTCTAGTGTCGAAAAGTGCAAGTGCAGGAAGGGTGGTGATTTATTCAAATAAAATTAAGTAGTAATAGTAACCGCAATCAATAACGGTGTCGCGTGTAGCGAGCGTCAGTGAGCACGGGTGGTCCTTTGGGATTCGAAGAATTCGTAAATTCTTGCTTTAGTTGAGTCGAAAGAACTAGTAAAGAAATTCAAGAAATTGTTTAAGATTTGGTTGAAGTAATCATTTCAAGAAATTCAAGAAATCGTTTTCAAGAAAAGAAATCAAGAAAATATCAAGATCTAATTATCAAGAAAATATGAAGAAATCTTGTAGAATTCAATCGGATTTAGTAGCCATAGATGACAAATAAAGGTGACTCATTTTTTCTATTGACAGTTTAACGCTAGAAAGATGGTGATGAATGCGGATTAGGGTTTCTTGGAAGAACTAGGGTTTCTTCACTAAAGTCCCTTGTCCTTTCACTGATCCCATTCATTTTCTAGCCCTTCACAACAAGGTCGTCAATCTTATCTCACATTGTGGTCAAGATAATCAATAATTTGATATCGTACCCAATGAGGATGTTAACGATTCTTTTTGCGAAGGTTTGTAAACTTCATAATACTAAAAAAAAGTATAGAATCCTATCATCCATCGATCTACCCTAATCCTACAAATCCTATCAAGCAGAGATTTACTCGCGCATCATGAAAATCGAAGAAAGATTAGAAACAGAACTCATAATGCGAAAATTAAAAGAAATTGAAATTGAAATTGAAACTAATTATCACCTTTATTATTCAACTTTAAATTAAAACTTCTTCAATCAGAGATTTACAAGAAGAATTGCTCTCGATCACTCCCTTGAAGAGGTAATTTTTCCGTTGATCTTCACGTTGCTCGATCACCGTGAGTCTTGGACCTGTCGTGGATCGTGTGCTCGTTGATGATGATCGGCTTCGTATAAAGGATTGAATCACTTGATAAACTTCTCGATGTTTCTTGATTTTGGATCTTGGGTTTGATGTTGGCTCTTTTCTTGATTTGATTTGATGAATGAATTTGGGGAAAAATAGGAACTAAAATTGGGAACCCCATCAATATAGTCTTAGGTCCTTTATATAGCCCTTAATCAAGCTTCCTCAACAAGCTAGATTGTTATAAAGAAGTTTCCAAATCAAAGTTGTTATAACGAGGCATCCTCAACAAGTTATGACGTTAAGAAGAAGTTTCCAGAGAGTTTCCGAATCTGAAGCCCACAACTCGGCCGCGGATCCACGACGACTTGGCCTGACTCGGCCGCGGTTCCGCGACTAATTGGTGGATTCATTGCTTCAAAATTCTTTGGTCTTCTTCTGTTGATCTATAAGTCTTTATGTGATATCTGGAATTTTCTTATCTCTTCTTAATTTCTTCCAGTATTTAATTCTTTGACTTTCCTGTATTTTATCAGCAGATTCTTGATTCCCAATATCCGACCTAAGCTAATCTTGCACAAGATCTCAATGAAGAATGTGAGATACAAAATTTTATGGGTAAAAACATTAAACATACAATTTCCTTAATAATGTTGATTTTAATATATAACACATGGTAAATGATATTTTGCAGATGAACTTCTAATATGTGTTATATTTATATCAAATACCTTTAGATGATTAGGAAAAGTAAGAAAATTGTCATGTTAGAAATGCACTATTTTCGACTGAACAAATACCCCTAAACTTGACTTTGATCGTCTCGAGCAAATTTTATTTATTCAAGAGAAGGAGAAAAATAGAAAGAAAAAGAAAAAACTAACTAGCACACTTTCGTAGGCAACACGATTGCCCTGAGCATGTGCAACAAGCCTTTAAACCTCTAGGTGTTCCTAGTAGGAGGAGTGTTATCTCCTGAGGGTTTTCAGTGGATTGCACCCACAAAATCCTATAATAAAAGAAAGACTGTGAAAGTTACATATAAAGATAAGAACTATAAAAGAAAGAACTTGAAAATTAGAGTTTTCAACTACACTAGCTTTTCGGTTGTCATGAGCCCTATCTTAATAGTCATGAAAAGATGTTAGAAATCACATCATCCCTCAATAAAATATCGCCTTTATTCTTCATCCCTACCTTTTCTCCAAACACCGATCATATACCCATATATGTGTGTAAAAGACATCCCTACACTCGAAGAATTCAATTCAAGCTATCATTCTCTTGTCCATCTACCTCAGTACTTTTTAGTCGGTGAATATTTTGGATGGAATTGCTTACACAAACTTCATGCGACCGTTAATACTTCTTGAGGTACTAACGACCGATTACTAAATGTGCTCACTTATTAGACCTAATTAAAAATTTTCTCGTCTTGCAACACCTAAGGCTTAGCAGTGACTTCCAAACCAGTTGGTCTAAGACACTAGGTGATGAAGCACCCTCGCTATATTTTTTTTATGCTGCCTTGGGGATTACAAAACCGGTGTTTGTTTTTCTTCACCATTTTATACTTTTATGCTTCATTTATTATTTTTTTTGTACTTTGGCTTTTAGATAAGAGCATTTTAAGGTATCCTCTACTATCCCGAGTTTCAAGACGTGTGTAAGTGTGTATAGTAGGGTATCAACGTTTAGATATTTGGCTTTCAGAATAGAAACTATTTTTCAGACTTATTTTTATCCTCAGATTAGTGACTTCCTTCATCTTACTAACCCTTGGGACAACGGTTCATAACTACTTATTACTAGTTTCGTTTAAGAAAACATCTAACTTTCTTGGTTTTCTTAAAATTTTCCAATCTTTTAAATGTAATTTTTCACTTTCTAACCTTTCATTATAAAAGAAAAAATTTAAAAAATTTCAAAATTTTGTGCTTATGCAAAGTGTAATGCAATGTAATACGTAAATAAGCACAAACATCCCCCAAACATGTTTACAGCAGTGTCATCACTGTTGTCATCTTTTAAATCTCAAAAACCTGTAGACTTAGGAGGAAAAGTTATTAACGGGGTACAAGAATAAATGAATGTGAAAACCTCCCCCAAACTTATTTTTGGCTCACAATTTTGTGTACACATTTTATTTTCAAGAGCCAAAAATATAACCCCCCTCGAACTTGATTTAAACAATATTAAACTTTTAAAATTATAAGAGGGGGGTAAAGTTATTGGTCAATATAAAGTTTTACAAAGACCAAAAGTTAATGCCAACCATTCAAAGATTTTATCAATGTAATGCACTGGTTGGTAGAAGAACACGTCACCTATCGACGTGAAGAAGTGGGGAAGAGATAGGTGATGGTATGGAAAGGGTTTGCGTCTCTATTTATAGAGACGACACAATGATAATGATGGATTACCCGCTTTCTCGTTATTGTTAAGAAATGAGAGTGATGGTTCAACTTCTATGGTTTGGGGTTGATTCATCACAACTCCTGTGTTTTCTAAAAATGCGAGTTCATCAGCGAAAATTTCTTCAAAACTTTCATCGATACCCCGAAAAATATTCTCATCGGAAAGAACATGATGATACTCAGACTCCATAAAAGGTTCATAATCAGCGTTAGATATTGACCCAGAAAGCTCGATAGATGAATCCGTATGTATATAACAAATAGCGGGGTCAAACAACACTGTATTGAGGGAGTCTAGATCAGTATCATAAAATTGTTCAAATTTGCTGCTGTCGACATCCATTAATTCGACAAAACATAATTGAGCAGAAGGTTCGGAGGGTTCACTTCCCAACTTGTAAATGTTAAGCTCAATTGACATCTTCCCGAATGATGGGTTCAGAGAGCCATTTTGATAATTGATTACAGCGTTGGAAGTCGCTAAAAAGGGTCAACCTAAAATCACCGGAATTTGGTTCCGTGGGTTTGCTACAGGCTGTGTATCTAGAACAATGAAGTCTACAGGGAATATAAATTCCCCGACTTTTATCAACACATCCTCAAGCTTACCCCTAAGTTGGGTGATAGATCGATCTGCCATCTGGAGAGTGCAGTGCGATGGGTTTAACTCTCTGATACCTAATTACTCATACATAGAATATGAAAGCAGATTAACACTAGCACCTAAATCGAGTAGAGCATGATTGATATTTTTACCTCTAATAGAAATAGAGATTGTAGGACAGCCAGGGTCCTTACGTTTCTTTGGTAATTGCTGGGTAAAAGCTATGCTTACATTACTCTTCATGAAAACATTTTTAGGTACTTGAGTTCTTCTCTTCCTAGTGCACAAGTTGTTAAGTATTTTCGCATAAGCCGGAACTTGTTGTATAGCATCTAGGAGAGGGATATTTATACTAACATGCTTAAACATTTCCACAATCTTCTCCATTTATAGACTTGGTCCGTTTCCCCTTAACCTATTTGGATAAGAAGCTTTATCAATAAGAGCTGGGTCCAACATAGAAGATCGTGGGGGTGGAACGGATTCCAAAATTGGAGTGGGGATCGTTATAGGTGGATTCAAGGAGGTGGGTGGAGGGTTCGAGCCTTGGAGAAAATAGAGAATAGGCTCGGAAGAAGATGGCGGACTAGACGAAATAGGGTTAGAAGTGGAAGCAGGGGTATCATTAATTGATTTCTCATTATCATCCTGTTCACCGACTTGATTATTCAGCACTCTTTCTGATCTCAACGCAGTAACGGCACTCACATTATGATATTGCGAGTAGCGAGGATTCGGTAGGGGTTGAGATGGAAGTTTCCCTTTCTCTCTAGCACTCAACACAACATTTAATTTTGCAATTTGTGCTTCCATCGATTTTATACTCTCACCATGGGAGGTGGAGTTCTTCATTAATGTTTGGATAGAAGCCTTTAAATCAGCCGAAGTTTGCATGGAAAATTTAATAAACAGATCGAGTGCAGATGAGTTTTCGGTACCGGCGGTTTGGAAAGAATTATTATAAGATGCAGAATTGTTGGCCGGATTTTGAAAATTTTGTGGTTGAAAGGAGTGCTGACTCTGTGTTGGTTGCTATTGCTGTGGAGGAGCCCATTGATAGTTATTTTGGTTTGGAACCGTATTTTGAGTTTGGTGTTGGTTCTAAGAAAAATTAAGGTGATTCCTCCAACCCTGATTATATGTGGAAGAATAAGGATCGTTTCCAGGTCGCTGTAGAAAAGCAGCATTAATGTGTTCTTGACCTTGAAACGGAGAATTCAAAGGAAATTCTTCCGTCAGATGTGATGGATCGGAACAGCATCTACACATGGTTTTAGGGAGCATCACCTGGTTTAAGAAGGCTGAAGAGACTTTGTTTTCTATAGCATCGAGTTTCATTTGTATCGCGGCCATTTCGGCTTTCATGGCGATGGAAACATCGAGCTAATGGATACCTTCCCTAGACGATGGTGGTCTAACACTTTCCCATTGCAAAGTGTGTTCAGCGAGATCTTCCAGGTATTTCTAAGCTTTACCATCGTCTTTCGACAGGAATTGACATTGACACATAGTTTCAACCATCTGTTTTGTTACGGGATCAATACCCTCATATATAATTCGACACAGATCCCATCTATTGATTCCGTGATGAGGGCATTGTAAAATAAGATCCTTAAACCGTTCAAACCATTTCCAAAATGGTTCATTGGGAAGTTGGGTAAACTGGTTGATCTTGCTTCGAACGCGGGCGGTCTTATGATTGGGATAAAATTTCTTAAGGAATGCTACAACAAATTCATCCCAGTTGGCAATAGAGTGTGCGGTTGTGTTATAAAGCCATTTTTTGGCTAGATCGCACAAAGTAAATGGGAGAAGGCGTAAACGCATATCATCCACAGAAAGTTGTGACGTGCCAATCGTTGCATATACATTTTCGAATTTGTTTATAAAAACGTATGCATCTTCGGACTCAAGCCCGTGAAATTTGGCAAACAGTTTGATAAATTGGGGTTTAATTTCAAAATTATCCTTATTGGCTGGTGAAATAGAAAGACAAGTAGGAAGGGGACCACGCATAGGGTAGCATCTCACTTGGAGGGATATACGCGGTAGATTCTGCATACCTGCGGGTGATCGCAGAGTGGTGTTATTGAACTTTGATGGAGAACCGTCCATCTCGGTAGATGTTATGGGTGGTAAGGAAAAAAAGATGAAGAAATACTGACTTCGGAGTCGATAGAAGAAACGCGGACAAGACGGGTACTAGAATCCCGTGTCCAGCCGAGCATGCACTAAGCGGGTTTAGCGCAAGTGGCAGCGTATGTGTAAATTACAAGAAAGAAAACGTTTGTTTTTTAAAAAGACGGATTTAGACAAATCAAAAAAATGCACAATCAACCCTAGATCTAAGGTCACCTAGGTCAAGTCACTAGACCGCTCCTAGACTTTCAAGGGACAAATCGCAGGATAAATCCTCTACTACCTCTTTATCCCTCTTGTGTCCAGGTAAGTGCCAGGTAAGTAGGAGGTATCCTCTATGTAAATAGCGGGCCTAATTAAGTAACCACTTACCTTAGACACACTTGCCTAGACACCACAAAAGAAATACAGATAAGCAGTAGATTACCCACAACCTTCCTCTGTCCTAATTGAGTGCGACAGTCTTTAGAGTGTTGGTCTAGATATTTTTTTAATTAATGAAGGGTGACGCGGATGCTAGTTTTGTGATTTGCGGGGCTTAGGAAAGGTAATGAAATCCCCACCTAATATGAATTTGGTCTTTGCCCCTTAATTTTCCGTATTACAATATGCACAAACAAACACCATAAAAACACGCAAAAAGATTTTTTTAAGTGGTGAATTTTTGCAAAGAATCCTGCAGAGAAATTGTTATTGGACTTTTGCAGAGGAAAGAGAAGAAGATAGGAAATATACTAAAGAAAGATGAAGCTCTAATTCACCAATACCACCGCGGTCCGCCACTATAATGGCCTTCCTGCTGCGGTTCCACGGCCAACTTGATGGTTCTTTAAACTATTTTTGGTACGGGTGCTTCCCTTTCTCCTCTGGTCTTGATGAATTGCTCTGAATCCTTATCTCCCTGCTACAGTGATTCCAGATTCCCTCGCAAAACTCACACACGAATTGTTAAGCACAAGATGCGTTTTGATTTATATTTTGATGGAATAATAATATTTCAACCCAAATAGCAAGAAAGAACAAATTACGCACGAATCCCCGGCAACAATGTCATTTGACTTGTTCAAATAAAAGTAAGTAGTAATAGTAACCGTAATCAATAACGGTGTCGCGTGTAGCGAGCGTTAGTGAGCACGGGTCATCCTCTGGGATTCGAGGAATTCGTAAATTCTTGCTTTAGTTGAGTCGAAAGAACTAGTAAAATAATTTAAGAAATTGTATAAGATTTGGTTGAAGTAATCATTTCAAGAAATTCAAGAAATCGTTTTCAAGAAAGAAAATCAAGAAAATATCAAGATCTAATTATCAATAAAATATGAAGAAAGCTTGTAGAATTCGATCGGATTTAGTATCCATAGATGACAAATAAAGGTTTCTCATCTTTTCTATTAACAGTTTAACACTGGATTGATGGTAATGAATGCGGATTAGGGTTTCTTGGAAGAACTAGGGTTTCTTCACTAAAGTCCATTGTCCTTTCGTTGATCCCATTCATTTTCTAGCCCTTCACAACAAGATCGTCAATCTTATCTCATATTGAGGTCAAGGTAATCAATAATTTGATATCGTACCCAATGAGGATGTTAACGATTCTTTTTGCGAAGGTTTATAAACTTCATAAGACTAAGAAAAGTATAGAATTCTATCATCCATCGATCTATCCTAATCCTACGAATCCTATCAAGCAGAGATTTACTCACGCATCATGAAAATCGAAGAAAGATTAGAAAAAGAACTCATAATGCGAAAATTAAAAGAAAGCGAAATTGAAACTAATTATCACCTTTATTATTCAACTTCAAATTACAACTTCTTCAATCCGAGATTTACAAGAAGATTTTCTCTCGATCACTCCCTTGAAGGGGTAATTTTTCCGTCGATCTTCACGTTGCTCGATCACCGTGAGTCTTGGACATGTCGTAGATCTCATGCTCGTTGATGATTATCGGCTTCGTATAAAGGATCTTGTGACGAATCGCTTGATAAACATATCGATGTTTCTTGATTTTGGATCTTGGATTTGATGTTGGCTCTTTTCTTGATTTAATTTGATGAATGAATTTGGGAAAAAATAGGAACTAAAATTGGGAACCCGATCAATGTAGTCTTAGGTCCTTTATATAGCCTTTAATCAAGCTTCCTCAACAAGCTAGGTTGTTATAGAGAATTTTCCAGAACAATGTTGTTACAATGAGACTTCCTCAACAAGCTAGGACGTTGAGAAGAAGTTTCCAGAGAGTTCCCGAATCCGAAGCCCACAACTCTGCTGCGGATCCGCGGCGACTCGGCCTGGCTCGGCTGCGGTTTCCGTGGCCAATTGGTGGATTCATTGCTTCAAAATTCTTTGGTCTTCATCTGTTGATCTATTGGTCTTTATGTGATATTTGGAATCTTCTTATCTCTTCTTAATTTCTTCCAGTATTTGATTCTTCGTCTTTCCTGTATTTTATCTGCAGATTCTTGATTCCCGATATTTGACCTGAGCTAATTTTGCACAAGATCTCAATGAAGAATGTAAGATACAAAATATTATGCGTAATAACATTAAACATACAATTTCCTTCATAATGTTGGTTTTAATGTATAACACATGGTAAATGATATTTTGCAGACGAACTTCTAATATGTGTTATATTTATATCAAATACCTTAGATGATTAGGAAAAGTAAGGAAATTGTCGTGTTAGAAATGCACTATTTTCAACTGAACAAGCGGCTACTAGTATAATACCTAAGTTGTATGAGATCGTGTTTAGATATAGGAAAAATATGACGATACACAAGGTTTGAAAGATTGAAAGGATGAGGGATTTTACCAGTGATGACTTGTCCTGTAGTTTCAGCCTCCTCCACCGTCATTGTAAAAACCTGCCGTCTTGGTACATTCCTCCTTGCCGGAGGCAAATTCCTCTGTCCTTAGGAAATGTTTCTCTTCCCTTAAGGTACGTTTCTCTGTGCCTGTTTGAATTGACGATGATGTTGTGCAGGTAGTTTATGTGGAGCTGGTGCAGGAAGAGCTAGGCGGGGTGCAAGTGTCTGAATGGATGGCCTCTGCGGGGCTGTGATTACTGGTCTAGGTGTTGGTGCTGTGTTAAAATGATATGGATATGCTCCTATCGTGTGAGTAGATGCGCCACAAATCAAACACAGGCCATTTGCATGCCTGCAGTCCTTCGCCAGGTGTCCAGTTCTCTTGCAGTGGAAACAGAAATCTGGACTGGACCGGTTAAATGATCTTCCTGGCCTTTTGGGTGCAACAGTCGACCAAGAAGAGGTTCCTCCTGTTATCTGTGTAGCAGGGCATTTGATTTCAGCTATTTAGGGCTTACCCTTCTTCTTGACCACAGTTTCGTAACGACGTGCTGCCTTCAGGGCGAGTTCATGAGTTGGGTAGTCGCCTGTGGCTAATGCCGCGTGAATCTCCGGGTCTAAGCCGTGTTAGAATCATCTAGCCAGAATCTCATCGGTCGGGATCAAATGTGCCGCAAACCTGATAAGATGTTGATGTCAGGATAGTGATGAATTTTACGGAACAAAATTTGATACGAATTCTTTATCTGCTAAGCATGATGAATTCGGCATCATATTCATCCACTGATTTTACCCACATGGAGCCTTGTTGCAGGTGGATGAATTGTTGTTCCATCTTGAAATGAGCAGTCTCAAGGAAGAACTTCGCATCGAACAGATCGTGGAATGTCTTCCACTCTATAGGTTGTGTGAGACGGCTTTCCTCAGCTTTCCACCAGACTCTTGCATTATCTGTGAGCTAGAGTTTGGCCACACGAACCTAAGCTATGTCCGGTACCTATGTTGCGGCAAGGTCGTCTTCTATACTCTATGCCTATTCTTCAACCTCAAGAGGAATTTCTTTCCCAGAAAATTTCATTGGATGCAATGCAAGAAATTGCTTCACTCCAGGTGCTTCGGCTTCCGGACGGTTCATAAGAATAGTAGTCTGCTACTGCTGGCCCTCTAGAAGGCTTTTGATGGCTTCTAAAAGCACCGTATATTCATTGATTGGAGAAGCAAAGGTAGGGGAGGTGGTAAAGTAGGTGGTGGTGTGTTGCCATTGACATTTGTGCTGGTATTGTTGGGAGAATCCATCACCTTGATGAAAAAAGAAAGGTTATGATAGATTCAAGAAATTTGAAATATAAGGAATGTATAGTTGCTGATTCTTATAACTCTTGTGATATATTGCTTAAGATTTCATGCAGAACTGACCTGCATAGGCCGCGACCCACATCCCGCTTTCCAGTAGATGGAAACGATGGCGTGGCAACCCCGCAACGTATTTACTAAGAAATAAATACGTTAAGCACAATTAAGCAATATAACAATGAACAAGAATGACAAGAGAAATAAAATGAAACAACAACTTTATTTTCTTTCAACTTTACATACAACTGTTTGAAAATAAAGATACAATAAACAAAGCAATGCCTAAACAATGGCATACAGAAAATAAGTGCAGGAAGACCTAGTAGTCAGGAAGCGCTCTAAGCTGATCCAAGTCCTCCTGGCTCGACACTATCTCCTCGGTGTCATGTCCTCCTGACGAACATTCCAAGAAAAGAAAAACAGAGAGGAATGTCGTCAGCGAACTTGCGCTCGGTAAGTCCCAAAAGAAGAAATAGAAGATAGTATGTAATATGAAATGAATAGGTAAAGTTGTATATGATCGTTTACTGGTATAAGATAGTAATTCTAATGTGGTTATTTGTAGTTTGATAAAGAAGTTATTCATGTATACGAGAGGAGTCCATCTTCCCCTATGGACTATGGTAACATGTAGTACAAGGCCCCGTCATAACCCATGGGACAATGGCACATGAATTCATGTAGGTATCTTTTAAGTGACCTCTCGTGCAATGATATATATTCCGTACCAATCTAACCCTTTATCCCTGTGTATTGTATTGTATAGATTAAGATTACAGGGCTTGGCTGAAACCATGGATATAAAATGTCCAGGTTCATGTTCAAGATGTAATCATGTGTTCAAGTAGTCATGTCAAATTCATGTCACGTTATAACCATGGTTCGGTCAAGTCGAGTCAAGTATACAAGTTTGAATTTGATGTTTCAATTCAAGTATTCAGGTTCATGATCAAGGTTTTAAGTTCGTGTTTGATTTTGGATTCTGGTTTGAGTTTGGACTCAGATTGAGTCAGACACTTGTGAACGGATTTAACTCTTGATTTTGGATTCAGGTTTGAGTTTGGACTCAGATTGAGTCAGACACTTGTGAACGGATTTAATTCATGAATTTCTTAGGTTCGAGAGTAATCGGCAACTGCTGCACATGGAGGGCATGACTTATGTATTTTTCCAAGACAATTGCCATTGATAACTCCGTTAAGTTATCAAACTTGAATAGGCAAGCAGTCACTTTCTCTGGCTCTCTGGGGCTCAAGAGAATTGATCCCGCTTAAACCTATATTAAACAAGAGTCCTTAAAATATTGTTTTGTTTATTTCGAGGGGGTTTTATGAAAAATATTTTAATATAGTTTAAAAATAAAATCTCGAGGGTGATTTATAACATTTAGGGTTTTCATAAGCATGTATTTTAATTATTGTGTATTTTAATGATAAATACTTAACTTTTAAAAGTTTATGGTATTTTATTGAAAACTAGCCCTTTTTGGTAACTTGATTGTATTTTATTAACATTTTTTAATCTTTCATTTTTAGAAAAATATAGTTTCATAATTTATTGAAAATATGGATTTATAATTTTATATAATTTTTTTAAAATTAGTTTTACTTAGAAAAGTTGCATTTCATAAAAACCGTATTTTATTTCCTTTCGAGATCGAATACTCCGTGAGGAGTTCAACATCTCGCTCTACTATCCCAAGAATCTGCGATAATCCGCACCATCCATTAACAGGTCCCCTAACGAGGGTTGTAGAGGCGTATTTGCCACGGATTACAAAATACTGATTGAAAGAAACCCGTTTTTTTAATAGATTTGGTATTTTATTGTAAATTTATTCTTTGAACCAACTATATGTATATGTAGATATCGTGTTATGAAACAAAAGTATGCGTGTGGGGTAGGTCGTTACCCCATGAAGTTTTCCTAAAGGTATTGTTTTACCAATATCAAAAAGAGGTGATAATAAAGTTCAATGTATTTTAATGAAAATAAATTGTTTACGTTTGTTTCACATGAGAATTTTGGTTAAACTTGAATATAAACATTTGTAATTAATGTTACAATTATGGTGGTAAAATTAGATTGACCAAGATATAAAGGAAAAAGAAGTTCTAGGTTTTAAAAAGAAAGGTATCGGGAATAACTCCACTTTACCGATATATGATTTGGAGATGAATTTCGTTTAAAAGAAAAAGAGTTGGAAGGGACTTACCGTTTGGGAAATCAAGAAAAGGATAAGGAAGAAGGGAGGAGGCTTCATGGCATCGTGGGAGCTCCAGAAATGGCTTCGATTTTTGACGGAACAAGCTTGGTTGCTAACGCCACTTGCACTTAGGAATTTTTGAGAGAATTTTTGCTAGAATTTCAGAATGGTGATGAGATAAAGCATGGGGTGGTATTTATAGTGAAGAATTAGGATTTGAGAATTAAAATTTTGGATTAAAAAGTATTAAAAAGATGTTGAATGGTGAAATGAATGGTCTATGTTTGATTGCAGGGAAATCAAACAGTGCAAAAAAGTTAAGGGGAGTCGAAGGGGTTTGTGTGCAAACCACGGAGCCATTTGGGCCCATCTCAACCGTCGACACCGGCCTATAGGGCATTTTTGCCTGTCGGAGTTGAGGCAATCACCTCGAGATTCGTGCCACATGGGTTTTTGGGTGTGTACATTTCATTGCGCCTGTTTGATTTTTCTAAAACTTTTCATTTCCCCATGTATTGCATGTGCAACTCTTGGGCTTCAAAAAAATTAAAAAGAAAAATCTGAAAAATAATTGTGTCTTATGGGAATCGAACACACAGGCTACGTCACAACAATGTAGAGTCTTTACCAATGAGCTACAAGTTGTTTCTTATTTTTATTAAACAACACTAACTTATAACTCTTACACATGCTGTAATACCCTTTTCTGTACAATAATAAAAAATTTATGTACAGTGATTTTAGAGTCATTACAAATGTAAACTCAAATTCCACCACCGGTTAATAAAATCAGCAGCCTTTTCATCATAGGTCTGTTCTGTTCGGGTAAGTTCAGTGATCCCTACAACCATTTGAGTACTGTAGAAGCATTGTAAGAAAGCCTCTTGCATTTGCTCCCATTTATGAATGGAGTTAGGACGCAACTTGCTATACCATGTAAATATTGGATCAAAAAGTGTTTGGAGAAATTGTCGAAGAATGAGTGAACCATTACGCGCAGTGTCTTCACATGCTGCTAAGAAGTGAGAAATATGCTGATGGGGTGATCCACTTCAACTAAATTTGATGAAGGAAGGCTGCTTGTTATGCTCTGGGAATGGTACCAAGTCTACTTCCGATGGGTAGGGTTTCATATATCCAGGCCTCATGGCATGCTGAGTTTGCATAAGGTATGCTCTTACACCTTCAGATACCATCCTTTGAACGGTGTCGATTGATGGTGTTTGGCTTTGTATCGACTCATTGATAGGAGGGTTTGGTTCAACAGTGGAGTTATTTGACAGAATTTTTGTTCTTATATGATTCAATTCCACTTCTTTCTCTTGTAAAGTCCATTGAAGTTGTGCCAATTGCTCTTCTAGGGATGTTTCATTGGTGGCCAATACTTGTTTCATTTGAGGAGTGTAATTTTCTTTTTTATATATTATTTGTGTTATAAGGCGAAGAAAAATATGCAAAACTAGATTCATTATTGATAAAAATATTTTTTGATACGGATAATGATTTAGCCCTACTCCTAGTTACAGGACCACGAATCGATGAAACATTAATGGTCATCTTTCAGTGGGTTCATCGTTCGATTCCTCGATGCCAATAGGGAATGTCGTCAGGATGTGCGAATTGTTGGCTATAGTGCCTTCAAGTCAATTATAGAATCACAGGCACACGATTGCAATGATTGAGAGAGGACCTATGCAGATAGAACAATCTTACTAAAAATAATATGCTATCTGGTTTATCTTTATCATCATGTACATGCTTTAGGTGGTATTAAAGATCACTATTACATGTTGATAGAGCCCATAAGATTCTTGCTTAACTACCAGCATTATGATGGCGATCATATACGTAGGAGCTGGGTGGTCTATAAGCATATCCTTAAATGCCCTTAGTCGTAGGAGTATCGAGATTGGGCATGATACTACAGAGTAGACTAATGTATACTGATCTAGAGCTCGACGAGAGGCGGTGGCCGGTCTCACAAGCCATTGGTGTTATTTTGTTCACCTAAGATAGTATGCAGGTGCACAATGGGTTATGAGTATACTGGACAGACTCGTCGGGAACCTGCTAATTGGTATTATACCTATTGTTAGATAGCAGTTCCTAAGTGACATGTGTACAGATTAGTCTGTTGACCTGAGATCGTCATTTGTCTCGTGTGAGGTCCCACTGTACTTTGATTACTACTCTACCATGGCTCAAAGGAGTCGTGCAAACAGGTTTTAGTTGGGTACAGTCTGGAGCCACAAGGAAGCAGTGAGCGGATTGTCGGGGATTCGTCTCTCCCGGTATTTGGGGTTGATGTCGTGTTGTACACGGGTGGCCATCACTAGAAATCATTGATCAAGGTAGTCGAGAATTACTGATTTGGATCAGTAGTTTCTCAGGTTGTGATAGGCTTCATACCGACACGAAATGTTGCGTTATTATGGGTCTGACTTTATCCACCCCTAGACTCGATATGCGATACTCTTAAATGAAGAGACCGTACTATAAGGAGATTGTCACGGACAGGCTTAGTAGGAGTTAGGATGAGTTTGCTCGTCAGCTTTCCTTCGCTCAATATCTGGGTAGCCATTACGTACAGCTAATGCCGTGATGTGCTTGTGGTTAAACCCACTGCCAGCATATTGACGAGTCTTTAGAGTCCCATACAGAGGGTTTCCCTGCTTCGGGCGAAACGATGTAGAGGCCGTATGGTTTTACGGTAGGGTTCGATCATATACGTGCACTTGTGCACGTATCATGATTCAGACGGATTTTATTAGTGGCCTTGGTTTAAGTCGGATAATAGTATTATATTGTTTGATTATTTTCGTCTCTTTTGTATTCATATTTTTCAAAATACGGATATGGGTATGTATATACGGATGAGGGGTATTCTTGTAATTTATTACAAGATAGTTTCTAGAAGTTGCCAGCTCATTTTTGTTTTAATCTTTTTCTTAAAAGATTTAATGAGGTGGAGGGATGAGTGTGAACTTGGCATTAAATGAAGCATGGTCTCTTAGTGACTTGTGGGGTGACTCATGGTGTGACTTATGATACACTATTCTAGCAAGCTTTATTTAGTTTAGGTTGTGAGATATTTTCCACACTTGATTCATTCTCACTCTCGCAACACTTAGCCATTTTTCTTGAGTTCCTCTTTGCTTCACACTCTCATCTCTTATGGCTTCTTCTTCTTCCTCCACCCTAATGTCTCATATGTTGAGAAACCTAAGGTGTTTAGAGACAAATCAATCCATCATTAGACTCTACATTATCTAGGCTATCTAGTTTAGCAAACTAGGTTTCTTAGTTAACTCGGTTATGAGGTAGAAGCTCGATTCATAGACTCGCGGGTGGATCATCTTCGATGGAGGGAGACCGGCGACCAAACTTGATCATGGTGGCCACTAGGAGCTTGGGAAGGAGGTTAAAGACCGAAAGACATGGATCATCCGGTATAACTATCTCTACTCTTTATTATACTTGCTAGTTTTAGGGTTTATGGTCGATCCATATTCGTGGGTTGTTCTAGCGTCGGTTTGTAAAATTTTTGTTCCACGATCGACCATGGTTTGATGGCCAAGGCGCTGGCATAACCTAACATGGTATCAGAGAAAACCCATAAACCCTAAACTAGCTAGTTCTAACGTGCTTAAAAGATTGATCGACAACAATATCCGAAATCACAATTTCAATTTTGATGTTTCTGTCATTTTTTCAAACTGTTCAAAAAATTATTTCCAGAGTCTCAAAAATACGTGCAGGGTTTTTTAGAAGCCCAGAAGAAAATTGGGCACACGATCCAATCATTAGGCCGTGGAACCGCGACATAACATGCTTGTTTGCCGTGGTTGCGCGGCCGTAATGAGGCTACTGTGCACAAATTTTCTTCTAGTGCTCTATTGTTTGGAAATGTTATTTCTGGGATGTTTTGTTTCTGGCCCAGATTTGTTTGGGTACTGGATTGCACTTGGGGCCTATACGGATAGTTTTTTGTCGATCGGAATTTTAAATGCGTAAGTTTTCAGTGCATACATTATTATCTACGACCGTGAATGTCATTAGAGCGGTACAACTTGTCTAACTGCTATATGTTTTTTACACGGGTTTGCGAACATGAAATTCACGTTGATGTTCTGTATTGTGCTATGGTTGTGGTTGGATCGTCGTGATGGATAACCAATGGTGCAATGGTAGTACAGTTTAGATTCATTTGTATATTTGATATTGCGGGGCGAGCGTACGACATGTAGATTGCTGTCTCTGCCAGGTTGTATATTATTTGTTTGGGCCACAACCGGGTTAAGATCGATGTCTCCCTTGTACTCTTATTTTCTTTTCTATACTAGGATTACTCCAAGGAGGAGCGCACGAATAGCCGGGTTCTAGAGGGTAGCGGGTCCGCATCTCATGGCGTTGAGACGGAAGGGACCTTACTCTAGAATTGGCGGGATATTCGCCGCGTTCGTAGGGGGTACAGGTTGACCCACGGACGGGTGCTCAAGTTACCGGATTTCGTGAAGTGCTGGGTGACCCATTCACTTTGTTGGTTGGGATTGCCTCACTTCTGGGATTGGTGGATAACTTACCGCACTTGTAGGGGTCCAGGTTTTCATTGCACAGGCTACCCACACGACAGGGAACATTGGGTCTCATTTGCGACTCAAGTGAAATCCAAGGCTCCAGGATTATCCACTACTCTGTGTTGCGTGGCTGAGAATCTGTGATGTTGCTTATATCATGCCTAGGACAATTGTTATATATATTTATATATATTGGTAGATATTGTATATGTTTTGCACCCGTGCTTGTCCAGCCCTCGCTCTGCCGTTAGTTAAGTAACCTAACGGGTGATGATGGGGCCCAGTGGCGAATGCGGATGGCATATATGTACATTATATTTTCGTTCCTTTATCTGGTATGATATGTTTAATTGATGGGACTGCGTTGATTCTGATCAATGCAATGAAAAACAAACCTATATGATATTTTTGGAACCAATTTTTTTGAAAACAGACATTATAGACGTTTGCTTTTGCTCTGCACAGTGGTATTCGATTGGGAATATCCTGCACCTCATTCGACGAGGTAAAGGCCAAGATCCCTTCATCGGGAGTGACCCCTTGGGAAAAAATTTGTGTCATCATAATAACTTTACTATAGTAGATTCTTTTGCTTTGCATCGTGGTATTCGATTGGGAATATCCTGCACCTCATTCGACGAGGAAAGAGCCGAGATCCCTTCACAGGGAGTGACCTCTTTAGCAAAGTTTGTGCCACTATATATTTGTAAAACCACTTGGATTCCTTCAACGCTATCAAGTTCATTACGTTAAAGGTTTTTTCACCAAAAACCAGCCGTAGCCCTCTATCATTTCGGATAAGTAGCACATAGTATTCATGCGGTGTTTGTTGGCCAAAGTCAAGGCATCGTGAATGGTAGTTGTGCGCTTGTCCGTAGCATGGATATGCATTGGTTTAGGACAATCGTACCACTTTGTTGGCCAAAATGAAGGGTGTGTGCGGGTGGGTCTAAATCAATCAAGATAATGACGGGTAGAACTTGACTTGCGTGTTATGTTTTTGGCCAAAGTCAAGGTCATAATCGCTTGGGGTAAAAACCACATCGGGTGTTTCAAACATATAGGAAACTTGCCAGGCATGCGCATACCTTCTGGAGTGTGGTGACTTGAGTGGATTCCATCAAGTTATCATGCGATGATAATTAGATCCCGATTCCCACTGATGAGTATGTGTTACTCCTCGGGTTATTTTAGATGATCCCGACTAATTCTCCTTTTAGGGTTTGAGGGAGAATTCGAGGAAACAGTGGGAGCCATACTGATTAGATAAAGTGAATAACCATTCTGATCTAGGTTAGGGTGCACGCTGAGTGTTTCTTTTCTCTCTCTTTTTGGCAGCGACTATGACCCGACTCTAAACTAAAACTCATGAACCAAATTAACTGAACCTTCTTAAAACACTTTGGATTTTGGATTGTCATAGTCGCATATATCATTGCCGCTCCTACTTTTACCCTTTGTATTTCTCCGGAACATTCCGTATCAGTACGAAAATCCACATTTATTGGATATGCCATCGTATAATTAGATACGAACTCGAAAAAACTTGTTTTAGGTCGAGGATGGTTTCTGGTTCTGGAGAAATAGAATAGGACTATTCAGTTTTTTTCCCTGTACCTTCTCTCAGGTTGCGAGGGCTCCTGATATTTAGGAGAGTACACCTATTGCGTTTATTGGATAGTCTTCTTCCAAACCATATGCAGGTGCCGAAAGGTAGGGAAGGAAGAAATCTAATTAGCCTAAGTGTGGTGTACAAAAGACATATAAAGGGATTTGAAAGTGGGCAAAAGGAAATTGCGACTGCTATCATTCACGATGAAGCCGCGTATATCATCGCCACTCCTATTTTACCTTTGCATTTCTCCGGAACATTCTGTATCACTATGAAGATCCATATTTATTGGATACGCCATAGTATAGTTACATAAAAATTCAAAGGAACTTGTTCTAGTTCGAGGATGGTTTCTAGTTCAGGAGAAATCGAATAGGAATATTCGGGTTGTCTTTTATCTTTACCTTCTCTCAGGTTGCGAGGGATCCTAGGATTAGGAGAGTACACCTATTACGCTTATTGGATAGTCTTCTTCCAAACCATAGGCTGGTGCCGAAATGTATGGAAGGAAGAAAATCATTTAGCCTAAGTGCGGTGTATAGAAGATAATAAGTAAAGACATATTAAGGGATTGGAGTGAGGGCAAGAAAATATATAGTTACAGTCATGAATCTGGATAGTGAAAGTGGCATTACTAGGAATACCCGGATACCCCTGCGAAACATTTTCTTGTTGCAATTTCACCATGCAGTGTTAATTGAAAACCGTTTTCCCAATTAGATTCTGACTCCAGGGTATGTATTTACCAGATTTGATTCTTACATCTTTATGGCATTACAGATGGTAAGCGGGAGTAAGATATTGGGAATTGGGTGATAAGATCCTCAATACATATAAGAATTCTTTGTAATTGGTGATATTTGAGGAAATCACCTGGGTTTTGCCTGATGGCAAATATTTGGTTTTGAATATTCGCTGTTATGCACCAATTTCAAACTGATATATCTGTACGTTTATTTTATAAAGTGAGATATAACTTTTTGAAATTATGTCTTTGACATTTACCTATATCAGTTGATATTAGGTAAGGAGCATTCAACAGCGGTGTAATTCTTCTTAACAATAGTATAGTTTTCAACCTACGACGCACGGGGTTTGAGTTATTAAACTCAGGGGACTTATATAAAGTATTGTATGTTTTCCGGTGTCCATTAGTACAAAGGGGTTGGTACTCGTACTATATTCTGTTTACTTTTGACTTCTCTAGTTTTAAACAAGTATTTCGTAGAAATACAAGGTCGAAGTTTAGAGAAGTTATAGGTACAAGAATAAAGTAGAGAACCATATGTTGCAAAGTATGAGGATTCTTCAAGGTGATCGAAGATATAAATATTTGTGCTAGGTATTCCGTTGATAGTAATGGTTTTGAGAACTTGCTTCTCTTTCAGGTTACTCATATATGGATGTATTCCTTGTAGAGTAATGCTGATTCGCTTCCTTCCATTTGGTTGATATGCACTGGAAACAGCTTCAGGATTTGTGAATCTGGTTCCAATTAAATCAGTGCCTAAGTTTCTATAGTGGATATAGAATGGATCATATCTTGACAATGTTGAGGTATATGGAGTTGTCCGGCTGATGCTTAAAACCAGAATCTGGATAAACTCAAGGCACGTTTCAGTAACAGCAGTTTGTGGGTTATCCTGGGCTTTGATGAGGGTTAACTTTCTACCATCTGGAAGATCACTAGTTATATTGTTCTTTACTCGCCACCAGTTTTAGTAAAATCGATTCTTTTTCAGAAAACATAAGTGGGAGTATGGTAGAATTGGAAGTGATTCCAGAACCACAAACGATTACTGAAAATTTATCAGGACCTAAAGATTCAATTGGATTCGACATTCCATTAGCCATTCCGCGGATTTGGTGGGTAACCTCAGGCACCCGAGAGGTATTTCGGTCTCCTCAAAGACGGTGATTGGAAGGTTCTTGTTTACCCAAACTTGCCGCTTCTGCTGTTCTAGACTATGAGACCTAGCAGGAGGATGAGTATAATTTCGTTCTACACTAGTTTTAGAAGTGCACGTGTATATGACTCTGCCAGAGGGTTGTTGTAGTTAGTGGGAGCAGCGGAAGCATAGTGGGCAAATTGCTTATGTCTATTTATAGACTAAAGCAGGTATAGCGGAGATAGATCATCTATTTTTGATGTGACAGTCATAGGTTTTGACTTCATCAGAATAGGAGATGGATCTGGTAAGAAGGTAGTAGAGAGTGATGTCCAGGTATTTGGATGACATGTACTTGATAGGGAGAGATCTTCCTATACTAAGATCGGTTATACTGTGGTTGTCACAAGGTGGTTTCTCTATATAGGATATGGATATAATATCAGGTATTCTGGTGACTAGATATATGGTTTTAGATGTAGATTTGGGAAGTGTCCCAATTCGGATACTTGACACTATTCTAAAGTGTTTAAGAATGGTCGACTCCTGGCGTGGTGGTGTACCCGCGGGTGATGGAGTCATCCTCTCTAAAGAGATGTCTTCTAGACTGATGAGGAGAGGGATTTGCATGATTGGCATATCACTTGCTTAGGCAATTGAGTCAGTCATGAGATATCAAGTACAACACCAGATATTGGTTTTGTATAGGCTGCAAAAAGTATATATTAATCCAATCCTAGAGAAACGTTGGGAAGCAATTATGAACATAAGTGGATGTTCTTAGAGTATAGTAACGGCAGCCTCCTTCGGGAGGCCGTTATCATTTTAGGCTTCCAATGTGACCTGGATGACAGAGAGACTGTCGGAGTTATAGTTTTCCCTCTTTTGAGGGGCAGTATGTTGGACAGGTAATCCAAGCGGATACTGAGAAAGGATGGCGCACAATACTAATTAAATTCAGTTGATGATACAGTCTAAGAAGTTTGTTGGATTTGGAGTTCATTTGTGAACTGGGTCCCATCAGATATCCAGACAAATTCTAAGACAGGTATTGCTCATTTCGGGAGATAGCCTTTCTCTGCGAAGTTGAGATACATAGAGATATGGAAAAAAACAATAGAGCAAATCCACTCACTGAGGCTATTTCTTGAACACAATAGTTTCACAAACATGCTTTGTAAAACTGATTAATAGAGAAGTTGGGTGTTCGGTATCACACGGCTGTGAGTATGCGACACCACAATAATTAGCCTTAAGTACAAGTGGGAGATTGTTGGCTATAGTGCCATCACGTCAATTATCACACGATTGCGATGATTGAGGGAGGACTTATACGGATAGAACGGTCTTACTCAAAATGATAGTATGCTATCTGATTCATCTTCATCATCATGTACATGCTTTAGGTGGTATTACAGATCACTATTAAATGTTGATAGAGCCTATAGGATTCTTGCTTGACTACCAGTATTATGATGGCGATCATATACGTGGGAGCTGGGTGGTCTATAAGCACATCCTTAAATGTCCCTAGTCGTGGGAGTATCGAGACTGGAAATCGATAGTCCAGAGTAGACTAGTGTATACTGATCGAGACCCCGACGAGGGGCGGTGGCCGGTCTCATAAGCCACTGGTATCAGTTTGTTCATCTAAGATAATATGCAGGTGCTCATTGGGTTATGAGTACACTGGACGGACTCGCCGGGAACCTGCTAGTTGGTATTATACCTATTGTCAGATAGCAGTTCCCAGGTGACATGTGTACAGATTAGTCTGTTGACCTGAGATCGTCATTTTCTTCGTGTGAGTTCCTACTGTGCTTTGATTACTACCCTACCACAGCTCAAAGGAGTTGTGCAAACAGGTTTTAGTTAGGTACAGTCCCGAGCCAGATGGAAGCAGTGAGCGGATCGTCGAGGATTCGTCTCTCCCGGTATTGGGGGTTGATGTCGCGTTGTGCACGGGTGTCCATCACCAGAAATCCTTGATCAAGGTAGTTGAGAATTACAGATTAGGATCGGTAGTTTCTCAGGTTGTGATGGGCTTCATACCGATACGAAATGCCGCGTTATTAGGGGTCTGACTTTATCCACCTCCTAGACTCGATATGCAATACTCTTAGACGAAGAGACCATACTATACTGAGATTGTCACGGACAGGCTCAGTAGGGTCAGGATGAGTTTGCTCGTTGGCCTTCCTGTCGCTCAATAACTGGGTAGCCGTTATGTACAGGTAGTGCCACTAACGTGCTTATAGTTAAACCCACTTCCAGCGTATTGACGAGTCTTTAAAGTCCCAAATAGAGGGTTTTCCCTGCTTCGGGATAAACGATGTAGAGGCCGTATGATTTTACGGTAGGGTTCAATCATATATGTGCACTTGTGTACGTATCATGTTTCAGACGGATTTTACTAGTGGATTTGGTTTAAGCCGGATACTTGTATTATATTGTTGGATTATTTTCTTCTCTTTTGTATTCGTATTTTTCGAAATACGAATACGGGTATGTATATACGAATGAGGGGTATTCTTGTAATTTATTACAAGATAGTTTCTAGAAGTTTTCACCTCATTTTTGTTTTAATCTTTTTCTTAAAAGATTTAATGAGGTGGAGGGATGAGTGTGCACTTGGCATTAAATGAAGTATGGTCTCTTAGTGACTCATGGGTGTTGCGCCACGGCAGCGCCCCGGCCGTCTTTCCGAGGCTAAAATGCGGAATCAAAATTTTTCTTAACTTTAAACTGGCGCTACCGCGGACAATATACCCGGATCATAACCATTAACCGATACTAGCTATCAAGAGAAAGGGTGAGAGATATACCGAGTGATCCGAGTCCTCCGGTCTTCTCGTCATCGTCCCGATCTCCCGCGGAAAGTCTTGTCTCCATATCGTCGCCTCCTCGCCGGAAGGGCACCACATCGCCTGCGTCTTTTACGGGCTCCCGCCTCAATACCGAGGCAACTCGGGCATGAAGCCGGCAAGTCGACATGCCCAAGATTTGCTGTAGAATGTAGTGTAGAAACTTTGTCTCTTGGAGTTTATGTAGTTGCCATTGATGGATGGAGGAAGAGGTAAAGAAAATTGGTGCTTTCAATTTTCTAGCAAGAAGAAGATGAGATGAAGAATTCCTCACATAACAAAATTGAACTCTCTCATTCTCTTCTCTCAAGTGTGACCTCTCTCATCTAGTGAGAATGAATGGAGGAAAATGAAATTCAAAACCATAACAAGAAGGGAGGTGAGTGTAGTAAAAGTAGAAAGGTGACCATATCCAAAAGGAATGATAACAAGGTCAAATCCATTCAAATCAACTCTAATCACAATCTAATCTCAAAAAGCAAGCCATCATGAAAAAGCAAAGATGCTTAACTTATCATAATGCCACAAGTGCAAGAAACCCCCTTCCACAAATGTTATTTGCATACTCGCAAATAACCCCCTCCATCGGAAAAGTCCGGCCGGGAAAGAACAAAGGAAAACCGGCCGGAACGGAATGCAAACTGGCAACTCCAGAAAACTGGTCCTGTAATAAATTACAGGAAAACCCCGATACTGTGCATACACACCCGCATCTGTATTCCGACCGGATACAAATGCAATGAGACAAAATCTACACTGTACTAAACTAGGATCCGGCTTAAACCAAAGCCGGCTAGTAATATCCGTCCGATCCTGATCCGTGCAATACTGCACGTATCTGATCGAACCTTGCCATATATCCATACGGCCACTAGTACAAACCGTCCGATCCTGATCCGTGCAATGCCGCATGTATCTGATCGGACCCTGCCATATCTCCATACGGCCTCTACAGCGTTTCGCCCGAAAGCTTGAGTAACTGAAAGTGTGGTGGACTCTAAAGACTCATCAATACTATGGCTTGTGGATTTAACCACTAGCACGTCAGAGGTATTAGCCAATACGTGACGGGCCACCAGCTATTGACCAAAAGGGACGTCGATGAGCGAGCTCACCCTGACACCCTTCTGAGCCTGTCAGTGACAATATCCGTACAGTCCGGTCCGTTCGTCTATGAGCATCGCATGTCGGGCCTAGGGGGTTGGTAAAAGTCAGACCCCCAAAAGCGGTACAAGTCGTATCGGAGTGTAGCCCAGAACACCCTGAGATACTACTGGAATGCCTACCAGTAAATCTCCTGCCTCGGCCGAGGGCTTTGTGTAATGGCTCTCCTAGACACAGCGCGACCTCACCCCCAATACCGAGAGAGACGAACCCCTGAAGATCCGCTCACTGCCTCCATGTGGCTCGGGACTGTACCTAACTAAAACCTGTTTGCACGACTCCTTTGAGCCGTGGTAGGGTAGTAATCAAAGTACAGTGGGAACTCACACGAGACAAATGACGATCCCCAGGTCGATGAACTAACCTGTACACATGTCACCAGGGAACTGCTATCTGACGTCAGGTATAAGACCAACTAGCATGTTCCCGGCGAGTCCTGTCCGGTGTACTCATAACCCAATGAGCACCTGCATACATCTTAGGTGAACTAACTGACACCAGTGGCTTGTGAGACCGGCCACCGCCCCTCGTCGGGGTCTCGACTGTATACACTAGTCTACTCTGGAGAATCGATGCCCTGTCTCGAAACTCCCACGACTAGGGACCTTTTAAGGATGTGCTTATAAACCACCAGCTCTCACGTATATGATCGCCATCATACTGCCGGCAGTCAAGAAAGAATCCTAGGGGCTCTATCAGCGTGTAATAGCGACCTGTAAGGTCACCTGAAGCAGTACACGATGATAAAGGTAAACCAGATAGCATACTATCATTTCGAGTAAGACTGTCCTACCGGGATAGGTCCTCCCTCAATCATTGCAATCACGTGCCTGTGATCCAATAATTGACTATGAGGGCACTATCTCCAACAATGGGGTGACTCATGGTGTGACTCATGATACACTATTCTAGCATGCTTGATTTAGTTTGGGTTGTGAGATATTTTCCACACTTGATTCATTCCTACTCTCACAACACTTAGCAATTTTTATTGAGTTGCTATTTGCTTCACACTCTCATCTCTCAATGCTTCTTCTTCTTCCTCCGCCCTAATAGTCTCATGTGTTAAGAAACCAAGGGTGTTTAGAGACAAATCAATTCATCATTAGACTCTACATCATCTAGGCTATCTAGTTTAGCAATCTGGGTATCCTAGTTACCTCGGTTATGAGGTAAGATCTCGGTTCATAGACTCTCAGGTGGATCATCTTCGATGGAGGGAGACCGACGACCAAACTCGATCATGGTGGCCACTAGGAGCTTAGGAAGGAGATTAAAGACCGAAGGACATGGATCATTCGGTATAACCATCTCAACTCTTTATTAAGCTTGCTTGGTTTAGGGTTTATGGTCGATCCGTATTCGTGGGTTGTTCTAGCGCCAGTTTGTAAAATTTTTGTTCCATGATCGGCCACGGTTTGATGGCCAGGGCGCTAGCATAATCCAACACGAATTAACTTCATCCATTCCTCTATGGAGCCGCTGCAAAGTTCTTTGTTCTTGAGGGGATAACTGGAATCCTTCTATGTTCCACATCATGATCTTATATTCACAAGTGGTAAGAGGTGGAAATAGAGTGGGGATAAGTTATGTGTTGTTTTATGAACGGTTGCTTGCGATCCTTTGAAGGGATGGTGGGTATATTGCGTAATCCTTGTGGTGCCATTCTATAGGAAAATAACTTGGATGAGGGGAGCATGCCCTTGCTTTCTTTTGAGGAGATGAGGCTGGTTCAACGATGTTACTATTCTCCGTAGACTTTGTTGGAGAATATTAGACATCAATTGGCACCATTTTCTTGAGGATGATGGGCGGTGGCATGGTCTTCACAGCCACTGGCTAGGCCTTTGGAGTGAACAATGAAGGAAAAGCCTCCCTCGTGGAGCGAAGTAAGGAAAATCCTCGTCGGAGAACGGATGGAAACTTGCATTGCGGGAGCAACCTTCTTGTGGATCATAAGGCATGGAGGAGTACAAATTTTCCATCACCCTCTTCCCTTTATTACGGGGGACTTGATTGGATGCCAAGGTTCTTTGTGAGCAAAGTTGATATGATGGAACATTTAGCTCTTTACGTTCTTTGAAGCATAAGAAGCAGCCTTGGCCTTCTTAATGGTAGACTTTGAGATGACCGGGGTGAAGCCGTCCTCACTATTTTGTGTTAGGAAATTATTGTATATTATAGTGGTTGCTTGGACATATATAGAGAGAGGAATTTCTTGCTCGACATGGTAATATGATATCTGGTTGCTATTTATCTTAACATGTGCACTTGTTTTAGTTTTCTATCTCATTGATACATGTTGATAAAGCCCTTAGGATGTTGGCTTGACTACCAGGACTATGATGCAGATCATACTAGTGGGCTTGTATAATCCACAAGCACATCCTTAACAGTTCCTAGTCGAGAGAGTATCGAGACGGGGCATCAATATTCTAGAGTAAACTAGTGTGTACGTTTTCTTGACCCTGTATGGGGCGATAGTTGATCACACAGCCATTGGTGCTTGACATCAAAGATTGTACACAGGTGCTCATTGTAGAAAGAGTACACCGAACATGACTCGTCGAGAACTCCTAGATGGTACCATATTTATCACCAGATAGCAGTTCTTTGGTGACACTTGTATAAGTTAGTCTGTAGACTTGAGATCGTCATAGTGTCTTATGTGGTTCCTACTGTGCTTTGATTTCCTCCCTACCAAGGCTCAAACGAGTCATGCAAATAGGCGATTTTTAGCTACTGTCCCGAATCATATGGAGGCAGTAAGCGGTAGGAGGTATTTCTTCTCTCCCGGTATTAGGAGTTGATATTATTCTATGCTCGATTGGCTATAACAACAAGTCCTTGGCCAGGGCTGATGAGATTTACTGATAAGTGTTATCAGTAGTTTCTCGAAAGGTTATAGGCCACACATCGGCAAGACTTATCGAGTTATTGGGGTCTGACGATTCCACCCCCAGACTCGATATGCAACATATCAGACGAAAAGACGGGACTGTACGGTAAGTGTTGCTTATAGGCTCTAGAGGAGTTTGGACAAGTTTGCTTGTTGATCTTCTATTCGTTCAATACCTGGGTAGCCGTTACATCTAGCTAGTACCGCTGACAGCATGCGGGTATCTAATATGATCATTACCTACTACTAGCGTATTGACGAGTCTTTAGAGTCACACATAGAGGTTTCCTTGCTCAAGCGAAACGAAGTAGGCACGTATGGAGATATATGCAGGAGCTTGATTAAATACGAGTATATGATACCATATTCTAATCTAACGTTTTTTTATATTAGCCGGGTTATATATGATATAACCGGATTATTGAATCAAGTGTTCATTCAATGATTTGATTTATACATACATACATATATACATACATACATACATACATACATATATATATATATATATATATATATATATTTGATATTAGCCGGGTTATATATGATATAACCGAATTATTGAATTAAGTGTTGATTTAATAATTTGATATATATATATATATATATATTAACCAATATTAAATATTAATCGATTATAAATGATATAACCGGATTATTGAATCAAGTGTTGATTTAATGATTATATATATATATATATATATATATAAACTAATATAAAGCTCACTTAATTCTTTTCTTCTCATTATATATATTTGATATATATGCATTTTGTATCATGGCTGATGATACATAGAACATGGATGTGTGAGAATCACATTAAGGAAAAGATAATGATAAAGATATATGAATAAAAGAAAAGAATGAGTCATTCTTTGGATGCTTTAAGAAGAATGGAGAAGCCATGACTCATCATCTTTCCTTATTTTATTCATAGATACTTATCATATTCTTGATCTCATCTTTTCCTCAAGGTTCACACTCATCCTCAAGGTTCATCTTCTTCATCTGCTCTCTAGTTTTTTCTAGGTTGAGAAAAAGAAAGAAAGAAAGATATTTTGCAAGCAAAATTTATACTTCATCAAGCTACACTACTCTAGCAAATTAGTATAGGTTGTTCTCTTCCCTAATACCTTGATTAGTGAAGTGTGAACTTGAGTGTAAGTTTCCTTAAGGTAGACCATCTTCGACGAAGAAGACTTCAAGCAAGCTCGTTCCATCCTTCAAGTGGAGTCAAAAAAGAGTTCTAGGACTATTATTCGGAGCATTTGAAGTGAAGGACTAGACTATAAAGGTTGTAGTTTCTCTTCACTTAGTTTAGAAATTGTTTTGCTTAACTTTGAAACCCTAATTCTTTAGTTCAATTCTTATTTAGTATACTTAGCCATCTATATATCTAGAATTGCATACTTGATGCTCATAGAAACCTAGTAGAGATGCTAAGACATATTTTCTTAGTATCAGAGCCAAGCTAGAGGTTTAGGAGTAGTTTAGATGAAGTTAATGTGTTTGATCGACGTTTTAAAAACGAATTTTGCAAGTTTCTGTCCATTTTTTCAAACTTCAATTTTTCAAGATTAAAAATGGTCAGAAAATCGCGCAGGTAATTTTATGGAGGCACAAGAAATACTAGAACATAACTCCACAAATTGGCTGTGGAACGGTCGTCTATATCATGTATTGGTCGCGGTTCCGCCACAAAATTGTGGACATAGGAGCCTAATTTTCTTGTGCTGTTTCATTTTCATATTTTGGATTTTCTGGATATTTTTAATGAGGCTCAAGTGTTTGAGGTCTCTATGAATTGTTGTTGTTTGAAACATCGATCGAAATATCAACATTGTCTATAATACTTTGGTTATGTGATGTAATTTTTAGAATCCAAATTTAATAAGTTTTGCGAAAACTAGTTATCGATTTGTAAATCTCACATTTTGGCCTTGTTTGATGGATTACTACGGAGTTTGGATTTGGATAGAAACTCCATCGTAATCCCGTATCGTACGCGAATACTCGTCGGGGGACACTATTGGAGAGCCACGCCCCTTTGCCCGACCAAGTGACTATAGGAGAACCCCATGGACAAGAGCACCCACTCGGGTGCTTGCAGCCATGGTGTTCCGCCCAAGTCCACTTTGTTAACGGCCTCTAGAGTGCGGCCATCCACTAAAGTTCCCGACGAGCCTTCGATCTTTTAATTGGGAATCTTGTTGAATTGCCCGGCTTAATCTTTAAAAAAGGTTTCAATTCGAGGCTTAAATGTAAGGTTTATAACATTAGGCATAAAATTCGAAATATGTGATAATCCAGGTTTATGATGTCTACAGATGTGGATTCTAATTATTGTAGTTTTCATTTCTTTTCTGCGGCTGTAAGTGTAATATGTGGCAGTATCTCCAATCTCGTTGCTATATGATAATGACATTAGGGATACACATATTTACTTACATTGATGACATGTGATATTATTGTGTTGCTATCGATATGTTATATTGGATCGTCGTGATTGAATAGCCGGGTGTTTTATGTGAGATGAGAGTTTTTCAATTTTCATTTATGTAAATAATTGTATGTAATATTCTTTTATTGGGACGCTACCGGGTTGAGATTGTTGTCTCCATTCGATGTATATTATTCTTTTTTCGCATTAGAATAGACCCAAGGAGGAGAGCATAAGTAATAGGGTTCTAGAGTCCAGTGGGAGGCCATTTCGAGGAGTCGAGACCGGTCGCCTAACTTTAGAACAGGAAGGGTTGCTTTCCTCTCTCATAGGGGTCTAGGGGTGTGGGCTTGGCTATCCATCATGACCATGGAATCTGTGTTTTTTTGTTACTGGATTAATCTAAAACATGGACCTCCTAGTATATCCTATATTTCATATATCTACTTCTGCTATTCTATGATGTGATGTGATCATATAACTGTGTGGGACGAATGCTGCTTATATATATGATATATTAGTATACACTATATATGTTTTGCATCCGCGCTAGTCCTGACCCCGCCCTACCGTAAGTTGAGTAACCTTACGGTGAAGACCCGGGTCCAAGTGGCGAATACGGATGGCATATATGTGTTTTGTTTTTGTTTCTTCTGTGGTGTTTAGGAAACATTATTGATGGGACTTCATTAATAAGATTAATGAAAAGAAAAGAAACTTAAAAGATGTTGTAGAATAACTATTTCAGAAAGGTAGATCTAATTCTTACTTCGCATACTGGTATTCCATTATGAATATCCGGTACCTCATTCGATGAGGAAAGATCCTAGATACCTTCACCGGGAATGACCTCTTTGGCAAAAACTAGCATATGCTACAACACACTCGGCTTATTTGGAAAACTACTCGATTTTTAAAGCGGAGCTTAAACCACTCCTTTTCAAATCACGAGGTTCTACAACGATATCGAGTTCATTACATTAAAGGTTTTCTTCAAAACCAGTCGCAGCCCTCCGTCATTTTATATGGTATTGTTTAGTATTCGTGATGCGTTTGTCGACCTTGTCGAGGTGTAGTGTTCTGTAGCTGATTTGTGCTTTTCTGCCGTATGATGATGCGATTGGTTAGGGCAGTCGTACGGCTTTGTTGACCTTGTCAAGGTTCGTGCAGGTGGGTCTAAATCAGTCATGAAATGACGGGTTGAACTTGACTTGCGGTTTATAATTTGTTGACCTTGTCAAGGTCATAAGCCGCATGGGGTAAAAATAATTATCGGGAATTTCAAGTGTTGAAATTTTCAATGAGATTGCATATCTTCTATGTGGTAGTTGGATCCCGATATCCACTACGAGTAAGCGTTACTTCTGGGAGTGTTTTCCACTTTACAATTAGCTAATCCAGTAGGTGTCTAAGAAAGGTGTTAACGGGGTTATGCCCCTGCAGAAACGAAGTTATTTAATTAGTTCCATACAAAAGCACGGGGAGACTCTCTCGGAGTACCAACACCAGCCTAGCTGACCGATTAGCGAACTTGTAGGGTGTAATTAATGCCGGCTAATCTTACCTTTTAAGGTTTGAAGGAAGATTTGATAAAAATAGCGGGAGCCATCCTGATTAGATAAGATAATAACCAATCTAATTTGGTAAGAGAGCACGTTAAAGTGTTTACTTCTCTCTCTCTCTCTACTTAGCGACCATGTCATGCCTTAATTAAGATAATAACATGGATATATTAACAGAACCTGCTTATTATACTGGACTGGAAAACGTTGGTTCCGCTCTATCTTTTGACAACTGTCATAAGTCTGGACAAGAGATAGGGGAATGCAAGGATTTCCTCGCAACCCTAATGAAGAAAGAGCATTCTGATGCATCTTCTTCGGGTATGTTAGTTATTGAGAACTGTTTCTCAGTCTGCTCTACATCCTGGGTATTGGATACCATATCAGGATCGCACATTTGTAATCTGTTACAAGGGTTAGAAAAAAGTAGAGAACTCGGAACGGATGACATGTCTCTCAGAGTAGGGAATAAAGCAAATTATTGTTGCCGAAGCTATCGGCGAATATCACCTAGTATTGCCAAATGGTATACATTGATTTCGAACGACTGTTATTTCGTACCGTCGATAATGTGCAATATAATATCCGTTTTTTTATTAAATAAAGAAGGATATAACTTTGCATTAGAGAAAAATGTTATGAACATTTTCCTAAATCAAGTGTTGATTGGGTTTGGTACGTTGTATAATGGTTTATACGTTCTAAATCAAAATATAGTTCTAAATATACAAAACACTCACAAGAGGAAAAGTTCAGAAATGAACGAAGACTTCTTATGGCATTATAAACTTGGTCATATCAATACGGCCAGGCTAGCTAAGTTGCATAAAGATTAATATTTGAATCTGTTCGAATTTATAACTTATGAAACTGTTCAGTCATGTCTCAAAGGAAAGATGACCAAAACTCCGTTTACGGGACATGGAGCAAGAGCTGCTGAACTCTTGGGACTGATACATAGTGATGCATGCAGTTCTATGTCTACACATGCCAGGAATGGTTCCTCGTACTTCATTACATTCACCGATGATCTCTCAAGATTCAGACATATGTTCCTGTTGAAACACAAATTTAATGTTTTAGAGAAATTAAAAGAATATGAAAGCGAAGTATAGAACCAGACGGATAAAAGTATCAAAATCCTTTGATCTGGTCGAGAAGGTGAATACTTAAGCACGAAATTCCGATATTATCTAAAAGAGAATGGGATTCTCTCTTAGCTTACTCCTCCGTATACACCACAATATAACGGTGTATCGGAGTGGAGGAATCGCACCCTATTAGATATGGTTTGTTCTATGATGAGTACTGATGAGTTACCTATTTCCTTTTGGAGTTATGTACTTAAGATAGCTGCATACCTATTGAATCATGTTCTATCAAAATCTGTGTCTAAAACACCATATGAGATATGGAGTAGAAAGAGACCATATCTTAAACGAGTTAAGATATGGGGTTGTCCAGCCTATGTTAAAAAACAGAATCTGGACAAACTCGAAGCACGATCAGTTCTTTGAAAGTTTGTGGGATATCCAAAGAATTCACATGGATATCTATTCTACCACATTGAAGAACAAAAGGTGTTTGTTGCTCAACATGCTAGCCTTTTAGAAAAGGAATTTCTTGTAAAAGAAATTAGTGGTAATGAGGTAGAGCTGGAAGAAGTTCCAAATATACAAACTACAACTGAAGATTTAGTAGTACTGGAGAATTCAATAGTCCCTGAAAAATCTCAGCCACTCAGCAGATCTAGTAGGGTTCCTCATCCACCTGAGAGATAATACAGTTTTCTCATAGACGGTGGGAGTAAGGATTGCATCATGGAAGATGATGACCTAACTAGTTTCAAGCAGGTCATCACAAGTGGGGACTCTGTGAAATGGCTGGATGCTATTCGATCTGAGATGGAATCCATGTACACCAACAAAGTATGGACTTTAGAAGTTGCTCCTGAAGGGATAAAACATATTAAGATCAAGTGGATCTTCAAGAAGAAAATTGGTGTAGATGGAAAGGTTGAGACCTTCAAAGCTAGACTTGTAGCAAAAGGTTTTCGTCAACGACCAGGCATCGACTATGATGAGACATTTTCTCCAAGGCTATGCTTAAGTCCATCAAGATCCTACTTGCCATTACTGCATACCATGACTATGAAATATGGCAGATGGACGTCAAGACTGCTTTTCTAAATGGTGATTTAGAAGAGAGCATGTATATGACACAGCCAGAGGGCTTCATAGATAGTGGGAGCAGCGGAAAAGTGTGCAAGCTACTTAAATCAATTTATGGATTAAAGCAGGCATTGCAAAGATAGAACATCTGTTTTGATATAGTAATCAAAGAGTTAGACTTCATAAAAAGTGTAGATGAACCATGTATATAAAAAAGGTTGTAGAGACTAAGGTTGTATTCCTCGTATTGTACGTGGATGACATACTCTTGATAGGAAATGATGTTCCTATGCTGCACTCGGTCAAACTCTTCCTATTACAAAAGTTCTCCATGAAAGATCTGGGTGATGCCTCCTACATCCCTGGGATAATGATCTATAGAGATAGATCTAAAAGGATGATGGGATTGTCCCAATCCAGGTACTTAGATACCATACTAAAAAGATTTAGTATGGAAGATTCTAAGCGTGGAAATTTACCTGCTTGTTCAGGAATCACTCTCTCCAAAGAGATGTCTCCCAAGACTGATTTAGAGAGGGCTCGCATGAACGTGATACCCTATGCTTCTGACTGTGCTTTGATTTCCTCCCTGCCACGGCTCAAATGAGTCGTACAAACAGGTGGTTTTTGGGTACAGTCTAGAGTCACATGGAGGCAGTGAGCGATATGAGGGGTTTCGTCTCTCCCGGTATTGGGAGTTGATGTTGTGCTATACTCGATTGGATATAACAACAAGTCCCTAGTCAGGGCTGATGAGATTTACTGATAAGTATTATCAGTAGTTTCTTGAAAGGTTATAGGCCACACATTGGCATGACTTATCGAGTTATTTGGGTCTAACGATTCCATTCCCAGCCTCGATATGTAACATATCAGACGAAGAGATCAGATTGTACGGTAAGTGTTTCTTATACTCTCTATGGAGTTTGAACAAGTTTGCATGTTGATTTTCTATTCATTCAATATCGGGGTAGCCGTTACGTCTAGCTAGTACCGCTGATGGTGTGTAGGTATCTGATATGTTCATTACCTACTGCTAGCGTATTGACGAGTCTTTAGAGTCCCACATAGAGATTTCCTAGATCAAGCGAGATGAAGTAGGGCACGTATGGAGATATATGCGGGAGCTTGATTAAATATGAGTATATGATACCGTATTCTAATCTATCGTTTTTTTATATTAGCCGGGTTATATATGATATAACCGGATTATTGAATCAAGTGTTGATTCAATGATTTGATATATATATATATATATATATATATTTGATATTAGTCGGGTTATATATGATATTACCGGATTATTGAATCAAGTGTTGATTTAATAATTTTATATATATATATTAACTAATATAAATATTAGCCGGTTATATATGATATAACTGGACTATTGGTTCAAGTGTTGATTTAATGATTTTATATACATATACATATATATATATATATATATATATATATATATATATATATATATTTGATATTAGCCGGGTTATATATGACATAACCGGATTATTAAATCAAGTGTTGATTTAATAATTTGATATATATTTATATATTTGATATATATATATATAAACTAATATAAAGCTCACTTAATTCTTTTCTTCTCATTATATATATTTGATATATATGATTTTTGTATCACGGTTGATGATATATAGAACATGGATGTCTGAGAATTACATTAAAGAAAAGATAATGATAAAGATATATGAATAAAAGAAAAGAAGAATGAGTCATTCTTTGGGTGCTTGAAGAAGCATAGAGAAGCCATGACTCATCTTCTTTCCTTTTTTTATTCATAATTATTTATCATATTCTTTATCTCATCTTTTCCTCAAGGTTCACACTCATTCTCAGGGTTCATCTTCTTTATCTCCTCTCTAGTTTTTCTAGGTTGAGAAAACGAAAAAGAAAGAAAGATTTTTTGTGAGCAAAATTCCTACTTCATCAAGCTACACTATTCTAGGAAATTAGTATGGGTTTCTCTCTTCACTAATACCTTAATTACTAAAGTGTGAGCTTGAGTGTGAGTTGCCTCAAGGTAGATCATCTTCGACGACGAAGACTTCAAGCAAGATCGTTCCATGCTTCAAGTGGAGTCAAAGAAAAGTTCTAGGACTACTACTCGGAGCATTTAAAGTGAAGGACTAGACTACAAAGGTTGTATTTTCTCTCCACTTAGTTTAGAACTTGTTTTGCTTAACTTTGAAACCCTAATTCTCTAGTTCGATTCTTGTTTAGTATACTTAGCCCTCTAAATTTTTAAAATCGCATACTTGATGCTCTTAGAAACCTAGTATAGGTGTTAAGACATACTTTCTGGCTGTTTAGTTATTTATCCCCTTTCCTTACCTTTTATGCGCTATTTACCTAGATCAGATACTGCATTTCCATTTATCTTATAGATCTGGCTTATTTGTGACTGGGAAAATAGGGAAAATACTGACAAGGACCAAAGCCTTTTTGAAATTAGGGCATTTGCAATGAGTGTTACCGAACCGCTCAACATAATCTTCTATTCCAAAGGATGTACAACAGGCCAAGGACAAAATCCGCACGTGGCGTTCGTACCAAGAACAAACTAAATAGGAGCGAACACACCGTGAAAGGCACCAGAGCCTTGAAACTTGGTCCTTTAATATCCACATGGCGATCACGATGGGACCGCTAAACGCTGTTGCTCTATTGGTATAATTTCTTTTTCCCTTTCTTTTAAGCAAGTTCTAAATTCGATTTCTTGGGTGCTTTGAAATTTCATGCTTGCAACAACGCTAGAATAAGAAACTCCTTGTTTAAGAATCAAAGTTTTATGTTCCTATCTATTCTCGATGAATAGGGGTTACCGACCCAAGTTTCAGACTTGCAAGGCTTCCATACATAGTGTGAGAATAGTCTCCTTAGTGGTCGTAGGACTTGTCATGAAGCAGTTGAATGTACACTTAAGGTAGAAAAGTAGAATGTGTGTCATCACTTGCAGAACCGAAAACCCTAATTCATATATTGTGGATGTTCGTATGGCACATGGTACCAATGAAATTTTCATGCAGGAAAAACCCTATTTCCTAAGGTGTAATGAAGTGAATGAGGAAGTGTGTTTCCATTGTAATGCATGTGAATATAAGTGCAACTTGTGTGAGCAAGTGAGTTGTGTGATATGTAAAGCACGTAATTATAAGTTGTAACATCTTAAAACGCAATTAGAGTTAATTAAGAGATATTATATGGGTTTTTAAATAAACTTAATAAATAATTATTTTTCATATATTTTAATTAATTAATTAATATTTTATTTAATTATTTATGTACTTACGGTATTTTTAGGTACACATATGTGCATGCTAATCTAGCATTAAGGATGTGCTAACCATTTTTGGCTAGCCATGGCACATTAACCATATTTTGTTATGATATATATATATATATATATATATATATATATATATATATAAGGTTTTGTTTTTAATTGAAAAAAAAGGAAAAGAAAAGACAAGGCATGAAACATAGGGGGACAAGGAGTGAGGGGCATTTAATGAAGAGAGGGGGGGGGGGAGAGCATGGCTCTCAAGAGTCAACCTCCATTCTCTCATTATATTACTCTCTCAACCCTGAACACTCATTTCTCATTCTCTTCATCCTCCTCCTCTTCTTCCAATCCCTCTCTTGAAAATTCTACACTTCTACCCTTATGTCTAAACCACCATTAAAATCCACTAAATCCTTCATTAAGCATGCTTAAACCTCTTGAGAAATCTTGGAGCTTGCATGGCTAGAGTTTCATCCAAGTTTTGGTTGGGTAATGATCTAAAACCCTTAATTAGGCTCTAAGGGAAGTTTCTATGTTATCTAGTTTCACTAAACTATCTTAATGTTTTGTATTTAGTGTTAATATCATTTTTATGTGAGGTTAGGGTTTCTGTTTAGATCTACTATCAAACCCGAGACCCTATTGAGAAGTTTCCACTACAGAGAGATAGTTTAGAGGCCTACGTCCTACCCCCCAAACCTGAGCCTCTCCCCTCTTAAAGAGGCCGCAGTTTTAATCTTTCTGGCTGCAAACTGCGGCCAGAGTAGCGAGTTAGGGTTTGATTCTTGTTTTAATCTTTCTGGCTGCAAACTGCGGCCAGAGTAAGGAGTTAGGGTTTGATTCTTGGTCGTGGGTTCTCTGAAACTATATGCAGGCTAATGGCATGTGCAACTTTTCCTAATTCCTTTTGTAGGAAAATCTGAGATTGATTTTCTATATTTAGAGTGCTTCGTTAACGTGCGATACGGATTTATCCAACTTTCATTTAGGTGTTTCGTGTGGTTAGCAGCCTTAGGGGTGGTCTAGGATGTCGCTGTACACGATTAGCTCGCTAGGCTAACACTTGATAGATGTGAGGGTTTGTTCATTAGCTTAGTGTGTGTGTCCGTATCTTATCGAAAAGTTTATTAACTTCACGCGTTATGGTTTTGTGTGATGCTAGGATCACTTGCGGGGAATTCGGACGCTGCTAGGAAGGGGAAAGAAGTGGTCAGATTCACTTAGCTCGAAATCGTCCGGTGAGTAGATTTAACATCTACGAGGGAATTGCCTGTGTGGCGTTAAGCGTCGATGGATAGATTCAAGTAACAATACATTGTGCTATATGCTTATATATCGTGATTTGTACATGAGTATCATATTGTGCATCCTATTACCTGTTGTACATTGACATATTATTAATAGGGTACTGCACCATTACTAATGGTTCATGTTGCATGAGCACTGATTCATATGCCCACACACACCATCGGTAATTTCCATGTCACACACACTATAGAAATTGCCATTGATAAATATATTGTACCACGTTCATAATTGACAGCTAGACATTATTTATTGTACTAGTATGCATCATGTTAGTATCATACATACATTGCTATAGTGCCATATTCTCATATGATATTTTATGAGACTTCTGTTTCGTTGATTTGGGAAACCGCAAAGTATATTTTTAAAATTTGCATTATTTAAAAAGGTGTTTTTCCTTTGATATGATATTTCCTTTCCACCATGAGTTTTCTCGGTTCTGAGTTATGAGCATACCCGATTCGAGAAGTGAGGAGGTACCGTTTGCGGGTACATGGTGGGCCCGGTAAGATACCCCGGGGCAAAAATATCGTGAAGTAGACGATGATCCTGGAAGAGGGAGCACTGCCTACCGGTGATTGTATGGAAACTCGACAGATACCCCGAGGATACCGATCGGAGTTATATGATGAGATGGATATGAGGGCTGATCAGAGTGACGGCGCCTGAGATATTGGGATTTGAGTGTCGTTGATAGACACCGGATTCGATGATGATTTATTGATGGTACCGCTGTTTTATCTCACATTTAGGACTTATTATGACATGCTCTGTTATATTGATATTGTACTTTGATCATGATTGGGTTGCATTCCACACTATTATACATATACCATCATGACTGCATACCTATGATTTGTCGCTTTTTCATGTATGCTTGTGATTACCTGTATGATGTTATTTACTACTCACGAGTTAGCTACTCACCCCCATTGTGCCACAGTGTCTTGCAAAGCTGATCCTCAGTGTAGTTGAAGCGGGGCACGCCACTCCTTCAATTTCTGCACATACCGCTATCTTGGAGCTCGATATATTTTGTAGGTGGGTTTTTTTGCGAGTATCTATATGCTTCTACTTGTATATCTTATTTTTTATCTAGTACTATCTATCTACCACCTGTATGTATTTGACTCAGAAACGAGACTGGGAGATTCGATATTTGTATTATATGTGACTTTGGTTGCCGCGCTCGTGTGAGCCGACTTTTGTATCATGTTGCGATGTTGTTTTCATTTCTTATTTGCTTATTTCTTCGCCTATGGTATCGTATATATATGTTGTGGCTGTGTTCCTCTTTTAGGCGTGAGATTGCTCCCAATTGGGGATGCCTTTTTATATACTATGTTTTGTATTCTTTTTGGACCAGTTTTTACAAAGCAGATGCTGCAAAAATTTTTGTAATAACTTGAGATTTTAAAAGAGATGTGATGTTTTGAAACAAATGTTTTACCACTCTACTTCTTTTCATGGTTTAGATTTCTGGGTTTCGGCTTACTTGAATTACGCTACGCCTTTAGACGTTGCGTGATTTAAGTGCCGGCAGCGTTCCTAATTTGGGTCGTGACAAAGTTGGTATCGGAGCGTTAGGTTTTACCTTTCGGAGTGTAGGATGACCCTTGGTATGATAGAGTAGGTAGCTTAAGCAGAGTGACGTGGCGTGTGTATATTCCGCGGCATACTTAGGACATGGTACTCCGTCTAAGTGACCTTAGAACATATTTGCTTATAATTCCTTCCTTGATTACATGTATCCTTATGATTCGATTTCTATGTCTTATCGAATCATGTTTCCTTGTTCCAGCCGCTATGCCGCCAAAGGCTACGAGAGCCCAGAGGGCTGCCGCTAAAGATAATGTTAGGGCAGGCTCATCTGAGATGAGGACTGACCAGGGCGGTATGCCTATTCCTCAGGAGCAGATTGATCCACCATCTTCAGGATTTACGTCATATGGTTGGATATTTGGTTAAGAATAGTGGAGCACAAAGATCAAATGTTGTTCCACCTACTACGAGGATCGTGATTATACCTACTGCTCAGGCAGTTGTACCTACCGCTACCGAGAATATCACCGTATCCCTATCAGTGTTTATGAATCTGAAGCCTCCGGTTTTCACGGGCACTGACGCAGCAAAGGATCATAGTCGTTCCTCTACCGGATGGCTAGGATTTATCGTTCTTTGAGATGTTCCAATATGATATCGGTCGAGTTTGCTAGTTTTCGTCTGGAGGGTCTTGCCCAGATTTGGTGCGAGTCTTTGGAGAAAGGTCGAGCCGCAGGTCTTTCTTCTATGACCTGGGATGAGTTCATGACGGTTTTTCTTGCTCGTTTTCTTCCGCAGAGCGTCAGGGATGTTCGAGCTTGCATCTTTGAGTCTTTGTACCAGACTCATGGTATGACAGTGGCAGAGTATGATATCCAGTTCACCCAGCTATCCATATATGCTCCTTATTTGGTGGATACTGAAGAGAAGTGCGTCAAGAGATTTGTGTAAGGCCTTGATACTTAGTTATTCCTCTCTATTGGCGCCCAACGATTTAATACGTATGCATCAGCGATGGATGCAGCCCTACTATTAAAGGACCGTATTACAGTGACTTCGGTCGTTACGGGACCGAAGCGGATTCGTACTGGTGTATCAGCCCAAAGGCAGTCAGGTAGAGGCCACGGCAGATTCTTTCCAGGCTGTGGTGGCAGCAGAGGCTTGAGACGAGACCGGTTATATAGTTCTTACCCACAGGGTCAACAGCCGTCGTCGGGTGTTTTCGGTGTGGGAATTTGTATCACCGCATCAGGGATTGTACAGATGGACGCCAGGACGAAGCAGCAGCTCCACATGTTATATTACCATCTTCACCTTCTCAGAGAGCATTGCCTTTTACGCCTGTTGTTGCTTCACGCCAAACCGATGCTCAGAGAGGCCATGGTCATGGCGGTCTTGTTCAGAGAGGACGAGATGGCAGAGGCGGAGGACAGCCGGATGCCGGTAGAGGACAAGCCCTAGTTTTTGCTTTGACCCCTCAGGATGCGCAGGCGTCAATTGTAGTTGTGACAGGTACTCTTTCGGTGTGTTCTTTCAATGCGTGCATATTGTTCGACCCTGTTTCTACGCACTCGTATGTATCCACACACTTCGTACCGAGGTTGGGCTGAGATTCGTCTTTGTTAGATCAGCCACTCGTTGTGATTACTCCCGTTGGAGAGTCTTTCATCGCTCGACATGTGTTTCGGTCGTGTACCGTTCATATTGGAGATAGAGATTCGTCCGTCGATTTGATCCTTCTTGATATGTTGGACTTTGACGTTCTTCTCGGCATGGACTGGATATCTACTTGCTATGCGTCCATGGAATGCCATGTAAAGGCAATCGGGTTTTGTTTTCTGGGAGAGTCGGTTCGTGTTGTGCAGGGGGACCGTCGTGCCACCCCTCACAGTTTGATTTCTGCTCTTTTCGCTAGTATTCGTGAGGGGGTTCTTAGCTTATATTCATGATACTGGAGCCAAAGCAGATTCGTTAGATCAATTTCCGATTGTGAGAGAGTACGTATTTCCTTATGAGTTACCTGGATTTCTGCCATAGCGCGATATCGAGTTCTGGATCGACTTGATCCCTGGCACTGGGCCTATTTCTATACCGCCTTATTGGATGGCCCCGGCGGAGCTTAAAGAGCTTAAGGATCAGTTGCAAGATTTGCCTTACAGGGGACTAATTCGTCCGAATGTGTCACCATGGGGAGCTCCTATCCTGTTCGTTAAGAAGAAGGACGACAATATGAGATTGTGCATTGATTATCATCAATTGAACCGAGTTACGGTGCGGAATAGCTATCTTTTACCTCGCATTGACGATTTATTTGATCAGCTCCAGGGAGCGGGATACTTTTCCAAGATTGATTTGAGGTTGGGTTATCATCAGTTGCGGGTCTGGAATGATTACATTTCGAAGACTTCTTTTCGGACGCGCTACGGGCATTACGAGTTCTTAGTGATGTTGTTCGGACTTACCAATGCCTTGGCAACGTTCATGGATTTGATGAACCGGATTTTTAGGTCGTTCCTCGACCAGTTCATTATTGTATTTATTGATGACATTCTGGTCTACTCCAGAAGTCGAGAGGAGCATGAGTAGCACTTGAGGATTATATTGCATATATTGAGAGAGCATTAGTTGTTTGCTAAATTCTCGAAGTGTTCTTTCTGGCTTGACAGTTTTGACTTCTTGGGTTATGTGATTACGAGAGACGGTATACGTATGGAACCGAAGAAGATCAAGGCCGTACAGCATTGGCCCAGACTTGTTTCCGTGAATGAGGTCCGCAGCTTCTTGGGCTTAGCCGGTTATTATCATCGTTTCATGCAGGATTTCTCTAGTATCGCTGAACCGTTGACCGGACTGACTAAGAAGGGAGTTCCTTTTCTTTGGACTGAGGTATGTGAGCAGGGTTTTCAGCAGTTAAAGACTCGTTTGACGGCTGCACCATTTCTATCTTTTCCTTTTAGATCAGGCGGCTATGTTGTTTTTTGTGACGCTTCTCGAGTGGGGCTAGGTTGCATGATGATGCGGCATGACAGAGTTATCGCTTATGCTTTTCAGCAGTTGAAGAAACACGAGCAGAACTATCCCACTCACAATCTAGAGATGGCCGCGGTGGTCTTTGCGTTCAAGATTTGGAGACATTACTTGTATGGCGAGTCGTGTCAGATCATTACGGACCACAAGAGCTTAAAGTAAATCTTCCAACGGCGGGATCTGAATTTGAGGCAGTGCCGTTCGATGGAGCTTGTGAAGAATTATGATTGTGAAATCATTTATCACCCGGGCAAGGCGAATGTGGTAGCTGATGCTTTGAGTCATCATAGACGGTCTTCTACAGATTGGCAGATTTTGTGCGACAGCAGCGTACAGTTTGAGTTCACTTCCACTGGAGGACTGCTTGCTCATGTTCGCGCCCGTCCACTTCTACTCGATCGCATCCGAGAGGAACCATCCGATGATGCTCGTTTGTCTGAGATTATGGAGCATGTTGGCAAGGAAGAGATTCTGAGTTTGCGATTGATGGCCAGGGTGTGCTATGATTTAGGACTCGTTTATGTGTACCAGATTCCGAAAGGCTGAGATGTGAGATCTTAGAGGAGGCACATTAGTCGGTATACAGCGTTCATCCAGGTTTCACCAAGATGTATCGTGATTTAAGAGATATCTACTGGTGGGAAGGGATGAAGAGAGATGTTTCTGATTTTGTTTCGGGATGCCTGACTCGCCAGCAAGTTAAGGCTGAGCATCAGAGACCGGCGGGAGAGTTGCAACCTTTACCCATTCCTAAGTGGAAATGGGAGCAGATCTTCATGGATTTCGTTGTGGGCCTACCGAGGCCCGGTCGAGGGTATGACTCTATTTGGGTGATTGTTGACAGGTTGACAAAAGCGGCTCACTTCTTCCCTGTGAAGACCACATTCGGATTTGCTTAGTATTCTCAGCTGTACAATGATGAGATTATGTGTTTGCATGGCATTCTGAAAAGCATTGTATTCGACAGAGGCACCTAGTTTACCAGTCGTCTTTGGCAGAAACTTCAGGAAGCTTTGGGTACCCGTTTGAGTTTCAGTACCGCTTTCTATCCGCAGACCGATGGTTAGTCAAAGCGGACTATACAGACTCTCGAGGATATGCTTCGAGCGTGCGTGCTTGATTTTGGTGGTTGTTCCCTTATTAAAATTCAGAAAGAAGAAGGGAAGGGGAAAATTCCCCACTAATGGAAGCATCACGTGTAAGCACATGATCATCAAACCCCTACAAAGAGACTTAGAGAGGGAAAAGGAAAAAGTTCCCGCAAGTGGAGCATCACATGCAAGCACGTGATGCATCTGTATGCAGAGTAAGCGGCTCTGCTTAGTAGGTGGCTACTAAAGCCTCATGTGCTGATTGTTAGAGATTCTGCGTGTTCAAGTTTTAGTTAATTACCGCAATCTAGACGGTTTCGCTTGTAGCTAGCCGGTTGAGTACGGGTCGTCCGCAGGGAGATGGAAATCTTTTTCTATGTGCTTTAATGAGTTAAGTCCAAAAGTACAGATTTTGTTGTGATTAATTAAGTGTTAAAATAATATGTAAAGAGAGCTTGTTAGGGTTAGGATTAGGTTAGTTTGAGTTAGGAGTCGCTCACCTCTTTCGTTGCCACTCTTAATATCGGTGTTACGGTAATCAGCAACAACGGGAATTAGCACGACTAGGAAGAAACTTGCGAGTATAAGCTAGGCTTTCCAACGCTTAAGTTCTTCCTTTTGGTGCTTGTCCGTCCGTTCTTGGCTCTTAGCCATAACCTCCAGTTAATTCAACCACAACCGGTCTTACTACGAAATCACCGCTATCCTGTAGGATAGGGTACCGTAGGGAGCGGATTGTGGTTCAATTAACGGGAGTCGATTTAAGATGTTGGGCAAGGAAAGAGTGAGAGAGATTTCCTTCTCTCAAACTTCCCTTATCCTACCCTAACAAGTATGAAACTACTCACCCATAATACGGAAAAGAAAATAACACACAAGAGGAAGATAGAAAGAAGGAGATTAGAAGATAACAACTAGCTATTTGCGACCTCACCTCGGCAAGGATCAAACGTAAGCATCATGGTTGTTTAAGGATAAAGGAAAAGAGAAAAGAAAGAAATAACAACAACTAAGTTAACAAATGAAAATTACAACAATTAACATAAGAGCAAGACAAGTATAATAATAAAAGGAACTTCTTTATTCATCATTCTTCACTCACAAAAGCTCACTACAAGTTTTTTTTATGGAGAAGAGATGAGAAGAGGAGGAAGAAGAAGAAACAAGTATTCTAAACCTAGAAAAATACAAGATTATGCATCCCTTGGCTTCACAAGGTTCTGGGCTATTTATAGGCAGGTAACTGGAAATCTAGGGCAAAATTCTGCCACTTCATGAAATGTCAAAACTACCCCTGAAGATTGGACAACTGCGGCACCAGTATGGCCGCGGAACCGCGGCCTAGACCCCCCATTGGCCGCGGTTCCACGGCCGTATAGGTGAGTCGGGGTCTCGTTTTTCTTATGCTTCCCTGGTTCTGTGTGCCCTTTATTCTAGTATATGTATTTTCTCATATTTTCTTCACGATTTTTCCAGAATTTCTGTTGGATCAAAAGGTGATTTGGACATGGATCTTTTTTCAAGATTTTCTTGAGCCCCGCGTAGATTTCTTAGATCTTGTGTTGCCATTGAGCTTTATGCATGAGGTGACAATGATTTGCCATTTTGTCTCCTAAACTGGTGTGTGGCAACAGACGGATAAAGAGCAGAGATCCGTGTTTTATCTGTGGTTGGCAGGAACCCGAGTTTTGTCATGTTTTTCCATGAATTTCACCGTTTAGAGCCGAGAACCTATATCCTGCAATTGACTAGCAAACACGGCTCAAGAGTATCTACCGATATGCAATGTGATAAAAATTGGGCGGTATGAAAATGCATAAATCTGATATGAACAAATACCCCCAAACTTATCATTTGCTCGTCCCGAGCAAAGCCAATTTATTCACAAAAAATTTCCTAACCTTACTTTCGCAGGGAACGCGATTGCACTGAGCATGTGCAACAAGCCGTTAAACCTCTAGGTGTCCCTAGTAGGAGGAGTGTTGTCTCCTGAGGGTTTTCAGCGGATACTACCCACAAAATCCGGTCAAGCTAGTTTTGCAAAAATAACTATGATTCAAACCCTAAAGTTTTGTTTCAGAAAATAACAATTCTATCATCCTAAGTCTAGACTATCGAACCCTTATTTTTCACACCTCGCTTCTTATTTAACTACAGATTTTATATGTCTTTACGTGCAGTGCAAATAGTGTTGTTAAGTTTCCTGAAGGATCGATTTACGTCATTATGTCACACAATAAAGCCCAGATAAAAATTTTGAAAGGATCACATAAGTTTTATAAAGAGTTAAGCATTTTTCAAGTTTCGTTTTCCAGTAAAGTTTCAACTTTTAGAATTTCTATCTTCCTTAACAGGAAACTAAGTCTTATTTTTCACTCCACCTTTTTCTTGTTTTCATTTCATACACACCTCTGTGAACGTGCAATAGTCTTTATCATAGAATAAAACCTTCATATCTCCGTTAAAATTTTTTATAAAAGCCTGTCTTTTATCAAGATTATTCTCACACAAAGAACCGTTAGGAATTTTAACTCGGAGAGAACACTTGCATGACTTTGTTTTAATCTGGACTTTCTAGGCTTCTTAGCGAGCTTTGGGCCAATGCACCCAAACCAGTTGGTTTTAGGGCATTAGGTGTAGAAACACCCCAGCGGACTTAATTACTCAAGTTACCTAGGTCCAAAAACAAAAGACAGTTTGGCGTGAAAATCATGATGATTTAATATGAATGGAGATATAACCGGCAGTTCAATTATTATTTTTTTTTTTTGGATAAAAGACGTGTTTAGTGGGATCGGTGTGTAATCATTCCAGTCAATTTTCAGATGGGTTATTTTTCAGACTTAGTTCCGATTAAGGAATCAATAACATTCCTTCATATTCACTTACTTCATAAACTATTCTTGATATTACTTATTTTAGAACAAACCTATTTGATCCTCAGAAAATTATTGATCCATTTAAAAGTTTTTCGACATAAAAGACTTGTCATCTAATTCCTAAAAACTCACGACACGTGTAGTGTGATGTAAAGACGTATATCAGCTATAGTTAACTTCAAAGGAGAGTTATCTTTCAGGTTTTCAAAATCTAAAAATAAGATGTAGTTATTCTTATTTTATCAAACAAAACCGTCGAAATGTTGAATCAGAGTTCTCCCACTAGCTAACTTGACCAAAAGTTTTTATGTTTTTAGAAAATTTTCTGATTTTTATGGATTTTATGGAATTAAATATGCAGATGCAAAATATACATATGAATGCGAAGGTAAGAAACGCGTACCGAGCGTACCCCCAAACTTAAACTGGACAGTGCCCTCATTGTCATTGCATGAAGAGATCTTTTGAAGGGTCAAAATTGTCGGTTAGCTATACACAATTTTTTTGTTTTTTTTAAAGAAAAGAAAAAGAAAAAGAATGGAAACGAATATCCACAAATATATACAAAGTGTTTTATACATACCCCCAAACTTATTTGGAACAGTGTCCACTTGTTCTTGGCTGGATAACCGAAGTTTGGTGGTAGGCAGAGGAAGATTATGCAGGGTAAATCGGCTCCTGTAAGACCAGGAGCTCCTCTGTTGGTTCGGCGCTAAGGTACGGTTTTAGTCGGTGTCCGTTCACTTTGAAAAATGAACCGTCCTTTGGATTTTCCAAATCCACAGCGCCCTGCGGATACACATTCCGCACAAAATACGGCCCTTTCCAGCGAGATCTGAGCTTTCCTGGATGGAGGTGAAGTCGGGTGTCGTAAAGTAGTACCTGCTGACCGGGTACGAAGGTTTTGCGCAAAAGGTGTTTATCGTGAAACACCTTCTTTCGATTCTTAACGACAACCGCGTTATCGTAAGCCTCATCCCTAAGCTCGCTCAGTTCGTTCAACTACAGCTTCCGATGGCTGCCCGCATCTTCGAGAGACAGATTCAGCTCCTTTATCGCCCAAAATGCGCGATGCTCTATTTCGACAGGTAGGTGGCAAGCTTTTCCGTACACAAGCCGATAGGGAGACATGCCAAGGTCGGTCTTATAAGCGGTTCGAAATGCCCAAAGGGCATCAGTGAGTTTCAGCGACCAATCCTTACGGTTCTTGAAAACCGTCTTCTCCAGTATCTGCTTGATTTTCCGATTTGAAACTTCGGCCTGCCCGCAGGTTTGGGGGTGGTAGGGCGTGGACAGCTTATGATTAATGGAATATTTCAGCATCAAGGCCTCGAAAGTCTTGTTGCAGAAATGAATTCCATTGTCGCTAATGATCGCTCGGGGGTGCCCAAAACGGGAGAAAATGTTTTCTTTAAGAAACCTAACGACAACCTTGTTGTCATTAGTCCAGCTGGGCACAGCCTCGACCCATTTAGAGACGTAATCAACAGCGAGAAGGATGTACAAGTTCCTAAAAGAGCTGGGAAACGGCCCCATGAAATCTATCCCCCAAACATCGAAAATCTCCACAACCAAGATTGTTTGGAGCGGCATCTCGTTCCTCCGGGATATCCGGCCCAAGTGTTGGCACCGGGAGCAAGTCTTGCAATAGTCATGAGCGTCTTTGAAGAGTTGTGGCCAGTAGAAACCACATTGCAAGATCTTCTCAGCTGTCTTTCTGGGGCCAAAATGCCCGCCACATGCTTGATCGTGGCAAAACGACAGCACACTCTTGAATTCATCGTCAGGGACACACCGACGAATAATCTGGTCGGGACAGTACTTGAACAGATAGGGTTCGTCCCAGTAAAAGTGTTTTAGTTGGGATAAGAAGCGAAGTCTGTCCTGACTTGACCATTCAGTCGGTAGTAATCCCGTGGCCAAATAGTTCACAATATCTGCGAACCAGGGTTTGCAAGATACTGTCAAGAGCTGTTCATCCGGGAAAACGTCGCTGATCGGAATTGGAAGCGAAGGCGAAGAAGGAAGTCGTGAGAGATGGTCGGCAACTACGTTTTCACATCCTCGTTTTTCCTTAATGACAAGGTCAAACTCTTGCAGCAAGAGGATCCAACGTATTAGCCGAGATTTTGCATCTTTCTTCGCAAAAAGATGGCGCAGAGAAGAATGGTCTGTGTAGACAATGACTGAAGAGCCGATGAGGTAGGGCCTGAACTTTTCTAAAGAAAATACAACAGCTAAGAATTCCTTCTCAGTTGTTGTATAATTGAGTTGGGCGTCGTTCAGGGATCGGCTGCATAATAGATTACGTGCGGCATCTTGTTGATGTGTTGTCCAAGGACAGCACCAATGGCAAAGTCGGATGCATCGCACATAATCTCAAATAGGTGCGTCCAGTCAGGTGAAGAAAGAACGGGAGCAGAAGTGAGTGAGCTTTTCAATGACTCGAATGCAGTCACACAGCTCGAGTTGAAGTCGAATGGCGTATCCTTGGCCAGTAAAAGAGTCAAGGGCCTAGCAATCTTGCTAAAGTCCTTGATGAACCGTCTATAGAAACCGGCATGGCCAATGAAGGCTCGGATATCTTTAACGCATCCGGGAGGAGGTAGATTGGAAATGACCTCAATCTTTGCTTTGTCAACCTCTATGCCATTTTGCGAGATGATATGTCCTAAGACAATACCTTCGCGCACCATGAAGTGGCACTTCTCCCAATTCAAAGTGAGATTCTTGTCCTTACACCGGGTAAGGACAGCGTCAAGATGTAGCAAACACTCGTTGAAGGAATCGCCGAAGATGGAGAAATCATCCATGAAGATCTCCAGAAATTTTTCCACCATGTCTGAGAAAATTCCAATCATACACCGCTGGAAGGTAGCGGGCGCATTGCATAACCCAAAGAGCATGCGACGATACGCAAACGTGCCGAAAGGACAAGTGAATGTGGTCTTGTCCTGGTCTTTTTCGGCGATGGGAATCTGATTATAGCCGGAGTAGCCATCAAGAAAGCAGTAGTACTCGTTTCCGGCCAATCGTTCAAGTATTTGGTCAATGAAAGGTAGCGGAAAGTGGTCCTTCCGCGTTGCGGCGTTGAGTTTTCTGTAATCGATGCATACTCGCCACCCAGTTTGGGTGCGAGTAGGGATTAACTCGTTCGCCTCATTAGTGATGACCGTTATACCTGATTTCTTGGGGACAACGTGAATGGGGCTAACCCACTGGCTATCAGAGATAGGGTAAATGATACCACTATCTAGACATTTGACGATCTCCTTCTTCACAGCCTCTTTCATGACTGGATTGAGACGTCTTTGTGGATCCCGGGCTGGTTTGGCATCATCCATCAGATGAATGTGATGTTCAACGATCAGGGGACTAATCCCCTTGATGTCCGCCATGGACCAGCCAAAAGCTTGCCTGTTACTGTGCAAGACCGCGAGAAGGGCTTTCTCTTGCTCTGGAGCTAGAGAAGCCGAAATGATAACAGGGAGGGTCTCGTTCTCACCTAAGTAAGCGTACTTAAGGTGAGACGGCAAAGGCTTGAGTTTGAGCATTGGAGGTGAAACGATGGAAGGCAAGATTGGTGAAACGGTCTCGAACTCAAAAGATTCCAGCAAAGGTTCATAACGAGTGTAAGCGACCGAGTTGGATGGTTCAGGTAACTCATCCAGAAATTCGAAGGATTCAAACTCGGGTTGCGAGCGGCTAAGATCGTTCAAGAACGTGAAACACTCGTAGTCGTTGTCGGGCGCAGAAACAGTAGCAGGTTCGAGGAGGAACGCACTAGTGGCGTCAAGGTTATCGTGATCAAACAGAAACTCCTCGAATTCACACTCTTCAGGGGTGATCTCCTGGATTGAGTAGACGTCCAGTATATGAGCATTAGGTTCGGCGGGCTGATTCCCCAACCTAAAAATGTTGAGTTCAATCGTCATGTTTTCAAAAGAGAGGTTCATCGAACCATTGCGACAATTGATCACAGCATTTGAGGTTGCAAGAAATGGGCAACCGAGTATCACTGGAATTTGATTCCGGGGGTTAGCTACAGGCTATGTGTCTAATACAATGAAGTCAACGGGGAATATGAATTCCCCGACTTTTATTAACACATCCTCTAGCTCACCCCTAGGATGGGTGATCGATTGGTCGGCCATTTGGAGAGTGCAGTGTGTGGGTTTCAGCTCTCCTACGCCTAATTGCTCGTATACTGAGTACGGAAGCAGGTTAATACTGGCACCAAGATCTAATAGTGCGCGGTTGATGTTCTTAACCCCAATGGTAATAGAAATCGTAGGACAGCCAGGGTCCTTCCTTTTTTGTGGTAACGATTGGGTAAGGGCATCACTCACAGCACTAGCCAAGAAAACTTTCTTGGGTACCTGCGACTTCCTCTTTTTCATGCACAAGTCCTTTAAGATTTTCGCATAGGACGAGACTTGTTGGACAGCATCTAAAAGAGGAATGTTAATGTTAACCTACTTAAATAACTCCAGAATCTTCTCCATTTGTGGATTTTGTTTGTTAGACCTCAACCGGTTTGGAAATGAGACGTTTTTAAAATTGGTTGAGTCTAATGCTTGTGGAGGAGATTGTGGAGTTAGAACGGATCCCAGAACAGGTGTTTTTGTGGAGTGAGAAGTGGGTCCATTCAGAGCAGAAGACGAGGAAGGAGAGCCTTGTGAAGAACGGAGAATAGGCTCAGAAGACGAAGAAGCAGGAGACGAAGAAGAAGAAGAAGTGGCCGGGTGTCATCGTTGATCCGTGTGCCGATGTTGTTCTGCAGCATCCTTCCCGATCTCAATGTGGTCACGGCACTCACATTATGGTTCTGTTGTTCAAGAGCAACATGTACATTATGTGGGTGACCGGGATTTGGGAGTGGCTGGAACGGGAGCTTCCCCTTCTCTCGCTCGCTTAAGGCCGCATTCAGCTGTGCAATCTGGGCCTCGATGGTCTTGATGCTTTGCCCGTGTGCGGCAGTGTGTTGCACTAAGGACTGAATGAAAGACTGGATGTTGGCAGTGGATTGTGTCGATTGTTTATCGAACGCCTCCAGACTTCGTTCGAGCGAGGAAACCTTATCGTTGTTTGACGGAACAAAGTTGTTTGGTGGAAAAGAATTGTTGGGTGCAAAGTTGTTCATCTGATTTTAGAAAGGTTGGGGTTGGAAGGGTTGCTAAAACTGCTGTTGAGTTTGTTGTTGCGCTTGTTGTTGCGGCGGAGGGGCCCTTTAGAAATTGTTGCCTTGGAATTGATTCTGATTCTGATTCCAGGCGAAATTGGGGTGGTTTCTCCAACCGGGATTGTAGGTGGAAGAGTATGGATCATTCCTCGGTCTTTGCTGGAATGCAGCATTAACCTGATCCTGTCCTTGCGATGGTGGATTGTAAGGACACTCTTCGGTTAAGTGAGAAGGATCGGAACAACAAGCGCAGATGGTACGAAGGGGAAGAACAGGGGCAGGAGCAGGAGAAGAGAATTTGCTCTCTATTGCTTCAAGCTTTCTTGTTATTGCAGCCATTTCAACTTTCATCGCAATAGAGACATCAAGTTGGTGAATTCCTACCCTAGACTGACCGGTAGAAGTGGAGGTATAAGAAGAAGAAGTCGGTCTGGTGCTCTCCCATTGTAGCGTTTGCTCCGCAAGGTCGTCAAAGAATTGCCACGCTTCCTCGTCAGATTTTGATAGGAAGTGGCCCTGACAGATGGTTTCCAACAACTGCTTCGTTGCTGGGTTCAGGCCCTCGTATAAGGTTTGGCAAAGTTGTCATTTCTCTATACCGTGGTGAGGAAACTGAACAAGAAGGTCTTTGTACCGGTCAAAGCACTTCCAGAAGGGTTCAGAAGGAAGCTGAAAGAATTGGTTGATTTCGTTACGTATCCTTGCGGTTTTATGATTCGGATAGAACTTTTTGAGAAACGCTTTAACAAACTCGTCCCAACTGGTTATGGAGTGGGAAGCGGTGCTATACAGCCATTTTTCAGCAAGATCGCATAAAGTGAACGGAATGACCCGTAGACATATAGCATCGTCCGATAGTTAGGTAGTTTTCATCATGGCACAAACGTTTTGAAATTTATTGATGAAGATATAGGCATCTTCAGATTCAAGCCGATGAAATCGTGGAAGCATGTTGATGAAGTGGGGCTTAATTTCAAAATTATCCCCATTGGCCGGTGGAAGAGAAAGCCAGGTGGGAAGTGCAGAACGGGTAGGATAGAAACGATCCTGGAGCGCGATTCGCTGCGGCGCTACGACAGGCGGTGGTGGTGGGTTATTTGTCTCCGTAGGAGGTGGAGCCAATCCAGGGGTAGTCAAAGAGATGTTCGGATTAAATCCTGACATCGCGGAAGAAGAGGTTGGGGATGGTGAAGGTGAAGATGTATGAACAGAATTCCGGTCAAGGTCGGAGTTGGCCGGCAAAGGTAAGGGTGAAAGAGGAGTGGACGGAGTTTCGACGTCTGAGTCGATCGCGTAGTCGGTAGCGACTAACGTAACGCGGACTAGACGGGCGCTAGTGTCCCGAGTCCAAGCGGACATACACTAAACGAGTTTAGTATAGTCAAAGCGGAGAAGGTGAGGATAAGAAAACGTCAATGGAGAAAAACGATGGGTGGTGGGTGAAAAATGGATTTGGCGACAAAGGGCAAGTTTTTATAAAAGTTTTTGATTTTTTCCTTCTTTTTTTTTTTAGAAAGATCTTTATAGAAATATGTACGGACTTAAGGCTTTAAGCAATCACAAATAAGATATGCACAATCTCACCTAGATCTACGGTCACCTAGGTCTGCTAGACAGCTCCTAACTGTTCTAGATGGCTAGAAATAGGACCTCAAACCACCTCTTCTCCGTCTAATGTGGCCAGATAAGTGCCAGGCAAGTGGGAGGTTGTCCAACGCTTTCGCGAAGTTCCTTAATTAAATAACCACTTGCCTTCGTCACACTTGCCTAGGCACCGCAAAAGTCAGATAGGATAAACGGCCGATGCCTGTAACTAGTCCTCTGTCCTATTGAGCGCGAATTCCTTAGGGCTGAGTCTAGTATTTTTTAATTTAACAATGGTCAATGAATATGCTTTTTGTGATTTTTGGGGTCCTGGGAAGGGTGATGAAATCCCCACCCAATCTGAATTGGTTTCAAGCCCCTTAAGTCCGTATTAATGAATGCAAAGCGATAACAAATCAACTGCAAACAATTTTTATTTTTAGCGCGGCGCAAAGAATCCTGCACAAGAACAGTTTATTGGAAGGGGGAAGAGAGTTTGCGCAAAGAATGCTGCAGAAAACACAGTTTATTGGAGTCCAGAGGAGTGGGAGAGAGAAGAGAAGAACTCACAGAAAGTTTGGCAGCCCGAAGGCACCAAGTGGCCGCGGTTCCACGGCCTAAGCCTTCTTATGCCGCGGTTCCGCAGCGGGAACAGAGACTTGGGCTTCTGGATTTCTGGCGTGCGCTCCTGTGGTTGTCCTCTGCTTGTCTGGATTTTCTGAATTTTTATTTGCTCACTGTACCTGCTCCAGATCTTGACAGTAGACCGTTTGTTCCGTTTTGATCCATCGTGGTGTAGCCGCGAAATGTGGGTCTATTTTCCCACGTCTTTGGCACTGAACTCGAACTCCGTATTATCCTGCACACTTGCACAAAAACTAATCAAAAATAAAAAAATGATTTTTTTACAAAGTATTTTTTTTTTGTTTCTTCGGTTATATTTATATTCACAAGTTAACCCGAAATTACACAAAGAAATAAACTACCGTCTCCCCGGCAACGGCGCCATTTGATTGTTAGAGATTTTGCGTGTTCAAGTTTTAGTTAATTACCGCAATCAAGACGGTTTCGCTTGTAGCTAGCCGGTTGAGTACGGGTCGTCCGCAGGGAGATGGAAATCTTTTTCTATGTGCTTTAACGGGTTAAGTCCAAAAGTCCAGATTTTGTTGTGATTAATTAAGTGTTAAAATGATATGTAAAGAGAGCTTGTTAGGGTTAGGATTAGGTTAGTTTGAGTTAGGAGTCGCTCACCTCTTTCGTTGCCACTCTTAATATCGGTGTTACGGTAATCGGCAACAACGGGAATTAGCACGACTAGGAAGAAACTTGCGAGTATAAGCTAGGCTTTCCAACGCTTAAGTTCTTCCTTTTGGTGCTTGTCCGTCCGTTCTTGGCTCTTAGCCATAACCTCCGGTTAATTCAACCACAACCGGTCTCACTACGGAATCACCGCTATCCTGTAGGATAGGGTGCTGTAGGAAGCGGATTGTGGTTCAATTAACGGGAGTCGATTTAAGATGTTGGGCAAGGAAAGAGTGAGAGAGATTTCCTTCTCTCAAACTTCCCTTATCCTACCCTAACAAGTATGAAACTACTCAGCCATAATACGGAAAAGAAAATAACACACAAGAGGAAGATAGAAAGAAAGAGATTAGAAGATAACAACTAGCTATTTGCGACCTCACCTCGGCAAGGATTAAGCGTAAGCATCATGGTTGTTTAAGGATAAAGGAAAAGAGAAAAGAAAAAAACAACAAGAAATAACAACAACTAAGTTAACAAATGAAAATTACAATAATTAACATAAGAGCAAGACAAGTATAATAATAAAAGGAACTTCTTTATTCATCATTCTTCACTCACAAAAGCTCACTACAAGTTTTTTTTATGGAGAAGAGATGAGAAGAGGAAGAAGAAACAAGTATTCTAAACCTAGAAAAATACAAGATTATGCACCCCTTGGCTTCACAAGGTTTTGGGCTATTTATAGGCAGGTAACTGGAAATCTAGGGCAAAATTCTGCCACTTCATGAAATGTCAAAACTACCCCTGAAGATTGGACAACTGGGGCGCCAGTATGGCCGCGGAACCGCGGCCTAGACCCCCCATTGGCTGCGGTTCCGCGGCCGTATAGGTGAGTTGGGGTCTCGTTTTTCTTGTGCTTCCCTGGTTCTGTGTGCCCTTTATTCTGATATATGTATTTTCTCATATTTTCATCACGATTTTTCCAGAATTTCTGTTGGATCAAAAGGTGATTTGGACATGGATCTTTTGTCATGATTTTCTTGAGCTCCGCGTAGATTTCTTGGATCTTGTGTTGCCATTGAGCTTTGTGCATGAGGTGACAATCGATTTGCCATTTTGTCTCCTAAACTGGTGTGTGGAAACAGAAGGATAAAGAGCGGAGATCCGTGTTTTATCTGTGGTTGGCAGGAACCCGGGTTTTGTCGTGTTTTTCCATGAATTTCACCGTTTAGAGCCGAGAACCTGTATCCTGCAATTGACTAGCAAACACGGCTGAAGAGTATCTACCGATATGCAATGTGATAAAAATTGGGCGGTATGAAAATGCAAAAATCTGATATGAACATGTGCAATCATGTGATTGTCATTCACACAAAACGTGCGGGACTCAGTTATAAAACAAACAAAGAACAAAGAAGCTCACTTGTTACCATATGATGCCTTCCCTTTGTTTGGACCCCTGCCAACTAAATTAATTCTGTGAGGGGTCATGTGGTACATATGATGGCTCCTATGCCTTCTGAATAGATAGAATTAAATTCTAAACAAAGGGATCAAAAGCACTATTTTGAAAAATATTTCCTTGGATCTTTCTAAACAAGAAAGATTGCACTCTGTAAAGCAGAGCACTGTTGGATCAAAGATCCAATGGTGATTAGAAATCACCAATTTACAGAATAAGTTCTGTATGGGAAAATATTTTCCCAATCTTGTTAAAAACAAGAAGATTGTCTTCTGTATAACAGAAGCCCTAGAATCAAAGATCCAATGGTGGGGAAACTTCCCCAAATCAATCAGAGAAAGATTTCCTTAACTGATTTAACAAATCAGCCTCCCCTATATAAAGGACCCAAGACTTCAAGTCTTATAGAGAGAGGAACCCCCCCCCCCCCCATAAACTTCAAAAAGTAAAGGAGAAGAGCAAGCTCTAAGAAGAAGAAATTTTCTTCAAGGTGAATGATAATAAGTGAGGTCATAACATCTCCTCGACTTTTGAGAGTTTAATTCTAACATCAAAAGAACTTAGTTCTTTTTCTAGATCATAGATCTACATGACAAAGTCTTTCACAAAAACAGAAGAGATCATAGTATCTCTTCATAAAAAGAAGAACTAAGTTCTTAGATCCATGAGACAAAGTCTCTTATAAACGAGAATTTAATTCTTAGACCATAGAACTGACCAGAACTTCCAAAGAAGCGCTTCAGCGCTCTAAGTCTGGCGCTCAGCGCCAGGCGCACCACGTGTTCCTCACGTGTGCGCTATTTCACAAGAAGCGCTTCGGTGCTCCAAGTCTGGCGCTCAGCGCTAAGCACACCACGTGCTCCTCACATGTGCACTATTTCAAAAGAAGCGCTTCAGAGATTCAAGTCTGGTGCTCAGTACCAAGCGCTCCACATGCTCCTTACATGTGCGCTATTTCATAAGAAGCATCTTAGCACTCCAAGTCTGGAAAACCGCTAACCGCACCACGTGGTCTTCACGTGTGCGCTATTCTAAAAGAAGAGCCTTAGCGCTCCAGGTCTGGCGCTCGGCGCCAAGCGCATCACGTGCTCCTTACGTGTGCGCTATTTCATAAGAAGCGTCTCAGCTCTCCAGGTCTGACGCCGAGCGCACCACGTGCTCCTCACGTGTGCGCTGAAGGAACACAAAGTGTTCTTTACATAAAGCGCTCTGCGCCATAAAGAGTGTTCAACACCCAATAAAAAAACAAAAGAATGTGAGGTGTCAAAACCCAAATTAATGCTTAGAAATATTGAACCAAAAGGGACTGAGCCCAAACAAGTTTCAAACACTTTATTCAAAAATGAGTGGACTGAGCCCAAGCTGGCCATAAGTCCTCAATTCAGATTAATTGAGCATATGTGTTCACAATCTCTATAATTAGTCTTAGTCCCAAACCCTGACTACAGATCTCTCAACCAACATTGGTTCAAGGGTACATCTCTTCACACCTCTGATATGTGTCGTTGTAATTATTCAACATCTTCAGAGAGGTGGCGGGTCCCGACAACCAGAAACTTTACAGACTATGATGTCTTTAAACCCCATAGACTATGATGTCTTTAAACTGGACTATGATGTCCTTAAACTCCATGGACTATGATGTCCTTAAACTTATGGATCGCAATGTCCCTAAACTAAAACGATAGAGTCTAAATACTCTTTCGTTGGATTTAAATGATCCCAAATTCCTGTTGAGTAAATCTTAGTCTAAAATTAGACTAACGTATCCTCAACAAACGTTTAAGTTGAAGTTGATCATAATCTCAATGAGATTAACAATCCTTAAACCCAAATCTAAGAAAATACTGATTTGGACTAATCCACGCCCTACGGGCGACAACATACATTAGTCTCCGTATACAATCCAAGGGTAACCAAAAATAAAACAAACACACATGACACGAAGTGACCATATGGAGAAGGAGAAAGTGATTACCGCGATGCGGTAGCATAATTAACTGAAGGGCTTGCGCCTGCAAGGAAGTGCGTCCCCACAATCAAAAACCCCTTGTATACGAGGGGGAATCTTCCGAAGTCTGCTACAACAACCGCATCTATCTAAACCTCCGATACACGGTGCCATAAATCAACTTGGCATCTTCGGAGAGGTGGACAGATAAAACCAAATAGTATCTGCCCCCAAATTCAGACAAGACAACCTACGCGGTTTCGCGTCTTTTCGGCGGAGAACAGATTCTGGCACGCCTGGTGGGACCTTTTCCTCTTTTCACTCCACACTTTGTGTGTCGTGTTCATGAACGAATCTCGGTTTAATGCGGTTGCCCCTGAATTTGAGATACTAAGATTTGGTGTCTTGCTCCCGTGCAGAGAAAATGGCTTCCAACTGCACTAGCTGTAGCAACAACTCCCACTCCGTCCTCGCTGGAGGAGTGAATTATGGGCCCAAAGTAGCCTCCATCTTCGCCATGCCAGTGGAACAGGTGACACAAGGCACCACGGGATTGTTCTTCGGGACGATGCTCCTACCAATGAGCTTCAACGCCCCAGTGCCAACGCAAGAAGCTCCAAAGAAGTCAGTCTTTGATCGTCTTGAAACTACCATGGCCCCTCTCAACGAGTCGCCCAAAGCCAATGCCTCGGTCTTTAACAGACTGGGCCAAAGCTCCAATGGGCCTATGAAGAAGCTCGCAATACCTGAAGGGGTTATCCCGAAACGGATAGCCATTCCTGCTCCAATAAATGAAGTCATCAGAGAGACTTCTCCTACTAAGGGGTCGGTCTTCACAAGACTGGTCGTCCAACTCCCGCTCCACGCAAAGTCACCAAGGATGCTACCCTTGCTCGGAAGTCTGCCTTCGACAGGTTGGCCATCCCCTCCCAACGGACGTCGGTCTTTGACAGGCTGACACCAACAGCAGTTTCTCATCAAAGCATGAAGCATGATGCAGCTACCCGACAATATAGGTGATCCCATCTTCAAGACGCGCTCGACATCGCCACTGGCACCGAGTGAGGAAAGCTGGGGGCAATTCCCCTTCTGGACTGACTCCGCCGGCTCCAACGATGGAAGTCGATGTTGCTGTTCCAACTGGGAACGGCTTTGAACCACTCAGGATGGTGCGTAAGAACTCTCCGACCGCCATGCTTAAAAGATCTCCTCCATTTGTGGAGAATGTTAATAAAACAAAGCCGGAGCAGCCCCCTTAGCGGCTGTCCTCCAAAATCCACAGGGTCCGGCGAAGAGTCCAAGACTCTGTGATCAACCAAGGCTACTCCTGCTGACAGAAAAGAATGAAGATCCGGCAAGAAGAGAATCTCACCGCCATCGTACCACGGAAAGCATCGGCTGCAATAGCCCTTGCAAATTCCACCACCCATAAAAGGAGAAGGCCAGAGAAGATCCCTGTGTCGGTGACAAATCTCAAGGGTGCTGAATCCGAACGCCCCAAGTATGGGGACATGGTAGTGCACACCATCTACATGGCTTCCGGGAAGGAAGATAGCCGTATCTCTATGGGTCATCGACCACTCACCCGATCTATGACAAAAGCCCAGGAGCAACAGCAAAAGCTCCAGGAAATGCTAACGAAGATGGCCGCGCTCACTGGGCCGAAAGAAAACCCGGAGACGTCATCAGAGCAACGCCGGGAACAGGAAACTGATGCCGAATTCCTCCGAAGATTGCTCGACAGGAAAGACAAAGAGGCCGCGGAACAAGCAGCCAAGATAAAACAAATGGCGCTATTGTTCTAAGATATAGTGGGCATGATGATTCAGCCAGACCACCTAGCCGAAGATCCTCCAGTAATAATTGAAGACGATAGAGGAGAGACATCAAACCCTCTTCCGGCCTATTCAGCTGCAAAAGAGGAAACAATCTCGAAAGTTAAGCTCAATGATTATATAGCTCAACAGATACGAGCTCATCAAGCGAACGAAGCTGCTGGCCAAGTCGTCAGAACTGGGTGACCATATCCTAGTTGGTACGATCAAATTAAGTACCCACCAGAATACACGATTCCTAAGTTCTACATATACAAGGGGACATGCAATCCCCATCAACATGTCGCTCAGTTCAGGGCTCTCTGCGGCAATACTAGAGGTGACGATAAGCTACTGCTTCACCAATTCATCGGCAGCTTGGTGGAGACGGTGTTTGAATGGTATTCAGAGCTTCCCAACGACTCCGTCAAAACTTTTACGGAGATGGAATTGCTATTCACCCAGCGTTTCGCAAGCACTAGCGAACGTACCCCAATCATGGCGTTGATCAATGCCAGAGTGAAGCCGGGAGAGACATGGGTTCAGTAAGCAATTCGGTGGAGGAACCTATGGTCAAAGTGCGAACAGCGCATAGAGGAAGCTCCTGCTGTGGGCATGTTCGTAGGAACCCTCGATCCTCAGGCGACCATATCCCAGTTCATGATGTTTTTCAAGCCGACTACCTTACAGGCCTTGATTGACAAGCTGGCCTAAATGGACCAGATGGGCCATAGACCGTCTTCCTAAAAAATGGAGCCTCGAAACGAAAAGGGAAAAGGGAAAGCGACCTTCATTGCCAACGCTCAGCAGCAGCCCAGTGGTCCAAAACCAGTTGATCGCCAAAACGATAAACAACGATTCTTCAATGAGAAGCTAAAACACCCTTATTCGTTTCCCCGGGATAAAACGAGAAGACTGTTCGAGATGGCAGTGCACAACAGGCTCATCACCCTGCCGGATCCGAAACGCCCACTGCAGCCCGATGACGTCAACAGTCCCAACTATTGTCCCTACCATCGAATAATGGGCCATCCAATCGAAGATTGCTTTGTCATCAAAAAATGGATTGAGGACCAGTACCGGCTAGGCAAATTCGCGTTGTCTGAAAACTGGAGGGTAAACCCGCCACAACCACACGCTTCGAAAAAGATGGACACGCCGGGGGCATCATGCTCATTTATAGAAGAATCTCCATAGGAAGTTGTTCTTTCGACAAAAACTAAAAGAATGCTGAAAGATCTCCAAGCATGTCCGGTGATTAGGTGGAAGAGCTCGCTGGAGCATGAGATTATTGATGGGATGCTGAAGCCGCGCCCAACGCTGAAAGTTGGTGAAGGTGGACAAAACATTCAGGCCAAGCCTCCAAAGTTTTTAAAGAAAAAGAAGAAGGCCAAGAAGCCCGTCCAACCCGACGATAACCGTACAGGTCTGCAGAAATATATCGATGCACTAGAAGAATATAACCAGAAGGTACGGACCCCAATCACATTAGACGAATTCTTTAAGCATGTTCTTGAAAATGAAAACGATGACGATGATGAAGGAGACAATTCTACAGAAGAGCCCGAAGATTATGTGGCAAGCTGCCACGTGATCTCTTACTCGTCAATAGACGGTAAAAAGGATCCTAATACAGAGAAACTGGGGGCAGATCCTGAACCGGAACCAAAATCCCTGGAGACGTCAGACGAATTGATTGACAGGATGCTGAGCGAAGCTCTTCAGAAAAGAAAAGCTGACAGAGAGCGGGAAACGGCCAAATACGATAGGGCAAGCGTCGGCATCAAGTTGAAGAGGCTCCGGTATTCAGAAACCGTTGGGTGCCCCAACCAGATCGAAGCACGCCTACAGCAGACAAAAGCAGGCTTAAGACAAGGAAGCAATTCGCCATAACCCTTTCGATGGGAATGAAGTTGCCACCTTTCAAAGAAGACACTTCCGAAAATACGTTCCCCGACGAACTAGATGCACATTCAAACTACTGCTTATACCATCGAAGGATCACACACCCTACCGAGGAATGCATGGCCTTTAAAAATTGGTGGCAGGGATACGTTGCTCATCGACAACATTTCAAGTGGATGAAGCGCAAAACTCGTCGAGAGCAGAGAAGCATGACAGATAAGCGCAAAAGAATTGCCGGCGACTATCACATGGTTGATTCCGGGGGATCACAAATTCTTAACTTCGGGAGTGATTCAGATGAAGAAATAGCCCTCAGCCCTCTCTTCAAAGAATCCACCTCAAGAAGAGAGGAAGAGGCGAAGAGCTGTGAGAATATTCAGCTGCGCAACCGAACCTTGCCCGAAAAGAATCTCGGACCTGCAAACAGGGATCGGATAGAAAATATAAGGGGAAGGAAAAAGTCCCAGAGGACATCACCCTCGATGACCGAGTCATCGAAGAGCTCACAGCGAAGGACCCGCCCAAGAAAAACAAGGTGGATTACAACGTTCTGGCACACCTGAGGAAGATACCCTCGCAGCTAAGCATTCTCGATGCCCTTCTGCTATCTAAAGAAGCGAGAGATTCCCTGATCAAGGCACTACAAGAGCCCGAATAGTTTCAAGCTTTCCTCACCGAAGAAAAGATGAAGGACGAGCTCGAAGAAGTTCATACGGCTGACGTCACTTTCGGCGATGAAGATCACCTCCTCGGAACATGCGAGCACAACCGTCCATTGTATGTCACCGGATACTGCCATGACATCAAGATAGGGAAGATCCTAGTTTACAACGGGTCCTCTGTCAATCTCCTAAATGTTAGGGTGCTAAAAGAAATCTGCATGAGCATCCAGCACCTCGCTCGGGATAAAATCACTATCTTCGGATTTGACTCCCAGTCATCACGGATACTCTGGTCTGTGATACTGACATTACACTTCGGGTTGCTCATCACTGACATCAAGTTCCACGTCATTGACGCCAAGACTTGCTACAACGCCTTTCTCGGTAGGCCTTGGTTGCACGAGTACAACATCATCTCTTCTACGCAATATCAGTGTATGAAGTATTTCAAGGATGGTCTTAAGTACACCATAACGGGGGAGCTAAACCCATTTTCCATGAATGAATTCCGCAAATACGAGGATGCAAAGTATTTCCTGCCTGACTTTGAAGACACGTAAAGATGCCATAAACCGGAGAATAAGCAAAAAAGCTATCACCACTATTCCGGTCTTCGGGAGCGATACCGAGGAGGAGGAAGAGATGGTCTATTCAGGACTGCCCCAATGGAACAAACCGAGACCGTCTACCCCTATTCTGGTCTTTGGCAGTGACTCTGAAGACGAGATCAACGCGGTATTCTCAGTCCGTCCATCAGCACAGGCCTTCGCTGGAGATGATCAGAATTTTCAAATCACTATGGTTCCACGGTAGCACTAAAAAGAGCTCGAAGCACTTGATACCTATAGTATGCAAGAACTGCAGATGTTCTACATCCCTCCCAGGCGGAAAGATGAAAAAGCGGTCCTCTTTTATCGATCCGCGAAAATCAAAATGGAGAAAGAAATCTGGCATGGTGCCGATTCTACGCTTGACAGGCTCCAGCCCATTTGTCTACCCAGATATTACACAGAAGGATTAAAAAGGCTGTTGAGGCACCAAGGCGTACCCTTTAAATAGACTGCTAGTCAAGCTCAGTTCTACAACAGGATCTGGAACATCCCCGGAACACAGCGAAGATTGCCCAACGGGAGAATGGAAACGATCGGGGTTGGATATGTTCGATCCAAGAAACGGGATCGATTCCATGGCTGCTGCGTTATACATGACTTCGATGAAGAAAGAGATGCTCTGTTAGAAGACACTGCAATTGAACAAAAACAAGATCCTGCCATAAAAGTGCCAAGTCCGTCGTTTGAAGAAAAGATGGACAAGCTAATAAGGGAAGCGGGTTAAAAGGCTCGGGATGACCACAACCGTGAAATGACCATTTACGAGAAAGCCAGGACGCAGCGCCTCCTTCAGCAGGCTACGGAGAATGACGATGCCATTCATCGCTAGCCCGTCATACAGAAGACCCCACGCGGATGCCAAAACAAACTAAAGAACGGAAAAAAATGTTCGACAGCGGCAAAGCGGGTCCAAGAAGCCACGCGATAGAGAATTGAGCAGCCGGGATTCGTCTCTTATAAAGAAGATGGGTTGAGCATATTCTTCTCCCCAAGACAAGACAAGGAAGATATTCAATCTTTTCATGAAACATCAAATGATTACGATCCCGGAGTCCAAGCACCCTGAAAAAGAAAACGAGGTTTGTCAGCCGGATTATTGTTCCTATCACCGAGCAATGGGTCATCATCTTGAAGACTGCTTCACTTTCAAAAACTGGGTTGAAGACCAGTATCAACTAGGCAGGTTCGCTCTATCCGACAGTTGGAGGGTAACCTCACCACAAAAGCATGTTCCAAGAGCAACGTATATAGCGAGAGTAGAACCAGATCAACATCGGTCCTGGAAACGATCTCGTACCTGTCACGTGATAACGTTGTCAGAAGGAGGAGCGCCCGAGAACATGGATGAACTCTCCTGGTGCTTCGAAAATGAGGATGAAGATGAGTTGATCTCAGAATTTCCGCCGGCGCTAAAAGAGCTGGAAGATGGAATACATACGACTGTGGATAACCTAAGGAAAATTGACTTGGGGATGGCAAACGACCCGAGGACTACGTTCGTCAGTGAGCCGATGTCCGAAGAACAGGTGGCTACGCTAAAGGACGTGCTCATGCAGTATAAAGATTGCTTCGCATGGACTACTCCGAGATGCCGGGGCTAGATCCGAAAATAGCTGTGCATAAATTGGCGATATCCCCGGACGTCAAGCCAGTCAAACAAGCACCGAGGAGAATGCGGCTCGAACTTGAAATGAGCATCAACGCCGAAGTCAAGAAGCTAATCGATTCCGGCTTTATCCAAGAAGTTCAGTATTCCGACTGGATCGCCAACATTGTCCTAATGATGAAGAAAAATGGGACGGTGCGCATCTACGTAGACTTTCAGGACCTCAACAAAGCATGTCCGAATGATGATTTTCCCGTACCGGTCACCGAGCTGATGATAGACAACACGTCCTCTCATGAAGTCTTCTCCTTTATGAACGGATCATCAGGGAACAATCAAATAAAGATGCACCCCGAAGACCAGAAGCATACCGCTTTCCAGACTACCTTGGGAATATTCTGCTACAAAATGATGCCTTTCGGCTTGAAGAATGCCGGCGCTACATATCAGAGGGCCATGACAAAGATTTTCGATGACCTCATACATGAAATTGTCAAATGCTATATTGATGACCTCGTGTGAAAAGAAAGTCATACGTGGAGCATTGGGAGCATCTGAAGATCGTATTCCAGCGCCTTCGGAAATACAACCTGAAGATGAACCCTCTGAAATGCGCGTTCGGAGTTTCCTCGGGCAAATTCTTAAGATTCATCGTACGACACTGGGGCATCGAGATAGACCCGTCGAAGATCAAGGCGATCATGGAAATACCTTCGCCAAGAACTCTCAAGCAACTGCGGTCTCTCTTAGGAAAGCTTGTATACATCCGACGATTCATAGCCAATCTTTCCGGCAAGTGCCGCCCCTACAGCCATTTAATGAAGAAGGGGACCCCGTTCGTCTGGGATCGCAAATGCCAAAGCGCATTGGACGAAATCAAGAAATACCTGCAGAATCCGCCGGTACTGATCGCTCCAGTCAAAGGAAAGCTCCTCGCCCTGTACACAACAGCCCTTGAAGGTTCTTTAGGCGTGTTATAGGCATTGGAGAACGACCAAGGGAAAGAGAGAGCCCTCTATTATTTGAGTCGAGTTCTACTGGGGGCAGAAAATAACTACTCCCCCGTTGAAAAAACACCGCCTGGCGTTAATCTTCGCGATAATGAAGCTCAGACACTATGCTTTGGCGCATGAGGTCCATCTTATATCAAAAGTGGATCCTCTCAAATATTTGATGTCGAGAGCCATACTAACAGGACGGCTCGCTAAATGGTCCCTCCTCTTGATGGAGTTCTCGATAACATACCTACCTCTCAAGGCAGTGAAGGGCCAGGCCATCGCCGACTTCCTCGCTGAGCATCCGATACCTGCCGATTCACCCTAAATTGAGAATTGCCAGACGAGCACGCGTTTGACACAATCGACAGGGAGAAAGGAGATAGTGACACCCGATGAGAACTTTACTTCGATAGGGCATCTTCCATGAAGAAGCGAAAGCATGGCTCCCCTATAATCAAATCTGGGATAGGCCTTATCTTCGTGACTCCACAAGGAGGGATAATGCGCTTTTCCTTTTCCTTAACATAGCAGAGGACAAACAATGAAGCCGAATATGAAACTTTGATAGCAGGTCTTGAGATCGCTGTCGACATGAGAATAGAAAATCTCCTCATATACGGAGACTCCCAGCTGGTCGTTAGTCAAGTAAACGGCGACTATCAAACGTGCAAACCCGAGTTGGTAAAGTACGGCGAGAGAGTACAACAATTGCTGACTCAAATTCCTTCCTACGTTCTGGAAAGCATACCACGTATGGAAAATAGCAAAGCGGATGCGTTAGCCAAACTCGCTAAAAAACTGGCTGACAAAAACCTCGATGACGTAAGGATCGTTGTGCAAAGCCGTCGGGTTCTTGCACCAGCGGAAATATCTCCGGAGTCGTCTGAAGAAAAGGAAGCGACCAAGCAAATAGCCTTACAAATAGAGGACCAGGAAAAGGCCAAGGATTGGAGAGAAGTCTTTATAGACTACTTCAAATCCCGTCGAACACCTGAAGATGCATCCTCGAGACATCAGCTCATGAAACGAGCTCTGTCTTTTTCCATCATCAATGACACGCTGTATAAGAGATCGTTTGACTCTCTATAGCTGAAATTCCTGGGAACCAAAGAAGCAAGGAGAGTCGTCCAAGAAACTCACGACAAACTTTGCGGTTCTCATTAAGCTGGGCCAAAGATGAAACTGAAGATCAAAAGAATGGGCTACTATTGGCCCACGATGATTCAGGACTGCCCTGAATACGCGAAGCAATGCCATTCGTGCCAGATTCATGGAGAATTCATCCACCAGCATCCAAACACACTACACCCAACAGTGGCTAGCTAGCCGTTCAAAATATGGGGAACCGACATAATTGGGCCTGTAGAACCAGCATCGTTCAGAGGACATCGGTTCATATTGGCGACAACCGATTACTTCTCTAAGTGGGCAGAAGCAGTACCGCTAAGAGAAGTGAAGACAGAGAATATCCTCCATTTTTTCAAGACACACGTCATCTATTGGTTCGGCACTCCACGACAGATTATCTCCGATAACGGGCCAGCCTACAGAAGTCACAAAATCAGCCGCTTCGCACAACAGCATAACATAGACTGGAGATACTCTTCGGCCTATAATCCCTGAGCTAACGGTCTAGCTGAGGCTTTCAACAAGACCTTGACGAAGATCATAAAAAAGACGGTGTCCAGAAACAGAAAAGATCGGCACGAGAAACTACATGAAGCTCTCTGGGCTTATCGGACCACGTTCAAAACGGCCACAAACACAACGCCATATGCGTTGGTATTCGGCACAAAAGCAGTACTCCCCTTGGAGATAGAGCTACCTTCGCTACGAGTGGCGGTTCATTATTAGCTGACAGACGAAGAGAATGCTCATCTCCGGCTTGAGGAGCTCGATGCCCTCGATGAAACTCGTCTCATGGCGCAACAAAACCTAGAAGCTTACAAAGCAAAGATGACGCGCTCATACGAAAGATTGACTAGACCAAGGATATTTCTCCAAGGCGAACTTATGCTAGTGGTCAAGAGACCTATGATCCCCAATCGTGCCAAACGGGGGAAGTTCGAGCCGAATTATGAGGGCCTGTACATCATAGACAAGGTTTACCAAGGTGGGGCTTACTTGCTCATGAATATGCATAGCGAAAGACCCTTCAGGACAATAAACGGTCGGTTCATGAAGAAATACTACGCCTGACCGAAACGTCTTTAAACTACTACAAACCCCCGGCATCCCCAGGCTGACGTGGTGTAAAAAAACGGTACGTCCACAAGCAAATGGGCACGGATGAAAACCCAAAAGGGCTCCGTGAGTAAAAATAGCAAGGCTACCGGCGATGTTTGTGAAAACCCGAAAGGGCGCAGACTCGTAAAAAAAAGGGTACGTCCATAAGCAAAATGGGCACGGTTGAAAACCCGAAAGGGCTCCGTGAGTAAAAACAGCAGGGCTACCGGCGAGTTTGTGAAAACTCGAAAGGGCGCAATCTCGTTAAAAGACACTTGCAAGGTCCTCTCGACCTTGTAAGGAGAAAACCACCTGCGTGAGATCCTTACGACTCACAAAGGAGCGACACACTTAGGGATCCCCACGATTCCTAAGGAGAAATTACACATACGAGATTCTCACGACTCGTAAGGAGAACCCTCTTATGAGACCCTCACGGCTCATAAAATTCAAAAGCCTTAAGCTACAGGGATCTGAACCTGTTCTTAAGCCATCATATTTCCAAGTTTGCCCTACAAGCTGTTCAATACTGACCCTTGTATACAATCCACGGGCATAAATAATCATTTCCTTGCCGAATCCCACCAACGACGAGGAATGCCCTCATTTGATGAACAAACACTTGTAGGTCCTCTCGATTTACAATGAGAAAACACTCTTGCAAGATCCTTACGGCTTACAAGAGAACATACACTTGGGAATCCTCACGATTCCTGAGGAGAAAAGACACCTACGAGATCTTCACGACTCATAGGGAGAAACACCTTTATGAGACCCTTACGGCTCATGAAGTCAAAAGCCTTAGTCGACGGGATATTAACCCTGTTTGCTAAGACACCTTTGTTCGAACCGACAAAGGCAAATGATGATTCGCTCCTGGCAATATCCCAGTTGTAGCGATGCCGATGCCTTAATCGATATCAAATTCCAAGTCGGTTCATGGCAAATGATGATTCGCTCCTTACAACATTCCAGTCGCAGCAATACTGTTGCAAGATTGGTATCAGACCTTGAGTTCCATACTCGAAAAGAAATGCATATGTAGTAGAAATGTTTGGACAACTCGCAATAAAAATCAGCGAGTAAAATATATGCATACAAAAATAGTCAAAATGATTGGGCAACTCGCAATAAAATGCAGCGAGTAAAAAAGGAAAAAAATAGCCGAAATGATTGGGCACCGCGAAAAATAGCCGAAATGATTGGTCAATCGCGACTTAGGCGATAATAAAAGATGAAATGATTGAGTATCGCGGATAGAAAACAAAAAATACATATAAAATGAAACTTTTGCCCTGCAGGTAAGTCCATACTGACCCCTGTATACAATCCAAGGGAATAAACGAAAAGGAACCACATGTCCCAACAAACTCTATCAAAGGGAGAGTCAGGTCCCAGAGGCAATATCTGCATCCCAGAAGACCGGCAACGGCGTTCTTCCTCATGCCAGCAGGACACGGATGCGACACTACCAATCGGAGCCACGGCAAAGCACCCAGTTCTAAGACTCTATGGTTCATACATAACCTATAGTCAACCCGGACACCGTAGAAAACAGAGAAATTCGATCCCGACACCGTAGAAAACAAAGAAAGTCGGTCCCGACGTCGTAGAAAACGGAGAAAGTCGATCCCGACACCGTAGAAAACTGAGAAAGTCGACCCAGACACCGTAGAAAATGGAGAAAGTCGATCCTGACACCGTAGAAAATGGAGAAAGTCAACCACGACACTGTAGAAAACGGAGAAAATCGATCCCGACACTATAAAAAACGGAGAAAGTCAACCCTGACACCGTAGAAAAAGGAGAAAGTCGATCCCGACACCGAAGAAAATGGAGAAATTCAACCCCGACACCGAAGAAAATGGAGAAATTCAACCCCCACACCGTAGAAAACGGAGAAAGTCCATCCCGACACCGTAGAAAACAGAGAAAGTCGATCCCGACACCATAGAAATGGAGAAAGTCGATCTCGACACCGAAGAAAACGGAGAAAGTCAACCCTGACACCGTAGAAAACGGAGAATGTCGATCCCGACACCGTAGAAAACGGAGAAAGTCGATCCCGACACCGAAGAAAACGAAGAAAATCAACCCTGACACCGTAGAAAACGGAGAAAGTCGATCCCGACACCGTAGAAAACGGAGAAAGTCGACCACGACACCGTAGAAAACGGAGAAAGTCGATCCCGACACCGAAGAAAATGGAGAAAGTCAACCCTGAAACCGTAGAAAACGGAGAAAGTCGATCCCGACACCGTAGAAAATGGAGAAAGTCAACCCTGACACCGTAGAAAACGGAGAAAGTCGATCCCGACACCGTAGAAAATGGAGAAACTCGATCCCGACACCGAAGAAAACGGAGAAACTCAACCCGACACCATAGAAAACGGAGAAAGTAGATCCCGACACCGAAGAAAACAAAGAAAGTCAACCGCGACACCATAGAAAATGGAGAAAGTCGACCCCGACACCGTAGAAAACGGAGAATGTCGACCGTGACACTGTAGAAAACGGAGAAAGTCGATCCTAACACCGTAGAAAACGGAGAAAGTCGATCCCGACACCGTAGAAAATGGAGAAAGTTAACCCTCGACCTCCCCGTCGAAGCAATTCTTCGACTCGGGAACAAGCCAACTCATTAACCACTTACGAGTCCTCTCGACTTGTAAGGGAGAAAATTCTCTTGCGAGATCCTTACAACTCTCAAAAGAAAACACACTTAGGAATCCTCACGATTCCTAAGGAGAAAATACACCTAGGAGATCTTCTCGACTCGTAGGGAGAAAAGTCTTTATGAGACCCTCACGGCTTATAAAATTGGAAAGTCTTAGGTGGCAGATCCTAACCCTATCTCCTAAGCCATCGCTACCCTACAAAGAGTTCAAGATGAACTGTTACTTATTATCTACAAGCCACACTTGCCAAAATTACATGCCATCGAAATCGAGGTGCTACTCAAGAATACGTAAACTGCTTTGCACCAAGTCAAAACAAAAAGGCCTAACCCACGGACGTCAATCACATATTATGCAAGGCAATAAGGAGAACATTTGATTTACATCCAATTGAGCATCCGAAGCATACCCACTCATGTATATACAAAAAGGATAAGATAAATGCATGGAAAGGAAAAATTTGTTATTCATACCTCAGAAAGTTCTTATATTGATGAAAACAGCAAACAAAAGCATCATTAAAATGTTTACAATGGCAAAACATTGAATCCAGGACATGGATTAAGAAATTCAAAAGTGAGGCCGTCTAAAATGTTTCTGGCCTCTCTGACCATTCTCGTGTGCATGCTCTCACGATCGCAAGCATCAGGATCTTTGCCGATGTCCTCCACCCTCTGATAAGCAGCGATTATGTCGTCTATTGGAAAGTTCGATGCAAAATATCAATGAGATTATCTCGCCACTTCTTCGAGATCAGGCCCGTCAGATACACTGAGTGCATATTATCTTCAGCGTCATCCAATATATTAAGCGGCATGGCTTCATAAAATCCAGGAAGTGCTCCCCAAATTGCTCTGACTATAATCTTCAAGAGAGCGGAGCGACGAGGAATTAGTCGACCGTTGTGTGCATTGAAACGATTCATAATTTCAGCGCATTTGGCGTTTGTAAACTCGTGGTTTTGACAACGGCCTTGTGTGTGAATGCCCTCATAATAAATGATTTCATTAAGACGGTACAGATGAGTGGCCATAGCGCCTGAAAATGAAAATCAGTGAGAGTTTAATGGACAGACTGATCAAGACACATGGATTTAAACAACTCTTGATATCCGCATGAAGAAAACAAGTGATGATTAAGACACCCAATAAATTCAAATTTGTGCGAATAAGGGTAAAACCCTATGAAAAGATTTTCAAGAACGCCAAGGAATAAAATTCCCGAAGGGTCCCCTTGATCTTTCAGAGCTAAGCTCTTCCTCAGAGGAATCAAATTCCTTTTATATGATGGAATTAAATTCCAAGAACTCATAAAAAATATGTGAAAATTAAAAATCCCAAGAATCCTCAAATTTCAGAGGGGGATACTTGAGATACGGAGGTTTACTGCTCAAAGATCACATCTTTGAATCTCTAAGAGATGAGTTTTAGAGAAGAGCAAAGCTCGCATGTTGGATTTAAAATCCAGAGGCTTTGTTTAAGAAAAGGGGTTCTCTGATGATCAAGAGCTCTACCTAAAAAGGGTTCTTTTTGGTAGAGTTACACTCTGGAAATTTTTAATGAACAGAGAAATAAGCTCTGAAAAGGAGAATTAAATTCTCAAAGGAAGCGGAGAAGGAAGAAGATGAAGGAACGGAGGCATTACAGAGAGGAGACCCCTGTATTTATAAGACATGATAGGAAACGGTTCATCTTCCCCGTTCCCTAAGCAGATCCAACGGCTATAAAGGTGACAGCATTGCACTCACGTGTGAGCCACGTGAGAACAACGCTGTGGGGGCATTTGTTCCCTTATAAAAATTCAAAAGGAAGAAGGGAAGGGAAAAATTCCCTACAAATGGAAGCATCATGTGTAAGCACATGATCATCAATCCTCTACAAAGAGACTCAGAGAGGGAAAAGGAAAAAGTTCCCGCTAGTGGAGCATCACGTGCAAGAACGTGATGCATCTATATGCAGAGTAAGTGGCTCCGCTTAGTAGGTGGCAACTAAAGCCTCACGAGCAAGCACGTGATTGTCTTTCACACAAAACGTGCAGGACTCGGTTATAAAACAAACAAAGAACAAAGAAGCTCACGTGTTACCACGTGATGCCTTCCCTCTGTTTGGATCCCTACAAACAAAATTAATTCTGTGAGGGGTCACGTGGTACACGTGATGGCTCCTATGCCTTCTGAACAGATAGAATTAAATTCTAAACAAAGAGATCAAAAGCACTATTTTGGAAAATATTTCCTTGGATATTTCTAAACAAGAAAGATTGCACTCTGTAAAGCAGAGCACCGTTGGATCAAAGATCCAATGGTGATTAAAAATCACCAATTTACAGAATAAGTTCTGTATGGGAAATAGTTTCCCAATCTTGTTAAAAACAAGAAAATTGTCTTCTGTAAAATAGAAGCCCTAGGATCAAAGATCCAATGGTAGGGAAACTTTCCCAGATCAATCAAAGAAAGATTTCCTTAACTGATTTAACAAATCAGCTCCCTTATATAAAGGACCCAAGACTTCAAGTCATACAGAGAGAGGAACCCCCCCTAAACTTCAAAAAGAAAAGGAGAAGAGCAAGCTCTACGAAAAAGAAATTTTTCCAAGGTAAATGATAATAAGTGAGATCATAACATCTTCTCGATTTTTGAGAGTTTAACTCTCACATCAAAAGAACTTAGTTCTTTTTCTAGATCATAGATCTACAAGACAAAGTCTTTCACAATAACAGAAAAGATCATAGCATCTCTTCATAAAAGGAAGAACTTAGTTCTTAGATCTATGAGACAAAGTCTCTTATAAATGAGAATTTAATTCTCAGAGCACAAAACTGACCAGAATTGCCAAAGAAGTGCTTCAGCGCTCTAAGTCTGGCACTCAGTGCCAGGCGCACCACGTGCTCCTCACATGCGCCCTATTTCACAAGAAGCGCTTCGGTGCTCCAAGTCTGGTGCTCAGCGCCACGCGCACCACGTGCTCCTCACATGTGCGCTATTTCAAAAGAAGTGCTCCAAGTCTGGCGCTCCACGTGCTCCTCACACGTGCGCTATTTCATAAGAAGCGCCTTAGCACTCCAAGTCTGGCAAACCGCCACGTGCTCCTCACGTGTGCGCTATTCTAAAAGAAGCGCCTTAGCGCTCCAGGTCTGGAGCTCAGCGCCCCAGGTCTGGAGCTCAGCGCCAAGCGCATCACGTGCTCCTCACGTGTGTGCTATTTCACAAGAAGCGCCTCAGCGCCCCAGGTCTGGCGCTCAGCGCCGAGCGCACCACGTGCTCCTCACGTGTGCGCTGAGAGAACACAAAGTGTTCTTTACATAAAGCGCTCTGCGCCAAAAAGAGTGTTAAACACCCAATAAAAAAACAAAAGACAGAGGGGTGTCAGAACCCAAATTAATGCTCAGCATTATTGAACCAAAAGGGACTGAGCCCAAACAAGTGTTCAAACACTTTATTCAAAAATGAGTGGACTGAGCCCAAGCTGGCCATAAGTTCTCAATTCAGATTAATTGAGCCCATGTGCTCATAATATCTTTAATTGGTCTTAGTCCCAAACCCCGACTACAGATCTCACAACCAACATCGGTTCAAGGGTACATCTCTTCACAGCTCTGATATGTGTCGTTGTAATTCTTCAACGTCTTCAGAGAGGTGGCGGGTCCCGACAACCAGAAACTTTATAGACTATGATGTCTTTAAACCCCATAGACTATGATGTCTTTAAACTAGACTATGATGTCCTTAAACTCCATGGACTATGATGTCCTTAAACTTATGGACCGCAATGTCCCTAAACTAAAACGATAGAGTCTAAATACTCTTTCGTTGGATCTAAATGATCCCAAATTCCTGTTGAGTAGATCTTAGTCTAAAATTATACTAACGTATCCTCAACAAACGTTTAAGTTTAAGTTGATCTTAATCTCAATGAGATTAACGATCCTTAAACCCAAATCAAACCCAAATCTAAGAAAATACGGATTTGGACTATTCCACGTCCTACGGGCGACAACATATATTAGTCTCCGTATACAATCCACGGGCAACCAAAAATAAAAAAAAACACGACACAAAGTGACCATCTGGAGAAGGAGAAAGTGGTTTCCGCGATGCGGTACCATAATTAATTGCAGGGGCTTGCGCCTGCAGGGAAGAGCGTCTCCACAATCAAAAACCCCTCGTACACGAGGTGGAATCTGACGAAGTCTGCTACAACGGCCGCATCTGTCTAAACCTCCGATACACAGTGCCTTAAATCAACTTGGCATCTTCGGAGAGGTGGACAGATAAAACAAAATAGCATCTGCCCCCAAATTCAGGCAAGACGACCTACACGGTTTCGCGTCTTTTCGGCTATATAACATATAACCGACCAAAGAATACATTAAACATATATCACATATATGTTAAATGTATCCAAATGTGAGAAAATAAAATACTTAAGTGAGCAATATATTAGTTAATGTAATGTAGTATATCTCATATATAATTATACATTAAATTATTAAATCAATACTTGATTTAATAATCCGGCTATATAACATATAACCGACCAATATATTATGTATCATTTTATCAAATCAACAATTGATCCGATGACCCGGCTATATCACATATAACCGGCCGATATCATACATCGCGAGAATAGAATACGGTATCACATACGCGTATCAATCTCGGTCCCACACATATCACATTTGTGCTCCTACTCCATTTCGCCTGAGCCAGGAAACCACTGTGTAGGACTCTGAAGACTCGTCAATACGCCGGCAGTAGGTGATGATCATATCAAACACCCACAAGCTGCAAGCGGTTAGCTAAACATAACAGCCACCCGGGTATTGAGCGATCAGAAGATCAAAAAGCAAGCCTGTACACACTCCTGTGAATCCAAACAGTAACACTACCGTACAGTCCGGTCTCTTCGTCTGATATGTCGCATATCCAGTTTAGGAGTGGTAAACGTCAAACCCCAGTAACCGATAATTCGTGTTGATATGAGGCTCATAACGGGTCAAGAAACTACTGATAACCTTTACCAGTAGATCTCCATATCAGCCCTAGCCAGGGACTTCCAGTTATAGTCAATCGAACACAGCGCAACATCAACCCCCAATACCGGGAGAGATGAAACCCCTCCTATCGCTCATTGCCTCCATGTGATTCGGGACTGTACCCAAAAGCCACCGTTTTGCATGTTCTCATGAACGTGGTAAGGTGGAAATCAAAGCACAGTGGGAATCACACAAGACTCTATGATGATCTCGGGTCTACAGACTAACCTGTACCAGTGTCACCAGAGAACTGCTATCTGACGATTGGTATAATACCATCTAGGAGTTCTCAGCGAGTCCGTTCAGTGTACCCAGTCTCTACTGAGCACCTGTACAACATATTTGATGTCAAACACCAATGGATGTGGGATTATCCATCGCCTATCATATGGGTCAAGATGCGTATATGCTAATCTACTCTGGAGTATCGATGCCCTGTCTCGATACACTCTCTACTAGGAACAATTATAGGATGTACTCGTGGACTACCCTGGCCCTACTATTATGACTGCGTCATAGTCCTGGTAGTCAAGTACATATCCTAAGGGCTTTATCAACATGTGAGAGCAAGACAGTAATACAATACAAGTCAACATGTTTAGACAATGTGAAACCAGATAGCATACTATCATGTCGAGCAAGAAAGTCCTCTCTATATATATGCAAGCATCCACTATAATATACATCATATGTACAATAATGGCCTCTAGGGCATATACATAACTAACAATCTCCCACTTGCACTAAGGCCAACTGTTGTAGTATCTCATACCCAACATCCCGATGAGTCTCTCAAATTGTATCTGGGGTATGGTCTTCGTGAGTGGATCCGCAGTGTTATCCGTAGTGTCAACTCTCCTGATCTCGATCTCGCGGCGATCAACTATCTCCCGGATCAAGTGATACCGCCTCAGAATATGCCTGGATCTCTGATGGGACCTGGGTTCCTTGGCCAAAGCCACAGCTCCATTGTTATCGCAATACAAAGGTATTGGATGCTCAATGGACGGAACCACACTAAGTTTAGTGATGAACTTCTTCATCCAGACAGCCTCTTTGGCAGCATTATTGGCAGCGATTTATTCAGCTTCCATCGTCGAGTCTGTCACGGTTTCCTGTTTGGAACTCTTCTAACAAACCGCCCCTCCATTTAGGGTAAAGAAAAATCCCAAGTGCGACTTAGAGTCGTCCTTATCAATTTGGAAGCTCGAATCGGTAAAGGACTCCACCTGGAGTTCTCCGTTACCATACACCAAGAACATCTCCTTTGTCCTTCTCAAGCACTTGAGAATGTTCTTCACAGCTGTCCAGTAACTCTCTCTAGGAACCGTTTGATACCTACTCACTATACTTAGTGAGTATGCTACATCAGGTCTGGTATATAGCATCGCGTAAATGATAGAGCCTACTGCCGAAGCATAGAGTATCCCTTGCATGCGAGCTCGCTCCAAATCAGTCATGGAAGACATCTCTTTGGAGAGAGTGAGTCCAGGGATCGTGGGTAAATTCCTACGCTTGGATTCTTCCATACTAAACATCTTTAGTATGGTGTCAATGTACCTGGATTGGGATAGTTCCAGTATCCGTTTAGATCTATCTCTATAGAACTTAATCCCCAAGATGCAGGAGACATCACCTAGATCTTTCATTGAGAATCTTTGTGATAAGAAGAGCTTGACCGAGTGCAGCATAGGAACATCATTTCCTATCAAGAGTATGTCATCCACGTACAATACGAGGAAGAAAACCTTACTCTCTACCACCTTCTTGTATATACAAGGTTCATCTATATTTCTGATGAAGTCAAACTCTTTGACTACCACATCAAAAAAGATGTTCCAACTCTGCGATGCCTGCTTTAACCCGTAGATGGATTTAAGCAGCTTGCACATCTTTCCACTGCTCCCACTGTCTATGAAACCCTCTGGCCGAGTCATGTACACGCACTCCTCTAAATCACCATTTAGAAAAGCGGTCTTAACATCCATTTGCCAGATTTCGTAGTCATGGTATGAAGCAATGGCAAGTAAGATCTGGATGGACTTAATCATAGCCGCTGGAGAAAAGTTTCGTCATAATCCACACCTGTTCGTTGACGAAAATCCTTTGCAACAAGTCTTGCTTTGAAAGTTTCAAATTTTCCATTTACACCAAGTTACTTTTTAAAGATCCATTTGCTCCCAACGGGTTTTACCCCTTCAGGAGCAACTTCCAAAGTCCATACTTTGTTGGTGTACATGGATTCCATCTCAGATCGCATTGCATCCAGCCATTTCACAGAGTCCCCACTCGTGATGGCCTGCTCGAAGTTAGTCGGGTCATCATCTTCCATGATGCAGTCCTTGCTTCCACCATCAATGAGAAAACTGTAGTATCTCTCAGGTGGATGAGGAACCCTACTAAATCGGCGCAGAGGCTGGGGTTCGTTGGGAACTATCGAATCCTCTGGTTCAACCAAATCTTCTGTTGCAGTTTGTATAGCTGGAACTTCTTCCAGTTCTACCTCATTGCCACTAATTTCTTTTTCAAGAAATTCCTTTTCTAAAAAGGTGGCATGTCGAGAAATAAACACATTTTGTTCTTCGGTGTGGTAGAAGATATACCCGCACGAATGTTTGGGATATCCAATAAATTTACACAGAAAATACCTTGCCCTGAGCTTGTCCGGATTCTGTGTTTTCACATATGCCGGACAACCCCATATCTTAACATAATTAATATATGGTCTCTTTCCTTTCCATATCTCATATGGAGTGGTTGGCACAGATTTGGTGGGAACCATATTCAATAGATCCGCAGCTGTCTCCAGTGCATATCCCCAAAGAAAATAGGCAACTCAGCAGTGCTCAACATAGAGTGTACCATATCTAATAGGGTGCGATTCCTCCGTTCCGATACACCGTTGTATTGTGGTGTATACGGCGGAGTAAGCTGAGAGAGAATCCTATTCTCTTTTAGATATTCCAGGAACTCATTGCTCAGGTATTCTCCTCCTCGATCAGATCGAAGGATCTTAATACTTTTACCCGTTTGGTTCTCGACTTCGTGCTTATATTCTCTGAATTTCTCAAAAGCTTCAGACTTGTGTTTCAGCAGGAACACGTGTTTGTAACTTGAGAGATCGTCAGTGAATGTAATGAAATATGAGAAACCATTCCTGGCATATGTAGACATGGGACCACATACATCACTATGTATCAGTCCCAAGAGTTCCGTAACTCTTTCTCCGTGTCCATTAAACGGAGTTTTGGTCATTTTTCCTTTGAGACATGACTGGCAAGTATCATAAGATGAAAATTCGAACGGATTCAAATATCCATCCTTATGTAACTTAGCTAGTCGTGTCGCATTGATATGACCTAGTCTACAATGCCATAATAAGGATCCGTTCATCTCTGAACTCTTCCTCTTCTGTGTGTTTTGTACATTAAGAACCGTGGTTTGATTTAGAATGTATATGCCATTATTTAACGAGCCTGATCTAATCAACTTTTAATTCAAGAAGATGTTCATAACATTATCCTGTACTACAAAATTATATCCTTATTTACTCAATAAAGATACTGATATAAGATTACATATCAGGGTCGGAATATAATAGCATTTGTTCAGAATCAATGTATTACCATTTGGTAATACAAGATGATATTCGCCAACTGCTTTGGCTGCAACATTTGCACCATTCCCTACTCTTATGGAATGATCACCTTCTCCCAGTTCTCTACCTTTCCGTAGCCCATGTAACATATTACATATGTGGGATCCCGATCCGGTATCTAATACCCAGGACGTAGAGTGAACTGAGAAACAGTTCTCGATAACTAACACACCCGAAGAAGATGCATCAACATGCTTATTCTTGGTTTGGGCGGCGTGAGAATCCGGATATTTTTCTATTCCCTGTTCAGTCTTATAACAATTATAAGAAAGAACGGAACGAACGTTCCCATACTCAGTATAACAAGCGGGTTAAATCAATGCATCCATATTATTATCTTGATTAAGGCCTGACATGGTCGCTGCCTGGAGAGAGAGAGAAGAAAACACTTTAGCGTATGCTCTTGTAAGATTAGATTGGTTATTATCTTATCTAATCAGGATGGCTCCCACTGGTTTTTACCAAATCTTCCTTCAAAACCTAAAAGGTAAAACTAGCCGGGATTAATTACACCTTACAAGTTCACCAATCATTCAGCCAGGTCAGTGTTGGTACTTTGAGGGAGGTTCCCCGTGCTTTCGCACGGACCTAATTAAAATAAACCTCGTTTTCCCATAGGCATAACCCCGTTAACACCTTTTTAGACACCTACTTGATCGGCTAATTGTCATGTGTAAAACTCTTCCAGGAGCAACTCTTACTTGCAGTGGGTATCAGGATCTAACTATCTCATAGAAGGTATGCAATCTCATTAATAATTTCAACACTTGAAATTCCCGATAATACTTTTTACCCCCAGCGTCCTATGACCTTGACACAGGCCAAAAAACCATAGTCCGCTAGTCAAGTTCAACCCGTCATTTCCTGATTGAATTAAACCCACCCGCACGACCCTTGACACAGGTCAACAAAGTCGTACGACTATCCTAATCCAATCTTATCTTATGTTACAGATAAACAGTAGTTAGCTACCACACACTACGCCTTGACGCAGGCCAACAAACGCAGCACGAATACTAAATATTACTTATCTGAAATGACAGAGGATTACACAGGTTTTAAAGAAAATTATGAGCGTAATGAACTAGATATCGTTGTAGAAACAAGTGATTTTGAAAAGGAGTGTTTTTTAGGCTTTTACTAGTTTCGCTAAAGAGGTCACTCCTGGTGAAGGGATCTCGGCTCTTTCCTTATCGAATAAGGTGCAGGGTATTTCATAAATACCGCTATGCAAAGCAAAAACTATAGAAGCAATCAAAAACATAACCGAGTGAGTTATAGCATCTGCTAGTTTCGCTAAAGAGGTCACTCCCGGTGAAGGGATATCGGCTCTTTCCTTATCGAATAAGGTGTTGCATATTCTACAAGGAATACCGCTATGCAAAGCAAAAACTAGAGCTACCCCTTTTGAAAATTTGATTCTACAACATCTTTTAGGTTTATTTATCTTTCATTAATCTCATTAATTAAGTCCCATCATTTATGCTTCCTTAGTATCATAGAAGAAACGAAAAAACAACATACACTTATGCCATTCGCATTCGCCACAGTGTCTCGTTATGCACCGTTAGGTTACTTAACTAACGGCATACCGGGTGTTCCCGCCAAAATTTTCGGCCAAGAGCTACTTGTCCCCTTGCGAAAAAGGGGGAGAATCCTCAAAAAGGCAGGCATCACGTGCTCACATGTGACTGGGCCTCACGTGCAGACATGTGACCTTTTATGATCAGAGTTTATCCGCACCTGAAAGCCTAATTGATGGGGTCACGTGCCAATACGTGATGGGTTCCCAAGCTCTCTGAAATAATAGAATTAAATTCTAATTAAATGGTCAATCAGAAGGTCACATGCCAACACGTGACAGGTTCTTAAACCTTTTGAACTAATAGAATTAAATTCTAATTAAGGGAAATCAAAAACCCTAATATTTCCCTAGATCTTTCCAAACAAAAAAGATTGTGCCCTGTAAAGTGGAGCACCATTGGATTAAAAAATTCAATGATGATTAAAAATCACCAATTTATAGAAAGATTATATACAAGGAAAGATCTCCCTGAAATTTGCCAGGAGTAACAGATAAAATATCTTTTAAATTAAAAATCCAATGGTGAATAAAATTCACTGAGTGATCTAAAAGATCATGTTGGTTACAAAATCTTTCAATGAAAGATTGACTAAACAAACTGATTCTTTTCTTTCTCCTATAAATAGGAGCCAAAAAAAGGGAAGGGATACAACAACAGAGAGAGAATAAAAAAGAAAAGAGAATTTAATTCTCCAGAGAGAAGAGAAGATTTCGTCAGAAAAGAAAAAAAAAACCTAGGTAAGAGAGAGAAAGATATCATTCCATAAGCCCATGTGCTCATAATCTAATTAATCGATCTTAGTCCCAAATTAGACTACAGATTTCCCAATCAACATTGGTTCAAGTGCACATCTCTTCACTCCTTTGATATTTGTCGTTGTAATCCTTCAACGTCTTCAGAGAGGTGACGGGTCCCGATAACCAATCATTCCATGGACAGTGGGGTCCTTAAACTCATGGACTATGATGTCCTTAAACTTTATAGACTATGACGTATTTAAACTATGGACTGTGGGGTCCTTAAGCCCATGGACTATGATGTCCATAACCTTTACAGACTATGATGTCTCTAAACTAGACCGAGATGTCCTTAAACTAACATTGAACCGTAATGTCCTTAAAGTAACCATGGACTACAATGTCCATAAACTAAACAATAGAGCCCAAATGCTCTTTTGTTGGATCCAAACGATCCTGATATTAGTCTAAAAATTAGACTAACGTATCCTTAACAAAGCGTTAAGTTGATCTTGGTCTGAATTTAGACTAACGTATCCTTAACAAACGTTTAAGTTGATCTTAGTCTCAAATGAGACTAACACATCCTTAAACCGAACCCTAAACCTAAATCTAAGAAAATACGGATTTGGACTAATCCACGCCCTACGGGCGACAATATAAATTAGTCTCCGTATACAATCCACGGGCAACCAAAAATAAAACAAACACACACGACACGAAGTGGCCATCTGGAGAAGGAGAAAGTGGTTACCGCGATGCGGTAGCATAATTAACTGCAAGGGCTTGCGCCTGCAGGGAAGAGCGTCCCCACAATCAAAAACCCCTCTTAACGAGGGGGAATCTGACAAAGTCTGCTACATCGGCCGCATCCATTTAAACCTTCGATGCGGTGTCATAAATCAACTTGGCATCTTCGGAGAGGTGGATGGATAGCACCAATTACCATCTGCCCTCGGAATTCAGGCCGGACCGACCTACGCGGTCTCGTCCCTGTTTTCGGTGGAGAACAGATTCCGGCATGCCCAGTGGGACCTTTTCCTCTTTCCACTCCACACTTCGTGTGTCGTGTTTTTCCTATGATAAGATAATCGCGGTGTGTATGTTTGTGGTTGCCCTTAGGAGAATGGATACTGAAGTCGGCGCTTCGTCTCTATGAAGAATGGCGTTTGTTCCCATCTTAGCAACACAGGCTCTGTCATATCTGATGGAGTCAAGTACGGGCCACTTGCAGGCTCAAATCTTTGCAATTTGGCTCTTCAAGAAATCAACAGGCTTCTATTTGGGTCGATGCTCCCACCTCCCACCCTCGGTGCCTCAACGCCGATGGATGAAGCCCAGAGGAAGTCTGTCGTTCACAGGCAGGCTCCCCAAGCAGCAGCTTTGCTGACGGAATCAGTCCATAAACAACTGGTACATGCCAAGGACCAAGGTCGAATATTCAAGCTCTCAAAGGAAACAGGGGGCAGGCTCTGCAAAATCCTGAAGCTAATCGAATCCCGGCCGTAAGAAACGTTCGACGTCGATATCAGCGTCATACAAAATGAGATGGAGGCAGTTCTCCATATTTTCCTGTTTCAACCCCAGTGGTGAATGTTGTTGTTCCAACTGGGAACAGCTTCAAATTGTTGTGAAGGGTCAGACAAAGTTCTCCTATCGCAATATTGAAGAAGTCTCCGCAGCCCATGGAAATCCCACGAGAGCAAAAACCTGTTCGCTCTCTGAGACAACTTTCCTCATCTATATATAAGATGTGGAAGCAGGATAAAGGGACTCAGCCCAAGAAGGATGCTGATACAGCAGTTCCTCCCAAAACCAAAGCGGCTTTTCACAAAAAAGAGAGGCCTAATAAAGCTTAAATGCCCGAAGCAAACTCCAAAGGCCAAAACACCAAACACCCCAAGCCTGGGGGTATGGTAGTTCACATAGTCTATGTGGTGAATTCCAAAGATGAAGTTCGAGCTTCTACTAGTCACCGATGTCAAACTCGGTCCTTAACAAAAGTTTAACTGCAACGTGAAAAGCTGCAGGAGATGCTTGCTTAGGCGGCACCACTCGCTAATCCATCATCTAAGGAAAATCCCGAAGTCGCACCTGGAGAAAAAGATTTGGCATGGCGCCGATTTTTCACTTGACAGGCTCCAGCCCATCCGTCTGCCCAAATACTATACAGAAGGATTGAAGAGGCTGTTGAGGCGCCAAGGCGTACCCTTCAAACAGACCGCTCGACAAGCTCAGTTCTACAACAGGATCTGGAACGTCCCCGGAACTCAGCGAAAATTGCCCAAAGGGAGAATGGAAGCGATCGGGCTTGGATATATCCGATCCAATAAACATGATCGATTCCATGGCTGCTATGTCATACATGACTGCGATGAAGAAGGAGATGCTCTGTGGTAAGATGCTAACCCTGAACCAAAATGAGGTCCCGCCGTGAAAATGCCAAGTCCGTCGTTCGAAGAACAGATGGACAAGCTTATAAGGGAAGCGGGTAAAAAAGTCCGGGATGACCATAGCCGTGAAATGGCCATTTATGAGAAAGCCAAGACGCAGCGCCTCCTTCAGCAGGCTGCGGAAAATGACGATGCTCTTCGTCGCCAGCCCGTCACAAAGAAGACTCGACACGGAGCAAAAAATAAACTGAAGAACGGAAAATTTGTTCAACAACGGCTTAGCGGGTCCAAAAAACCACGCGAAGCAGAAATGAGCAGCCGGGATCCGTCTCTTATAAAGAAGATGGGTCGAGCATATTCTTTTCCCTAAGATAAGACAAGGAAGATATTCGATCTTGTCATAAAACATTAGATGATGACACTCCCGGAGTCCAAGCACCCCGAGCAAGCAGACAAGGTCTCTCACCCAGACTATTGCTCCTATCACCGAGCAACAGGACATCTTCTCGAAGACCGCTTCACCTTCAAGAACTGGGTTGAAGACCAGTATCAACTCGGCAGATTCGCTCTATCCAACAGTTGGAGGGTAAGTCCACCACGGAAGCATGAATCAAAAGCCACTTATGCGATGATAGTAGAACCAGATCAATATCGGTCTTGGAAACGATCCCTTACCTGTCACGCTATAACGCTGTCAGAAGAAGAACCCCGAGAATATGGATGACCTCTTTTGGTGCTTCGAAAACAATGAAGATGAGTTGATCTCAAAATTTCCACCGATGCTAAAAGAGCTGGAAGATGGGATACATACTTTTGCAGATGACCTCAGAAAAATCGACTTGGGAACAGCAAACGACCCACGGCCGACGTTCGTCAGTGAACTGTTGTCTGAAAAAAAGGAGGCTATGCTTAAAGACGTGCTCATGCAGTATAAAGATTTCTTTGCATGGAACTATTCCGAGATGCCAGGACTAGATCTGGAGATTGTTGTGCACAAATTGACGATATCTCCGGACGTCAAGCCGATCAAACAAGCACCGAGAAGAATGCGGCTCGAGCTTGAGATGAGCATCAACACCGAGTTTAAGAAGCTAATCGACTACGGCTTCATCCAAGAAGTTCAATACCCTAACTGGATTGCTAACATCGTCCCAATGATGAAGAAAAATGGGACGGAGCACATATGTGTGGACTTTTGGGATCTCAACAAAGCTTGCCCGAAGGACGACTTTTCGGTACCGGTCACTAAGCTGATGATAGATGATACGTCCACTCACGAAGTTTTCTCCTTCATGGACGGCTCATCAGGATACAATCAGATAAAGATGCATCCCGAGGACCAGAAACATACCGCTTTCCGGACCCCTTTGGGCATATTCTGCTACAAGGTGATGCCTTTAGTCTAAAGAACGGCGGTGCCACCTATCATAGGGCCATGACGAAGATTTTTTATGCCTTCATACATGAAATCGTCGAATTCTATATCGACGAACTCGTAGTTAAAAGCAAATCATATGAGGAACATTTAGAGCATCTGAAGATCGTGTTTCAGCGCCTTCGGAAATACAACTTGAAGATGAACCCTCTCAAATGTGCGTTCGAAGTTTCCTCGGGCAAGTTCCTAGGATTCGTCGTCCGACACCGAGGCATCGAGATAGACCCGTCAAAGATCAAGGCGATCATGGAAATGCCACCGCCAAGGACTCTTAAGCAACTGCGGTCTCTCCAAGGGAAGCTCGCGTATATCCGGCGATTCATAGCCAATCTCTCAAGAAAGTGCCGTCCTTACAGTCACCTAATGAAGAAGGGAACCCCGTTCGTCTGGGATCGCAAATACCAAAGCGCACTAGACGAAATCAAGCAATACCTGCAGAATCCGCCAGTACTGGCCGCCCCCGTTAAAGGAAAACCTCTTGTTCTGTATACAACAACCCTTAAAGGTTCTTTACGCGCGCTGTGGGCACAAGAGAACGACCAAGGGAAGGAGAGAGTCCTCTACTACTTGAGTCGAGTTCTCCTGGGGGCAGAAAGCAATTACTCCCCCATCGAAAAACACTGCCTAGCGTTGATCTTCATGATAACGAAGCTCAGACACTACGCTTTGGCACATGAGGTCCACCTCATATCAAAAGTGGATCCTCTCAAATACTTGATGTCAAAAGCCATACTAATAGGACGACTCGCTAAATGGGCCCTGCTCTTGATGGAGTTCTCGATAACTTATCGTTCCTTCAAGGCATTAAAAGGCCAGGCCATCGCCGACTTCCTCGCTGAGCATCCGATACCTGCCGATTCTCCTTTGAACTGAGAATTGCCAGACGAGCACGCGTTTGACATGATCGACGGGGAGAGAAGAGAGAATGATACCCAGTGGGAGCTCTACTTCGATGGAGCATCTTCCATGAAGAAGCGCAAACAAAGCACCCCATAATCAAATCAGGGGTAGGCCTTGTCTTCGTGACCCCACAACGAGGGATAATGCGCTTTGCCTTTTCCTTGACATAGCCGAGGACGAACAATGAAGCCGAATATGAAGCTTTGATAGCAGGTCTTGAGATCGCTGTCGACATGGGAGTCAAAAGCCTCCTCATATATAGAGACTCCTAACTGATCGTTAGTTAAGTAAACGGTGACTATCAAATGTGCAAGCCTGAGTTGGTGAAGTACAGCAAAAGAGTGCAGTAACCGCCGACTCAAATTCCTTCCTACACCCTGGAAAGCATACCGCGTGCGGAAAAGAGCAAAGCGGATGCATTAGCCAAGCTCGCTAAAGAACTGGCCGACGACAACCTCGATGACGAGAGGATCGTTGAGCAAAACCGTCGGGTTCTTGCACCGGCAAAAATAACGCCGGAGTTGTCCGAAGAAAAGGGAGCGACCGAGCAAACGGCCCTATAAATAAAAGACCAGGAAAAGGCTAAGGATTGGAGAGAAGTATTTATAGACTACTTCAAATCCCGTCGAATGCCTGAAGATGCGTCCTCAAGACATCAGCTCATGAAACGAGCTCTATCTTTTGCCTTCGTCAATGATACTCTGTATAAGAGATCATTTGATTCTCTGTGGCTAAGATGCCTAGGACATGAAGAGGCAAGGAGAGTCGTCCAAGAAACTCGTGATGGACTTTGCGGTTCTCACCAAGCCGGGCCGAAGATGAAACTGAAGATCAAAAGGTTAGGCTACTATTGGCCCACGATGATCCAAGACTGCCTCGAATACGCGAAGCAGTGTCATTCATGCCAAATTCACAGGGACTTTATCCACCAGCATCCAAATCCGCTACACCCAACGGTGGCTAACTGGCCATTCGAAATGTGGGGAACTGACATAATCGGCCCCATCGAACCAGTATCGTCCAGAGGACATCGGTTCATACTGGCAACAACCGATTACTTCTCCAAGTGAGCAGAAGCGGTACCACTAAGAGAAGTGAAGACGGAGAATATCCTTCATTTCTTCAAGACGCGCGTCATTTAACGGTTCGACACTTCGCGACGGATTATCTCCGATAACGGGCCAGCCTATAGAAGCCAAAAGATTAGCCACTTTGCACAACAGCATAACATAGACTGGAGATACTCTTCGGTCTATAATCCCCGAGCTAACGGTCTAGCTGAGGCTTTCAACAAGACCTTGATGAAGATCGTGAAAAATACGGTGTCTCGAAATAAGAAGGACTGGCATGAGAGACTGCATGAAGCTCTCTAGGCATATCAAACTACGTTCAAAACGGCCACAAACACAACGCCGTATGCATTGGTATTCGGCACAGAAGCGGTACTCCCCCTCGAGATAGAGTTACCCTCTCTACGAATGGCGGTTCACTACAAGCTAACAGATGAAGAAAATGCTCACCTTCGGCTTGAGGAGCTTGATGCCCTCGATGAAACTCGGCTCATGGCGCAACAAAACCTAGAGTATTATAAAGCAAAGATGACGCATTCATACGAAAGATTGACTAGGCCGAGGACATTCCGCCAAGGCAAAGTCGTGCTAGTGGTCAAGAGACCTATGATCCCCAATCGTGCCAAACGGGGGAAATTCGAGCCAAACTATGAATTCCCGTACATCATAGACAAAGTTTACCAGGGTGGAGCCTATCTACTCATGGACATGCATGATGAAAGACCTTTCCGGCCAATAAACGATAGATTCTTGAAAAAATACTACACCTGACGAGTCACGGTCTAGGTCAATGATAGATGACGACGCCTATGTCCGCTCGCTATCTTCCTAAGCCCAAACTCTATAAGTAGTAGCCGGCAAACGGACCGAAGAGTCCTTAAACTAAGTACGGACCGAAACGTCCTTAAACTAACTACGGACCGAAATGTCCTAAAGCTAACGAAGGACCGAAATGTCCTAAAAACTAACAACGGACCGAAACGTCTTTAAACTAAAAACGGACCGAAACGTCCTTAAACTAACGATGGACCACTTGTCCTAAAACTGGCTGTTGACCGAGGCGTCTATAATCTACTACTGACCGCAGCATCCCAAGGCTGACAAAAAAAACGGTACGTCCATAAGCGAAATGGGCACGGATGAAAACCCGAAAGGGCTCCGTGAGTAAAAACAGTAGGACTACCGGCGAGTGTTGTGAAAACCCGAAAGGGCGCAATCTCGTTAAAAGACACTTGCAAGGTCCTCTCGACCCTGTAAGGAGAAACCACCTGCATGAGATCCTTACGATTCACAAAGGAACAACACACTTAGGGATCCCCACAATTCCTAAGGAGAAATTTCACTTGTGAGATCCTCACGACTCGTAAGGAGAACGCTCTTATGAGACCCTCTTGGCTTATAAGATTCAAAAGTCTTAAGCTACAGGGATCTAAACCTGTTCTTAAGCCATCACAATCCCCAGTTTGCCCTACAAGCGGTTCAATATTGACCCTTGTATACAATCCACGGGCACGAATAAACCTTTCCCTAATCAAGTCCCACCAGCGCCTAAGGATATGCTCACACGGTGAGCGACCCTTGTAAGTCCTCTCGACTTATAAGGAGAAAACACTCTTGTAAGATCCTTACGAATAATAAGAGAACATACACTTAAGAATCATCATGATTTTAAGGAGAAAATGCACCTACGAGATCCTCACGACTCGTAGGGAGAAATACCTTTATGAGACCCTTACGGCTCGTAAAGTCAAAAGCCTTAGTCGACAGGATCCTAACCCTGTTTGCTAAGCCATCTTTGTTTGAATCAAAAAAGGCAAATGATGATTCTCTCCTGGTAATGTCCCAGTGGTAGCGATGTTGATGCCTAAATCGGTATCAAATCCCAAGCCCTTTCACGGCAAATGATGATTCACTCCTGGAAATATTCCAGTCGTAGCGATGCTGATGCTGAGATTGGCACCAGATTCCAAGTTCTACACTCGCGATAAAAAAATCAGCTAGCCAAAAATGCATATGAAATAGCCGAAATTATGGGGCAACTTGCAACAAAATCAGCAAGTAAAATATATGCATACAAAATAGCTGAAATGATTGGGTAACTCGCAATAAAAAGCAGCGAGTAAAAAAAACAAAAATAGCCGAAATTATTGGGCACCGTGAAAAATAGCCGAAATGATTGGGTAATCACGACTTTCGCGATATAAAAAGCTGAAATGATAGAGCATCGCGAAAAGAAATAAAAAAACTTATGAAAGAATGAAACTTTTTCCCTACAGATGAGATCACATCGATCCCTGTATACAATCCAGGGGCACAAACATGAAAAGGGAACCATATTTTCCCACCAGGCTCTGTCAAAAGGAGAGCCAAGTCTCGATGGTTCACAGACAGCCTAGAGACTACCCCGGAACCATGGCAAAGTCCCCTAGTTCCAAATCTCGACGGTTCACAGACAGCTTAGAGATCACCAACGGCGTTTCTCCTTACTCCAGCAGGATGCAGATGCGACGTCAACAAATGACCCCAGGGTCAAAACAATGGAACCATGGCAAAGTTCCCTAGTTCCAAATCTCGACGGTTCACAGACAGCCTAGAGATCACCAACGGCGTTTCTCCTCACTCCAACCAGATGCAGACGTGACGTCAACAACCGACCTCAGAGTCGCAATGAAGCGGAGCCATGGAAAAGTCCTTAGTTCAAAATCTCAATGGCCACATCTACGGCCTGAAGACCAACAACGGTGTGCCTCCTCATTCCAGCAGGACACAGATGCTACACCATCAATCGAAGCCACGGCAAAGTCCCCCGTTCCAAGACTCTACGGTTCATAGACAACCTGGAGTCATCCAATGACCCCATCTCGGAATCAAGTCAACTCAAAAACCTCGATTCAGGGAAATCAGTGTCCTTGACGAGAGCATCTCGATTCGCGTCGACCCGCAAGGAAATCAGTGTCTTTGCAGGAATCTCTCGATTCATCTCAACTCCGAGGAAATCAGCGTCCATGGCAAAAACCTCGATTCAGGGAAATCAGCATCCTTGATGAGAGCATCTCGATTCACGTCGACCCGTAAGGAAATCAGTGTCTTTACAGGAATATCTCGATTCGTCTCAACTCCGAGGAAATCAGTGTCCTTGGCAAAAACCTCGATTTAGGGAAATTAGCGTCCTTGACGAGAGCATCTCGATTCGCGTCGACCCGCAAGGAAATCAGTGTCTTTGCAGGAATACCTCGATTCGTCTCAACCTCCAAGGAAATCAGCGTCCTTGGCAAAAACCTCAATTCATGGAAATCAACGTCCTTGACGAGAGCATCTCGATTCGTGTCGACCCGCAAGGAAATCGGTGTCTTTGCAGGAATACCTCGATTCGTCTCAACTCCGAGGAAATCAGCGTCCTTGGTAAATACCTCGATTCAGGGAAATCAGTGTACTTGACGAGAGCATCTCGATTCGTGTTGACCCGCAAGGAAATCAGTGTTTTTGCAGGAATCTCTCGATTCGTCTCAACTCCGAGGAAATCAGTGTCCTTGGCAAAAACCTCGATTTAGGGAAATCAGCATCCATGACGAGAGCATCTCGATTCGCGTCGACCCGTAAGGAAATCAGTGTCTTTGCAGGAATCTCTCGATTCGTCTCAACTCCGAGGAAATCGGTGTCCTTGGAAAAAACCTCGATTCAGGGAAATCATCATCCTTGCCGAGAGCATCTCGATTCGAGTCGACCCGCATGGAAATTAGTGTCTTTGCAGGAATACCTCGATTCGTCTCAACTCCGAGGAAGTCAGCGCCCTTGGCAAAAACCTCGATTCAGGGAAATCAGCGTCCTTGACGAGAGCATCTCGATTCGCGTCGACCCGCAAGGAACTCAGTGTCTTTGCAGGAATACCTCGATTCGTCTCAACTCCGAGGAAGTCAGCGTCCTTGGAAAAAACCTCGATTCAGGGAAATCAGCGTCCTTGACGAGAGCATCTCGATTCGCGTCGACCCGTAAAGAAATCAGTGTCTTTGCAGGAATACCTCGATTCGTCTCAACTCCGAGGAAATCAGCATCCTTGGCAAATACCTCGATTCAGGGAAATCGGCGTCCTTAACGAGAGCATCTCGATACGTGTCGACCCGCAAGGAAATCAGTGTCTTTGCAGGAATACCTCTATTCGTCTCAACTCCGAGGAAATCAGCGTCGTTGGCAGATACCTCGATTCAGAGAAATCAGCGTCCTTGACGAGAGCATCTCTATTCGCGTCGACCTGTAAGGAAATCAGTGTCTTTGCAGGAATACCTTGATTCGTCTCAACCTCCAGGGAAAACAGCATCCTTGGCAAATACCTCGATTCAGGGAAATCAGTGTCCTTGACGAGAACATCTCGATTCGCGCCGAACCACAGAGAAATCAGTGTCTCTGCAGGAATATACGATGTCAGCAAAACGGAGCCATGACAAAGCCCCTAGTTCCAGATTTCAACGGAGACATATACAGCCTAGAGATCATCAACAACGTTCCTCCTCATTCCAGTAGGATACGAACGCGACATCAACCAACGGAGCCATGGCAAAGTCCCTAGTTCCAGATCTCGACGGTTCCCAGATAACCTAGAGACTACCTCGACATTCATCTCGTTACAATAGGCGCAAAGTCAGCAAAGCGAAGCCGCGGCAAAGTTTCCAGTTCCAGGACTCGGCGGTGCACAGACAACCGAGAGTCAACCCCTGACCCCGTACGGCCAAAGTCAATCCTGACCCCGTATGGCTAAAGTCAACCCTCGACCTCCCCGTCAAAGCAACGCTTTGATTCAAGAATAGGTCAACTCATCAATCACTTACGAGTCTTCTCGACTTGTAAGGAAGAAAATTCTCTTGTGAGATCCTTACGACTCTCAAGAGAAAAACACACTTAGGAATTCTCACGATTCCTAAGGAGAAAATACACCTATGAGATCCTCTCGACTCGTAGGGAGAAAAATCTTTATGAGACCATCACGGCTCATAAAGTTGAAAAGTCTTAGGTAGCAGATCCTAACCCTGTCTCCTAAGCCATCATTTCCCTGCAGGGAGGTCAAGATAGACTATCTACGGGCCATATTCTCCAAAGTCGAACATCGGCAAGGAGGGAAACAATCACTTACGAGTCCTCTCAACTTGTAAGGGAGAAAATTCTCTTGCGAGATCCTTACGACTCTCGGGAGAAAACACACTTAGGAATCCTTACGATTTCTAAGGAAAAAATACACCTACGAGATCCTCACGACATGTAGGGAGAAAAAACCTTCTTGAGACCCTTATGGCTCATGAAAATGAAAAAGTCTTAGGCTACAAGGACCCTAAACTTGTCTCCTAAGCTCTCAATTTTATGGCCATGCATAACTCTGCACTACTTCACCCACGTACATGCTTACGTGGGAAAAGTAGTGGGGTGCATTTGTTCCCGCCAAAATTTTTGGCCAAGAGCTACTTGTCCCCTTGCGAAAAAAGAGGGAAAATCCTCAAAAAGGCAGGCATCACGTGCTTACACGTGACCGGGCCTCACGTGTAGACACGTGACCTTTTATGATCAGAGTTTATCAGCACCTGAAAGCCTAATTGATGGGGTCGCGTGCCAACACGTGATGGGTTCCCAAGCTCTCTGAAATAATAAAATTAAATTCTAATTAAATGGTCAATCAAAAGGTCACGTGCCAACATGTGACAAGTTCTTAAACCTTCTGAACTAATATAATTAAATTCTAATTAAGGGAAATCAAAAACCCTAATATTTCCATTGATCTTTCCAAACAAAAAAGATTGTGCCCTGTAAAGTGGAGCACCGTTGGATTAAAAAATCCAATGGTGATTATAAATCACCAATTTATAGAAAAATTCTGTACAGAGAAAAATTTCCCTGAAATTTGCCAGGAGTAACAGATAAAATATCTTTTGAATTAAAAATTCAATGGTGAATAAAATTCACTGAGTGGTCTAAAAGATCATGTTGGTTACAAAATCTTTCAATGAAAGATTGAATAAACAAACTGATTCTTTTCTTTCTCCTATAAATAGGAACCAAAAAAAGGAAGGGATACAACAACAGAGAGAGAATACAAAAGAAAAGAGAATTTAATTCTCCAGAGAGAAAAGAAGATTTCGTCAGAAAAGAAAAAACCCTAATTAAGAGAGAAAGATATCATTCCATAAGCTCCCATAACCCTATAAGAGAATTTAATTCTCAAACTAAGAGTTTAACTCTTCTGACTAAGAACTTAGTTCTTCCTCTGGTTGAAGACCTGCAGAAGCAGATCTCCCCATAAGTTGAGAATTTAATTCTCATCGGGAAGATTCTGTTATGTAGATCTAAAACCTAAGGGAGAACCTAAGTTCAGAGAATTTTATTCTTCCAAAAGCACATAGGAATTTATTTTCTCCAACAAAAATAGGGTTTAACCCTTAATACAAGAGCTTAGTTCTTCTTCATGGTTGAAGATTTGCAGAAGCAGATCTCCCCATAAGTTGAGAATTTAATTCTCATCGAGAAGATTCTGCCATGCAGATCCAAAACTTAGAGGGAGAGTTGGGTTTAAAGAATTTAATTCTTCCAAATATATAGGAATTTAATTCCTCCAAATAAAATTAGGGTTCAACCCTACAAAAGAATTTAATTCTTAAACGAGGGACTTAAACTTTTCATGCACGTAAAAGCATCAATTCTAACCTGATCACGTATGTCCATGTGACTCCCCTCCTCAGTGATCAAAAGAGAACGAATGAAATTGGGTCACGTGCTCGCACGTGAGCACATGACCCTTGGATAAATTCCTCAAAATAAAGAGAACAAAGCAAAGGCAGAACAGACTTTGGGCGTCCTCACGTGACCCCTAAAAATCCTGTTAATATCAAGTGCATTGGTGCCCATCACGTGCCCACATGTGATGGCCGTGAAGAATAAAAGTGTTTAACACTTATTTGAATATTCTGAGAATAAAATAAAGGAATCTTGGCCCAATCCTAGGGCGCCTCACTTGTCCTCACGTGAGCGCCTCATTTTTCTAGTGTTTAACACTATTTTAAGCATTTCGTCCCTAGTGTTTAACACTATTTTAAATGCATCACGTGGGAACACGTGACCGCCAGATATGCGCTAGTGTTTAACACTCTTTTCAAACCAGTCTTAGCCTAAATTGGCTAAATCTTCCAGAGGCAAGACTCCCCTTTTGACTGAGCCTCAAGTACACCCTTGTCTTCCAAGATTGATCATCTCATATGGTATATAAGTGCTCAGCACTCAATAAAAGAAAAAATACGGTCAGAACCCAGACTCATGTTTAGCATTGCTAAATAATGGGGGGCTGAACCCAGACAAATGTTCAACAGTCCAAACAAAGGTCCAACATTTCAAACCTAATTGGACTTAGCCCAAGTTGGCCATAAGTCCTCAATTCAGATTTAGCTAAGCCCATGGGCTCATAATCCAATTAATCGATCTTAGTCACAAATTGGACTACAGATTTCCCAATCAATATTGGTTCAAGGGTACATCTCTTCACTCCTTTGATATTTGTCGTTGTAATCCTTCAACGTCTTCAAAGAGGTGACGGGTCCCGATAACCAATCATTCCATGGACTGTGGGGTCCTTAAACTCATGGACTATGATGTCCTTAAACTTTATAGACTATAATGTCTTTAAACAATGGACTGTGGGGTCCTTAAGCCCGTGGACTATGATGTCCTTAACCTTTACAGACTATGATGTCTCTAAACTGGACCGAGATGTCCTTAAACTAACATTGTACCGTAATGTCCTTAAAGTAACTATGGACCGCAATGTCTCTAAACTAAACAATAGAGCCCAAATGCTCTTTTGTTGGATCTAAACGATCCCGTTAAGTTGATCTTAGTCTAAAAATTAGACTATCGTATCCTTAACAAAGCGTTACTTTGATCTTGGTCTAAATTTAGACTAACGTATCCTCAACAAACGTTTAAGTTGATCTTAGTCTCAAATGAGACTATCGCATCCTTAAACCCAACCCCAAACCCAAATCTAAGGAAATACGGATTTGGACCGATCCACGCCCTACGGGAGACAACATAAATTAGTCTCCGTATACAATCCACGGGAAACCAAAAATAAAACAAACACACACGTCACGAAGTGACCATCTGGGGAAAGGGAAAGTGGTTACCGCGATGCTGTAGCATAATTAACTGCAAGGGCTTGCACCTGCAGGGAAGAGTGTCCCCACAATCAAAAACCCTCTGAACGATGGGGAATCTGACGAAATCTGCTACATCAGCCGCATCCGTTTAAACCTTCGATACACAGTGTCATAAATCAACTTGTCATCTTCGGAGAGGTGGACGGATAGCACCAATTAGCTTCTGCCCTCGGAATTCAGGCCTGACCGACCTACGCGGTCTCATCCCTGTTTTCGGTGGAGAACACCGGGACGGGACTAGTGCGGGGGCAAAACATAAGCAACGTTTATTATATATCATATATACAATAATAAAGCATTCGTCTCATGCATATAAAATGATCACATCACAGAATATCAGAAGCAGAAGATAACATATGAAATATTGGATATACTAGGAGGTCCGTGTTTTATTTTGAGCCTGTATAAAACACGGAATCCACGGTCGCGATGAATAGCCAAACCCACATCTCTAGACCCCTACGAGAGAGGAAAGCAACCCTACCAATTCTATGGTTAGGAGACCCGGTCTCGACTTCTCGAGATGGCCTCCCACTGGACCCTACAACCCGGTTACTTGTGCTCCCCTCCTTGGGTCTATCCTAATGCGAAAAAGGAAATAATATACAATGGTGACATCATCCTCATCCCGGAAGTGCCCTAATAAAAGAATATTACATACATCGAATTTTACATGAATGAAAATAAAAACTCTCATCTCACATAAAACCCCCGGCTATTCAAATCACGACGATCCAATATAACATATCACAACAACACATAACATCACATATCATCAACGTAAGTAAATATACATATCCCAATTGTCGTTGATGTATAGCAACGAAAACGGCGATACACCACATATTACACTTACGGTCGCAGAAAAGAAAGTGAAAAACTACAACATTTGGAATCCACAATCACCTTAGACATGATAAACCCGAAATATCACATATTATGGATTTCATGCCTAACTATATGAATTCCATATATTGTATCACATTCCAGATAACTAGACAATGTTAAACTTTCCGATCGAATAAACAAACACCCAAAATTTCCCAAATAGCTCAACACTTGAGCAGAGTTCAAAAGGTCCAAGAACATACCACAACTCCTATGAACCGGCCGTAGAAGGGTGATCCAATGCCTCACATGTGGCACCGCTGAACTACCACAAACCCTAGGGTTTAGTGACAGTTCTGATGGTCACAAAATCGAGTTAGGGATTCGTTCCTTTAGAGGGTCAATAGAATCGCTTGCATGGGTTTCTGAAAGTTTTAAACTAAGGAAAAATCCAACACTTGGAAAAATTTCCAGCAAGGGAAAAAGTGAGTTATTGATATCCGTTTGAACTTTTTAACACCGTCTAAAATACTCGAAAAAAAACTAGAATTACGAATACGAAACAGTCCAAGTTGCCTATGCAGAAAATTAACATTACATGCAATTTTAGCAAAAAAAAAAACAACACCTGAAACCCTAAAACCCAGAGACTGGAACACCACCAATATTTGAAGCCAAAACTCCAAAATCCACCCGAGCTCGCCAAATTTTACCTATTGTGGCCGGCCAAACCTGCTCAAAAGCTCTCTAAATTTTGGTGATGTTCATGTTATATCACATATAACATTCTACAGTTGTTTAAAAAAAATTTAGAGCATTTTTCAAATTCGACAGAAACTAGGTAATTTGGTTTCAAGTTTCGGATTCATTTCGGTTTCGTAATCAAACATATACGTCTAATTCTCTAGCCAGGCTCCGATACCACTGTTGGGTTGTATAGCACGGAAACAAGGTTTTAGGCGGTATCGTCCATGCCAATTTTTAAATTAAAGCAAACAACTTTACTTCTAAGTGATTAGGAATTACAACCTTTGTAGTCTATTCCTTTGCTTCATAAGCTCCAAGTTGTGGTCCCTTCGTTGCGATCATCAAACTCCCGGACTCTTGAGATGCTCCATGAGGTGAATGAGACATCCTTGCTTGAAGACTTCACAATCCAAGATGATCTACCTTGAGGAATCACAAACCCAAGCTATCTCTTCACTAATTATGGATTAGTGAAGCTAACACACTAATCTATATGGCTGGTATAGAAGAGGATGATGAAGTAGGAATTTTGCTCATTTAGAATTTTAATTCTCACTATTTTTCATCACTTCTCTCAAGTCAAGAGAGCAAGAAATCAATGAAGAAGAAGAAGCTCAAGTGAAGTGATGAAAAGAGTGAGTGAGGTTAGAAATGCAACCATGGTTTAATTATGTCATGGCTAACTCATGTAGAGAATAAACCATGAGCTAGGGTTAGGCTTAGGTTAATAAATATCTTAGAAATATCAAAGAGGATGGACAAAGTGAACATGGATAAATATCTCAACAATATCCACACAATTTGAATTATCTAAAAATAAATATATAATTCCAACCATAAACCCTAATCATGGTGTGATTCTCATAAACCCTAGTTACATGTATAACCTGACATGTCACAATAATATATATCACATATATAATATATAATGTAACAAAAGTAAAGAATACATTAAACATATATCATATATACGTTAAATGTATCCAAATATGAGAAAATGAAATACTTAAGTGAGCAATATATTAGTTAATGTAATGTAATATATCTCATATATAATTATACATTAAATTATGAAATCAATACTTGATTTAATAATCCGGCTATATAACAGATAACCGCGACCAATATAATATGTATCATTTTATCGAATCAACACTTGATCCGATAACCCGGCTATATCACAGATAACCGGCCGATATCACACATCGCAAGAATAGAATACGGTATCACATACACGTATCAATCTCGGTCACGCACATATCACATATATTCTCCTACTCCGTTTCGCCTGAGCCAGGAAACCTCTGTGTAGGACTCTAAAGACTCGTCAATACACCGGCAGTAGGTGATGATCATATCAAATACCTACAAGCTGCAAGTGGTCAGCAAAACGTAACAGCCACCCGGGTATTGAGCAATCAGAAGATCAACAAGCAAGCTTGTACACACTCCTGTCAATCCAATCAGTAACACTACCGTTCAGTCCGGTCTCTTCGTCTGATAAGTCGCATATCCAGTCTAGGGGTAAACGTCAGACCCCAGTAACCGATAAGTCGTGTCGATATGAGGCTTATAACGGGTCGAGAAACTACTGATAACACTTACCAGTAGATCTCCATATCAGCCCTGGCCAGGGACTTCCAGTTATAGCCAATCGAATACAGCGCAACATCAACCACCAATACCGGGAGAGACGAAACCCTCCTATCGCTCATTGCCTCCATGTGATTCGGGACTGTACCCAAAAGCCACCGTTTTTCACGTTCTCATGAACGTGGTAAGGTGGAAATCAAAGCACAGTGGGAATCACACAAGACTCTATGACGATCTCGGGTCTACAGACTAACCTGTACCAGTGTCACCAGAGAACTTCTATCTAACGATAGGTATAATACCATCTAGGAGTTCTCGGCGAGTCCATCCAGTGTACCCAGTCTCCACTGAGCACCCGTACACCATCTTTGATGTCAAACACCAATGGATGTGGGATCATTCATCGCCCATCATTTGGGTTAAGATGTGTATACGCCAGTCTACTCTGGAGTATCGATGCCCTGTCTCGATACACCCTTGACTAGGAACAATTATAGGATGTACTCGTGGACTACCCTGGCCCTACTAGTATGATCTGCATCATAGTCCTAGTAGTCAAGTACATATCCTAAGGGCTTAATCAACATGTGAGAGCAAGACAGTAATACAATACAAGTCAACATGTTTAGACAAAGTGAAACCAGATAGCATACTATCATGTCGAGCAAGAAAGTCATCTCTATATATATCCAACCATCCACTATAATATACATCATATGTACAACAGTGGCCTCTAGGGCATATACATAACTAACAGGATTTGTGTTGAATTAGATGAAGACTTGGTTGAAATTTAGGATCTAAATTGGCGAGTTTGGGAACAAAAATTGGAACCCTTCTCTTCATGACCTTGGTCCTTTTTATAGCCCCCTTTTCATGATTCCCCAACAAGCTAGGTTGTTATAGAGAAGTTTCCAGAATAAGGTTGTTACAACGAGACTTCCCCAACAAGTTAAGATGTTGAGAAGAAGTTTCCAGAGACTTCCTGACCCTGAAGCCCCTGAATCGGCCGTGGATCCACGGCGACTCGGCCTGACTCGGCCGCGGTTCCGCGTTTAATTGGTGACTTCATTGCTTCAAAATTCTGTGGTCTTCTTCTGTTAATCTATGGGTCTTTATGTGATATCTGGAATCTTCTTATCTCTTCTGAATTTCTGCCAGTATTTAATTCTTCAACTTTTTTGTATTTTATCGGAAGATTCCTGATTCCCGATATCTGACCTGAGCTAATCTTGCACAAGATATTAATGAAGAATTTGAGATACAAAATATTATGCGTAAAATTATTAAACATACAATTTCCTTCATGATGTTGATTATAATGTATAACGCATGGTAAATGATATTTTGCAGATGAACTTCTAATATGTGTTATATTTATAGAAAGTACATTTAGATGATTAAGAAAAGTAAGGAAATTGTCATGTTAAAAGTGCACTACTTTCGACTAAACAAATACCTACAAACTTGACTTTGATCGTCCCAAGCAAACTTTATTTATTCAAGAGAAAGAGAAAAAAAAAGAAGAAAAAACTAACTAGTACACTTTCGTAGGCAACACGATTGCACTGAGCACGTGCAACAAGCGTTTAAACCTCTAGGTGTCCCTAATAGGAGGAGTGTTGTCTCTTGAGGGTTTCAAGCAGATTGCACCCACAAAATCCTATAATAAAAGAAAGACTATGAAAGTTACATATAAACATAAGAACTGTAAAAGAAGGAACTTGAAAATCAGAGTTTTCAACTATACTGGCTTTTCGGTTGTCATGAGCCCTATCTTAATAGTCATGAAAAGATGTTAGAAATCACATCATCCCTCAATAAAACATCACCTTTATTCTTTATCCCTACCTTTCCTCCAAACACCGATCATATACCCCTACATGTGTGTAAAAGACATCCCTGCACTGGGAGAATTCAATTCAAGCTATCATACTCTTGTTCATCTACCTCGGTACTTTTTAGTCGGTGAATATTTTAGATGGAATTGCTCACATATTCTTCATACGACCGTTAATATTTCTTGAGGTACTAACCGACCGATTACTAAATATGCTCACTTATTAGGCGTAATTAGCAATTTTCTCATCTTGCAACACCTAAGGCTTAGCAAAGACTCCCAAACCAGTTGGTCTAAGGCACCAGGTGATGAAGCACCATCGTTATATATTTTTTTATGCTGCCTTGGTGATTACAAAACCAGTGTTCATTTTTCTTCACCGTTTTATACTTTTATGTTTCATTTTTATTTTTTTGTACTTTGGTTTTTATACAAGAGCATTTCAAGGTATCCTCTATTATCCTGAGTTTCAAGACGTGTGTAAATGCGTATAGTAGGGTATCAACGTTCAAATGTTTGGCTTACAGAATAAGAACTATTTTTCAGATTTATTTTTATCCTCATATTAGTGACTTCCTTCATCTTACTAACCCTTGGGACAACGGCTTAAAACTACTTATTACTAGTTTCGTTTAAGAAAACATCTAACTTTCTTGGTTTTCTTAAATTCTTCCAATCTTTTAAATGTAATTTTTCACTTTCTAATCTTTTATTATAAAAGAAAATTTTTGAAAATTTTGTGCTTATGCAAAGTGTAATGCAAAGTAATTCGTAAATAAGCACAAACCTCCTCCAAACCTGTTTACAGCAGTGTCCTCATTGTTGTCATCTTATAAATCTCAAAAACCTGTAGACTTGGGAGGAAAAGTTATTAACGGGATACAAGAATAAATGAAGGTGAAAACCGCCCCCAAACTTATTTGTAATCATATGGATATTCAGTTAAGTCCTTTTTAACTCACCTCCATTCTTATGATGAGACAATATTATCGAGTCATGGAGGTGAGGCGGAGGAAATTTAGTTATGATAAAGCGGCTCCTGTAAAAACAGGAGCTCCTCTGTGGGGTCAGTGGAAAAATACGGTTTTAATCTATGCCCATTCACTATAAAAATTTAACCGTTTTTAATATTTGCAAATTCAACTGCCCCGTGCGGGTATACATACCGCACCACAAATGGTCCTTTACAACGAGTTTTTAGCTTCCTCGCATGAAGATGGATACGGGAATCGTAAAGAAGGACTTGTTGTCCCGGGATAAAAAAAATTCTCAAAATATTTTTATCGTGAAACACTTTAGTCCGGTTCTTTACTATAACCGCATTATCGTAAGCTTCATCACGGAGTTCGCTTAGCTCATTTAATTGCAGCTTCCAAAAGGTGCAGACTTGATTTATATCGAAATTAAGTTCTTTAATAGCCCACATTGTTTTATGTTCGATCTCGACAGGAAGGTGGCAAGTCTTTCCAAACACTAGGCGGTAAGAAGACATACCAAGATCAGTCTTATAAGCGGTACGAAATGCCCAAAGAGCATCCATCAATTTGGTTGACTAATTTTTACGGTTTTTAGAAACTGTCTTCTCCAAAATTTGTTTGATTTGCCTATTGGAAATCTCAGCTTGCCCGCTCGTTTGGGGATGATAGGGCGTAGAAAGTTTATGGTTGATTGAATATTTTCGCATTAAAGTCTCGAAAGACCAATTACAGAAATGCGTCCCATTGTCGCTAATTATAGCGCGAGGGTGTCCAAATCGTGAAAAGATATTTTCTTTAAGGAACTTAAAAACAACCTTGTTGTCATTAGTGCGACATGGCATTGCTTCCACCCATTTTGAGACGTAATCAACCGCTAACAAGATATATAAATTCCCAAAAGAGTTGGGAAAAGGGCCCATAAAATCAATACCCCAAACGTCAAAAATTTCCACAACCAAGATAAGTTGGAGTGGCATCTCATTTTTTTGAGAAATCCAACCCGTGTGTTGACACCGTGGACAATTTTGCAATGATCAAATACATCTTTGAATAATGTAGGACAGTAAAAACCACATTGCAAAACTTTCTCCACCGTTTTACGTGGACCAAAGTGACCACCACATGCCTGATCATGACAGAAAGACAAAACACTCTTAAATTCATCATTGGGGACACATCTGTGAATGATTTGGTCGGGACAATACTTAAACAAATATGGTTCATCCCAGTAAATATGCTTTACTCGGGATAGAAATCGATGATTGTCTTGTTTAGACCATTCGCTGGGAATAAGTCCCGTTGCTAGATAATTCACAATATCCACGAACCAAGTTTCGCAGGATACGGTCAAAAGCTGTTTGTCAGGGAAAGATTCGTTTATTGGCAAGGTCACAGTAGATGAAGAAGAGATACGTGAAAGATGGCCAGCTACTACGTTTTCACATCCTCTCTTATCTCGTATGATAAGACCGAATTCTTGTAATAATAGGATCTAACGTATTAACCTAGCCTTAGCATCCTTCATAGATAAAAGATGTTTTAGGGCGGAGTGATCAGTGTAAACCACAATCGGTGAGCGAATCAAGTAAGGCCTGAATTTTTCTAATACAAATACAACTGTCAAGAGTTCTTTCTCGGTAGTTGTATAATTAATTTAGGCATCATTCAAGGTCTTACTTGCATAATAAATTGCATGTGGCATCTTACCAATGTGTTGTCCTAAGACTGCACCAATAACAAAATCTGATGCATCACACATTAACTCAAACGGGTGGTTCCAATCAGGAGATGATAAAACAGGGGCTGTAGTGAGAGATCTTTTAAGTGATTCAAAAGCAGCCTCACAATCTGTAACAACCCTAATTTTTCTATACCAAAATTTTTTCAAATATTTTTTCAAAAATCCACAAAGGGGTATTTTAGTATGAGCACAAGATATAGGTAATTATTTTGTTTTTAATTACAAGCTACAAGAATGTAATAACTCCATTTTTAGTGTACAAGAAATTACTTTAAATTTAATGTATACTAGGAGTATTTATTCTTGCTGCTATCAGTTTAAGTAATTAAATACCACAATAATTACAAGAAGGAGCTTGTATCTCATTGGTAATACCTTGCACTGCTGAACCAAGCCACCAGAGTTCGAATCCCATGCCCCATATATTTTTTATATCATTTTGTTTTAATTTTTTGGGAAGTCAACAGTCAAACAGCCAAAACTCACAAAATTAATGCTGCACACAAAAAATAAAGTACACCAAAATTCCCCCCAGGAGTTTCCCCACCCATCGGTGTCCCGACTCGGCTCGACTCGGCCGAGTCAGCCGACGGACCCGCCGAATCTGCCAGCGCCGCCGGCAGGACTCGGCCGGCCGGCTGAGTCGTCAACACGGAATTTTTCCGTGTTGACTTGGTCAACCCCCTGTATACTTCTTTTCTCCAGAACAGTTACCAAATGCACAATAAACCTCTTTTACTCCCAAATTTAATGATATTTTACTGAATTTTTATATTTTTAAATATTTTTTTAACCAAAACCCTAACCCTAGCCTAGCCCTATATAAACACCCCTACCCTCTACCATTTCACCCTACAATCCTAAGTCTACTCTCTCAAATTCTCAAGAGAACTCGGTACGTTAGAAAAAGAGCGAGAAGCGAAGCGCTGCCGAAACCGACGACGAATTCCGGCGATTGTACTAGAACCTTCGCGACGTTTTCAACGCACCGACAACCACCACTTCCTTAGCCTCCTTAGCTTGTCCAAACTTGTAAGTCCCACTCTTTCTATCTTCCTTTTCTTTGAAAGAAAATACGACTTTATGAAACCCGACGGAAATCGGAACAAACCAATTTCCGATTCGGTTTTTCTACAAAATCCCACTTGTCACCTAATCCATAATACCTAAATATATCCATGATTACTATTAATCACATAAAAACCAATTTAAACAAAGTTTCTCACATGAAATGATAAATTTCTTGTAATATCGTATTCTTTTCATAAAAATACCATTAAAGTTTATTTTTCTTGTTCTAATTAATTCCCTCATTCCTAAACATGTTCATCTTGATAAATAAACTTGTAGATATCAATTTGAATGAGTTTTCACACATGAAATGATAACTTTTGCAAATACCGTATTCGTTCACTTAAATACCCTCATGTTTCATTTATCATATTTAACCTCTAAACTTCACTAAACCTTAAAATAAGTCACGAGGTAATGACCTACCTCCACACACACGTAAATACAACCTTAATTGATATTCCCAAAATTTAGAATACGAAAATACAAGACCTTACATTAAAATACCATAATCTTCATAAAACCATTCTTAAAGATTTTAGATTTGTTTCACTTTTTAGTAAATGGTTCTTATTAGGAAAATACGATAAGTTGTGGACATCAATCGTTTATCTAAACTGACTTTGTGGTGTCTAGGCAAGTGTGTCAAGGCTAGTGATTTTTAATTAGGCCTACTATTGTGGTTCCTTTCCACTTACCTGGCACTTACCTGGCCGCAATTGGCGGTGAAGAGGCGATTTGAGGCTTCTAATGACTTGTCGTTTAGACCTTAGAAATAGGCTAGTTGGCTCAGAAAACCCTAGAAACTAAAATACGTAAATTACATCCTTTTACAAATAAATACCTTATATTTAAAACCGTTTTTCTAAATGAATGGTATTTGTTAAACCTATGCAAAGCGCCAGTACAACCCACATTTGGGGAACCCGTTAGGGATAGTACGGTTCATCGTGCACCCGCGGGCTAGTAGTGCGAGATTCAGACCTCCGCAAGGAGCATTCGGTCTCGAAAGGTTTAAAATACGACATTTATGAAAAATGAGATTTTGGAAAATAAAATATTTATTTAAAATTATTCTTGTATTAATATATATATAATTATCATTTAAACACCTATTTTATCATAAGATAAAGTTTCCACATTTTTCTAAAAAAATACAAGATTAAAAGTTACATTAAAATACTATGAATTTCAAATAAATCAATATTATAAATTAATACTTTTATTATGATATATTCACCAGAATAACACAAATAAAATCCACAATTATTATAACTATAAAGACGAATAATAAATACTTGAGGTGTATTTTGAAAACTATACAATAGTACTTTTTACATAAAACCCCTCAAGTTTTATAAATTACAATAAGGCCCCTAACAAGTACAGAACTTCAAATTACCTTTCTTTTAGTCTGACTCGGGTTAGAGTGACTAATTCGGACTTGAATATGATTCAAGTCAACCCATATTCTTTAATATTCCAACTCAATATGAATACATGAATCCCTGAATCCAATTAACAATCTATTCAATTTGACTGAATCAAACGATGGATATACACCCATTATCCTGTTATTCCATTTACCTGATTATACAGTTACAACATGTTTACTGATATCATGGTTTTGGTCAGTCACCCAAGTTACACAATACAATACAACAATACTGTTAAAACACTACGGGGTTTAAGGGGTAGATTGGTACGGAAGGTGTTAAAGGTGGCACGAGGTGGTCTGATTAAGACACCTAACCTGAATCCGATTGCTGTTGTAGCGTGGCATAACGGTTCCTTGTACTTTCCATTTGCCTTGGTCTCTAGCATATAGAGACCCCCCTCGTACACACTGGCATCCTTCTGTACCAAGCTACAAACAACAGCGTTAACATAATATTCCATAATATTCAACAATATAATATTTTAGAAAATACTTTTACACTGTCTTCCTAATTCTTCCTTATCTTTGGGACTTACCGAGCGACCTGTTCGCTGACGACATTCTATTTCTTTCTTCTTTGAATGTCGTCAGGTGCGTTGGACCAAGCTGAGATCGAGCCCACCGGTGTAGATTTGGAGCAGTTCCACGAAGACCCTAAGCTCTAGATATTGTACCTTGTTCTTTCCAGCATTTTCATTTCCTGTTATGCCACTGTTTAGGCATCGCTTTTCATTTCAGTTGTATTTCCTTTTCATGTATTGTACAAAGAATGTTATTAATAAAAGTTGCTGTTATTTCTATATCATTCGTCTCTTGTGATTTACTTTATATTGCTTAGTTACGCTTAGTGTATGTACTTCTAAGTATATACGTAGCGGGCCTCGTCGCGTCCCCTTCGCCGTACACTGGGAAGCGGGGTGTGACAGGTTTTGTTGGTGGCCCATGCAGGTCAGAGCTGTATGAATCCCTATCATGATGTTCTGGTCTGCGTGAACAACCTAAGCAATATAAAATAAGAACCAGCAACTAAAACATTCTTTACAATCATGTTCCTTGAATCCCATCATTTCTTTGAATCATATACCTTGAATCTGTCCTAATCCAAAATTCCCTCATCTCTTTTACAATTTTACCAAAACCTTCGCATCCTTTCATTCTTTCACACATTCTTCACATTTCTAAAACCCTTACACCACCTTGTTATTTTTCGCATATCGTTAGTACACCAGCACCAAACTTTTCTTGGATTGTTACACTTTCCATTTACAAATTTCGAGGACGAAATTTTTATAAGGAGGGTAGAATGTAACAACCCTAATTTTTCTATACCAAAATTTTTTCAAATATTTTTTCAAAAATCCACAAAGGGGTATTTTAGCATGAGCACAAGATATAGGTAATTATTTTGTTTTTAATTACAAGCTACAAGAATGTAATAACTCCATTTTTTGTGTACAAGAAATTACTTTAAATTTAATGTATATTAGGAGTATTTATTCTTGCTGCTATCAGTTTAAGTAATTAAATACCACAATAATTATAAGAAGGAGCTTGTAGCTCATTGGTAATAGCTTGCACTGCTGAACCAAGCTACCAGAGTTCGAATCCAATGCCCCGCATATTTTTTATATCATTTTGTTTTAATTTTTTGGGAAGTCAACCGTCAAACAGCCATAACTCACAAAATTAATGCTGCACACAAAAAATAAAGTACACCAAAATTCCCCCCAGGAGTTTCCCCACCCATCGGTGTCCCGACACGGCCCGACTCGGCCGAGTCGGCTGGCGGAATGGCCGAATCTACCGGCGCCGCCGGCAGGACTCGGCTGGCCGGCCGAGTCGTCAACACGGAATTTTTCCGTGTTGCTTGGTCAACCCCCCTGTATACTTCTTTTCTCCAGAACAGTTACCAAATGCACAATAAACCCTTTTTACTCCCAAATTTAATGATATTTTAATGAATTTTTATATTTTTTAATATTTTTTAACCAAAACCCTAACCCTAGCCTAGCCCTATATAAACACCCCTACCCTCTACCATTTCACCCTACAATTCTAAGTCCACTCTCTCAAATTCTCAAGAGAACTCGGTACGTTAGAAAAAGAGCAAGAAGCGAAGCGCTGCCAAAACCAACGACGAATTCCGGCGATCGTACTAGAACCTTCGCGACGTTTTCAACGCACCGACAACCACCACTTCCTTAGCCTCCTTAGCTTGTCCAAACTTGTAAGTCCCACTCTTTCTATCTTCCTTTTCTTTGAAAGAAAATACGACTTTATGAAACCCGACGGAAATCGGAACAAACCGATTTCCGATTTAGTTTTTATACAAAATCCCACTTTTCACCTAATCCATAATACCTAAACATATCCATGATGACTATTAATCACATAAAAACCAATTTAAACAAAGTTTCTCACATGAAATGATAACTTTCTTGTAATATCGTATTCTTTTCATAAAAATACCATTAAAGTTTATTTTTCTTGTTCTAATAAATTCCCTCATTCCTAAACATGTTCATCTTGATAAATAAACTTGTAGAAATCAATTTGAATGAGTTTTCACACATGAAATGATAACTTTTACAAATACCGTATTCTTTCACTTAAATACTCTCATGTTTCATTTATCATATTTAACATCTAAACTTCACTAAACCTTAAAATAAGTCACGAGGTAATGACCTACCTCCATACACACGCAAATACAACCTTAATTGATATTCCCAAAATTTAGAATACGAAAATACAAGACCTTACATTAAAATAGCATAATCTTCATAAAACCATTCTTAAAGATTTTAGATTTGTTTCACTTTTTAGTAAATGGTTCTTACTTGGAAAATACGATAAGTTGTGGACATCGATCGTTTATCTAAACTGACTTTGTGGTGTCTAGGCAAGTGTGTCAAGGCTAGTGGTTTTTAATTAGGCCCACTATTGTGGTTCCTTCCCACTTACCTGGCACTTACCTGGCCGCAATTGGCAGTGAAGAGGCGATTTTAGACTTCTAATGACTTGTCGTTTAGACCTTAGAAATAGGTTAGTTGGCTGAGGAAACCCTAGAAACTAAAATACGGAAATTACATCCTTTTACAAATAAATACCTTATATTTAAAATCGTTTTTCTAAATGAATGGTATTTGTTAAACCTATGCAAAGCGCCACTACAACCCACCTTTGGGGAACCCGTTAGGGATAGTACGGTTCATCGTGCACCCGCGGGCTAGTAGTGCGAGATTCAGACCTCCGCAAAGAGTATTCGGTCTCGAAAGGTTTAAAATACGACATTTAAGAAAAATGAGATTTTGGAAAATAAAATATTTATTTAAAATTATTCTTGTATTAATATATATATATATAATTATCATTTAAACACCTATTTTATCATAAGATAAAGTTTCCACATTTTTCTAAAAAAATACAAGATTAAAAGTTATATTAAAATACTATGAATTTCAAATAAATCAATATTATAAATTAATACTTTTATTAGGATATATTCACTAGAATAACAAAAATAAAATCGACACTCGTTATAACTATAAAGACGAATAATAAATACTTGAGGTGTATTTTGAAAACTATACAATAGTACTTTTTACATAAAACCCCCTCAAGTTTTATAAATTACAATAAGGCCCCTAACAAGTACAGAACTTCAAATTACCTTTCTTTTAGTCTGACTCGGGTTAGAGTCTGACTAATTCGGACTTGAATATGATTCAAGTCAACCTATATTCTTTAATATTCCAACTCAATATGAATACATGAATACCTGAATCCAGTTAACAATCTATTCAATTTGACTGAATCAAACTATGGATACACACCCATTATCCTGTTATTCTATTTACCTGATTATACAGTTACAACATGTTTACTGATATCATGGTTTTGGTCAGTCACCCAAGTTACACAATACAATATAACAATACTGTTAAAACACTACGGGGTTTAAGGGGTAGATTGGTACGGAAGGTGTTAAAGGTGGCACGAGGTGGTCTGATTAAGACACCTAACCTGAATCCTATTGCTGTTGTACCGTGGCATAACGGTTCCTTGTACTTTCCATTTGCCTTGGTCTCTAGCATATAGAGACCCCTCTCGTATACACTGGCATCCTTCTGTACCAAGCTACAAACAACAGCGTTAACATAATATTCCATAATATTCAACAATATAATATTTTAGAAAATACTTTTACACTGTCTTCCTAATTCTTCCTTATCTTTGGGACTTACCGAGCGACCTGTTCGCTGACGACATTCTATTTCTTTCTTCTTTGAATGTCGTCAGGTGCGTTGGACCAAGCTGAGATCGAGCCCACCGGTGAAGATTTGGAGCAGTTCCACGAAGACCCCGAGCTCTAGATATTGTACCTTGTTCTTTCCAGTATTTTCATTTCCTGTTATGCCACTGTTTAGGCATCGCTTTTCATTTCAGTTGTATTTCCTTTTCATGTATTGTACAAAGAATGTTATTAATAAAAGTTGCTATTATTTCTATATCATTCGTCTCTTGTGATTTACTTTATATTGATTAGTTACGCTTAGCGTATGTACTTCTAAGTATATACGTAGCGGGCCTCGTCACGTCCTCTTCGCCGTACACTGGGAAGCGGGGCGTGACACATTCCGAATAGAAGTGAAATGTAGTATTCTTGGCCAAGAGAAGAGTTAAAGGTCTAGAAATTTTTCTAAAATCCTTAATGAATCTCCTATAAAATCCTGCATGACTAAGGAAAGATCGTATATCTTTGACGCATTTGGGATGAGGAAGGTTATGGATGACATATATTTTAGCTCTGTCTACCTCAATACCTTTTCGTGAAATGGAATGTCCAAGCACGATACCTTCTTGGACCATGAAATGGCATTTTTCCAATTCAAAGTTAAGTTCTTATCCTTACAGCGGGTAAGAACTGCGTCAAGATGACGTAGGCAATTCTCAAATGAGTCCCCAAATATAGAGAAATCATCCATGAAAATCTCCAGAAAATTCTCGACCATGTCTGAGAATATCCCCATCATACACCGCTGAAATGTAGCGGGAGCATTGCATAACCCAAAGGGCATGCGTCTATAAGATAAGGTACCGAAAGGACAAGTAAATGTTGTTTTATCTTGATCCTTTTCGGCGATAGGGACCTGGTTATAGCCAGAGTACATGAAACAATAATATTCATGTCCGGCTAATCGTTCCAACATCTAGTCAATGAAAGGTAGAGGGAAGTGATATTTCCTCGTTGCGGCATTGAGTTTTTTATAATCAATACATACACGCCACCTAGTTTGGGTGCGTGTTTGGATCAACTCATTAGCCTCATTAGTTATGACCGTGATGCCAGACTTTTTAGGGACCACATGAATAGGACTTATCCATTGGCTATCAGAGATTGGGTAAATAATACCACTATCTAGGCACTTGACGATTTCTTTCTTTACCGCCTCCTTCATGACGGGATTTAACCGTCTTTGTGGGTCTCGGGTTGGTTTGGATTCATCCATCAAATGTATATGATGTTCTACAATAAAGGGTGTCACGACCCGCAGGGTACGGAACATGACTGGCACTTAAGTTTACGAAACGTCTCGAGACGTCCGTAAAATAAGTAAGCCAAAGCCCAAAAAACCAAAACCAAATAAGCAAAAGAGTGAAGAAAACCCAATCAATTGAAAAAAAGTTTATCAAATAAGTCATATAAAACCTTTTTAGAAACAATATCAATTTTCCCGAAAATTTCGGCAGAGTCTCCTTTGTAAATACTGGCCCCCAAAATGGGCACAACAAGAATGTATATGAATCCAACAAATAAGGCATCCCCAAGCGAGAGCTAGCTCTTCGCCACAAGGCGGTCACAAATCCCACGCAATATAAAGCAAAAACATGCGAAATAATCATAAGGAAGCATGAGAAAAACAGCATGTCGACTCAAGTGAGCTCGACCCCAAGATACAGCATAAAAGTTCACAAATCTCACAGTCTCATCTCTAGGTCAATAAACAACAATATCGGTAGATACAGTAGATGGAGTACACTAGATACAAAGAATATACAAGGTGGTACAAAAATAATAATATAACCCACCTGAGAGCAAACCTCGAGTCCTGGCAAAAGAGGCAAAGAAGCGGTGTGCCCGCCGCTACTGTGCTGACGGAACAGACCTGCAAAAGGCTGTGGCACAACGGGGGTGAGTTGCCAACTCGTGAGTAATAAATAACATCTACACATGCTATCGAATGCATGCACACAAGCATCCTAGCATCTAAAATACAGGTAAGGCAGGACATAAAAGCAGGTATGTATGCGATATGAATATACTAGCAGGTATGAATGCAATGCGAATCAACTCATGATCTGAATGTGTAAGTATAAGAATCATGTTTTTCCTTTAGGAATCTCTTTTGAAATACCAGCACAATACCAATAGAATCAACAAGAACCTGTGTCCAGCAACGACACCTCAAAACTATCACAAATCTCATATATCCATGTCATAGTATCTCTGGCCTCAGCAATCCGGCTGACCCATCTCAATATCACTATCTCATCATCTCGCGGCCACGGTCGGTATCTTCTGGATATCCGCCGTCCCAAACAGTCACCGTGAAAGGTTCCTAGGCACACTATAGAGGTCTCACAAGGCATCAACCATGCCAATTTAAAATTCTTAGGGTGCCGAGAAAACCTAACACGGATCGTTGACTAGAAGTTTAGGCGAAATACTAATCTAGTTAACATCTTAACTAAAGGAGAGAGGCTACAACCTTTGTAGATCCGTTTCTCCACTTCCTAAGCTCCACGTAGGCGTCCTCTCGCTGTCCATCTCGAATCCCGAACTCAAACGTCGGCTTCATCGGAGAGTTGGGCGGACTAGGTCGTCGGCTTCGTGCCGAAGATGATCTACGTCGAGGCATCACAAGTTCAAGCTCCGACTTCACAAATTTGTGAAACTTGTGAAGAAAACACCCAAAACAACTTGGCAAAAGGTAGAGGGTGAAGAAATAGGAGGTGGGTTCACTTTAGAATTGGATTTCTCACTTTAGAACTCAAGTTGCCATTGATGGCATCAAGCTTTCTTGAAGAAGAAGATGCTGAAGAAGAAGAAAGAATATGACAAGTGTTGAATTAAAAATGAAAATAAATCAATACTTATCATAAGCTAACTAAGGTTAAGTGTAGAGAATAGACCATGGTAAGTGGGAATGGTTAGGGTTAAGCATGAAGACAAATGGTCTCTTTAGTCAAAGCTTCATGAAGCTTCAACAAGCTTCATGATAAAAAGAAACCATTTTCTTTTCTTTTATCTATTTAAATAAATAAAGAATGGATAAATAAATAGATGAATAACACAAAACCCTAACCATTATCATAACCATGGTTTAATTCTTTGCACAAACCCAAGTAAGTATGTATCATCAAACATGACACAATCAAGTGCACACAAAAGCATATCATATATACAATGTGCACTTCAAGTGAGAAAATCCTTTTAAAATGAACCAATACTAGTTAATGCAAATTAATATATCAAATATACAATTATACATTAAATCAACACTTGATTCAATGATCCGGTCATGTCGCACATAACCGACCAGTATACAATGTATCGATTTATCGAATCAATACTTCGATAACTAGGTTATATCGCATACAACCAATCGAAACATTCATCGCGAGAATGAAATATGGTATCACATACACGCATTATTCTCGGTCCCGCACATATCTCATATGCGCTCCTATTTCGTTTCGCTTGAGCCAGGAAACCTCTGTGTAGGACTCTAAAGACTCGTCAATACGCCGGTAGCAGATGCTGATCATATCAAGCACCCACAAGCCGCAAGCGGTCTGCTAAACGTAACGGCCATCCGGGTATTGAGCGATCAGAAGATCGACGAGCTAGCCCGCTCACACTCCTGTGAATCCAACCAGTAACACTTACCGTACATTCCGGTATGTTCGTCTGATATGTCGCATATCAAGTCTAGGGGTGGTAAACGTCAGACCCCAATAACCGATAAGTCGTGCCGATGTGAGGCTCATAACGGGTCGAGAAACTACTGGTAACACTTACCAGCAAATCTCTGATCATCCCTGGCCAGGGATTTCCCTGTTACGGCCAATCGAGCACAGCGCAACATCAACCCCAATACCGGGAGAGACGAAACCCCTCCTATCGCTCATTGCTTCCATGTGACTCGGGACTGTACCCAAAGACCACCGTTTTGCATGCCCTCATGGACGTGGTAAGGTGGAGATCAAAGAACAGTAGGAATCACACAAGACTCTTTGACGATCTCGGGTCTACAGACTAACCTGTACAAGTGTCACCTGAGAACTGCCATCTGACGTAAGGTATAATACCATCTGGGAGTTCTCGGCGAGTCCGTCCAGTGTACCCAGTCTCCACTGAGCACCCGTATACCATCTCTGATGTCAAACACCAATGGATATGGGATCATCCATCGCCCATCTCATGGGTCGAGAGGCGTATACGCTAGTCTACACTGGTATATCGATGCCCCGTCTCGATACACCCACGACTAAGGACCTTGAAGGATGTACTTATGGACTACCATGTCCCCACTAGTATGATCTGCATCATAGTCCAGGTAGTCAAGTACACATCCTAAGGGCTTTACCAATATGTAACTATAAGACAGTTTAAAGAGACAAGTGTACATGTTAAGATAAAGAGTAACCAGATAGCATACTATCATATCGAGCAAGAAAGTCATCTCTATATATGTCCAAGCATCCAATATAATATACATCATCTGTACAATACTGGCCTCTAGGGCATACATACAACTAACAATCTCCCACTTGCACTAGGGCCAGCTGCTGTAGTATCGCATACCGAGCATCCCGAAGAGTCTCTCAAACTGTATCTGGGGAATGGCCTTCGTGAGTGGATCCGCCGTGTTATTCTTCTTGTCAACCCTCCTGACCTCGATCTCCCGGCGATCAACTATCTCCCGGATCAGGTGATACCGCCTCAGAATATGCCTGGATCGCTGATGGGACCTGGGTTCCTTGGCCAAAGCCACCGCTCCATTGTTATCGCAATACAAAGGTATTGGATGCTCAATGGATGGAACCACTCCAAGTTCAGCAATGAACTTCTTGATCCAGACAGCCTCTTTGGCAGCATCGTTGGCAGCGATGTATTCAGCCTCCATCATCGAGTCTGCCACGGTTTCCTGCTTGGAACTCTTCCAGCTAACCGCCACTCCGTAAAGGGTAAAGACAAAGCCCGACTGCGACTTAGAGTCGTCCTTATCACTCTGGAAGCTCGAATCGGTAAAGGACTCCACTTGGAGTTCTCCGTTACCATACACCAAGAGCATCTCTTTATTCCTTCGCAAGTACTTGAGAATGCTCTTCACAGCTGTCCAGTGATTCTCTCCAGGATCAGCTTGATACCTGCTCACTACACTTAGTGAGTATGCTACATCGGGTCTGGTACATAGCATCGCATATATGATAGAGCCTACGGCCGAAGCATAGGGTATCCCTTGCATGCGAGCTCTCTCCAAATCAGTCTTGGGAGACATCTCTTTGGAAAGTGTGACTCCAGAGATCGTGGGCAAGTTCCCATGCTTGGATTCTTCCATACAAAACCTCTTTAGTATGGTGTCAATGTACCTGGATTGGGACAATCCCAATATCCTTTTGGATCTATCTCTATAGATCCTAATTCCCAATATGCAGGAGGCATCACCAAGATCTTTCATTGAGAATCTTTTTGATAAGAAAAGCTTGACCGATTGCAACATAGGAATATCATTTCCTATCAAGAGTATGTCGTCCACGTACAATACGAGGAAGACAACCTTACTCTCTGCCACCTTCTTGTAGATACAAGGTTCATCTGGATTTTTGACGAAATCAAACTCTTTGATAACGACGTCAAAGCAGATGTTCCAACTCCGCGATGCTTGCTTTAATCCATAAATGGATTTAAACAGCTTGCACGCCTTCCCGCTGCTCCTATTGTCTACGAAGCCCTCTGGCTGAGTCATGTACACGCATTCTTCTAAATCACCGTTTAGAAAGGCGGTCTTAACATCCATTTGCCAGATTTCGTAATCATGATATGCAGCGATGGCAAGCATGATCCGGATGGATTTAAGCATAGCCACTGGAGAAAAGGTTTTGTCATAATCCACACCTGGTCTTTGACGAAAACCCTTTGCAACAAGTCTAGCTTTGAAAGTCTCCACTTTCCCATCTACACCAAGTTTCTTCTTGAAGATCCACTTGCTCCCAATGGGTTTTACCCCTTCAGGAGCAATATCCAAAGTCCATACTTTGTTGGTGTACATGGATTCCATCTCGGACCGCATAGCATCCATCCATTTCACTGAGTCCCTACTCGTGATGGCCTGCTCGAAGCTAGTTGGGTCATCATCTTCCATGATGTAATCCTCGCTCCCACCATCCATGAGAAAACCGTAGTATCTCTCAGGTGGGCGAGGAACCCTACTAGATCGGCGGAGAGGCTGAGGTTCATCGGGAGCTACTGAATCCTCTGGTTCAACCAAATCTTCTGTTGTACTCTTTATTGTTGGAACCTCTTCCAGTTTTACCTCCTTGCCACTAATCTCTTTTTCAAGAAATTCCTTTTCTAAAAAGGTGGCATGTCGAGAAACAAACACCTTTTGTTCCTCGGTGTGGTAAAAGATATACCCTCGCGAATGTTTGGGATATCCAATAAACTTACACAGAATAGACCTTGCCGCGAGTTTGTCCGGATTTTGCGTTTTTACATAGGCCGGACAACCCCATATCTTAACATAATTAAGACATGGTCTCTTTCCTTTCCATATCTCATATGGAGTGGTCGGCACGGTTTTGGTGGGAACCATATTCAATAGGTCTGCACCTGTTTCCGGTGCATATCCCCAGAAGGAAATAGGTAACTCAGCTGTGCTCATCATAGAGCGCACCATATCCAATAGGGTGCGGTTCCTCCGTTCTGATACACCGTTGTGCTGTGGTGTATATGGAGGAGTTAGCTGAGAGAGAATCCCATTCTCTTTTAGGAAGTTCAGGAATTCATTGCTTAAGTATTCTTCTCCTCGATCAGATCGAAGGATTTTAATACTTTTTCCGGTTTGGTTCTCGACTTCTTGTTTATATTCTCTAAATTTCTCAAAAGCTTCTGATTTGTGTTTCATCAGGAACACATATCCGAATCTAGAGAGATCGTCAGTGAATGTAATGAAGTACGAAGAACCATCCCTGGCATGTGTAGACATGGGACCGCATACATCACTATGTATCAGTCCCAAGAGTTCGGTAACTCTTTCTCCGTGTCCCGTAAACGGAGTTTTGGTCATCTTGCCTTTGAGACATGACTGGCAAGTGTCATAAGATGAAAATTCAAACGGATTTAAATATCCATCTTTTTGCAACTTAGCTAGTCGTGTCGCATTGATGTGACCCAGTCTACAATGCCACAAGAAGGATTCGTTCAGTTCTAAACTCTTCCTCTTGTGTGTGTTTGTTATGCTCAGAACTGTTGATTGATTTAGAACATAAATGCCATTGCACAACGTGCCTGATCCAACCAACTTTTGGTTACGGAAAATGTTCATAACATTGTCCTGTAATACAAAATTATATCCCTCTTTACTCAACAAAGAAACCGATATAATGTTGCATATCAGGTTTGGCAGGTAATAGCATTCGTTCAGAACCAATGTATTACCAGTTGGTAATACAAGGTGATATTCTCCGACAGTCTTAGCTGCAACAATTGCACCATTTCCAACTCTAATGTCTTTATCACCTTCTCCAAGTTCTTTACCTTTCCTTAGCCCTTGTAACTGATTACATATATGGGATCCTGACCCGGTATCTAATACCCAGGACGTAGAGCAAATGGAGAAACGGTTCTCTGTAACGAACACACCCGAAGAAAATGCATCAACATGTACTTTCTTCATTCGGGTGGCATGGGAATCCTGGTATTCCCCTATATCCTGTTCATTCCTATAACTCTTATAAGAAAGAACGGAACCAACGTTCCCCAGCACAGTATAACATGCGGGTTCGGTCAATACATCCATATTATTATCTTCATTAGGGCATGAAATGGTCGCTACCTGGAGAGAGAGAGAGAAGAAAACACTTTAGCGTATACTCATGCAAGATCAGATTGGTTATTATCTTATCTAATCAGGATGGCTCCCACTGGTTTTTATCAAATCTTTCTTCAAACCCTAAAAGGAAAGACTAGCCGGGATTAATTACACACTACAAGTTCGCCAATCTTTCAGCTAGGCCAGTGTCGGTACTTTGAGGGAGGTCCCCCGTGGTTTCGCACGAACCTAATTAATGTAAACCTCGTTTTCCCAGAGGCGTAACCTCGTTGACACCTTTCTAGACAGCTACTTGATCGGCTAATTGTAATGTGTAAAATTCTTCCAGGAGTAACTCTTACTCGCAGTGGGTATCGGGATCCAACTATCTCATAGAAGGTATGCAATCTCATTGCAATTTCAACACTTGAAATTCCCGATAATATTTTGCCCCTAGCGTCCTATGACCTTGACGCAGGCCAACAAACCATAGTGCGCTAGCCAAGTTCAACCCGTCATTTCCTGATTGAATTAAACCCATCCGTACGACCCTTGACGCAGGCCAACAAAGTCGCACGACTACCCTAATCCAATCTGCATCATATGCATAAGCAGATAAATACTAGTTACCTACCGCACACTACGCCTTGACGCAGGCCAACAAACGTAGCACGAATACTAACTACTACTCATCTGAAATGACGGAGGGCTACGATAGGTTTTTCTGAAAACCTATTGCGTAATGAACTTGATATCGTTGTAGAATCAAATGAAGTTTTGAAATAGAGTGATTTTGAGGCTTTTCTAGTTTTGCTAAAGAGGTCACTCCCGGTGAAGGGATCGTCGGCCCTTTCCTTGTCGAATGAGGTGCGGGATATATCATATATATCACTGTGCAAAGCAGAAACTATAGAAGCAATCAAAAATCAAACCGAGTGTGTAGCATCTGCCAGTTATTGCTAAAGGAGTCACTCCCGGTGAAGGGATCTCGGTCCTTTCCTCATCGAATAAGGTGCAGGATATATCACATATACCGCTGTGCAAAGCAAGAACTGTAGCTACCTGTTTTATTTAAAATTTGATTCTACAACATCTTAGGTTTCTTTCCATTCATTAATCACATTAATGAAGTCCCATCATTTAAATACCTAAACATCACAGATAAATACGACGTACACTTATGCCATCCGCATTCGCCTGGATGTCCCCTCATGCACCGTTAGGTTAGGTAACTAACGACAGAGCAGGACAGGGCTAGTGCGGGTGCAAAACATAAGTAACATCTATATAATATATCATATATACTATATACTGTATCTATCACAGAACATCACATGATCACATCACAGATATCGCAGCAGAAGAAACATATGAAACATTGGATATACTAGGACGTCCATGTTTTCAATACGAGCCAGTATAAAACACGGATTCCACGGTCGTGATGAATAGCCAATCCCACACCCCTAGACCCCTACGAGAGCGGCAAGCAACCCTGCCAATTCTAGGGTTAGGAGACCCGGACTCGACTCCTCGAGTTGGTTTCCCACTGGACCCTAGAACCCGGTTACTTGTGCTCCCTTCCTTGGGTCTATCCTAATGCGGAAAAGTAAATAATATACAAAAGGTGACAACTTCCGCTACCTGGAAGTGCCCCAAATAAAAAGAATATTATATACAAGTTTTTACATGAATGAAAATGAAAAACACTCATCTTACATAAAAAAAACCCGGCTATTCAAACACGACAATCCAATATAACATATCCAGCAACACATAACATCACATGTCATCAACGTAAGTAAATATGCGCATCCCAATTGTCGTTGACATATAGCAACAAAACCGGCGATATCACATATTACACTTACGGTCACAGAAAAGAAAGTGTAAAACTACAACAATTGGAATCCGCAACCTCTTTAGACAACGCATGCCTAATCAAAATGAAATACTTAGACATCACATGCCTAACAGTTATAAACCCCGCATTTTAGTCTCATTATCGAAAACTCTTTTCAATATCAAATGAAACTAAACCGCTAGATTTATATCATTCATTCAGTTATCTCATAACTGTTTATGAATTCCAATTATTGTATCCCATTCCGGATAAATAGAAAATATTAAACTTTCCGATCGAACATTCGAACACCCAAGTTATCCCGAAACCGTCCAACACATGAAATAGGTTCAAAGACATTCACTTCATACCTCAGTACCAACGGTCCAGCCGTAGAAGGGTCAAGCCAACGCCTCACATATGGCACGCCGTACTGCCCCAAACCTGAAGGTTCAAAGGGCAGTTCAAGACGGTCACATAATCGAGTTAAGGTTTGTTGTCTTCTAGAGGGACCATCGCATTACTTGCACTACTTAGAACGTCCTTAAACCACACAAAAATCCAACACTTGGATATATTTCCGGCAGGGGAAAAGTTGGGTATTTATATCCGGTCGTACTTTTTAACATATTCTAAAGTCATCCGGAAATACACAAAGACGAAATTTGATAATCCGGTCGAAACATCAAAGTTCTAAAACACCCCAGAAAATTCAACTCTTGAATAAATATTAAAAATACCCATAAAACTCAGCTGCAGAAATGATGAATTACTGTGCAAGGTAGGAGGGCTGACGTCATCACTAGGCCGCGGAACCGCCGCAGAAGCCATGCTTCTGCCGCGGTTCCGCCGCACACTTCACTGTTCATTGGAAAAAAATTGCACCGTAATTCTTAGAATTCTCTACTGAATTTTTTAAGCATTTTTAATCTAGAAAAATATTAGATTTTAGAAAAAGTCCAGAGAGCACTTGGGTTTTAGGGTTTCGGGTTCGTTCGGGTTTCAAACGTCGTCTAGACTTCGCCTAAGGCTCTAGCTAGGCTCTGATACCAATGAAAGGTTCCTAGGCACACTATAGAGGTCTCACAAGGCATCAACCATGCCAATTAAATTTTTTTAGGGTGCCGAGAAAACCTAACACGGATCGTTGACTAGAAGTTTAGGCGAAATACTAATCTAGTTAACATCTTAACTAAAGGAGAGAGGCTACAACCTTTGTAGATCCGTTTATCCACTTCCTAAGCTCCACGTAGGCGTCCTCTCGCTGTCCATCTCGAATCCCGAACTCAAACGTCGGCTTCATCGGAGAATTGGGCGGACTAGGTCATCGGCTTCGTGCCGAAGATGATCTACGTCGAGGCATCACAAGTTCAAGCTCTGACTTCACAAATTTGTGAAACTTGTGAAGAAAACACCCAAACAACTTGGCAAGAGGTAGAGGGTGAAGAAATAGGAGGTGGGTTCACTTTAGAATTGGATTTCTCACTTTAGAACTTAAGTTGCCATTGATGGCATCAAGCTTTCTTGAAGAAGAAGATGATGAAGAAGAAGAAAGAATATGACAAGTGTTGAATTAAAAATGAAAATAAATCAATAATTATCATAAGCTAACTAAGGTTAAGTGTAGAGAATAGACCATGGTAAGTGGGAATGGTTAGGGTTAAGCATGAAGACAAATGGTCTCTTTAGTCAAAGCTTCATGAAGCTTCAACAAGCTTCATGATAAAAAGAAACCATTTTCTTTTCTTTTATCTATTTAAATGAATAAAGAATGGATAAATAAATAGATGAATAACACAAAACCCTAACCATTATCATAACCATGGTTTAATTCTTTGCACAAACCCAAGTAAGTATGTATCATCAAACAAGACACAATCAAGTGCACACAAAAGCATATCATATATACAATGTGCACTTCAAGTGAGAAAATCCTTTTAAAATGAACCAATACGAGTTAATGCAAATTAATATATCAAATATACAATTATACATTAAATCATTAAATCAACACTTGATTCAATGATCCGGTCATGTCGCACATAACCGACTAGTATACAATGTATCGATTTATCGAATCAATACTTCGATAACTAGGTTATATCGCATACAACCAATCGAAACATTCATCGTGAGAATGAAATACGGTATCACATACACGCATTATTCTCGGTCCCGCACATATCTCATATGCGCTCCTATTTCGTTTCGCTTGAGCCAGGAAACCTCTGTGTAGGACTCTAAAGACTCGTCAATACGCCGGTAGCAGATGATGATCATATCAAGCACCCACAAGCCGCAAGCGGTCTGCTAAACGTAACGGCCATCCGGGTATTGAGCGATCAGAAGATCGACGAGCTAGCCCGCTCACACTCCTGTGAATCCAACCAGTAACACTTACCGTACATTTTGGTCTGTTCGTCTGATATGTCGCGTATCAAGTCTAGGGGTGGTAAACGTCAGAGCCCAATAACCGATAAGTCATGCCGATGTGAGGCTCATAACGGGTCGAGAAACTACTGGTAACACTTACCAGCAAATCTCTGATCAGCCCTGGCCAGGGACTTCCCTGTTACGGCCAATCGAGCACAGCGCAACATCAACCCTCAATACCGGGAGAGACGAAACCCCTCCTATCGCTCATTGCCTCCATGTGACTCGGGACTGTACCCAAAGACCACCGTTTTGCATGCCCTCATGGACGTGGTAAGGTGGAGATCAAATCACAGTAGGAATCACACAAGACTCTATGACGATCTCGGGTCTACAGACTAACCTGTACAAGTGTCACCTGAGAACTGCCATCTGACGTGAGGTATAATACCATCTGGGAGTTCTCGACGAGTCCGTCCAGTGTACCCAGTCTCCACTGAGCACCCGTATACCATCTCTGATGTCAAACACCAATGGATATGGGATCATCCATCGCCCATCTCATGGGTCGAGAGGCGTATACGCTAGTCTACACTGGTATATCGATGCCCCATCTCGATACACCCACGACTAGGGACCTTGAAGGATGTACTTATGGACTACCATGTCCCCACTAGTATGATCTGCATCATAGTCCAGGTAGTCAAGTACACATCCTAAGGGCTTTACCAACATGTAACTATAAGACAATTTAAAGAGACAAGTGTACATGTTAAGATAAAGAGTAACCAGATAGCATACTATCATATCGAGCAAGAAAGTCATCTCTATATATGTCCAAGCATCCAATATAATATACATCATCTGTACAATACTGGCCTCTAGGGCATACATACAACTAACACACCGGTAGGTAATCCGTCCCCTGCCAGGCTCATCGTCAGCAACACGAGCTTCTTGCCCCGGGGAACCTTACCGGGCCCACCATGTACCCGAGACGGTTCATCCAACTCCTCGAAACAGGTCTCGAAAACCACAACAAACTCATGGTCGACGACACTTACATCACTAGAAAACCGCAATTTACATTTTTTTAAAATATAATAAGTTTAAAAATTTTGCGGCTTTCCCCCGAAATCCAGAAATATCACAAAATCTCAAGAAATCCTCATAAATGCATATGCCAATGATAATGAATGCATATGGTATCAATAATCAAGTTGCGATGTATGATTGATAGACTAGGCATGAACAAATAACATGATGAGGTACATGCACATGATTAGCAATCTTATGATTTCACTTTAAGGAATTAAAGGCAATAGCACAGGTTAAAGCATCAATTATAGTAAAAGGTTTCAAATTATAGGTTATCTAGTGTGGTGGCATGGCAATTACCAGGGCGTGTGTGTAAGCATGAATAGTGCTCGTGCTGCATATAAAAACCCTGGCAATGGTGCAGGTGTCCTATAGAATGGGTTCGCATATGTCTGACAATATAAAGCATGGATGTAGCAAGATGTTACGCAAGCATTTACTCCTAATTACTAATATCACTAGAAATCTTTAAACTACTTAAAATATCGGGCGAATTGCGCCATCCGAACGATAGTCCCCATAGATGTTAAATCTACTCACCGGAATCCCTAGCTAGTCACGTCCAATCACCGCTTTCCCCTTTCGAGCAGCGTCTGACGTCTCCGCGACCGAACCTGGAATTACATCAATACCAAACCTAAGGTTACATATCAAGAACGACGCAATTCCCTAACGAAAATACCATAGTTCACAAGCTAGGTACAACGTGCATAAAGTGCGTGGAACACACGCGAAAATCGCAAAAATCTACTAAAATGTCGATTGGTCGCCCGACCAAACTAAAACCCGAACACTCAAAAATCCGCACTCACACATCCAAAAAGTCATAGGATACGCCAAAAATATCATCAAGGTATCGCAAATACATCACCACAATAATTTAATAAAAACTAGTAAGCACAAAATACTTCCAAAGTCGTGCAACTTCGCGGATTAGCAACAAAAGACTCCAATCTAGCATAAACATCTAACCGCATAACTAGTTAGCCACAATCACTTTGATTAAAACACATTACAAAGCTTCAAATCCTATGTTTCCATAAACAACCCTTTCTTGATTTTTCAAACTTAGCAAAAAAACCAACCCAAACTATACATGATACACTAATTTAACACTAATTTGAAGTCCAAAAGACAAGTTAACCACTTAGATTAGGCTAACAAAATAACTAGATAACAAAATAGATTTAATTAACCTACTAATGATTTCTAAAACCCTAGCTTAAATCAAAATACTCTCTTTAAAAACCTAGATTATAAATTTGCTAAGCTTTAAACACTTAAACCACTTAATTAAAGGAATTTAACCAAAAGAATTTAATTAGGTAGAAATTATACCTCTAGATCTAGAGACTTAGCAAGAAATGTTGCCTCCCAAGATGCCTCCTTGCATCCAAGATCCAAGCTAGAAAGGCTAAGAAAAATGGGATGAAGAATGGCTTGGAAATTTTGAGGTTTGATTTAGATCTTTGAATCATTTTGGGGATTTTTTTTTTTGCAAAGGAGATGGAAACAATGGAGGGGGGAGGCTGCAGATTCGGCAGCTAAGGAAATGGGGGGAGTGTGTGTGTGTACTAGATTTATTTTCTTTTCTCCTTTTCAAGTCAACACCATACCTTAATTAATATATAAAATTCATCTCATAACTTTCTTCACATGAAATGAAATGAAGGAGTAAATGGAGGGGGGAAATCCTGCTGGTGGGCTCGGCCCAAGAGGGAATGATGAAAATGTGAGAGGTTGCTAAAAAAAACCAAGCAAAAAGGCCCCCCACAAATTCAACTTTGCAAGTTTAAAGCTTAAATTAAATAAATTTCGTTTTCCAAAATAAAAATTACTTAAAACTTGAAATAAATTACGAAAAATTTATATTACAACTGGATTTTAATTAACATGATTTTAAAGATTAAAATTAGCCCATTTAAATTTGTATTTATCGCTAATTTAATGTATTTCTTTTACCGGCTTAAAATAATATTAAAAATTGAAAAATAGGGAAATTTTTTTAAATGACCAAAAAATAATAAGTAACTCATTAGCTACTAAAAACTAGCAATTATTTATCCAAATTAGGTATAATTAGGCCTAAACTGCAAAATAGCAAAAAAGACGATTTACGGAAAAATACCAAATTTTGATTTTCGGGAAAACACCCAAAACGACATTTCAAAGCGCTACAATCTTCCCCCCTTAAAGAAATTCGGTCCCCGAATTTAAAAAAATCTAGCTACGCGTACCTTCAAAGAGATGGGGATATTTCTTCCTCATCTCGTCCTCGGTCTCCCAGGTAACCTCCTCGCTGCTCGGGCAACGCCAAAGGTCCTTGACGGTCGGTTTAATCTTCGATCTCAACTTCTTCACCCGCCGATCCAGGATTGCCACCGGCTGCTCTGCAAACGAAAGGTCGCGCTCTAGCTGGACTGTCGGGTGCTGAATCGCATGCGAAGGGTCGTGAAGGTACTTGCGGAGCATCGAAACATGGAAGACGGGGTGAACATCGGGAAAGCTGGGTGGAAGGGACAAACGATATGCAACAGCGCCAACACGCTCGAGGATCTCGAAGGGACCTACGAATCTAGGGCTAAGCTTCCCCTTTCGCCCAAAACGCATCACGCCCTTCATCGGAGAGACACTCAGAAAAACATGGTCGCCAACTGCGAACTCTAACCTGCGACGGCGTCTGTCTGCATATGATTTCTGCCTGCTCTGAGCCGCTCTCATCCGGTCTCGGATCAACTGTATCTTCGCTGTCGTCTCCTCAACAAGCTGCGGCCCCAAAAAGCTGCTCTCGCTGAGCTCTGTCCAACAGACGGGCGATTTGCATCTCCTACCATACAATGCCTCGAAAGGTGCCATCTGAATAGTATCGTGGAAGCTGTTGTTGTAGGAGAACTCCACTAGAGGTAAATAACGATCTCAGCTACCGCCGAAGTCTAAAACGCACGCTCTGAGCATGTCCTCGAGAGTATGAATGGTCCGCTCTGACTGTCCGTCGGTCTGCGGATGAAACGTTGTGCTGAAGCTCAAACGAGTGCCCAAAGCCTCCTGAAGTCTCTGCCAAAGTCGGCTGGTGAACTGGGTGCCTCGATCTGACACGATACAAGTCGGTACGCCATGCAACCGCACAATCTCGTCGATGTAAAGCTGGGCATACTGAGCGAAGCTGAAAGTCGTCTTCACTGGCAGGAAGTAAGCCACTTTCGTCAATCGATCTACGATCACCCAGATGGAGTCGTACCCTCGACTGGTCCTGGGTAGACCCACAATGAAATCCATCGAAATCTACTCCCATTTCCACTCCGGAATGGGTAACGGCTGTAGCTCTCCTGCGGGACTCTGGTGCTCGGCCTTGACTTGCTGACAAATCAGGCATCTCGATACAAACTCTGCAATGTCCATCTTCATCCCGTCCCACCAGTAGGTCTCTCTCATATCATGGTACATCTTGGTAGAACCAGGGTGGACACTATACACTGATCGGTGTGCCTCCTCAAGAATGTCACGCCGCAACCCATCAGCATCTGGTATGCACAGTCTAGATCCATAGCGTAAAATCCCCTGATCGTCAATCACGAACTCGGAAAATCTGCCCTGTCGCATCCGTGCCATGATCTCTGAGCAACGGTCGTCTCTGCGCTGTGCCTCATATATACGGTCAAGCAACTGTGGGCATGCACGAACATGCGCGAGCTGTCCCCCTGTCTGAGTGAACTCGAACTCAACCCGGCTGTCGCATAACATCTGCCAATCTGCTGACGACTGCCTCTGCACTGCGCGCAAAAAGGATAGACTACCCCCGGGCCTCCTACTCAACGCATCTGCCACCACATTCGCTTTGCCTGGGTGATATAAGATCTCGCAGTCGTAGTCTTTCACCAACTCCATCCAACGACGCTGTCTGAGGTTCAGGTCTCGCTGCTGAAATATGTATTTTAAGCTCTTGTGGTCTGTGAATATTTGGCATGACTCGCCATATAGGTAATGTCGCCAAATCTTCAATGCAAAGACCACTGCAGCCATCTCCAAATCATGAGTGGGGTAGTTCTGTTCATATTTCTTCAACTGCCGAGAAGCATATGCGATCACCCGGCCATGCTGCATCAATACACATCCTAATCCCACTTGCGAAGCATCATAGTAGACCACAAATCCGCCTGATCCCGAAGGCAAACATAATACCGGTGTCGTAGTCAAACGAGTCCGTAGCTGCTGAAAACTGTGCTCGCACTCCTCCGTCCAAACGAAAGGAACTCCCTTCCGGGTCAAACCGGTCAAAGGTGCAGCTATACGGGAGAAGTCCTGAACAAAACGCCTATAGTAGCCTGCCAGGCCTAGAAAACTACGGATCTCAATAACCGATGTAGGTCGGGGCCACTGCTGAACAGCCTCAATCTTCTTCGCGTCCACACATAAGCCGTCTCTCGTAACCACGTGACCCAAGAATCCGACGCTGTCCAGCCAGAATGCACACTTGGAGAACTTTGCGAACAGCTGGTGCTCCCTCAGAGTCTGTAACGTAATCCGCAAGTGCTGCTCGTGCTACTCTCTGCTCCGGGAGTACACCAAGATATCGTCGATAAACACGATGATGAACAAGTCAAGATACGGCCTGAATGTACGGTTCATCAAATCCATGAATGCTGCTGGGGCGTTGGTGAGTCCGAACAACATCACCAAAAACTCATAGTGGCCGTAGCGCGTGCGGAAAGCTGTCCTCGGTATATCCTCCTGTCGAACTCGCAGCTGATGGTATCCTGATCGTAAGTCGATCCTCGAAAAATAACCCGCGCCCTGGAGCTGGCCGAACAATTCATCAATGCACGGCAACGGATATCTGTTCCGCACGGTAACCTTGCTCAGCTGGCGGTAGTCGATACATAAGCGCAAACTTCCATCCTTCTTCTTGAAAAACAGGACCGGAGCACCCCACAGAGAAACACTAGGTTGAATAAGCCCCTTCTCTGACAAATCCTGCAACTGATCCTTCATCTCTCGAAGCTCTGCCGGGGCCATCCGATAAGGCGGTATAGAAATAGGCCCCGAGCCGGGAATCAAATCGATGCAGAACTCAACGTCGCGCTCAGGTGGTAGCCCAGGTAGCTCATCAGGGAAAACATCAGGGAACTCACAAACAACCGGAACCCGGTCAAACGGAACCTCTGTAGCTCGAGTATCACAAATATACGCTAAGAATCCCTGACATCCCTTCCGCAAGAGCTGACCAACGCGAAGAGACGAAATCAAGCTGGGAAGGATGACGCTGCGGTCTCCCTGAATAACAAGGACTGGCTCTCCCGGAAAGCTAAATCTGACTGCCTTCTCACGGCAGTCCACCGAAGCATAACAAGTGGCTAGCCAATCCATGCCCAGAAGCATATCAAAGTCCAACATATCGAGGAGAATCAAATCAACTGATGAATCCCTCTCCCCGATACGAACGGAACACAATCGAAATACAAAACGAGCGACAAACGACTCGCCTACCGGGGTAACAACAACAAGCGGATGATCTAACGACGACGCCTCACGGCCCAACATCGGTGCAAAGTGTGTAGAGATGTACGAATGTGTGGAACCTGGGTCAAATAATACCCGTGCGTTGAAAGAACAAACTGGCAAGGTACCTGTCACAACGGCATTGGATGCCTGCGCATCCTGCGGTGTCAAAGCAAATACTCGGGCCTGTCCTCCACCGATAGCGGGCTGACCTCGACCTCGGCCTCTGCCTCCTCATCCTCTCTGAATAAGACCGCCGCGTCCACGGCCTCTGGGTGCACCTAACTGGCGTGGAGCATCGCCGGTGGTAGGAAGTAGGGCTCTCTGAGGAGGGGGTGGTGATGGTGGTAGGGTCACATGCGGAACTGTCGCTGCTCCCTGTCGTCTCGCCGGACAGTCTCTGACAAGATGGTGCGGACTCCCGCACCCAAAACACCCTGGCGACGGCTGCTGTCCCTGGGGATAAGAACCATATAACTGTCCCCGACCAAATCCTCTGCCAGGCCTATCTCTCGGAAAAAATCTGGCGCGCTGCCTCTGAGACGGTACATCGGTGCGAATCCTCTTCGGCCTAGAAACGGCCAAAGTCTGTGATATGCGTACCTCCATCCGTAATGCCGTATCCATAGCAGCTGAATAAGTGTCGTAGTGCAGGGCGCCAATGGCAAGATATAGCTGGGCATCAAGTCCCTGTACGAACCTCTTCACCATCTTCTCTTCGATATCCACCAAATACGGAGCATATCGGGATAACTAAGTAAACTGGATGTCATACTCAGACACCATCATCCAAGGTGTCTTGACTAAGGCCTCGAAGCTACGAGCTCTGGCGTCACGAACGCTCTCTGGGAGGAAACGAGCTAGAAAGACCGCTGTAAACTCGGCCCACGTCATAGGCGGTAGACCTGCAGCGCGACCTCTCAAGACTGACTCCCACCATGTCTGCACGAGACCCTCTAGTCGAAAACTAGCAAGCTCTACCCATCGATCATCCGAACATCTCAGCGAATGGCAGATCCTGGCTAAACTGTCAAGGAACGTCTGTGGGTCCTCCGCTGCCTCGGTGCCGGTGAATACTGGAGGTCTCAGCCTCATGAAATCCTGTAGTGAAACCGGGATGGTCACGGTGGTAGTAGTAGGAGCAGGTATCATGGCAGTCTGAGATGTAGTAGGTGCATCATCCGGCCTCGGTGTACGACTGGCTGCAACTAGGGATCCTACCATCTGACGTAGCTCCTGCATGCCCCCCATCATCTGTCGCAACTCCTCCATACCGGTCTCGAGCCTATCCATACGGCCTGGGGAAGGTGGATCAGTCTGTCCCTGCGGCGTAGGCATACCCCCCTGCTCAGTCCTAGTCTCGGACGAGCCAGCTCGAATCTCGTCTCGGGCGGCAGCCCTCTGTGCCCTCGTAGCCTTCGACGGCATAGTGGCTGTTACCGGAAAACAGATAGTAAGAACAGTGCAATAGGATCATAGGATACACGGAATTGAAGAAGGAATTTTCAAGCAAGTATATCCTAAAGTCACTTAGGCGGAGTACCGTATCGCAAGTATGCCGCGGACATACACACGCTACGTTACCCTACTTAAGTCACTTACTCCATCTACCAAGGGTCATCCTACACTCAAAAAGGTAAAACCTATCGCTCTGATACCAACTTTGTCACGACCCGCAGGGTACGGAACATGACTGGCACTTAAGTTTAAGAAACGTCTCAAGACGTCCGTAAAATAAGTAAGCCAAAGCCCAGAAAACCAAAACCAAATAAGCAAAAGAGTGAAGAGAACCCAATCAATTGAAAACAAGTTTATCAAATAAGTCATATAAAACCTTTTTAGAAACAATATCAATTTTCCCGAAAATTTCGGCAGAGTCTCCTTTGTAAATACTGGCCCCCAAAATGGGTACAACAAGAATGTATATGAATCCAACAAATAAGGCATCCCCAAGTGGGAGCTAGCTCTTCGCCACAAGGCGGTCACAAATCCCACGCAATATAAAGCAACAACATGCGAAATAATCATAAGGAAGCATGAGAAAAACAGCATATCGACTCAAGTGAGCTCGACCCCAAGATACAGCATAAAAGTTCACAAATCCCACAGTCTCATCTCTAGGTCAATAAACAACAATATCGGTAGATATAGTAGATGGAGTACACTAGATACAAAGAATATACAAGGTGGTACAAAAATAATAATATAACCCCCCTAAGAGCAAAACCTCGAGTCCTGGAAAAAGAGGCAAAGAAGCGGTGTGCCCGCCGCTACTGTGCTGACGGAACGGACCTGCAAAAGGATGTGGCACAACGGGGGTGAGTTGCCAACTCGTGAGTAATAAATAACATCTACACAGGCCATCGAATGCATGCACACAAGCATCCTAGCATCTAAAATACAGGTAAGGCATGACATAATAGCAGGTATGTATGCGATATGAATATACTAGCACGTATGAATGCAATGCGAATCAACTCATGATCTGAATGTGTAAGTATAAGAATCATGTTTTTCCTTTAGGAATCTCTTTTGAAATACCAGAACAATACCAATAGAATCAACAAGAACCTGTGTCCATCAACGACACCTCAAAACTATCACAAATCTCATATATCCATGTCATAGTATCTCTGGCCTCAGCCATCCGGCTGACCCATCTCAATATCATTATCTCATCATCTCGCGGCCACGGTCGGTATCCTCTGGATATCCGCCGTCCCAAACAGTCACCGGTAGGTAATCCGTCCCCTGCCAGGCTCATCGTCAGCAACACGAGCTTCTTGCCCCAGGGTACCTTACCGGGCCCACCATGTACCCGAGACGGTTCATCCAACTCCTCGAAACGGGTCTCGAAAACCACAGCAAACTCATGGTGGACGACACTTACATCACTAGAAAACCGCAATTTACATTTTTTTTAAAATATAATAAGTTTAGAAATTTTGCGGCTTTCCCCCGAAATCCAGAAATATCACAAAATCTCAAGAAATCCTCATAAATGCATATGCCAATGATAATGAATGCATATGGTATAAATAATCAAGTTGCGATGTATGATTGATAGACTGGGCATGAACAAATAACATGATGAGGTACATGCACATGATTAGCAATCTTATGATTTCACTTTAAGGAATTAAAGGCAATAGCACAGGCTAAAACATCAATTATAGTAAAAGGTTTCAAATTATAGGTTATCTAGTGTGGTGGCATGGCAATTACCAGGGCGTGTGTGTAAGCATGAATAGTGCTCGTGCTGCATATAAAAACCCTGGCAATGGTGCAGGTGTCCTATAGAATGGGTTCGTATATGTCTGACAATATAAAGTATGGATGTAGCAAGATGTTACGCAAGCATTTACTCCTAATTACTAATATCACTAGAAATCTTTAAACTACTTAAACTATCGGGCGAATTGCGCCATCCGAACGATAGTCCCCCGTAGATGTTAAATCTACTCACCGGAATCCCTAGCTAGTCACGTCCAATCACCGCTTTCCCCTTTCGAGCCGCGTCTGACGTCTCCGCGACCGAACCTGGAATTACATCAATACCAAACATAAGGTAGCATATCAAGAACGACGCAATTCCCTAATGAAAATACCATAGTTCACAAGCTAGGTACAACGTGCACAAAGTGCGTGGAACACACGCGAAAATCGCAAAAATCTACTAAAATGTCGATTGGTCGCCCGACCAAACTAAAACCCGAACACTCAAAAATCCGCACTCACACATCCAAAAAGTCATAGGATACGCCAAAAATATCATCAAGGTATCGCAAATACATCACCACAATAATTTAATAAAAACTAGTAAGCACAAAAGACTTCCAAAGTCGTGCAACTTCGCGGATTAGCGACAAAAGACTCCAATCTAGCATAAACATCTAACCGCATAACTAGTTAGACACAATCACTTTGATTAAAACACATTACAAAGCTTCAAATCCTATGTTTCCATAAACAACCCTTTCTTGATTTTTCAAACTTAGCAAAAAAACCAACCCAAACTATACATGATACACTAATTTAACACTAATTTGAAGTCCAAAAGACAAGTTAACCACTTAGATTAGGCTAACAAAATAACTAGATAACAAAATAGATTTAATTAACCTACTAATGATTTCTAAAACCCTAACTTAAATCAAAATACTCTCTTTAAAATCCTAGATTAGAAATTTGCTAAGCTTTAAACACTTAAACCACTTAATTAAAGGAATTTAACCAAAAGAATTTAATTAGGTAGAAATTATACCTCTAGATCTAGAGACTTAGCAAGAAATGTTGCCTCCCAAGATGCCTCCTTGCATCCAAGATCCAAGCTAGAAAGGCTAAGAAAAATGGGATGAAGAATGGCTTGGAAATTTTGAGGTTTGATTTAGATCTTTGAATCATTTTGGGGATTTTTTTTTTTGCAAAGGAGATGGAAACAATGGAGGGGGGAGGCTGCAGATTCGGCAGCTAAGGAAATGGGGGGAGTGTGTGTGTGTACTAGATTTATTTTCTTTTCTCCTTTTCAAGTCAACACCATACCTTAATTAATATATAAAATTCATCTCATAACTTTCTTCACATGAAATGAAATGAAGGAGTAAATGGCGTGGGGGAAATCCTGCTAGTGGGCTCGGCCCAAGAGGGAATGATGAAAATGTGAGAGGTTGCTAAAAAAACCAAGCAAAAAGGCCCCCCACAAATTCATCTTTGCAAGTTTAAAGCTTAAATTAAATAAATTTCATTTTCCAAAATAAAAATTACTTAAAAGTTAAAATAAATTATGAAAAATTTATATTACAACTAGATTTTAATTAACATGATTTTAAAGATTAAAATTAGCCTATTTAAATTTGTATTTATCGCTAATTTAATGTATTTCTTTTACCGGCTTAAAATAATATTAAAAATTGAAAAATAGGGAAAATTTTTTAAATGACCAAAAAATAATAAGTAACTCATTAGCTAATAAAAACTAGCAATTATCTATCCAAATTAGGTATAATTAGGCCTAAACTGCAAAATAGCAAAAAAGACGATTTACGAAAAAATACCAAATTTTCATCGATTTTCAGGAAAAGACCCAAAACGACATTTCAAAGCGCTACAGTCTTCCCCCCTTAAAGAAATTTGGTCCCCGAATTTAAAAAAATCTAGCTGCGCGTACCTTGAAAGAGATGGGGATATTTCTTCCTCATCTCGTCCTCGGTCTCCCAGATAACCTCCTCGCTGCTCGGGCTACGCCAAAGGACCTTGACGGTCGGTATAATCTTCGATCTCAACTTCTTCACCTAGCGATTCAGGATGGCCACCGGCTGCTCTGCAAACGAAAGGCCGCGCTCTAGCTGGACTGTCGGGTGCTGAATCGCATGCGAAGGGTCGTGAAGGTACTTGCGGAGCATCGAAACATGGTAGACGGGGTGAACATCGGGAAAGCTGGGTGGAAGGGCCAAACGATATGCAACAGTGCCAACACACTCGAGGATCTCGAAGGGACCTATGAATCTAGGGCTAAGCTTCCCCTTTCGCCCAAAACGTATCACGCCCTTCATCGGAGAGACCCTCAGAAAAACATGGTCGCCAACTGCGAACTCTAAACTGCGACGGCGCCTGTGTGCATATGATTTCTGCCTGCTCTGAGCCGCTCTCATCCGGTCTCGGATCAACTGTATCTTCGCTGTCGTCTCCTCAACAAGCTGCGGCCCCAAAAAGCTGCTCTCGCTGAGCTATGTCCAACAGACGGGCGATCTGCATCTCCTCCCATACAATGCCTCGAAAGGTGCCATCTGAATAGTATCCTGGAAACTGTTGTTGTAGGAGAACTCCACTAGTGGAAAATGACGATCCCAGCTACCGCCGAAGTCTAAAACGCACGCTCTGAGCATGTCCTCGAGAGTCTGAATGGTCCGCTCTGACTGTCCGTCGGTCTGCGGATGAAACGTTATGCTGAAGCTCATACGAGTGCCCAAAGACTCCTGAAGTCTCTGCCAAAGTCGGCTGGTGAACTGGGTGGCTCGATCTGACATGATACAAGTCGGTACACCATGCAACCGTATGATCTCGTCGATGTAAAGCTGGGGATACTGAGCGAAGCTGAAAGTCGTCTTCCCTAGCAGGAAGTGAGCCACTTTCGTCAATCGATCTACGATCACCCAGATGGAGTCGTACCCTCGACTGGTCCTGGGTAGACCCACAATGAAATCCATCGAAATCTGCTCCCATTTCCACTCCGGAATGGGTAACGGCTGTAGCTCTCCTGCGGGCCTCTGGTGCTTGGCCTTGACTTGCTGACAAGTCAGGCATCTCGATACAAACTCCGCAATGTCCCTCTTCATCCCGTCCCACCAGTAGGTCTCTCTCATATCATGGTACATCTTGGTGGAACCGGGGTGGACACTATACACTGATCGGTATGCCTCCTCAAGAATGTCGCGCCGCAACCCACCAGCATCTGGTACGCACAGTCTAGATCCATAGCGTAAAATCCCCTGATCGTCAATCACGAACTCGGAAAATCTGCCCTGTCCCATCTGTGCCATGATCTCTGAGCAACGGTCGTCTCTGCGCTGTGCCTCATATATACGGTCAAGCAACTGTGGGCATGTACGAACATGCGTGAGCTGTCCCCCTGTCTGAGTGAATTCGAACTCAACCCGGCTGTCGCATAACATCTGCCAATCTGCTGACGACTGCCTCTGCACTGCGCGCAAAAAGGATAGACTACTCCCGGGCCTCCTACTCAACGCATCTGCCACCACATTCGCCTTGCCTGGGTGATATAAGATCTCGCAGTCATAGTCTTTCACTAACTCCATCCAACGACGCTGTCTGAGGTTCAGGTCTCGCTGCTGAAATATGTATTTTAAGCTCTTGTGGTCTGTGAATATTTGGCATGACTCGCCATATAGGTAATGTCGCCAAATCTTCAATGCAAAGACCACTGCAGCCATCTCCAAATCATGAGTGGGGTAGTTCTGTTCATGTTTCTTCAACTGCCGAGAAGCATATGCGATCACCCGGCCATGCTGCATCAATACGCATCCTAATCCCACTCGCGAAGCATCATAGTAGACCACAAATCCGCCTGATCCTGAAGGCAAAGATAATACCGGTGCCGTAGTCAAACGAGTCCGTAGCTGCTGAAAACTGTGCTCGCACTCCTCCGTCCAAACGAAAGGAACTCTCTTCCGGGTCAAACCGGTCAAAGGTGCAGCTAAACGGGAGAAGTCCTGAACAAAACGCCTGTAGTAGCCTGCCAGGCCTAGAAAACTACGGATCTCAGTAACCGATGTAGGTTGGGGCCACTGCTGAACAGACTCAATCTTCTTCGGGTCCACACATAAGCCGTCTCTCGTAACCACGTGACCCAAGAATCCGACGCTGTCCAGCCAGAATGCACACTTGGAGAACTATACGAACAGCTGGTGCTCCCTCAGAGTCTGTAATGTAATCCGCAAGTGCTGCTCGTGCTCCTCTCTGCTCCGGGAGTACACCAAGATATCGTCGACAAACACGATGATGAACAAGTCAAGATACGGCCTGAATGTACGGTTCTTCAAATTCATGAATGCTGCTGGGGCGTTGGTGAGTCCGAACAACATCACCAAAAACTCATAGTGGCCATAGCGCGTGCGGAAAGCTGTCCTCGGTACATCCTCCTGTCGAACTCGCAGTTGATGGTATCCTGATCGTAAGTCGATCCTCGAAAAATAACCCGCGCCCTGGAGCTGGCCGAACAATTCATCAATGCGCGGCAACGGATATCTGTTCCGCACGGTAACCTTGTTCAGCTGGCGGTAGTCGATACATAAGCGCAAACTTCCATCCTTCTTCTTGACAAACAGGACCGGAGGACCCCACGGAGAAACACTAGGTCGAATAAGCCCCTTCTCTAACAAATCCTGCAACTGATCCTTCAGCTCTCGAAGCTCTGCCGGGGCCATCCGATAAGGCAGAATAGAAATAGGCATCGAGCCGCGAATCAAATCGATGCAGAACTCAACGTCGCGCTCAGGTGGTAGCCAAGGTAGCTCATCAGGGAAAACATCAGGGAACTCACAAACAACCGGAACCCGGTCCAACGGAACCTCTGCAGCTCGAGTATCACAAATATACGCTAAGAATCCCTGACATCCCTTCCGCAAGAGCTGACCAGCGCGAAGAGACGAAATCAAGCTGGGAAGGGTGACGCTGCGTCTCCCTGATTAACAAGGACTGGCTCTCCCGAAAAGCTAAATCTGACTATCTTCTCACGGCAGTCCACCGAAGCATAACAAGTGGCTAGCCAATCCATGCCCAGAAGCATATCAAAGTCCAACATATCGAGGAGAATCAAATCAACTGATGAATCCCTCTCCCCGATACGAACGGAACACAATCGAAATACAAAACGAGCGACAAACGACTCGCCTACCGGGGTAACAACAACAAGCGGATGATCTAACGACGACGACTCACGGCCGAACATCGGTGCAAAGTGTGTAGAGATGTATGAATGTGTGGAACCTGGGTCAAATAATACCCGTGCGTTGAAAGAACAAACTGGCAAGGTACCTGTCACAACGGCATTGGATGCCTGCGCATCCTGCGGTGTCAAAGCAAATACTCGGGCCTGTCCTCCACCGATAGCGGGCTGACCTCGACCTCGGCCTCTGCCTCCTCGTCCTCTCTGAACAGGACCGCCGCGTCCGCGGCCTCTGGGTGCACCTAACTGGCGTGGAGCATCGCCGGTGGTAGGAAGTAGGGCTCTCTGAGGAGGGGGTGGTGATGGTGGTAGGGTCACATGCGGAACTGTCGCTGCTCCCTGTCATCTCGCCGGACAGTCTCTGACAAGATGGTGCGGACTCCCGCACCCAAAACACCCTGGCGACGGCTGTTGTCCCTGGGGATAAGAACCATATAACTGTCCCCGACCAAATCCTCTGCCAGGCCTATCTCTCGGAAAAAATCTGGCGCGCTGCCTCTGAGACGGTACATCGGTGCGAATCCTCTTCGGCCCAGAAATGGCCGAAGTCTGTGATATGCGTGCCTCCATCCGTAATGCCGTATCCATAGCAGCTGAATAAGTGTCGTAGTGCAGGGCGCCAATGGCAAGATATAGCTGGGCATCAAGTCCCTGTACGAACCTCTTCACCATCTTCTCTTCGGTATCCACCAAATACGGAGCATATCGGGATAACTAAGTAAACTGGATGTCATACTCAGACACCGTCATCCAAGGTGTCTTGACTAAGGCCTCGAAGCTACGAGCTCTGGCGTCACGAACGCTCTCTGGGAGGAAACGAGCTAGAAAGACCGCTGTAAACTCGGCCCACGTCATAGGCGGTAGACCTGCAGCACGACCTCTCAAGACTGACTCCCACCATGTCTGTGCGAGACCCTCTAGTCGAAAACTCGCAAGCTCTACCCATCGATCATCCGAACATCTCAGGGAACGACAGATCCTGGCTAAACTGTCAAGGAACATCTGTGGGTCCTCCGCTGCCTCGGTGCCGGTGAATACTGGAGGTCTCAGCCTCATGAAATCCTGTAGTGAAACCGGGATGGTCACGGTGGTAGTAGTAGGAGCAGGTATCATGGCAGTCTGGATGTAGTAGGTGCATCATCCGGCCTCGGTGTACGACTGGCTGCAACTAGGGATCCTACCATCTGACGTAGCTCCTGCATGCCCCCCATCATCTGTCGTAACTCCTCCATACCGGTCTCGAGCCTATCCATACGGCCTGGGGAAGGTGGATCAGTCTGTCCCTGCGGCGTAGGCATACCCCCCTGCTCAGTCCTAGTCTCGGACGAGCCAGCTCGAATCTCGTCTCGGGCGGCAGCCCTCTGTGCCCTCGTAGCCTTCGACGGCATAGTGGCTGCTACCGAAAAACGGATAGTAAGAACAGTGCAATAGGATCATAGGATACACGGAATTGAAGAGGAATTTTCAAGCAAGTATATCCTAAAGTCACTTAGGCGGAGTACCGTATCGCAAGTATGCCGCGGACATACACACGCTACGTTACCCTACTTAAGTCACTTACTCCATCTACCAAGGGTCATCCTACACTCAAAAAGGTAAAACCTATCGCTCTGATACCAACTTTGTCACGACCCACAGGGTACGGAACATGACTGGCACTTAAGTTTACGAAACGTCTCAAGACGTCTGTAAAATAAGTAAGCCAAAGCCCAGAAAACCAAAACCAAATAAGCAAAAGAGTGAAGAGAACCCAATCAATTGAAAACAAGTTTATCAAATAAGTCATATAAAACCTTTTTAGAAACAATATCAATTTTCCCGAAAATTTCGGCAGAGTCTCCTTTGTAAATACTGGCCCCCAAAATGGGTACAACAAGAATGTATATGAATCCAACAAATAAGGCATCCCCAAGCGGGAGCTAGCTCTTCGCCACAAGGCGATCACAAATCCCACGCAATATAAAGCAACAACATGCGAAATAATCATAAGGAAGCATGAGAAAAACAGCATATCGACTCAAGTGAGCTCGACCCCAAGATACAGCATAAAAATTCACAAATCTCACAGTCTCATCTCTAGGTCAATAAACAACAATATCGGTAGATACAGTAGATGGAATACACTAGATACAAAGAATATACAAGGTGGTACAAAAATAATAATATAACCCACCTAAGAGTAAAACCTCGAGTCCTGGCAAAAGAGACAAAGAAGCGGTGTGCCCGCCGCTACTGTGCAGACGGAACGGACCTGCAAAAGGCTGTGGCACAACGAAGGTGAGTTGCCAACTCGTGAGTAATAAATAACATCTACACAGGCTATCGAATGCATGCACACAAGCATCCTAGCATCTAAAATACAGGTAAGGCAGGACATAATAGCAGGTATGTATGCGATATGAATATACTAGCAGGTATGAATGCAATGCGAATCAACTCATGATCTGAATGTGTAAGTATAAGAATCATGTTTTTCCTTTAGGAATCACTTTTGAAATACCAGCACAATACCAATAGAATCAACAAGAACCTGTGTCCAGCAACGACACCTCAAAACTATCACAAATCTCATATATCCATGTCATAGTATCTCTGGCCTCAGCCATCCGGCTGACCCATCTCAATATCACTATCTCATCATTCCGCGGCCACGGTCGGTATCCTCTGGATATCCGCTGTCCCAAACAGTCACCGGTAGGTAATCCGTCCCCTGCCAGGCTCATCGTCAGCAACACGAGCTTCTTGCCCCGGGGTACCTTACCGGGCCCATCATGTACCCGAGACGGTTCATCCAACTCCTCGAAACGGGTCTCGAAAACCACAGCAAACTCATGGTGGACGACACTTACAACACTAGAAAACCGCAATTTACATTTTTTTAAAATATAATAAGTTTAGAAATTTTGCGGCTTTCCCCCGAAATCCAGAAATATCACAAAATCTCAAGAAATCCTCATAAATGCATATGCCAATGATAATTAATGCATATGGTATCAATAATCAAGTTGCGATGTATGATTGATAGACTAGGCATGAACAAATAACATGATGAGGTACATGCACATGATTAGCAATCTTATGATTTCACTTTAAGAAATTAAAGGCAATAGCACAGGTTAAAGCATCAATTATAGTAAAAGGTTTCAAATTATAGGTTATCTAGTGTGGTGGCATGGCAATTACCAGGGCGTGTGTGTAAGCATGAATAGTGCTCGTGCTGCATATAAAAACCCTGGCAATGGTGCAGGTGTCCTATAGAATGGGTTCGCATATGTCTGACAATATAAAGCATGGATGTAGCAAGATGTTACGCAAGCATTTACTCCTAATTACTAATATCACTAGAAATCTTTAAACTACTTAAACTATTGGGCGAATTGCGCCATCCGAACGATAGTCCCCCGTAGATGTTAAATCTACTCACCGGAATCCCTAGCTAGTCACGTTCAATCACCGCTTTCCCCTTTCGAGCCGCGTCTGACGTCTCCGCGACCGAACCTGGATTTACATCAATACTAAACCTAAGGTTACATATCAAGAACGACGCAATTCCCTAACGAAAATACCATAGTTCACAAGCTAGGTACAACGTGCACAAAGTGCGCGGAACACACGCGAAAATCGCAAAAATCTACTAAAATGTCGATTGGTCGCCCGACCAAACTAAAACCCGAACACTCAAAAATCCACACTCACACATCCTAATAGTCATAGGATACGCCAAAAATATCATCAAGATATCGCAAATACATCACCACAATAATTTAATAAAAACTAGTAAGCACAAAAGACTTCCAAAGTCGTGCAACTTCGCGGATTAGCGACAAAAGACTCCAATCTAGCATAAACATCTAACCGCATAACTAGTTAGCCACAATCACTTTGATTAAAACACGTTACAAAGCTTCAAATCGTATGTTTCCATAAACAACCCTTTCTTGATTTTTCAAACTTAGCAAAAAACCAACCCAAACTATACATGATACACTAATTTAACACTAATTTGAAGTCCAAAAGACAAGTTAACCACTTAGATTAAGCTAACAAAATAACTAGATAACAAAATAGATTTAATTAACCTACTAATGATTTCTAAAACCTTAGCTTAAATCAAAATACTCTCTTTAAAAACCTAGATTAGAAATTTGCTAAGCTTTAAACACTTAAACAACTTAATTAAAGGAATTTAACCAAAAGAATTTAATTAGGTAGAAATTATACCTCTAGATCTAGAAACTTAGCAAGAAATGTTGCCTCCCAAGATGCCTCCTTGCATCCAAGATCCAAGCTAGAAAGGCTAAGAAAAATGGGATGAAGAATGGCTTGGAAATTTTGAGGTTTGATTTAGATCTTTGAATCATTTTGGGGACTTTTTTTTTGCAAAGGAGATGGAAACAATGGAGGGGGGAGGCTGCAGATTCGGCAGCTAAGGAAATGGGGGGAGTGTGTGTGTGTACTAGATTTATTTTCTTTTCTCCTTTTCAAGTCAACACCATACCTTAATTAATATATAAAATTCATCTCATAACTTTCTTCACATGAAATGAAATGAAGGAGTAAATGGAGTGGGGGAAATCCTGCTGGTTGGCTCGGCCCAAGAGGGAATGATGAAAATGTGAGAGGTTGCTAAAAAAACCAAGCAAAAAGGCCCCCCACAAATTCATCTTTGCAAGTTTAAAGCTTAAATTAAATAAATTTCGTTTTCCAAAATAAAAATTACTTAAAACTTGAAATAAATTACGAAAAATTTATATTACAACTAGATTTTAATTAACATGATTTTAAAGATTAAAATTAGCCCATTTAAATTTGTATTTATCGCTAATTTAATGTATTTCTTTTACCGGCTTAAAATAATATTAAAAATTGAAAAATAGGGAAAATTTTATAAATGACCAAAAAATAATAAGTAACTCATTAGCTACTAAAAACTAGCAATTATCTATCCAAATTAGGTATAATTAGGCCTAAACTGCAAAATAGCAAAAAAGACGATTTACGGAAAAATACCAAATTTTCACCGATTTTCAGGAAAAGACCCAAAACGACATTTCAAAGCGCTACAAAGGGAATAATCCCCTTTGATGTCTGCTATTGTCCAACCAAATGCTTGCCGATTTGATCTCAAGACCATCAAAAGAGCATTCTCTTACTCTAAAACTAGAGAAGCGGATATGATCGCGGGCAAAGACTCATTGTCACCTAAATATGCATATTTAAGATGGGAAGGTAACAGTTTGAGATCTAATGTCGGCGGAGAAACAATATAAGGTGGAGTAAGGGAATGATATTCGGATTCCCTAAGAAGTTCATAGCCTGCATAAGATATTGATTCGGAAAGCGCTACTGACTTTCGTGATCAGTAAAAATGTTCAAACTCAGAGGTGGACTTGTCAAATATGTCCTCACTATAAAAATGTGCGAGATCAAATAATGATGTACTAATGTCGTCGAGATCATTATAGCAAAGTTCATCAATTTTGCTGCTTTCGGGAGCTATCTCGTGGACACAACAGACATCAAGTAAATGAGCAGAAGGTTCAGATGGTTGACTTCCTAACTTGTAAATATTAAGCTCAATTTTCATTTTCCCGAAGGTTAGGTTCATAGATCCGTTACGACAGACATCATTGGAAGTGGCTAAGAAGGGTCGACCGAAAATCACCGGAATTTGGTTCCGTGAGTTCGCTACAGGTTGTGTATCTAAAACAATAAAGTCCACAGGGAATATAAATTCCCCGACTTTTATCAATACATCCTCAAGCTCACCCCTAAGTTTGGTGATAGATCGATCTGCCATCTAGAGAGTGCGGTGGGCAAGTTTCAACTCTCCAATACCTAACTGCTCGTAGACAGAGTAAGGAAGCAGGTTAACACTAGCGTCAAGGTCGAGTAGAGCATAATTAATATTTTTACCCCCAATAGAAATAGAGATTGTAGGATAGCCAGGGTCCTTACGTTTCTTTGGTAATTGCTGGGTAAAAGCCGTGCTAACATTACTCGTCATGAACACTTTTTTCGGCACTTGAGTTCTTCTCTTTCTAGTGCACAAGTCCTTAAGTATTTTCGCATAATCCGGAACTTGTTGGATAGCATCTAGGAGAGGGATATTTATGTTAACCTGTTTAAACATTTTCATAATCTTCTCCATTTGTGCATTAGGTTTGTTAGCCCTCAACCTATTTGGATAAGGATCTTTATCAATAATAGTTGGGTCCAACATTTGTGGAGAAGTTCGTGTGGGTAGAACGGATCCCAGAATTGGAACGGGGATCATTTCAGGTTGTGTCAATAAGGTGGGCGGAGGGTTCGAGCCTAGAAGAAAACGGAGAAGAGGCTCGGAAAAAGATGAACTAGGGTCAGAAGTGGAAGTACGGGGTATTATTGATTGATTCATCATTATCAACCTATTCACCGACTTGGTTATTCGGCACTCTTCCGGATCACAACGTGGTAATGGAATTCACATTATAATATTGTGAGTGGCCAAGATTTGGTAAAGGTTGAGATGGAAGTTTCCCTTTCTCTCTAGCACTCATTGCAGCATTTAATTGTGCAATTTGTGCTTCTATCGATTTTATACTCTCACCGTATGAGGCGGAGTCCTTCTTTATGGTATCGATAGAAGACCTTATATCAGCCGACATTTGCATGGAATGTTTCATAAAAAAATCCAAGGTTCATTCGAGTGAAGAGGAGTTTTCGGTACCGGCCGTTTGGAAAGAATTATTATAAGGTGCAGAATTATTGGCAGGATTTTGAAAAGTTTGTGGTTGAAAGGAGTGCTGATTTTGTGGTGGTTGTTGTTGCTGTGGAGGAACCCTTTGAAAATTATTTTGGTTTGGAACCGTATTTTGAGTTTGGTGTTGGTTCCAAGAAAAATTAAAGTGATTCCTCCAACCCTGATTATATATAGAAGAATAAGGATCGTTTCTAGGTCGCTGCTCAAAAGCAGCATTAGTGTGTTCATGATCATGAAACGGAGAATTCAAAGAACATTATTCCGTCAGATGCAGAACTGCATCCACACACAGTTTTAGAGAGCGTCACCTGGTTTAGGGAGGCTGATAAAAATTTATTTTCCATGGCTTCGAGTTTCTTTTTCATTGCTACCATTTCAGCTTTTACTGCTATGGAAACATCAAGTTGATGGATACCTCCCCTAGATGATGGTGGACTAACGCTTTCCCATTGCAAAGTATTTTCAGCAAAATCATCCAAGAATTTCCAGGCTTCACCATCGTCTTTAAACATGAAATTGCCTTGACACATGGTTTCAAGCATCTGCTTTGTCGTTGGATTAATGCCCTCATATATAATTTGACACAGATCCTATCTATGGATTCCGTGATGAGGACATTGGACAAGAAGATCCTTGAACCGTTCAAAGCATTTCTAAAATGGTTCATTAGGAAGATGGGTAAACTGGTTGATTTCACTCCTAACACGGGCGGTCTTATGATCGGGATAAAATTTCTTAAGGAATGTTATAACGTATTCATCCCAATTGCAAATAGAGTGTGCGGTTGTGTTATAAAGCCATTTTTCGGCTAAATCGCACAAAGTAAACGGGAGAAGACGTAAACGCATAGCATCCACAAAAAGTTTTGAAGTGCCCATCATAGCACATACGTTTTCGAATTTGGTGATAAAAACATATGCGTCTTCAGACTCTAGACCGTGAAATTTAGGCAAAACATTGATAAAGTGTGGTTTGATTTCAAAATTATCCCCATTGGCTGGTAGAATAGAAAGACAAGTAGAAAAAGGACCACGTATAGGGTAGCATCTCTCTTGGAGAGATATACGCGGTAGATTCTGCGTACCTGTGGGTGGTGGTTGTTTTCCCGAATAAGAGAGCAAGGTTCTGTTCAAATTTTGAACTGAAGCAGCGCCTCACGTGCAAAGCACGAGAGCGTCAATGCTAAGAGTTAAAAACTCTGAGGCAACGCCTCACATGCAAAGCACGAGTGCGCCAGCACTAAGAGTTAAAAACTCTGAGGCAGTGCCTCACGTGCAAATCACGAGAGTGCCAGTGCCAAAACTAAAAGTTCTCCACCCTTGGATCAAAGATCCAACGAAGATGATAAATTATCAAATTACAGAATTGAATTCTTTTGAGGAAATATTTCTTGAATCTTCCTAAAAAAGAAAGGTTAATCTCTGTAAAACATAGCACCGTTGGATTAAAAATCCAATGGTGATTAAAAATCACCAAGATACAGAATAAGCTTTGTATGGGAAAATATTTTCCTAATCTTGTTGAGAACAAGAAAAATATCTTCTATAAAATAGAAGGCCTAGGATCAAAGATCCAACGGTGGATCCCCAAATCAATTAGAGATCTCTCAATGAGAGATTTTCTTAACTAAATCAACAAATCAGCCTCCACTATACAAAGGACCCAAGACTTCAAGTCTTGTACAGAGGAACCCCCCTATAAACTTCAAGTTCAAAAAAAAGAAGAGCAAGCAAAACAGAGCTTTTAGAGAGAAGAAAAAAGAAGAACGTTCTTTAAGGTAAATAGAGATCATAGTATCTCATCTGTATACCCAAGGGTTTAACCCTTATAAAAGAACATAGTTCTTTCGCTGGATCTGAGATCCATGAGACAAGTCTCCCATAAATGAGAATTTATTTCTCTCAGGGATGAATTTGTTATTGGGGATTGAAGATCCAGGGAAGAACAAAGAATTGAACTCTTCAGAAAAATGCACAAAGAAGGAAACATCGCTAAGCGCCTCACGTGCCCCTCACGTGTGCGCTGCTGATAAAATAAAGAGTTCTCTGCACTCAGTAGTTGGCACCCAGCGCCAAGTGCCCCATATGCCCCTCACGTGGGCGTTAATAAAATAAAGAGTGCTTTGCACTCAGTGGTTGGCGCCCGGCGCCAAGATCCCCATGTGCCCCTCACGTAGGCGTTGTTTAACATAAAGCACTCTATAAATAGAGCCCAGCACCATAAAGAGTGTTTAACACTCAATAAAAAAACAAAGCATTGGGGTGAGAGTCAGAGCCCATATCAATGCTTAGCATTGTTGCACATAAAAGGGACCGAGCCCAAATAAGTGTTTAACACTTTATTCAATACTAAGTGGACTGAGTCCAAGTTGACCAAAAGTCCCTAATTCAGATCAACCGAGCCCATGTGCTCACATTCTTTCTAAATTGGTCTTAGTCCCAAACCCAACTACAGATCTCCCAACTGACATTGGTTCAAAGGTACATCTCCCCACACCTCTGATATATATCGTTGTAATTCTTCAACGTCTTCAGAGAGGTGGCGGGTCCCGACAACCAACAATTTCATGGACCGTAATGTTCTTAAACTAGCTATGGACCATAATGTCCTTAAACTAGCTATGGACCGTAAAGTCCTTATACTAACTATAGACCGTAACGTCCTAAAACTAGTTATGGACCGCAACGTTCTTAAACTAGCTATGGATCGAAATGTCCTTAAACTAACAATGGACCATAATGTTCTTAAACTAATAATGGACCGCAACTTCCTTAAACTAAAACAATAGAAGCCAAATTCTCTTTCATTGGATCAAAAATGATCCTGAACCCCCATTAAGTTGATCTTAGTCCAATATCGGATTAACGTATCTTTAACAAATATTTAAGTTGATCTTAATCTCAAACAAGGTTAATGATCCTTAAATCAAACCAAACCCAAATCTAAGAATATAAGGATTTAGACTAATCCACGCCCTACGTGCGGCAACATAAATTAGTCTCCGTATACAATCCACGGGCAACCAAATATAAAGCAAACACACACGACACGAAGTGGCCTTCTGAAGCAGGATAAAGTGGTTACCGCGATGCGGTAACGTAATTAACTGCAGGGGCTTGCGCCTGCAGGGAAGAGCGTCCCCACAATAAAAAAAAAACCTCTCAGAAATGAAGGGGAATCTGACGAAGTCTGCTACAACGGCCGCATCCATCCAAACCTCCGATACACTGTGCCATAAATCAACTTGGCATCTTCGGAGAGGTGGACGGATAAATCTAAATAGCATCTGCCCCTAAATTCAGGCAAGACGACGTACGCGGTTTCGTCTCTGTTTTCGGCGGTAAACAGATTCTGGCATGCCCGGTGGGACCTTTTACTCTTTCCACTCCACACTTCGTTTGTCGTGTTTTTCCGCGATCAAATAATCACGGTATATATCTTTGTGGTTGCCCTTGGGTGATGAGATAGTGAAGCCGGCGTTTCGTCTTTTCCGAGAATGGCGTTTACTTTCACTCACCCCAACTCAGGCTTTGTCACATCTAGCGGGGTCAAGTATGGGTCAGTTGCAGCCTCAAATCTCCGCAATCCGGCTCTTCAAGAAATCAACTAGCTTCTCTTTGGGTCAATAATCCCACCTCTCACCCTTGGTGCCTCAACGCCGATGGAGGAAGCCCAGAGGAAGTCTGTCTTCCACAGGCTGGCTCTCCAAGCAGCAGCTTTGCCGGTCATCAAACAACTGGCACCTGCTAAGGACCAAGGTCGACGCAGAGGGCAGAATATTCAAGCTCTCAAAGGAAATAAGGGGCAGGCTCGGAAAAATTCTGAGGCTAATCAAATCCCGGCCGTAAGAAATGGTCGACGTCGATATTAGCATCAAACAAAATGAGCTGGGGGCAGTTCTCTGTATAGTTATGTTTCAACCCCAGTGGTAAATGTTGTTGTTCCAACCGGGAACAGCTTCAAACTGTTGTGAAGGGTCAGACAAAATTCTCCCACCGCAATATTGAAGAAATCTCTGCAGCCCATGGAGATCCAAAGAGAGCAAAAACCAGTTCGCTCCCTAAAACAGCTTTCCTCATCTATATATAAGGTATGGAAGCAGGTGAAGGTCTCTGTCGTTAACCATGGCTCTTTCCCTAGACGACAGCCAAATTCTGACAAATCCCCTTTCAAATAGAAGGGGACTCATCCCAAGACGAATCCTGATACAGCGGTTCCTCCCAAAACCAAAGCGTCTTTTCACAAAAAAGAGAGGCCTAAAAAAGCTCAAGTGCCTGAAGCAAACTCTAAAGGTCAAAACTCCCAACACCCCAAGCCTGGGGGCATGGTAGTTCACATAGTCTATGTGGTGAATTCCAAAAGACGAAGTTCGAGCTTCTACTAGTCACGGACCACATACTCGGTCCCTGAAAAAGGCTCAACTACAATGTGAAAAGCTGTAGAAGATGCTCGATCAAGCAGCAGCAAACGCTAATCCATCGCCTAAGGAAAATCCCGAGGATGCCCTCGAAGAAAGAGTAGATAAGGAGTCAGATATTGATTTCCTAAAGCGCGCTCTGAAAAAGAAAGATGAAGAAGCGGCAGAAATGTCCACTAAAATGAACCATATGGCCCTTCTGATTTAGAATGTAGCTGGAAAGATAGTTCAATCGGAACCACTGGCAGAAGAACCGTCGGTAGTCGGTCTTAAAGATAAGGATGACATTTCAAATCCTCTGCAAACCTCATCAACGACTGAGGAGAAAATGATTCCTAAAAGAAAAGCTGGATACATATATCACTCAGCAAACTCACTATGCCAGTGCAGACTCAAATAGGCCAATCAAGACTAGTCGACCGTATCCGGCGTGCTACGATCAAATACAGTACCCACCAGAATACATACTTCTGACTCCACATATACAAAGGAACCAGGAATCCTCACCAGCATATCGTGCGATTTAAATCCATGTGCGGTAACACTGAAGAGAATGATATACTACTCCTCCGAAAGTTCGTCAGCGGTCTGGTGGGCATCGCCTTCATATGGTATGCGAAACTCCCAAATGATTTTTTGATGAGCTTCAACGAAATGGATATGCTCTTCTGTCAGGGATTCGCTAATGAGAATGAACATACTACCGTTGCTGCGATGGGCAATGAAAAGGTTAGACCGAATGAGACTTGGGTTCAATATGTTACCCGTGGCGAAATCTCTGGTCAAATACAAGCGACGCATCGATGAAGTTGCAACCATGGGAATCTTCATAGCCACCCTTGACCCAAATTCAAAGGCGTTCCCGACCCTTCAAGAACTCATGGATAAAATGGCTCGATTGGATCAAATAGGTCAAGAATCTTCTCATCCGATGATGACGAGTGAAAAGCGGAGGAAAGATGGCGTTTGTCGCCTATGCTCAACCAAAATAAGTGGATCTGAAGCAACCTATCACCAAAATAGCAACGGCGTGGGTACTTGGTCCCCCCGAGATATACACAGGGGGCATATTCCTCACTGGCGGAAAAATCTCTATGTAGGATGGTCCTTTCTTCTCGAAAGACAGGATGGATATTAAGAGGCCTACAAAAAGGTCCTAAAATCTAGTGGAATGCCCCGCTAAAACACTAAAAAAACAACAAAAAAAACGGTATATCCAAAAGCGAAATGGGCACGGATGAAAATCCGAAAAGGCGCCGTGAGTAAAAACAGCAGGATTGCCGATGAGTTTGTGAAAACCCGGAAGGGCACAATCTCGTTAAAAACGGTATGTCCACAAGCAAAATGGGCATGGATGAAAACCCAAAAGGGCGCCGTGAGTAAAAACAGCAGGGCTACCGGCGAGTTTGTGAAAACCGGGAAGGGAGCAACCTCGTTAAAGACACTTACGAGATCCTCACGACTCGTGAAGAGAATCCCCATGTGAGACCCTCACGGCTCATAGGATTCAAAAGCCTTAAGTTACAGGGATCTAGACCTGTTCTTAAGCCGTCATATCTCTTAAATTGCCCTACGGCGGTCCATATTGACCCTTGTATACAATCTATGGGCACGAATAAATATTTCTTTGCCAAGTTCTACAATTGGCAAGAAATGCCCACATATGGTGAATAACACTTGTAGGTCCTCTCGACTTATAAGGAGAAAACACTCTTGGAAGATCCTTATGACTTACAAGAGAAGACATCACTTAGGAATCCCCATGATTCTTCAGAAGAAAACATACCTACGAGATCCTCACGACTCATAGGGAGAAAACCCTTTATGAGACCCTTACGGCTCATAAAGTCAAAAGTCTTAGTCGACAGAATCCTAACCCTGCTTACTAAGCCACCTTTATCCAAATCGACAAGGGCAAATGATAATTTGCTCATGGCACTATCCTAGTTGTAACGATGCTGATACCTAAATCGATATCAAATTCCGAGTCCTCTCAAGGCAAATGATGAGTCGCTCCTTGCAATATCCCAGTTTTAGCGATACTGATGCCTAAACAGGTATCAAACTCCAAGTCAACCTCTCCGGCAAGTGACGTCCCTACAACCATCTAATGAAGAAAGGGACCCCGTTCGTCTGGGATCAGAAATGCCAAAGTACACGGGACGAAATCAAGCAATACCTGCAGAATCCACCGGTACTGACCGCTCTGGTCAAAGGAAAGCCCCTCATCCTATACACGACAGCCCTTGAAAGTTCTTTAGGTGCGCTATGCGCACAGGAAAACGATCAGGGAAAGGAGAGAGCTCCCTACTATTTGAGTCGAGTTCTCCTGGGGGCAGAAAACAACTACTCCTAAATCGAAAAGCATTGCCTGGCATTAATCTTCGCGGTAACAAAGCTCCGACATTACGCCTTGGCATATGAGGTCCATCTCATATCAAAGGTGGATCCTCTCAAATATTTGATGTCAAGAGCCATACTAACTGGAAGGCTTGCCAAATGGACCCTCCTCTTGATGGAATTCTCGATAATCTATCAACCCCTCAAGGCAATAAAAGGCCAAGCCATCACCGACTTTCTCACCGAACATCCGATACTTGCCGACTCTCCCTTGAACGACGAGTTGCCGGACGAACACGCGTTTGACGCAGTTGATTGGGAGAAAGAAGGGAATGATAACCGATGGGAACTCTACTTCGATGGAGCGTCCTCCTTGAAGAAGGGAAAGCAAAACACCCCCATGATTAAAGCCGGGGTAAGCCTTATCTTTGTGACTCCACAAGGAGGGATAATGTGTTTTGCCCTTTCTTTAACAGAGCCGAGAACAAACAATGAGGCTGAGTATGAAGCTTTGATAGTAGTTCTTGGGATTGTTGTCGAAATGGGCATCGAAAGCCTTCTCATATATAGAGACTCCCAACTGGTCGTTAGCCAAGTAAATGGCGACTACCAGACGTGCAAGCCAGAACTGATTGGGTATGGTGAAAGAGTGCAGCAATTGCTTACGCAAATCCCCTCCTATACCCTGGAAAGCATACCGCGTGTGGAAAATAGAAAGGCGGATGCGTTAGCCAAACTCACTAAAGAACTGGCCGACGAAAACCTCGATGTCGTAAGGATCATTGTGCAAAGCCGCCGGATTCTTGCGCCAGCAGAAATATCTCCGAAGTCGTCTAAAAGAAGGGGAGCGACTGAACAAGCGGTCTTCCAAATAGAGGATGAAGAAAAGGCGAAGGATTGGAGAGAAGTCTTCATAGAATACTTCAAATCCTATTGAACGCCCGAAAACGCATCGTCGAGACATCAGCTCATGAAGCGAGCTCTGTCTTTCGCCTTCGTCAATGATACTCTATATAAGAGATCGTTCGACTCTATGTGGCTGAGATGCTTGGGACCGGAAGAAGCGAGGAGAGTCGTTCAAGAACCCACGATGGACTCTACGGTTCTCATCAAGCTGGACCAAAGATGAAGCAAAAGATCAAAAGAATGTGCTACTATTGTCCTACGGTGATTCATGACTGCCTCGAATATGCAAAGCAGTGTCACTCGTGCCAAATTCATGGGGACTTCATCCACCAGCATCGAAATCCGCTACACCCAACACCGGCTAGCTGGCCGTTTGAAATGTGAGGAACCGATATAATTGGGCCCATCGAACCAACGTCATCCAAAGGACATCGGTTCATATTGGCAACAACTGATTATTTCTCTAAGTGGGCAGAAGTAGTACCGCTAAGAGAAGTGAAGATGGAGAATATTCTCTATTTTTTCAAGACACGCGTCATCTACCAGTTCAGCATTCCACGACGGATTATCTCTGATAACGGGCCGGCCTACAGATGTCACGAAATCATCCGCTTCGCACAGCAACATAATATAGACTGGAGATACTCTTCGGTCTATAATCCCCGAGCTAACGGTCTCGCTGATACTTTCAACAAGACCTTGACGAAGATCATAAAGAAGACGGTGTCCAGAAATAAAAAGGACTGGCATGAAAGACTACATGAAGCTCTCTAGGCTTATCGGACCACGTTCGAAACGGCTACAAATACAATGCCATTCGCGTTGGTATTCGGCACAGAAGCGGTACTCCCCCTCGAGATAGAGCTGCCCTCTCTACGAGTGGTGGTTCATTACGAGCTAACAGATGAAAAGAATGCTCATCTTCAGCTTGAAGAGCTAGACGCCCTCGATGAAACTCGTCTCATGGCGCAGCAAAACTTGGAGGCTTACAAAGAAAAGATGACACGCTCATACGAAAAATTGACTAGGCCAAGATCGTTCCGCTAAGGCGAACTCGTGCTAGTTGTCAAAAGACCTATGATCCCCAATCATGACAAATGGTGGAAATTCGAGCCAAACTATGAGGGCCCGTACATCATTGACAAAGTCTACCAAGGTAGGGCTTACTTGCTCATGGATATGCATGGCGAAAGTGTAAGTCGATGTAGTACACCCCAGTACTTGTGGGGAGGCGGATTTTACAAAAACGATCAAGTTTAAGGAACGAACATCGACTAACCGCTTAAATCGAAGCTAAACAAATAATAACCAAACTTATAGCTATACTAAACTATAGTGTTAAGGGATTATACCGATCGAAACTAGTCCTTCGTCTTTGTGTCCTCCTTTGTTCTCCTCGACCTTCTCTAGGTAGTAGACGATCCACCCGAGAGCAAAACACCAAGCTACACCTCTCACTTGAGGTAACTAATCAACTTTGATTGCTAATCAAAGATGAAAGGATGAGATAGAGTGATGGTTATGGATGCTTAAGTCTAACTAAACCTTTGATCTCAACACATGAGGATTAAGGATTAGTCACTTGAAGATGAGAGCTTGAGGAGAGAGAATATGAGATAAGATAATGAGAGGAGAGAGAGTGTATCATAATATATTATGAAGCATTCTTTTTTTAACAATAAATGAATAAAGGAAATGAATAAGCATGCTTCATAAAATATCTAGTGGTGATTCATTAGCATGAGTCATTAAGCAATAAATGTGCATTAATGAAATGAATGAATCACCACCATGACTCACTTTCTTATCCAAAAGAAACCTCCTTAGTCACATCTTCTAGAAGCTTCTCGAGTAATTACGAGAACGCCCCTCCGATCCGTAAAAATACGGAAAAACTTTAGACTGTATAAATCCAATAACCGGATACCAGTAACTGGCTTAAACCAAAGCCGACTGGTAAAAACTGTCCGAAAGTCGTACGCGCGTAAACGCACGTATGCGTCCGAACCCTTTGTCGCAAAACCATGCAACCTCTATATCGTTTCGCCTGGAGTAGGAAACTCTCTGTGTGGGACTCTAGAGGCTCGACTACTACGCTGGCAGTGGGATTAACCACAGACCGCAAGCGGCACTAGCTGTACGTAACGGTCCCCAGGTAGTTGTCGATAAGAAGGCCGATGAGTAAACCCATCCGAACTCCTACCGAGTCTGATGTGACAATCTCCATACAGTCCGGTCCGTTCGTCCAAGACTATCGCATATCGGGCCTAGGGGGGCGGCAAGCGTCAGTCCCCTAATAGCGGTATAAGTCGTGTCGGAGTGAAGCCCATTACACCCTGAGAAACTACTGGAACCTACCAGCAAATCTCGCTTGCCCTGGCTAGGGACTTTGCGTAATGGCTCTCTGACACAGCACGATATCTACTCCCAATACCGGGAGGGACGAATCCTGTCTAACCGCCACTGCCTCCAAATGCTCGGGACTGCACCCAACTGCTACCTGTTTGCACGACTCCTTTGAGCCGTGGTAGGGTAGCAATCTAAGAACAGTGGGACACACTCGAGGCGAAGTAGCAGTGTCAAGTCTGCGGACTACGCTGTACTCATGTCACCTGGGAACTGTTCACTGACGACTGGTATCAAACCAACCAACAGTTCCCTGTGAGTCCTGTCCGGTGTACCCGTAACCTAACGAGCACCTGTATACTATCTCCAGTACGACGTACTGACGGCTGTGGGACAGACCATCTCCCCAACTGGGATGAGAAGCGTACACACTAGTCTACTCCGGAGTATCGATGCTCTGTCTCGATAATCCAACGACCAGGGACCTGAATAAGGATGTGCTTGTAGACTACCCAGCCCCCACTAGTGTGACTGCCATCACAACGCTGGTAGACAAGCAAGATCCTAAGAGCTCTATCAATACGTATACTCACATATTAAGATAGAAAAACCAAGTAGCATACTACCATGTTTAGCAAGACCGTTATATACATGTGAATATCCCAAGCTTCCATTAAGTAATATACAAGCTAGTATGATACAGTAATGGCCTTCTAGGGCATAAACACTAACAATCTCCCACTTGCACTAGGGCCATGTACTGGCATATCGTAGACCAATGATCTCGAGCAGCCTCTCGAACTGAATCTGAGGAAGGGCCTTCGTGAATGGATCAGCAATGTTCTCTTCTGAAGCAACTCTCCGAACCTCGATCTCCTGACGATCAATGATCTCCCTGATCAGGTGATACCGCCTCAAGATGTGTCTGGACTTCTGATGGGACCTTGGTTCCTTCGCTAAAGCTATAGCTCCGTTGTTGTCGCAATACAGAGGTATTGGATCAACTATGGTAGGAACCACCTGAAGTTCTGTTAGGAACTTCTTCATCCAGACTGCTTCTTTTGCGGCATCGCAAGCAGCTATATACTCCGCTTCCATCGTCGAGTCAGCAACGGTGTCCTGCTTGGAGCTCTTCCAGCACACCGCCCCTCCATTGAGGGTAAAGACATAACCCGACATGGACTTGGAATCGTCCTTATCACTCTGAAAGCCGGAATCAGCAAAGGCCTCCAACCTGAGGTCTTTTCCGCCGTAAACCAAGAACATCTCCTTAGTCCTCCTCAGGTACTTGAGAATGTTCTTTACTGCTATCCAGTGTTTCTCCCCTGGGTCTGACTGATACCGGCTTACCACGCTCAGTGCGTAAGCTACATCTGGTCTGGTACACAACATCGCATACATTATAGAGCCTACCGCAGAAGCGTAGGGTATAATAGACATGCGTTCCCTTTCCAAATCAGTCTTGGGAGACATCTCTTTGGAGAGGGTGATTCCGTGACAAGCCGGTAGATTACCGCGCTTTGAATCTTCCATACTGAATCTTTTCAGTACAGTGTCGATATACCTGGACTGCGAAAGTCCCAACATCCTCTTGGATCTATCACGATAGATCCGGATCCCCAGAATGTAAGAGGCATCACCCAGGTCTTTCATGGAGAACCTGTGTGACAAGAATCCTTTGACAGATTGTAGCATAGGAATGTCATTTCCTATCAATAGAATGTCATCCACGTATAGGACGAGGAATACGACACTTCTGGCCACAACTTTACTATATATGCACGGTTCATCTGGATTTTTGATAAAGTCATATTCTTTGACTGTCTCATCAAAACAGATGTTCCAACTCCGCGATGCCTGCTTTAGTCCATAAATAGACTTAAGCAGTTGCATACTTTCCCGCTGCTCCCACTCTGATTGAAACCTTCTGGCTGATCCATATAGACGCTCTCTTCTAAATTTCCATTCAGAAAAGCCGTCTTTACGTCCATCTGCCAGATTTCATAATCATGGAAGGCAGCAATAGCAAGAAGGACCCGAATGGATTTGAGCATAGCCACTGGAGAAAAGGTTTCGTCATAGTCCAAACCAGGTCTTTGACGAAAACCCTTTGCAACAAGTCTAGCCTTATAGGTTTCCACCTGTCCATCTACACCAATCTTTTTCTTGAAGATCCATTTGCATCCTATGGGTTTTACCCCATCTGGAGCAAAGTCCAAAGTCCATACTTTGTTGGTGTACATGGACTCCATCTCGGTCCGCATTGCATCTAGCCATCGTACCGAGTCGCCGCTCTGGATGGCCTGCTGGAAGTCAGTAGGTTCATCATCATCTATGATGCAATCCTCTCTATCCCCGTCTATGAGAAAACCGTAGTATCTCTCAGGCGGATGAGACGGCCTACTACTCCTGCGGAGGGGTGCGGGAATGTTCTGTTCTTCTTGAACCTCTGGTTCTACCAAACTTTCAGTAGCAGTTTGTGGTTCTGGAATATCTTCCAGTTCTATTTCGCTCCCACTCTTCTGATTTTCCAAAAATTCAGTTTCTAAGAAGCGGGCATGACGAGAAACAAAAACCTTTTGTTCCTCTGCGTAATAGAAGCAATATCCTGTAGAGTTCTTTGGATATCCTACAAACTTACACTCTACTGAGCGTGCCTCGAGCTTGTCCGGATGCTGCTTTTTTACAAAAGCTGGACATCCCCATGTCTTCAGGTACTGAAGATAGGGTTTCTTCCCACTCTACATCTGATATGGTGTGGTAGGCACAGTTTTGGTTGGAACTCTGTTCAAAAGATGTATCGCTGATTCTAGCGCATACCCCTAGAAAGATCGCGGTAACTCAGCATTACTCATCATGGATCGTACCATATCCAATAGGGTTCGATTCCGTCTCTCCGATACACCGTTGTGCTGTGGAGTGTATGGAGGAGTAAGCTGAGAGAGAATTCCTTTCTCTTTTAGGTAACCTAGGAACTCGGCACTTAAGTATTCTCCACCTCGATCAGATCTCAGTGTCTTAATACTTTTGCCTGTTTGGTTTTCCGCTTCACTCTTGTATTCCAGGAATTTCTCAAAGGCTTCGGATTTATGCTTCATCAAGAAGACATGTCCAAACCTAGAGAAATCATCCGTGAAAGTAATGAAATAGGAAAAACCACCTCTTGCATGTGTAGACATTGGACCGCATACATCGCTGTGTATGAGTCCTAAAAGCTCGCTCGCTCTTACTCCTTGTCCAGTGAATGGAGTCTTTGTCAACTTTCCTTTGAGACAAGATTGACAAGTGTCATAGGTTTGATATTCGAACGTGTCCAAATATCCTTCTCTATGCAACTTAGTCAACCTTCTCTCATTGATGTGACCCAGTCTACAATGCCATAAGAAAGCTTTATTTAAATCTGGAGACTTTCTTTTTAGTGTGTTCTGGACATTGAAAATTTGGAGTTGGTTTAACACATATATGCCGTTATTTAGAGTACCGGACCCAATCAAACCATGATTAAGGTGGATGTTGACAACATCTCTTACAAACGTGAAATCATAACCTTTATTTGATAACAAGGAAACTGATATGATATTACACGTTAAGCTGGGTACAAAATAACAGTTATGCAAAACCAAAATGTGTCCACTCGTCAATCCTAGGTGATAATCCCCGACGGACGCAGCTCCCACGCTAGCTCCGTTAGCAACCCTGAGGATCATATCACCTTCCTTCAGCACTCTACGGTTTCTCAGTGCCTGCAATGAATTGCAAATATGAGATCCTGATCCGGTATCCAATACCCAGGAAGTAGAGTTGATCGACAGACAATTCTCAATTACAAACACACCTGAAGTCGAAGCCACAGCTTGCTTCGGTTCCTGGTTCTTGGCGTTCCACGCCTTGCAATCCTTCTTCCAGTGCCCTTTCCTGTGACAATGGAAGCACTCATCCAGGCCAACTACCGGTGCTGTAAACTTTTTCTTTCCCTTCTTTCCCACCTTACTAACACCTCCTCTAGGTCTGGGTGCGGCCTTCTTCTTCCTTCCTTTGGCCCTAGCCTTGGACCCGGAAGAAGATGCACCGCCAACAAACATAGCGGGTGTTTCCCTTGCCTTCTGCAAGGTGCCCTCTGCACTCCTTAACATGTTCAGGAGTTCCGCAAGTTCAACTTCTTTTCCTTGAAGATTGAAGTTGAGGATAAACTAGGCGTAGGTGGGAGGAAGGGACTGGAGAACAAGGTCTGTATAGAGCTTATTATCCAAAGTCGTCCCAAGGTCTACGAGCTCTTCTATGTAGCCAATCATCTGTAGGACATGTTCACCTACCGATGACCCGACAGCCAACCTCGTTCGAAACAATTTCTTAGAGGTCTCGTATCTTGCTATACGAGATTGCTCTCCATAAAGTTCCTTTGTATGGAGAAATATGCCATCTAGGGACATATCCTCGTGCCTCCTCTGATGTTCATTGTTCATCGAGGCAAGCACGATGCACTTGGCTCTCGCGCAATCTAAATCCCAGGTTTTGCGGATTTCCTTATCCGCATTGCTGGATTTGGGACCAAGGACAGCAGGTGCTGTAGCGGTGAGGACGTACCCCAGTTTGTCATAGGTCAAAGCCATCTTGACATTCCGCAGCCAATCATTATAGTTTGGCCCTGTCAGTATATTTTTCTCTAAAAGTAACTTAAGTCCAGTCATTTTCAGGGTCGCTGCAATTAGGAGAGAGAGAAGAAAACTCTTTAGCATGATGCTCTTGCAAGTTTAGAATGGTTTTTAGTTTATCTAAACTGGATGGCTCCCACTGTTTCTCGAATCCTTCCTCAAACCATAAAAGAAGAATTAGCCAAGACTATTCTCACCGTACAATACTTGCTTAACCGTTCAGCCAGGCCGGTGTCGATACTTCGAGGGAGGTTTTCCAACGCTTTCGCGAAGTTCCTTAATTAAATAACCTCTTTTCTCTGGGGGCGTAACCCCGCTGACACTTTTCTGGACACCTACTAGGTTTATAGCATTGATCGTTAAGCGACGAATATCCTGATAAGTAGCATATACTCACAGTAGGATCGGGATCCAAATATCATCGTATGATAATGTTGAAGGAATCCTACCAACATTCATCAAACTCCAAATGGTATGCATCTCTTTGCAAATTTCAGTTTCTTTAGAAATTCCCGATATAAGTTTTTGCCCCATGCTCTTATGACCTTGACGTATGCCAACAAATCATAAGTCACATGTCAAGTTCTGCCCATCATTATCTTGTTAATTTGAACCCACCCGTATATACCCTTGACGTATGCCAACAAGGTAATGCGATTGTCCCAAACCAACACATCTATCTATGCAACAAATGAATACCCCAGCAGCTACCAAACACTATGCCTTGACGTATGCCAACAAGCATAGCTTGAATACTACTGACCATCCATAAGAAATGACGGAGGGCTACGACTGGTTTTGGCGAAACCGTGAACGTAGTGAACTTGATATAACCGAAGGAACCTGATAGCTTTTAAAAGGAGTGGTTAAGACTCCGCATTTAAAAATATCTGTTTTTTAAAAATAACCGAGTGGTTTCTTTTAAATTGTTCCAACGATTTAAACTTTGGTTTGTTTTACTTTGCATTATAGATAATGCGTCCCATCATTAACCTATCATTGCAGAAAACAACGAAAATACAACGTCCTCTTATGCCATCCGCATTCGCCACGGGGTCCCGTCATCACCCGTTAGGTTACTTAACTAACGATAGAGCGGGGGCTGGGCTAGCGCGGGTGTAAAACATAAGTGGCGTCTAAATAGCTATCATAAATATAGATATTTTACATTCGTCTGACGCAATGATATTCATTCCAGAACACAGATAAACAATATTGGATTTGCAAGCAATCTGTATTTCTTTTGAGCCTGCAAGAAAAGACAGATTACACAGTTGTGATGAATAGCCGTTACCCCACCCTCGACCCCTACGGGTACGGCAAACTACCCACCCGGCAGTCTGTGTACCCCACCTTGGGTCAGTCTTAGGAGCAAAAACAGTAAAATGAAATAATACAACGGTGGCTACAACCGCAACCTGGAAGTGCCCCGCGAAAATAATATTACAACAAATTACATTTACAACAAATGAATTAACCAATAACCCATTGCGAACCCCGGCTATACACCACAACAGTCCAATACAGTTTATATGCATAAACAGATATAACCATTTCAGAAATGTGCAACCCCCTGCCAACCGACATACTAGCAGTTGGGGGAGGTTTACGAACACATTAAACAATCACAGATATAATCCAATACGCAAATACTGTACAATTCGATCGAATAAACAACTTCAATATTGCTTCAAAATCTGCTCTGTCAAACAGTAACCTGAGCAATAATTAAATATTCCAGAAAACCCAAAACACCACAGGGGACCCACCCAAAAAAAACGAGTTCCTAACTCGTCAACTCGGCCGCGGTTGCGCGGCGGATCGGTGGGATCCGCCGCCCTTCCGTGGCGCTTTAGACGAATCAGAAGCCCAAATTTTTTGGGTGTTCTACTGTGGTCATGTCAAGCTCTCTGAACATACCTGAAAAATTTTCTGACTTCATTTTAACTTCGACAGAAACTTGACAGAATTAGGGTTTTGCGGCTTTGTTTTTCCGTTCGAAATTCGTACAAATTTGCAATTAAGTTATTTATTGTTTAGCGAGGCTCTGATACCACTGTAAGTCGATGTAGTACACCCCAGTACTTGTGGGGAGGCGGATTTTACAAAAACGATCAAGTTTAAGCAACGAACATCGACTAACCGCTTAAATCGAAGCTAAACAAATAATAACCAAACTTATAGCTATACTAAACTATAGTGTTAAGGGATTATACCGATCGAAACTAGTCCTTCGTCTTTGTGTCCTCCTTTGTTCTCCTCGACCTTCTCTAGGTAGTAGACGATCCACCCGAGAGCAAAACACCAAGCTACACCTCTCACTTGAGGTAACTAATCAACTTTGATTGCTAATCAAAGATGAAAGGATGAGATAGAGTGATGGTTATGGATGCTTAAGTCTAACTAAACCTTTGATCTCAACACATGAGGATTAAGGATTAGTCACTTGAAGATGAGAGCTTGAGGAGAGAGAATATGAGATAAGATAATGAGAGGAGAGAGAGTGTATCATAATATATTATGAAGCATTCTTTTGTTAACAATAAATGAATAAAGGAAATGAATAAGCATGCTTCATAAAATATCTAGTGGTGATTCATTAGCATGAGTCATTAAGCAATAAATGTGCATTAATGAAATGAATGAATCACCACCATGACTCACTTTCTTATCCAAAAGAAACCTCCTTAGTCACATCTTCTAGAAGCTTCTCGAGTAATTACGAGAACGCCCCTCCGATCCGTAAAAATACGGAAAAACTTTAGACTGTATAAATCCAATAACCGGATACCAGTAACTGGCTTAAACCAAAGCCGACTGGTAAAAACTGTCCGAAAGTCGTACGCGCGTAAACGCACGTATGCGTCCGAACCCTTTGTCGCAAAACCATGCAACCTCTATATCGTTTCGCCTGGAGTAGGAAACTCTCTGTGTGGGACTCTAGAGGCTCGACTACTACGCTGGCAGTGGGATTAACCACAGACCGCAAGCGGCACTAGCTGTACGTAACGGTCCCCAGGTAGTTGTCGATAAGAAGGCCGATGAGTAAACCCATCCGAACTCCTACCGAGTCTGATGTGACAATCTCCATACAGTCCGGTCCGTTCGTCCAAGACTATCGCATATCGGGCCTAGGGGGCGGCAAGCGTCAGTCCCCTAATAGCGGTATAAGTCGTGTCGGAGTGAAGCCCATTACACCCTGAGAAACTACTGGAACCTACCAGCAAATCTCGCTTGCCCTGGCCAGGGACTTTGCGTAATGGCTCTCTGACACAGCACGATATCTACTCCCAATACCGGGAGGGACGAATCCTGTCTAACCGCCACTGCCTCCAAATGCTCGGGACTGCACCCAACTGCTACCTGTTTGCACGACTCCTTTGAGCCGTGGTAGGGTAGCAATCTAAGAACAGTGGGACACACTCGAGGCGAAGTAGCAGTGTCAAGTCTGCGGACTACGCTGTACTCATGTCACCTGGGAACTGTTCACTGACGACTGGTATCAAACCAACCAACAGTTCCCTGTGAGTCCTGTCCGGTGTACCCGTAACCTAACGAGCACCTGTATACTATCTCCAGTACGACGTACTGACGGCTGTGGGACAGACCATCTCCCCAACTGGGATGAGAAGCGTACACACTAGTCTACTCCGGAGTATCGATGCTCTGTCTCGATAATCCAACGACCAGGGACCTGAATAAGGATGTGCTTGTAGACTACCCAGCCCCCACTAGTGTGACTGCCATCACAACGCTGGTAGACAAGCAAGATCCTAAGAGCTCTATCAATACGTATACTCACATATTAAGATAGAAAAACCAAGTAGCATACTACCATGTTTAGCAAGACTGTTATATACATGTGAATATCCCAAGCGTCCATTAAGTAATATACAAGCTAGTATGATACAGTAATGGCCTTCTAGGGCATAAACACTAACAGAAAGACCCTTTCGGCCAATAAACGGCCGATTCTTGAAGAAGTACTACGCCTGACAGTCACGATTCAGGTCAATGATATATGACGACGCCTATGTCCGCTCTCTATCTTCTTGAGTCAAGACTCTAAAAGTAGTATCCAACAATACCCCGTCCAAAACATGGTCCCTAAACTAACAACGGACCGAAACGTCCCTAAACTAACAACGGACCGAAACGTCCCTAAACTAACTACGGACTGTAACGTCCTTAAACTACTACGAACCGCAGCATCCTTAGGCTAATGCGGCAAAAAAAACGATACGTCCATAAGCGAAATGGGCACGGATGAAAACCCGAAAGGGCTCCGTGAGTAAAAACAGCAGGGCTACTGGCGAGTTTGTGAAAACCTGAAAGGGCTTAGACTCGTAAAAAATTTCCTATGCACTTACAGGGTCCTTTCGACCTTGTAAGGAGAAAATACCCGCGTGAGATCCTTACGACTCACAAAGGAGAAAAACACTTAGGAATCCTCACGATCCCTAAGGAGAAATTACACTTAATAGATCCTCATGACTTGTAAGGAGAATTTCCCCCCTATGAGACCCTCACGGCTCACAGGATTCAAAAGTCTTAAGATACAAGGACCAGAACTTGTTCTTAAGCCATCATATCCCCCAAACTGCCCTACAGGCGGTCAATATTGACCCTTGTATACAATCCACGGGCATAAATAAGCATTCCCTCGCCCAGTTCTACCAATGGTGTGAAATTCCCCTATTTGGTGAACAACACTTGTAGGTCCTCTCGACTTGTAAGGAGAAAATACTCTTGTGAGATCCTTACGACTCTCAAGAGAAAACGCACTTAGGAATCCTCATGACCCCTAAGGAGAAACCTACGAGATCCTCACGACTCGTAGGGAGAAATACCTTTATGAGACTCTTACAGCTCACGAAGTTAAAAGCCTTAGTCGTCAGGTCCTTTACCCTGTCTACTAAACCACCTTTCTTTGATAGCGGCGAAGGCAAATGATGATTCTCTCCTGGCAACGTTCCATTAGTAGCGATACTGATGCCTAAATCGGTAACAAATTCCAAGTCCTTTCACGGCAAGTGATGATTCGCTCCTGGCAATATTCTAGTCACAGCGATGCTGATACTAAGATTAGTATCACATCTCAAGTCCATACTTGCAACAAAATCAGCGAGCAAAAAATACATATAAAAATAGTCAAAATGATTGGGTAACTCGCAATAAAAAGCAGTGAGCAAAGAAAAATAGCCGAAATGATTGGGCAATCGTGACTTTCGCGATATAAAAAGCTGAAATGATAGAACATCGCGGAAAGAAATAGAAAAAATCAAAGAATGATACTTTTGCCCTACAGGCGAGTCCATACTGACCCCTGTATACAATCTATGGGCATAAATGAAAAGGGAACCGCATTTCCCAACAGACTCTATCAAAAGGAGAGTCAGATCTCGACGGCAACATCTGCATCCCAGAAGATCAACACGGCGTTCCTTCTCGACACCGCAGAAAGCGGATACAAGTCAACCAATTACCTCCCCGCCAAAACAATGCTCCGTCTCAGAAACAAGTCAACCAATGACTTCCCCGCCGGAACAACACTCCGTCTTGGAAATAAGTCAACCAATGACCTCCCCGCCGGAACAATGTTCCGTCTCGGAATCCAGTCAACCAATAATCTCTCGATTTGTCTCGACCCCCAGGGAAATCAGTGTCCCTGCGCAAACCTCTCAACCCGTAAAAAGAAAACTCTCTTGTGAGATCCTTACGACTCTCAAGAGAAAACGCACTTAGGAGTCCTCACGACCCCTAAGGAGAAATTACACCTACGGGATCCTATCGACTCGTAGGGAGAAAAGTCTTTATAAGACCCTCACGGCTCATAAAGTTGAAAAGGCTTAGGCGGCAGATCTGAACCTGTCTTCTAATCCATCGCTGCCCTACAAAGGAGATCAAGATAGACTATCTACAAGATACATTTGCCAAAAGGACATGCCCATATAAAATGAAGGATTTCTTTTATTCACGAATTCAAGTGAATGCAAAATACATTTCACAAAGGAATCAAAATGAATACATGTTATTCATAAACCACAAGTTTACAGTAAAAAAAAAGGGTACAAAGACAGTTATTAAGGAGGAGGCATCTTCAACAAATCAGCCAGCCGCTCGCGCGCTCCTCTCAATCCTTTCTCGTGATCGGCTGCCGCGGCCAACTCCACTTTAACTTGGGCCCGTTGTCGCAAACAAGACAAAAGCTTTTCATCGGTTCCTAGTATGGAAGCTTTGCAGTCCTGCATGACCCGCTCAGTAGAGTCAAGCGTCCGCCTCGGCGTCAACCCATCCGAAATGCATCGCTGGAGATTGTAGAAGACAGTTTTTAACTGCGCAGCATTCTCTTCAACCTAGGCACGTAATCAGGCAGATTCGCGTAAAGCTACTTCATGTTCCTTTCGCCTCAGGGTCGCCTCTTGTTCAAAATGGCGGATGAAAAGAACACTACTCTCAACCCACGCAGCCCGCTGGGAGTTCGAAGCTAATACTTCAGGAGCGAAACTCTTGAGCTCAATCTCGTGCAGGTAAGCATCAATCTTTCTGTAGTAATCAACCCAAGAGCCGACGAGATCTTCATCATAGAAGTTCACGAGTGTCGCCAGCATTGGATTGACTTCAAGAAAAAAATCAATAGCAGAACTGAGGGCCTCGGCATCGAGATCTTCGATGAATTCGCTCAATATTCGCAGCGCCCCTGGAAGATATGCGTTTAGCAAAAGGTCCTGCCGGCATTAGGATGTAAGATTCAAAGGGAGCTGGAGCCGGTACGATTGCTGCAAAATAAATTATGGTCAAATGTCGACTCGGGAGGTAAAGAAAATACACAAGCAATGGAGTCTACTATACCGGCTGTGGCAGGTGGAAAAATTGTGAGTACCGGAGACGTGGCTATTCTCTCGTCTTCTCCTCCGATCCGTGATGCTGCGATCAATATAAAGAAGACTCAGCAACAATACGGCTATTCAAAAAAGAAAGAAGGAGACAATAGCTGAAGGATATACTAACCAGTACCAGGAGGCGGAATGACTTCCGACTGGAAGGAGAAATACGGGTTCAACACCTGGTATAGATGGTCGAAAAGGACTCCTACAGAATTGTGACAATATACTGTCAATACAAGGAAGATGGTATCCACGGTTAAACTACATATGTCGCAAACCCATACCTTCCAACATTTGATAGGACACGGGAGAAGGCGAAGGGACGGCGACCGTCAGAGCAGCGACTGGTGACGCTTCTTCAGATGGCACAACCTCGGGATTCACCGCGCCTGTACTCAAGACAAACAAAATATCATTAGAAGGGCTAAACAAGATTGAAAAGCTTGAAAATAGCGACTCAGCAATTACCTGATAAATCAGGGACCGAAACCATGGCAGAGGTATCACCGGGTGTAACAACTTCTTCGCTCTCTCTCAAAGGAGAAGATTCTGCGCCCATAGCTTAATCCCCCATCTTGAAGAGGTCCATCGTGATGCTTGCAACGCCCGCCGATACCAAGGAGCCACAGGGAGAAAGGGCAGTTATCTGGACAGTTCCAGATTCCAGAGAGAGGATAGCAACTTCAGGCACGGTAACTGCCAAGGTTTCACCCGTCATCCCATCGCCAAGATTTGGCCTTGCAGAAAATGCATATGTAAAAATTCGAAGATCAAGTTCTAGTAAAAGACTCAGCGTTACATTACCTTAGAGCAACTTTTCAGATTCTTCCCGAGCCGCACACGCAACCTGTCTACGGGCGGTAGAAAACGCAGAGGGAACATCTGCCGAAGGAGTATCAGCAAGCGGAATGATGCTTGAGCCTGCACCCATGGCCAAACTGGCATCGCGTTCCATCGCCGCATGCTTCCTACACTTCCTTTCGGTCTGAACAGTGAGAAGCGATCTCCTCAGGACCTCTGATAAGGGGACGTCGTCATCCGAACCAATCTTTTCCTCTGGAGCCGTTACATCTTCTTTCATCGGTTGCTTCAGCAAAGCCTCCTGCGGGGACGATGGAAGAGCTGAGGCCACAACAGCTGGCTCCGGAAGTTTTGCCGCATCACTGCTCAGGATCGGTACTACACTTGGAATAACCCGAGTCAAGGTAGTCCCTGCAACAAGATGAAAGAAAGGGTCAGAGCACGAATAAAGAAAGGAATCAAGGCATAATGAACAGAATTTTACCAAGGCCCAAAGAACCGCGGAGCCTCTCATCTTCATCGAATGTCTTGAGGGAAGCCGCGAGAGTCTCTTCTGCAGAAATACCTGTTGAAGAAGAAAGCGTCAGTAGAAGCATAAAAAAGAAGATAACCGCAAAAGAGTGTAACTGAAGTATATCTGACTTCGCGATAGTGATCAGTGCTGCGGCATCGCGAGCCAGTCGCTCGGAAGCCATAAGGGCAACCTGGAGATCAGTATCATCCGCAGGCATGATGAATAAACCCTCATTGGTCCCATACTCGCACAAACCCTCGCTGTAAGGAGCATGTGGCTACTGGAAAATATGACGTCGGCAAAAAACAGCGACTTCTTCTTCTTTTGTGAGAAAGCGGAAGCAGCCGATGACAAGAGCTTGCGCTTAACGGGAATTTTTGGGTGATGGGTCCCGATTTCTGCACCAACGCCAGACTCCGGGGACGCTACAGCTACCGTTTCTACAGGAACACGGGGTAGAGGCTCCTCAGGAAAGGCGCGCAGGACCACAACCGCGGCAGCTTCTCTTAAGGAAGGACGAACAGTGGTCCATCGCTTTAAGGGGACAGCTGGATTACCAGCGGGGACCGCACCCTTGCGACCGAGAAGTAACCGCCTTTCTTCCCTAATAACAGCACCCGTCGCATGCTGGTACCACGCCATATATGCGTTCGAGGCTTTCGGAACATAGCTCGGCTCTCTGATGAGAAAGTTGGACCCAGTATTTAGCCACATGAAGTAGTGCAGCGCGTTGCGGATACCCTCTTTCGTAGCAATCGACTCAAATAAAAAGGCCTCAAGCGGGACACCCTGATCGTAACCTGACTGTTGAGAAAAACGGTGCGGGTTATACCTCATGAACAATGCTGAGGCGCCCTGCCTAAACACTAGAAAGCCTGGCCTGATTGAATACAAATGCAGAATCTCCCGAGCCTTCAATGTAGGAGCCCCGTCTTTGAAGGTATCGCACAGCGGCTGCACCGTCTTAGTGGATTCCTTATCGATAGTTAAGAGCCTATCGACAAAAGTCATGCTATCCCCGACCATACGCGGGTGAAGGACCAGACGCCGAGCCTCTCGCAGTGACGAATATAAAGCAGAAGCGTCAACTAGAAACATAACCCGGGAGAAATTATAACTGTTATAGGTACGGGGCTGTTTGTGGACTCCAAAAATGCCAAGCATATGCAACTCGATCCACGACGTGAAATAGTGCAGCGGGAGATGTACGGGCTGTACCCCCAGCTGAGTGGTGTCTGTCGCTAAGCTTAGGCCATGATATAGGTGAGCCAGCCCACCGATCCCGACGGCCACTTGCGTCCCGGCAACCATTCGGTGAGCTAAATAGAAGATGGATGGATTCATAGAGCGAGGTGCATTAGGAGCAAAAACCAGCTTAACCTTAGGCCGAGGAACCCTAAAAAGAACGTCTCTTCGTTGACGTCTGAAGCTGCGAGCTCTGCAAAGGGTACAACCTGTTAGTGTATATGCCCTAGAGGCCATTACTGTATCATACTAGTTTGTATATTACTTAATGGAAGCTTGGGATATTCACCTTGTATAAACAATCTTGCTCAATATAGTAGTATGCTACTTGGTTTGTTTCTACTTCAATGTGTACATGTGTTTATTTTTTTATATCACCTATATACATTACTGGAGCCCTTAGGATCTTTGCTTGATTACCAGCGTTGTGATGGCAGTCACACTAGGGGGGCTGGATAATCTATAAGCATATCCTTATAAAGGTCCCTAGTCGTAGGACTATTAAGACAGGGCATCGATACTCCGGGACTAGCGTATGCGTTTCTCATCCCAGTGTGGGAGATGGTTTGTCCCACAGCCATCAGTACGTCATACTGGAGATAGTATACGGGTGCTCGTTGGGTTACGAGTACACTGGACAGGACTCGTCGGGAACTGACAGGTCGGTATTATAACTATCGTCAGTTATCAGTTCCCATGTGACATCAGTACAGATTAGTCCGCTGACTTGACACTGTCACTTCGCCTCGAGTGTGTTCCCACTGTACTTTGATTACTACCCTACCACGGCTCAAAGGAGTCGTGCAAACACGTAGTAGTTGGGTACAGTCCCGAAGCACTTGGAGGCAGTGACGGTTAGACAGGATTCGTCTCTCCCGGTATTGGGGGTTGACATCGCGCTGTGTCTAGGAGAGCCATTACACGAGTAGTCCCTGGCCAGGGCAATCGAGATATGCTGGTAGGTTTCCAGTGTTATCTCAGGGTGTTCTGGGCTTCACTCCGACATGACTTGTACCGCTATTAGGGGACTGACGTTTACCGCCCCCTAGGCCCGCCATGCGATGTATCAGACGAACAGACCGGACTGTACGGAGACTGTCACATTCAGACTCAGTAGGAGTTCAGATGGGGTTCACCTCGTCAGTCTTCTTATCGGCATCTACCTGGGGACCGTTATGCACAGCTAGTGCCGCTTGCGGTCTGTGGTTAAACCCACTGCCAGCGTAGTGTCGAGTCTTTAGAGTCCCACACAGAGGGCTATTCGCCTCTGGGCAAAACAGAGTAGAGGTCGCATGGTTTTGCGACAGGGTTCGTTCTCATCCGCGCACTTGTGCACGTTTGGAGTCCGGACAGATATTACTAGTAGGCTCTGGTTTGAGCCAGATACTGGTATATGTTTTGGGGTTGATTTTATCTCATGGTATTCATGTTCCTCGGAACAAGAATGCGGGTGTGTATGCACAGTTGATTGAGGCGGAGGAAAAGGATTTTCATTAGGGTTTCGGAATGGGTGCGTATGCACAGTTGATAGTCGTCTTTTTCTAAACCCTAATGGAATTATGTTATATCAATTAATAATATTAATTAAATGAAATTGTGTCATGGTTGGGTTTTGTTGACTTGTTGACCATGGTTGACTAGTTGACCATAGTTGAAAGTTTGACCATCATCATTACATATCAAAGATGCTCTTTGATTCTAGCAAAACCATTTAAAGAATGTAATGATAATGGTCATTCCAAACCATCCATCAACTATTTCATTTTTATTATTATTGTTAATTTGATAATTCTTTTCATATGTGTTATGGTTGTAAAATGAAAAGAATAGCTCATTCTATCATAACTCTTCTCTCTCCTCACTTCTTCTTCTTCCTCCTCTAGTTCAAGAAGAATCCTTCTCATGTGTTGAGAATCCCTCTCCTTGAGATAAAAACACCCTAAAGACACTCTCTACTCTCTCTAGGGTTAGAGGTTTAGCAAGCCGAAGATCCTAGTTCTCTCAAAGTCCGAGAAAGAGCCCGAAGGTTGAACCCTCAGATGGATCCATCTTTGACGGAAGAAGGCAACGAGAAAAGCACCATCAACCCCTACAAAGGTTTCAAGAAGAAGGAGTTCAAGTTAGGTATAACCTCCTTTCCGAGTAGCTAACTCTCTTTAGTTTTCTTGCTAGTCTAGTTTAGAAAAGATCCCGACTTTGTTAGTCCATGTTGCCCCATGCGCTAAAAATTTGATTTTTATACCGTTTCCGCCTCCCCGCAAGAACCGGGGGTCGCAACGTGGACTTACAGTGGTATCAGAGACTAACTAAACTTAAACTAGCTTAGTAGTAAAGTGTATGGAAGTTCGATCGGAAAAATCGCAAAAACCGGAAAATCAAAAACCCTAACTTTCTGTTGAAATTTTTTGTGCTCTAAAAGTAAAAAGTTTTACTCCTAAAATCGGCTCAGGGTTTTGTGAAAACACCCACCAAAAACGATCGCCTGATTCCCTCAAACCGCCGTTGTTCCGCGGCAATAGGTGTCTTAGGCCGCGGAACCGCCGCCGTTTTGTTTCCTCTCGTGATCGGGTTTTGTGCAGTGTTCTTCTGGTAGGGTTTTGGGATTTTTCAGATGGGTTATTTGTGCCCAGATTTTCCAGAAAAGAAATTTGTTTTTGGGGGCCTATAAATCCGTATTTTTATCGAACTTCACTACACTTTGACTACAATGGTTATATCTGTGATGTTTATATGTATTGAACGTCGGCTAGTCGCTATATGTCGATTAGTCGGGGTTATACATATCTGTGATCTGTGTTTGATGATGGTTTGTGTATATGAATGAGTTGGACTGTCGCGGGTGAATAGCCGGGGTGGATGTGAGATGAGTTTTTCTTTTTCTTTCATTCATTGTAAAATATAAATTGATGTAATATTATTATTTGTTTGGCCGCACAACCGGGTCGGGGTTGTAGCCGTCATTGTATAATTCTTTTTACTGTTTTTGCTCCTAGGATAGACCCATAGAGGGGTGCACAAACTACCGGGTATCTCGAAGTGCCGAGTGGCCTACTCACGGCATTGAGGGAGGTTGCTCCACTTCGGGTACTCGGCGGGTAGTTTGCCGCACCCATAGGGGTCTTGGGTGGGGTATTGGCTATTCACCGCGACCGTGTAATCCGTTTTTCGTTGCAGGATCGAACGGATTGCGGATTCCTAGTATATCCAATGTATTCATCTGTGATCTGTAATGTCTATCATTGCTATATATTTATAACTATTTAGGCGTTGCTTATGTTTTACAGCCGCGCTAGCCCAGCCCCCGCTCTGTCGTTAGTTAAGTAACCTAACGGGTAATGACGGGGCCCCGTGGCGAATGCGAATGGCATAAGCGTACGTCATATTTTGGTTGTTTTCTGCAATGGTAGGATTAAATGATGGGACGCATTAAAAGAACTAATGCAAGAATATCACGCATTAAAAGAACTAATGCAAGATAATAAACCAAGTTAAAGTCGTTGGAACACTTTCGAAAAACCACTCGATTCTTTTCAAAACTAACTTTTAAATGCGGAGCTTGAGCCACTCCTTTTAAAAGCTATCTCGTTCCATCGATTATATCAAGTTCACTACGTTCACGGTTTTACCAAAACCATTCGTAGCCCTCCGTCGTTTCGCATGAATAGGCAATAGTATTCAAGCTATGTATGTTGGCCAAAGTCAAGGCATAGTGATTGGTAGCTATTGGGTGTTCATGTGTAGCATAGATAGATGTGTTGGTTTGGGACAGTCGTACTGCCATTTTGGCCAAAGTCAAGGGTAGGTACGGGTGGATCCAAATTAACCTGGATAGTGACGGGTAGAACTTGACATGTGACTTATGATATTTTGGCCAAAGTCAAGGTCATAAGAGCATGGGGCAAAAATCCACATCGGGAGTTTCATAAGTACTGAAACTTGCTAGATTTGCATACCATTTGGAGTGTGGTGATTCTGGTAGGATTCCTTCAGTTTCGTCACGCGATGATATTTGGATCCCGATCCTACTGTGAGTATATGCTACTCCTCGGGAAATTTCTCACTAAACGATCAATGCTATAAAACAAGTAGGTGTCTAGAAAGGTGTTAGCGGGGCTACGCCCCCAGGAAAAAGAGGTTCCTAAATTAAGGAACTTCGCGAAAGCGTTGGAAAACCTCCCTCGAAGTACCGACACTGGCCTGGCTGAACGGTTAAGAAAGTATTGTGCGGTGGGATTGATCCCGACTAATTCTTCCTTTATGGTTTGAGGAGGGATTCGAGAGACAGTGGGAGCCATCCTGTTTAGACAAATTAAAAACCATTCTAAACTTGCAAGAGCATCATGCTGAGTGTTTCTTCTTCTCTCTCCTAATTGCAGCGACCAATCGACATGACTGGACTTAAGTTACTTCTAGATAAAAACATACTGACAGGGCCAAACTACAAAGATTGGCTCAGGAATGTCAAAATGGCAATCACTTACGACAAGCTGGGGTATCTTCTTACCACCAAAGCTCCCCCCGTCCCAGGTCCCACCTCCAGCGTCGCGGATAAGGAAATCCGTAAGACTTGGGAGATTGATTGCGTGAAGGCCAAGTGCCTCGTGCTTGCCTCTATGGACAACGAACATCAGAGGAGGCACGAGAATATGGACCTGGAATCCATATTTCTTCATACAAAAGAACTGTATGGAGAGCAGTCTAGTATCGCAAGATACGGAGTGTCGAAGAAGTTATTTTCGGCAAAATTGGTCGTCGGATCATCGGTAGCGGACCACGTGCTTAAGATGATTGGCTACATTGAGGAGCTCGCGGAACTTGGGACCACGTTGGAAAGTGAGCTCTATACGGACTTAATTCTCCAGTCCCTTCCATCCACTTACGCCCAGTTTATACTGAACTTCAACTTACAAGAAAAAGAAGTTAAACTTTCAGAATTCCTCAACATGCTGAGGAGCGCAGAGGGCACCCTACAGAAAGGTAGGGAAACACCCACTTTGTTTGTAGGAGGATCTTCTTCTTCTAGGTCCAAGGAGAAAGCCAAGGGAAAGAAGAAGAAAGCCCCCGCCAAACCAAGGGGCGGTGTTAGTAAAGTGGGTACGAAGGGAAAGGAAAAGGCAACAAAGATAGCGGGGAAGCTTGTGGGAAAGGAAGAATGCTTCTATTGTCATAAGAGAGGACACTGGAAGAAAGATTGCAGGGCTTGGAAGGCCAGGACACAGGAACTGAAGCAGGTTGCGGCTTCAGCTTCAGGTGTGTATGTTATTGAAAACTGTCTTTCTATAAACTCTACTTCATGGGTATTGGATACCGGATCAGGATCTCATATCTGTAATTCTTTGCAGGCGTTGAGAAACCGTAGGGTTTTGAAGGCAGGTGACATGACCCTCAGAGTTGCGAACGGAGCTAGCATGGATGCTAAAGCCGTAGGGGACTATCACCTGGGAATGTCAGATGGACATGTTTTGGTTTTGCGTAATTGCTTTTTTGTACCCAACGCAACTTGTAATATCATTTCTGTATCTTTGGTTTCTAAAGAAGGTTATGAATTTGCGTTTGTAAGTAATATTGTAAACATTCACCTTAATCAAGTTCTGATTGGGTCAGGTAAACTGAGCAATGGTATATACGTATTAAACCAACCACAGATTTTCAATGTCCAGAATACACACAAAAGAAAGTCTCCGAAAATCAATCAGACTTTCTTATGGCATTGTAGACTGGGTCACATCAATGAGAGAAGGTTGACTAAGTTACATACAGAAGGATATTTGGATCCGTTCGAATATCAATCGTATGCCACTTGTCAATCCTGTCTCAAAGGAAAGATGATAAAGACTCCGTTCACTGGACGCGGAGTAAGAGCGAGCGAGCTCTTGGGGCTCGTACACAGCGATGTGTGCGGTCCAATGTCTACACATGCGCGAAGCGGTTACTCTTACTTCATTACCTTTACGGATGATTTTTCAAGGTACGGTTATGTCCTCTTATTGAAACATAAGTCCGAAGCCTTTGAAAAGTTCCAGGAATATAAGAATGAAGTAGAAAAACAAACCGGCAAAAGTATCAAGATTCTAAGATCGGATCGAGGTGGAGAATACTTAAGTGTCTGAATTATTTAAAAGAGAACGGAATTCTCTCTCAACTTACTCCTCCATACACTCCGCAACATAACGGTGTATCGGAGAGACGGAACCGAACCCTATTGGATATGGTACGGTCTATGATGAGTAACGCTGAGTTACCGCGATCATTCTGGGGGTATGCGCTAGAATCAGCTGCGTACCTTTTGAACCGAGTTCCTACTAAGACTGTGCCTACTACACCATATGAGATGTGGTGTGGGAAGAGGCCCCATCTCAGTCACATTAAGACTTGGGGAAGTCCAGCTTTTTTTAAAAAGCAGCATGCGGACAAGCTCGAGGCACACTCAGTACAGTGTAAGTTTGTGGGATATCCAAAGAATTCCAAGGGATATCTCTTCTACTGCGAAGAGGAACAAAAAGTTCTTGTTTCTCGTCATGCCCACTTTCTAGAACACCAGTTCTTAGAAAAGGAAATAAGTGGGAGTGCAGTAGAACTGGAAGAAATTCCAGAACCACAGACTATTACTGAAAGCTTAGTGGAACCAGAGGGTTCAAAAGAACAGGACATTCCTACGCCGCTCCGCAGGAGTAGTAGGCAGTCTCATCCGCCCGAGAGATACTACGGTTTTCTCATAGACGGGGATAGAGAGGATTGCATCATAGATTATGATGAGCCTACTAGCTTCTAGCAGGCCGTTCAGAGCGTTGACTCGGTAAAATGGCTGGATGCAATGCGGACCGAAATGGAGTCCATGTACACCAACAAAGTATGGACGTTGGACATTGCTCCAGACGGGGTAAAACCCGTAGGATGCAAGTGGATCTTCAAAAGGAAGATTGGTGTAGATGGACAGGTTGAGACCTATAAAGCTAGACTTGTAGCAAAGGGTTTCCATCAAAGACCTGGTTTGGACTATGACGAAACCTTTTCTCCAGTGGCTATGCTGAAATCCATTCGGATCCTTCTTGCCATTGCTGCCTTCCACGATTATGAGATTTGGCAAATGGACGTAAAAACCGCTTTTCTAAATGGAAATTTAGAGGAGTGTGTCTATATGGACCAGCCTGAGGGTTTCATTCAGAGTGGGAGCAGCGGAAAGGTGTGCAAGTTGCTTAATTCCATCTATGGATTAAAGCAGGCATCACGGAGTTGGAACATCTGTTTTGATGAGACGGTCAAGGAATTTGGCTTTATCAAAAATCCAGATGAACCGTGCATCTATAGTAGATTTGTAGCGAGAACTGTAGTATTCCTTGTTTTATACGTGGATGACATTCTCTTAATAGGAAATGACATTCCTATGCTACAATCTGTCAAGGGGTTCTTGTCACACAGGTTCTCCATGAAAGACCTGGGTGATGCCTCATACATCCTGGGGATCCGGATCCATCGTGATAGATCCAAGAGGATATTAGGACTTTCACAGTCCAGGTACATCGACACCATACTGAAAAGATTCAGTATGGAAGATTCCAAGCGCGGTAACCTACCGGCTTGTCACGGGATCACCCTCTTTAAAGAGATGTCTCCCAAGACTGATTTGGAAAGGGATCGCATGTCTATTATACCCTACGCTTCTGCGGTAGGCTCTATAATGTATGCGATGTTGTGTACCAGACCGGATGTAGCTTATGCACTGAGTGTGGTAAGCCGGTATCAGTCAAACCCTGGGGAGAAACACTGGATAGCGGTAAAGAACATTCTCAAGTACCTGAGAAGGACTAAGGAGATGTTCTTGGTGTATGGCGGAAAAGACCTCCAGATCGAGGCCTTTGCTGACTCCAGCTTCCAAAGTGACAAGGATGATTCCAAGTCCATGTCGGGTTTTGTCTTTACCCTCAATGGAGGGGCGGTGTGTTGGAAGAGTTCCAAACAGGAAACCGTTGCAGACTCGACGATGGAAGCGGAATACATCGCTGCATCTGATGCCGCAAAAGAAGCTGTCTGGATGAGGAAGTTCTTAAAAGAACTTCAGGTGGTTCCGTCCATTGTTGACCCAATACCTCTGTATTGCGACAACAACGGGGCTATAGCTTTAGCGAAGGAACCCAGGTCCCATCAGAGATCCAGACACATCTTGAGGCGGTATCACCTGATCAGGGAGATCGTGGATCGCAAGGAGATCGAGGTTCAGAGGGTTGCTTCAGAAGAAAACACTGTAGATCCATTCACCAAGGCCCTGCCCCAGACTCAGTTCGAGCGGCTGATCGAGATGATAGGTCTTCGATACGCCAGTACATGGCCTTAGTGCAAGTGGGAGATTGTTAGTGTATATGCCCTAGAGGCCATTACTGTATCATACTAGTTTGTATATTACTTAATGGAAGCTTGGGATATTCACCTTGTATAAACAATCTTGCTCAATATAGTAGTATGCTACTTGGTTTGTTTCTACTTCAATGTGTACATGTGTTTATTTTAGTATATCACCTCTACACATTAGTGGAGCCCTTAGGATCTTTGCTTGATTACCAGCGTTGTGATGGCAGTCACACTAGTGGGGGTTGGGTAATCTATAAGCACATCCTTATATAGGTCCCTAGTCGCAGGACTATCGAGACAGGGCATCGATACTCCGGAGTAGACTAGCGTATGCGCTTCTCATCCCAGTGTGGGAGATGGTCTGTCCCACAGCCATCAGTACGTCCTACTGGAGATAGTATACGGGTGCTCGTTGGGTTATGAGTACACTGGACAGGACTCGTCGGGAACTGACAGGTCGGTATTATACCTATCGTCAGTTATCAGTTCCCAGGTGACATAAGTACATCTTAGTCCGCTGACTTGACACTGTCACTTCGCCTCGAGTGTGTTCCCACTGTACTTTGATTACTACCCTACCACGGCTCAAAGGAGTCGTGCAAACAGGTAGTAGTTGGGTACAGTCCCGAAGTACTTGGAGGCAGTGACGGTTAGACAGGATTCGTCTCTCCCGGTATTGGGGGTTGACATCGCGCTGTGTCTAGGAGAGCCATTACACGAGTAGTCCCTGGCCAGGGCAATCGAGATATGCTGGTAGGTTTCCAGTGTTATCTCAGGGTGTTCTGGGCTTCACTCCGACACGACTTGTACCGCTATTAGGGGACTGACGTTTACCACCCCCTAGGCCCGCCATGCGATGTATCAGACGAACAGACCGGACTGTACGGAGACTGTCACATTCAGACTCAGTAGGAGTTCAGATGGGGTTCACCTCGTCAGTCTTCTTATCGGCATCTACCTGGGGACCGTTACGCACAGCTAGTGCCGCTTGCGGTCTGTGGTTAAACCCACTGCCAGCGTAGTGTCGAGTCTTTAGAGTCCCACACAGAGGGTTATTCGCCTCTGGGCAAAACAGAGTAGAGGTCGCAAGGTTTTGCGACAGGGTCCGTTCTCATCCGCGCACTTGTGCACGTTTGGAGTCCGGACAGATATTACTAGTAGGCTCTGGTTTGAGCCAGATACTGGTATATGTTTTGGGGTTGATTTTATCTCATGGTATTCATGTTCCTCGGAACAAGAATGCGGGTGTGTATGCACAGTTGATTGAGGCGGAGGAAGAGGATTTTCATTAGGGTTTCGGAACGGGTGCGTATGTACAGTTGACAGTCGTCTTTTTCCAAACCCTAATGGAATTATGTTATATCAATTAATAATATTAATTAAATGAAATTGTGTCATGGTTGGGTTTTGTTGACTTGTTGACCATGGTTGACTAGTTGACCATAGTTGAAAGTTTGACCATCATCATTACATATCAAAGATGCTCTTTGATTCTAGCAAAACCATTTAAAGAATGTAATGATAATGGTCATTCCAAACCATCCATCAACTATTTCATTTTTATTATTATTGTTAATTTGATAATTCTTTTCATATGTGTTATGGTTGTAAAATGAAAAGAATAGCTCATTCTATCATAAATCTTCTCTCTCCTCACTTCTTCTTCTTCCTCCTCTAGTTCAAGGAGAATCCTTCTCATGTGTTGAGAATCCCTCTCCTTGAGATAAAAACACCCCAAAGACACTCTCTACTCTCTCTAGGGTTAGAGGTTTAGCAAGCCGAAGATCCTAGTTCTCTCAAAGTCCGAGAAAGAGCCCGAAAGTTGAACCCTCGGGTGGATCCATCTTTGACGGAAGAAGGCAACGAGGAAAGCACCATCAACCCCTACAAAGGTTTCAAGAAGAAGGAGTTCAAGTTAGGTATAACCTCCTTTCCGAGTAGCTAACTCTCTTTAGTTTTCTTGCTAGTCTAGTTTAGAAAAGATCCCGACTTTGTTAGTCCATGTTGCCCCATGCGCTAAAAATTTGATTTTTATACCGTTTCCGCCTCCCCGCAAGAACCGAGGGTCGCAACGTTGGCTTACACAACCGGGGTGTCTGGGATGAAGAAATTCCTTTGATCCGCTTCCGCTGTCGGCTGGTTGTCCAAGTAAAAACCAAAAGGATGATCAAGCTTGGCCAATTTCGCTGCTTGTTTTGACAAGACTTTCGAGTGAAGAAAACGGGCGATGAAATCCGCGAAGCTAACTCCGTTCCCTCCGGACTCGAGAAACAGACTCTCGTAAATGTTCAACACCTTGATTAAGCTCGGGAATCGATGTTGAATAGCATTCTCCGGAGTGAGACCCATCACCACTGATTTGGTGGCGAACATGTACTCGTCAGGGGGAAGTATTTCCTCCTAATGTTCCCCTCTAACGGGTAGGCTCGAAATTTCTGCAAATTCCTCCATGGAGATCGAAACCTCCCGGTCCGATAAAAGAAAGGTGTGAGTCGGGATATTCCACTGTTCCAAAAAAGTCTTGACCCACCATACGTGAAGTGCGGGATACTGGAAAAGAGACGCGTAGATGGCGGGGTACAACCCGAGCTTCAACAGCAGCTACTTTTTGGCCGACAAGATGTATCGAGCCCACTGCAAGTATCCGGCTGAATGGCGAGGAGTCAAGCCTATCATGTATACCTTTCTCCAAGGGCGCGACTCGTCTTGACATATGCGCCGCCCCAGAATATCTAAAGACATCGGCGGCTGTACAGGTATCGAGCTCATAAAAGGCTGGAGGCGACCTTCCATAGTCCAGTTAACCTCCTCCACAGCGTAATTCACCTGGGGCGAGTCGGCATAATGAATGGCGGAAATTTTCTTTGAAGGCGCCGCATAAGAGAAACTACGCCGATCCCGAATATTTGGATGTACCACAACCCCCATAAATGAAGAGACTTCTGCTCCGGATCGTGATCTTTAATCAGTGCAAAAACTTCCTGATCCACGGGCGCGTCGGCGTATGAACTCTCTAGGCGAACAAATGGGAAAGAAGAGTCAAAAGACATAGTACCTGCGTGAAAAGAAACGAGGGTTAGATGTCAATACTACATTACAAATTCTTATATTTGGTACTTTAAATTTGTACCACACTGCAATGCAGGAAAAAGGGACCGAGGGGGCCTACAAAATCAAAGTGACGGCTCATCATTGATGAGATAATCAATCATTAAGGAGAAAATCCTAAAAAGATTCTCATTTAATGAGAAACTCATTAGGCCAAGGAGTTAAACACCCTCGAGAGCAGTGCTCTACAAAAAGAAATCACATCTGTCAACTTTAATTATAAGGGGAATAAAAATTCCCCAAAATTTCTAAGATCCATGCTCTGTGAAAACGATGGAGTAATCAATAAGAACCCTAAAAAGCAAAGTTTTTTGCAGAATAAAACTCCAAGATCTTTAAGATCTACAAAACGAACTCTAAGAGCTCTTCATATAGATGAACAGTGTTCTAATTAATGGGTTAAGTAACCCTAAAAATCCATTTTAAGATCTACGATCTGAGAAGAGCAAAACTCTATTAATAGGTTCGATCCTTACCAAATTTGGGCAGAGTTCTAACTCTAAAAGGAATTTCCTTGAGCAGAGATCTAAGTTCTGAAGGGAGAATTAAATTCTTAAAAACAAGAAAGGAAGAAGATGAACAGAAGTCATCTCAAGGGCCAAAGGCCCTACTTATAGGCGCTGGAAGACAATCCGACTTCTAAGATGATCCAACGATGAAAAGTTTGCCACCGCTGCACTCACGTGTGAGCCACGTGAGTGCAACGGTGGGGGGCATTTGTTTCCCCCCAATAAGAGAGCAAGGCTCTATTCAAAATTTGAACTGAAGCAGCGCCTCACGTGCAAAGCACGAGAGCGTCAATGCCAAGAGTTAAAAATTTAGAGGCAGCACCTCATGTGCAAAGCACGAGAGCGCCAACGCCAAGAGTTAAAAACTCTGAGGCAGCGTCTCAGGTGCAAAGCACGAGAGGGCCAGCGCCAGAACTAAAAGTTCTCCACCCTTGGATCAAAGATCCAATGAAAATGATAAATCATCAAATTACAGAATTGAATTCTGTTGAGGAAATATTTCTCGAATCTACCTAAACAAGAAAGGTTAATCTCTGTAAAACAGAGTACCGTTGGATTAAAGATCTAATGGTGATTAAAAATCACCAAGATACAGAATAAGCTCTGTACTGGAAAATATTTTCCCAATCTTGTTGAGAACAAGAAAAATATCTTTTATAAAACGAAGGCCTAGGATCAAAGATCCAACGGTAGATAAAATCCCCAAATCAATTAGAGATTTCCTTAAATAAATCAACAAATCAGCCTCCACTATATAAAGGACCCAAGACTTCAAGTCTTGTACAGAGGAACCCCCCTATAAACATCAAGTTCAAAAAAAGGAAGAGAAAGCAAAAAAGAGCTTTCAGAAAGAAGAAAGAAAAAGAACTTTCTTCAAGGTAAATAGAGATCATAGTATCTCATCTGCATACCCAAGGGTTTAACCCGTATAAAAGAACATAGTTCTTTCCCTAGATCTGAGATCTATAAGACAAGTCTCCCACAAATGAGAATTTAATTCTCGCAGGGATGAATTTGTTCTTGGGGATTGAAAATCCAGGGAAGAACAAAGAATTGAACTCTTCAGAAAAATGCACAAAGAAGGAAACAGTGCTGAGCGCCTCGCGTGCCCCTCACGTGGGCACTGCTAATAAAATAAAGAGTGCTCTGCACTCAGTGGTTGGCACCCAGCGCCAAATGCCCCACGTGCCCCTCACGTGGGCGCTAAAAAAATAAAGAGTGCTCTGCAATCAGTAGTTGGCGCCCGGCGCCAAGCGCCCCACGTGCCCCTCACGTGGGCGCTGTTTAACATAAAGCGCTCTGTAAATAAAGCCCAACACCATAAAGAGTGTTTAACACTCCATAAAAAAACAAAGAAATGGGATAAGAGTCAGAGCCCATATCAATGCTTAGCATTGTTGCACATAAAAGGGTCTGAGCCTAAACAAGTGTTTAACACTTTATTCAATACTAAGTGGACCGAGTCCAAGTTGACCAAAAGTCCCTAATTCAGATCAACCGAGCCCATGTGCTCACATTCTTTCTAAATTGGTCTTAGTCCCAAACCCAACTATAGATCTCCCAACTAACATTGGTTCAAGGGTACATCTCCCCACACCTCTGATATATGTCGTTGTAATTCTTCAACATCTTCAGAGATGTGGCGGGTCCCGACAACCAACAATTTCATGGACCGTAATGTCCTTAAATTAACTATGGACCGTAATGTCTTTAAACTAGTTATGGACCGCAACGTCCTTAAAATGGTTATGGACCGAAACCTCCTTAAACTAGCTATGGACCGAAACCTCCTTAAACTAACAATGGACCGTAATGTCCTTAAACTAACAATAGACCGCAACGTCCTTAAACTAAAACGACAGAGCCCAAATTCTCTTTCATCGGATAAAAAAAGATCCTGAACCCCCGTTAAGTAGATCTCAGTCCAATATCGGATTAACGTATTCTTAACAAATATTTAAGTTGATCTTAATCTCAAATAAGGTTAACGATCCTTAAATCAAACCAAATCCAAATCTAAGAATATACGGATTTGGAATAATCCACGCCCTACATGCGGCAATATAAATTAGTCTCCGTATACAATCCACGGGAAACCAAAAATAAAATAAACACACACGACACGAAGTAACCTTCTAGAGCAGGAGAATGTGGTTACCACGATGCAGTAACGTAATTAACTGCAAGGGTTTGCGCCTGCAGGGAAGAGCGTCCCTAAAATCAAAACCCCCTCAAAAATGAGGGGGAATCTGACGAAGTCTGCTACAACAGTCGCATCCGTCCAAACCTCCAATAGGCAGTGTCATAAATCAACTTGGCATCTTCGGAGAGGTGAACGGATAAATCCAAATAGTATATGCCCCCAAATTCAGGCAAGACGACCTATGCGGTTTCGTCTCTGTTTTCGGCGGTAAATAGTGGCAGAGTGGTGTTATTAAAATTTGATGGAGAACCGTCCATCTCGGTGGATGTTGTGGGTGGTGTGGAAAAAGAAGATGAAGAAATACCAATTTCGGAGTCGATAGAAGAAACGCTGACAAGACGGGCACTAGAATCCCGTGTCCAGCCAAGCATGCACTAAGCGGATTTAGCGCAAGTGGCAGCATATGTGTAAATTAAATGAAAGGTTTGTTTTATGCTTTGTTTTGAAAAAGACGGATTTAGACAAATCACAAAAATGCGCAATCAACCCTAGATCTAAGGCCACCTAGGTCAAGTCACTAGACCGCTCCTAGACTTCCAGGGGACAAATCACAGGATCAAACCTCTACTATCTCTTTATCCCTCTTGTGGCCAGGTAAGTGCCAGGTAAGTGGGAGGTATCCGCTATGTAAATAGCGGGCCTAATTAAGTAACCATTTGCTTCAGACACACTTGTCTAGACACCACAAAAGAAATGCGGATAAGCAGTAGATTACCCACGACCTTCCTCTGTCCTAATTGAGCGCGATGGTCCTTAGAGTCTTGATCTAGATATTTTTTAATTAATGAAGGGTGATACGGATGCTAGTTTTGTGATTTGTGGGGCTTAGGAAGTGTAATGAAATCCCCACCTAATCTGAATTTGGTCTTTGCCTCTTAATTTTCCATATTACAATATGCACAAACAGCCAATATCAAAACACGCAACAAGAATTTTTTACGCAGTGAATTTTTGCAAAGAATCCTGCAGAAAAATTGTTATTGGACTTTTCAGATGTAGAAATTATACCATAGAGAGCTGAAACCCTAATTCGTCCAAGATGCCGCGATTCCGCGGTCAATTGAACTGTTCTTTGAACAAAACTTTTTTCTGATGCTCCCCTTGCTCCTCTGATCTTGATGAAATGCTCTGAATATTTATCTCCCTGATACAGTGATTCCAGATCTCCTTGCAAAATTCACACACTAATCGTTAAGCACACGATGCGTTCTTGATTTAAATTTTGATAGAATAATAATATTTCAACCCAAATAGCAATAAAGAACAAATTACGCACGTATCCCCGGCAACGGCACCATTTGATTTAGTCAAAAAGAATAGGTAGTAGTAGTAACCGTAATCAATAACAGTATCACGTGTAGCGAGCGTTAGTGAGCATGGGTCGTTTTCTGGGATTCAAGAAATTCGTAAATTCTTGCTTTAGATGAGTCAAAAGAATTTGTAAAGAAATTAAAGAAATTGTTTAAGATTTAGTTGAAATAATAGTTTCAAGAAAATCAAGAAATTGTTTTCAAGAAAGGAAATCAAGAAAATGTTCAAGATCTAATTATCAAGAAAATATGAAGAAGGCTTGTAAGATTCGATCGAATTTAGTAGACATGGATGACTAATAAAGGTAACTCATCTTTTCTATTGATAATTTAACGCTAGATTGATGGCTATGAATGCGGATTAGGGTTTTTTGGAAGAAAACTAGGGTTTCTTCACTATAGTCCCTTAGCCTTTCATTGATCACATTCATTTTCTAGCCCTTCACAAAAAGATCATCAATCTTATCTCACATCGTGGTTAAGATAATCAATAATTTGATATCGTACCCAATGAGGATGTTAACGATTCTTTTGCGAAGGTTTGTAAACTTCTTAAGACTAAATAAAAGTATAGAATTCTATCATCCATCGATCTACCCTAATCCTATGAATCCTATCAAGCGGAGATTTACCCGCGCATCATGAAAATTGAAGAAAGATTAGAAAAAGAACTCATAATGCGGAATTTTATAAGAAAGAGAAATTGAAACTAATTATCACCTTTATTATTCAACTTCAAATTACAACTTCTTCAATCCGAGATTACAAGAAGAATTACTCTCGACCACTCACTTGAAGAGGTAATTTTTTCGTCGATCTTCACGCTGCTCGATCACCGTGAGTCTTAGACCTATTGTGGATCGCGTGCTCGTTGATGATGATCGGCTTCGTATAAAGGATCTTTTGTTGAATTGCTTGATGAACTTCTCTATGATTCTTGATTTTGGATCTTGGATTTGTGTTGAATTAGATGAATACTATGAAATTTGGGATCTAAATTGGCAATTAATTAGGAACAAAAATTGGAACCCTTCTCTTCATGACCTTGGTCCTTTTTATAGCCCCTTTTCAAGCTTCCCCAACAAGCTAGATTGTTATAGAGAAGTTTCCAGAATAAGATTGTTACAACGAGGCTTCCCCAACAAGTTAGGACGTTGAGAAGAAGTTTCCAGAGACTTCCTGAACCCGAAGCACCTGAATCGGCTGTGGATCCGTGGAGACTCGGCCTGACTCGGCCGCGGTTCCGCGGTCAATTGGCGACTTCATTGCTTCAGAATTCTGTGGTCTTCTTCTGTTAATCTATGGGTCTTTATGTGATATCTGGAATCTTCTTATCTCTTCTGAATTTCTGTCAGTATTTGATTCTTTGGCTTTCTTGTATTTTATCAGCAGATTCCTGATTTTCGATATCTGACCTGAGTTAATCTTGCACAAGATCTCAATGAAGAATGTGGGATAGAAAATATTATGCGTAAAAATATTAAACATACAATTTCCTTCATAATATTAATTATAATGTATAACACATGGTATATGATATTTTGCAGATGAACTTCTAATATGTGTTTATTTATAGCAAATACCTTTAGATGATTAAGAAAAGTAAGGAAATTGTCATGTTAAAAGTGCACTATTTTCGACTAAACAACGGTTTACCCTTGATATGATATTTCGTGTCCACCATGAGTTTTCTCGGTTCTGAGTTATGAGCATACCCGATTCGAGGAGTGAGGAGGAACTATTTGCGGGTACATGGTAGGCCCGGTAAGATACCCCGAGACAAGAAGATCGTGGAGTAGATGATGAGCCTGGCAGGGGGAGCACTACCTACCGGTGATTGTATGGAAACTCGACGGATATCTGGAGGATACCGATCGGAGTTATATGATGAGATGGATATGAGGGCCGATCAGAGTGACGGCGCCTGAGATATTGGAATTTGAATGTCGTTGATGGACACTGGATTTGATGATGATTTATTGATGGTACAACTGTTTTACCCACATTTAGGAATTATTATGACATGCTCTTTTATATTGATATTGTACCTTGATCATGATTGGGTTGCATTCCACACTGTTATACATATACCATCATGACTGCATACCTAGGATTTGTTGCTTTTTCGTGCATGCTTGCTATTACTTGTATGATGTTATTTACTATTCATGAGTTGAAAACCCACTCCCGTTGTGCCATGGTGTCTTGCAGGGCTGATCCTCAGTGCAGTTGAGGCGGGGCACGCTACTCCTTCTATTTCTGTAGATACCGCTATCTTGGAGCTCGAGATATTTTGTAGGTGGGTTTTTGTGCGATTATCCATATGCTTCTACTTATATATCTTGTTTTGTATCTAGTACTCTCCATCTACCACCTGTATGTATTTAACATAGAGACGAGACTGAAAGATTCGATATTTGTATTATATGTGATTCTAGTTGTCGCGCTCATGTGAGCCGACTTCTGTATCATGTTGCGATGTTGTTTTCACTTCTTATTTGCTTATTTCTTAGCCTACGGTGGCGTGTGTGTGTGTGTAGGCTTACTAGGCACACACACAAGGGTCTATAAGGCATCAACCATGCCCGATTTAAAATTTAGCCGTGCCGAACAACCCTAAACCAAGATCTTAGACTAGAGATTAGGCGAAACAAAGCATGTTAAACACTTTAACACTAAGAGTTTGGGATTACAACCTTTGTAGTCCGGTCCTTCACTTCTAAAGCTCCGTGTTGAGGTCCCTTCATTGCGATCATCGAGTATCCGGACTCTCGAAAAGCTCCACGAAGAGAAAGATGCAGGTTTGCTTCCGATCTTCGATAACAAAGATGATCTACCTAGAAGTTTCATTAACACAAGCTCTCACTTACAAATGAAGTGAACACCCAAATCTAAATGGCAAGAATAGATTAGGATGATGAAGTAGGAATTTAGCTCTCATTTATTTTCTTTAACTCACTCATTTTCATCACAAAAGAAAAAGCTAGAAAGCTTTTTTCCAAGAAAGAAGAAGAAGAATAACCAAAACCATTTGTGATGAATAATGAATAACTCTTGTGTGAGATTAGAAATGCAACCATGGTATATGTAACCTTTGTAGAGATTAAACCAACGTTAAAGGGTTGGGTTGGGTTAAGGAAATATCTTGCAAAATATCATAACAAATATCTTTGCAAGAAACAAAAGGAAAGCTTTTAGAAACTTCTAGAAAAGCTTAACCCAAATCAAACCCTAACCATGTTTAATCTCCACTAAACATGTTGCATTAATAACCCTAACATGTTACAATATTATATATCACATATACAATATTTATTGTAACAAAATAAAATAATGCAATTAACATATATCGCATATATATCAATGTATTACCCGAGTGAGAAAAAGAATCTTTTAGTGAGCTTATATCAGTTAATGTAATTTAATATATCAAATATATAATTATACATTAAATTATCGAATCAACACTTGATCCGATAATCCGGCTATTTCACAAATAACCGACTAATATAATCTGTATCAGTTCATCGAATCAACACTTGATCCGATGACCCGGCTATATCACATATACCCGGCCGATATCTCATATCGCGAGAATCTAATACGGTATCACATACACGTATTGTTCTCGGTCCCACACACATCACATATGTGCTCCTACTCCGTTTTGCCTGAGCCAAGAAACCTCTGTGTAGGACTCTAAAGAATCGTCAATACGCCGGCAGTAGGTGATGATCATATCAAACACCCACAAGCTGCAAGCGGTCAGCTAAACGTAACAGCCACCCAGGTATTGAACGCTCAGAAGATCAACAAGCAAGCCTGTACATTCTCCTGTGATTCCAGTTAGTAACACTCCCGTACAGTCCGGTCTCTTCGTCTGATATGTCGCATATCTTGCCTAGGGGTGGTAAACGTCAAACCCCAGTAGCTTGATAAGTCGTGTCGATATGAGGTCTATAACAGTTCGAGAAATTATTGATAACACTTACCAGTAAATCTCAGCAACCCTGGCCAGGGATTTCCAGTTATAGCCAATCGAACACAGCACAACATCAACTCCCTATACCGGGAGAGACGAATCCCCTCCTATCGCTCATTGCCTCCATGTGATTCAAGACTGTACCCAAAAGCCACCTTTTTACACGCCCTCTTGGACGTGGTATGATGGAAATCAAAGCACAGTGGGAATCACACAAGACTCTATGACGATCTCGGGTCTACAGACTAACTTGTACCAGTGTTACCAGAGAACTGCCATCTGACGTGAGGTATAATACCATCTGGGAGGTCTTGGCGAGTCCGTCCAGTGTACCCAGTCTCTACTAAGCACCCGTACACCATCCTTGATGTCAAACACAGATGGATATTGGATCATCCATTGCCCATCATATGAGTCAAGATGCGTATACACTAGTCTACTCTGGAGTATCGATGCCCTGTCTCGGTACTCCCACGACTAGGAACAATTATAGGATGTACTCGTCGACTACCATGGCCCCACTAGTATGATCTCATCATAGTCCCAGTAGTCGAGTACATATCCTAAGGGCTTTATCAACATGTAACATAGAGACAATCAGAGTACATGTTAAGATAAAGTGCAAGCAGATAGCATACTATCATGTCGAGCAAGAAAGTACTCCCTATATATGTCCAAGCATCCATTACAATATACATCGTATGTACAATAATGGCCTCTAGGGCATACATATAACTAACAATCTCCCACTTGCACTAGGGCCATCTGTTGTGGTATCGCATACCCAACAATTAGCTGTGGTTGAAATATCTCATACTCAACCATCCCATAAAAGTTTCTACTGGGAAAAAGGCCTTTGTGAGTGGATCCGCGCTGTTGTCCTCTGTGTCTGCTCTCCTAACCTCGATCTCCCTGGAGATCAACCATCTCCATGATCAGGTGATACTTCCTAAGAATTAAATCTGGATTTCTGATGGGACGGGGGTTTCTTGGCATAAGCCACAACTCCATTGTCACACAATGAAAGGAACGAAGGTCATTTCATGAACTTATATATATCGAGACTGCCTATTTGGTAGCATCCTTGGTAACGATTTATCTTGCCTTTAATCATCTAGTATGTCACGGTATCTAGCTTGGAACTCTTCCAACATACCGTCCCTCCACTGAGGGTAAAGACAATGCCTGCGACTGACATTCAGTCGTCTTTATCACCCTGGAACTTTTCCAGTGATTCTCCCCAGGATCGATTGATACCATCTCACTACACCTTGTGAGAATCCTAACATCCAATTAGATCTATCTCATAGATATAAAACCTAGGATTTAGGAGGTATCATTTTGATCCCATATGGAGAATCCTTGTGATAAGCGGAGATTGACCGAGCGTAGCATAGGAAACTCCTTCCCTATCAAGAGTATGTCATCCACGTACTCTACGAGGATCACCACCATACTCCCTACTACCTTTTTGTATATACAAGGTTCATCTACCATTTTGATGAAGTCAAACTCTTTGACTACCACATCAAAACAGACGTTCCAACTCCGCGATGCCTGATTTATAACATAAAACATCTTGCTCACATTTCCGCTGCTCCCACTGTCTACGAAGATCTCTGGCTGTGTACTTATAGATGCTCTCTTCCAAATCATCATTTAAAAAAGCAGCCATGACACCCAACCGCCAGATATCGTAGTCATGGTATGTAGCCGTGGCAAGTAGGATCTGAATGGACTTAAGCATAGCTTTGAAAGTCTCAACTTTTCCATATACACCAAGTAATCTTCTCAAGATATACCTGCTCCTGATGGGGATTTAACCCTTCAGATAAAGCAACCAAAGTCCATACTTTGTTGGTGTATAAGGGTTCCATCTCAGATCGCTAAGCATCCAGCCATTCTCACAGAGTCCCACTCCTGATGGCCTGCTCGAAATTAGTTAGGTCATCATCTCATGATGCAATCCTCGCTCCCACTGTCATAGAGAAACCGAAGTATCTCTCAGGTGGGTGAGGAACCCTACTAGATCGGCGGAGAGGCTGAGGTTCGTTGGAAACTATTGAATCCTTTGGTTCTACCAAATCATCAGCTGCAGTTTGTATAGCTGGAACTCTTTCCAGTTCTACCTCATGACCAATAATTTCTTCACAAGAAATTCCCTTTCACAAAGGTGGCATGCTGAGAAACAAAACATCTTTTGTTCCTCGGTTTGGTAGAAGATATTCACTTGCGAATGCTCGGGATATCCAACAAACTTCCACAGAACTGACTTTGCCTCGAGCTTGTCCGGATTATGCTTTTAGACATAGGATGGACAACCCCAAATCTTAACATACTTAAGATATGGGCTCTTCACATTCCATATCACATATGAATTGGTAGGAAGCTGATTTGATTGGAATCTTATTCAATAGGTATGCAACTTCATAAGTGCATAACTCCCAAAAGGAAATAGGAAACTCAGTAGTACTCATCATAGAGTGCACCATATCACATAGGGTGTGAATGCTCCGCCCCAACACACCGAGGTGTTGTGGTGTATACGGAGGAGTAATGCTGAGAGAGAATCTCATTCTCCTTTAGAATAGTCCAGGAATTCCGTGCTCAAGTATTCTCCTCCTTGATCACATCAAAGGACATAATACTTATACCCGTTTTTGGTTCTCTACTTCTAACTTATATTCTGTGATTATCTCAAAAGTTTCGGACTTGTGTTTCAACAGGAATATATGTCTGAATCTTGCGAGATCATCAGTGAATGTAATGAAGTACAAAGAACTGGTCATGGCTTGTGTAGACAGGGGACCTTCATACATCAGCATGTATCAATCCCAAGAGTTCACCAACTCTTTCTCTGTTTCCAATAAACGGAGCTGTGATCATCTTATCTCTGTGACATGACCGGCAAGTTTCACAAGATGTAAATTCAAACTAATTTAAATATGTAACTTCAGCTAGTCGGGTCGCATTGATATGACCTAGTCTACAATACCTCAAGAAGGATTCGTTCATTTCTGAACACTTCCTCTTGTTGTGTTCTGTACATTAAGAACTGTGGTTTGATTTAGAATGTCTATGCTTTTAGATAACGTGCCTGAACCGATCAACACTTGATATAGGAAATGTTCAAAACATTATCCAACAATACAAAATTATATCCTTCTTTACTAATAAAGAGACTAATACGATGTTGTATATCAGGTTCGGTATCTAATAACATTCGTTCAGAATCAATGTATTCTGGTAATACAGGGTGATAACTGCCAACAGATTTGGCTGCAACACTTGCACCGTTTCTACTCATGAAACTTATCACTCGTTCTCAGTTCTCTACCTATCTGTAGCCCATGTAACAAATTACATATGTAGGATCCTGATCCGGTATCAAATACCCAGGACATAAAGGATATTGAGAAACAGTTCTGTGTAATAAACACACCCGAAGAAGATGCATCAACATATACTTTCTTCGTTTGGGCGGCACGGGAATTCTGGTAATCCCCTATTTCCTGCTCTGTCTTATAACAATTATAAGTTGGAGCGGGACCAACGTTCCCTAGTGCAGTATAACAAGCGGGTTCGGTCAATATATCCGTATTATTATCTTGATTAAGGCGTGACATGGTCGCTACCTGGAGAGAGAAGAAAACACTCAGCGTGCGCTTTTACAAGATTAGATTGGTTATCAATTTATCTAATCAGGATGTCTCCCACTATTTTAGTCAAATCTTCCTTCAAACCCTAAAAGGAAAGACTAGCCAGGATTAATTACACCCTACAAGTTCGCCAATCTTTCAGCCAGGCCAGTGCCGGTACTTTGAGGGAGGTTCCCCGTGGTTTCGCACGGACCTAATTAAAATAAACCTCGTTTTCCCAGGGGCGTCATCCCGTTAACACCTTTCTAGACACCTACTTGATCGGCTAATTGTAATGTGTAAAACTCTCCCAGGAGTAACTCTTACTCGCAGCGGGTATCGGGATCCAACTATCTCATAGAAGGTATGCAATCTCATTGCAAATTTCAACTCTTGAAATTCCCAATAATATTTTACCCCTAGCGTCCTATGACCTTGACGGAGGTCAACAAACCATAGGATGCTAGTCAAGTTCTACCCGTCATTTCTTGATTGAATTAAACCCACTCGCACGACCCTTGACGGAGGTCAACAAGGCCGCACGACTACCCTAAAACAATCTGCATCATATGCATAAGCAGATAAATACTAGTTAGCTACCGCACACTACGCCTTGACGGAGGTCAACAAACGTAGTACGAATACTAAGTAGAACTTATCTGAAATGACGGAGGGCTGTGACAGGTTTTTAAGAAAACCCTTTGCGTAATGAACTTGATATCGTTGTAGAATCGAGTGATTTTGAATGGAATGTTCTTGAGGCCTTTTCTAGTTTTGCTAAAGAGGTCACTCCCGGTGAAGGGAACGTCGGCTCTTTCCTCATCGAATAAGGTGCAGAATATTTCACAAATACCGTTGTGCAAAGCAAGAACTATTGAAGCAATCAAAAGACAAACCGAGTTTGTAGTATCTGCTAGTTTCACTAAAAAGGTCACTCCCGGTGAAGGGATCTCAGCTCTTTCCTTATCGAATAAGGTGCTGGATGCTCTGCAAGGAACACCGCTATGCAAAGCAAGAACTAGAACTACCAGTTTTTAAACAAGTTTCTACGACATCTTTAGGTTTCTTTTAGTTTCATTAATCTCATTAATGAAGTCTCATTTTATTATGCTTCACAAGCATCACATTTGAAACGAAATTTGCAATATAACATATATCTCATATATATAATATAAACATTCATCTCAGGTAGTAATATGATCTCATCACAGAACATTGCAGCAGAAGAATCATATATGAAATATTGGATATACTAGGAGGTCCGTGTTTTAATACGAGCCTGTATAAAACACGGATTCCACGGTCGCGATGAATAGCCAAACCCACATCTCTAGACCCCTACGAGAGAGGCAAGCAATACTGCCAATTCGAGGGTTAGGAGACCCGGTCTCGACTCCTCGAGATGGTCTCCCACTGGACCCTGGAACCCGGTTACTTATGCTCCCCGCCTTGGGTCTACCTAATGCGGAAAAGTAAATAATATACAATGGTGACATCATCCTCAGCCCGGAAGTGCCCCAATAAAAGAATATTACATACAAATGAATTTTACATGAATGAAAAAGAAAAACTCTCATCTCACATAAAACCCTCGGCTATTCAAAACGCGACGATCCAATATAACATATCCAGCAACACATAATATCTCATATCATCAACGTAAGCAAGTATGCGTATCCCGATTGTCGTTGATGTATAGCAACGAAGCCGGCGATACACCACATACTACGCTTACGATCACAGAAAAGAAAGTGTAAAACTACAACAGATGGAATCCGCAACCTCCTTAGATATCGCATACCTAACCAAATGAATTCCTTAGACATCGCATGCCTAACAATTATAAACCCCGCATTTTAGTCTAATTATCGAAAACACTTTTCAATATCAAGTCGGGCAATTCAATAAGATTCCAGACATCCTGATCGAATGCTCGTCACAAACTTTAGTAGACGCCCGCACCCTCGATGCCGTCGACGAAGTGCACTAAGGCAGAACACCGCTGCCGCGAGCACCCGAACGGATGCTTTTGGCGACGGGGTTCTCCTACAGTCACTTGGTCGGGGCTATGGGGTGTGGCTATCTATTAAGTTTACCCGGCGAGTATCCGCGTACGCTACGTGATTGCGACGGACTTTTGATCGCATCAAAATCCCGTGGCAACCGATCATCTGAGACTGAACTGCTAGATTTATAACATTCAAATTAGTTATCTCATAACTACTTATGGATTCCAAATATTGTATCACATTCCAGATAAATAGTTCCGATTGAATAAGCAAACACCCAAGTTTTCCCAATAGTTCTCAACACTTGAAATTAGTTTTAAAAACATCCATCACATGCTACAGTACCAATGGTCCAGCCGTAGAAGGGTCAAGCCAACGCCTCACATGTGGCAACGCCGTACTGCCCCAAACCCTAAAGTTCAGAGGCAGTTCAAGACGGTCACATAATCGAGTTAAGGTTTTTTTTCTTCTAAAGGGTCCACCGCATTACTTGTATGATTTTCCGGAAGTTTCAAACTCGAGAAAAAATCCAACTTTTGAAAATTTTCCGACAGGTGAAAAAGTGAGTTATTGATATCCGTTCGAACTTTTTAACAGGTTCTAAAATTATCCGGAAAAACTTAAACGAAGTTAAATTATCCGATTGAATCAACGAGTCCCCAATATGACCTAGAAAACTCAACACTTGAGCATAATTAAAAATTCCCAGAAGAATCAAGAAGTTCCTACGGTTGTAACTGTACAAAAACTATCACTCAATCTACAGTAATTGTTGCGGAACCGACGCCAATTCCCTGGTTTGGCCGCGGTTCCACGGCGCATTAATTGATTTAGGGGGTCGTTTTTCACAATTCCACATAAAATTCCCTGCTGATTTTTTTGAGTATTTTAATATGAAAAAATCAACATTTTTGAAAAAATTCTAGAGAAGGTATAAATCGAGGTTTCCGGGTTCGATCAGACTTTAAACTTCATCTAGACTTCGCCTAAAGCTCTATCTTGGCTTTGATACCACTGTAGGGTTACTAGGCACATGCACAAGGGTCTATAAGGCATCAACCATGCCCGATTTAAAATTTAACAGTGCCGAACAACCCTAAACCAAGATCTTATACTAGAGATTAGGCGAAACAAAGCATGTTAAACACTTTAACACTAAGAGTTTGGGATTACAACCTTTGTAGTCCGGTCCTTCACTTCTAAAGTTCCGTGTTGAGGTCCCTTCGTTGCGATCATCGAGTATCCGGACTCTCGAAAAGCTCCACAAAGAGAAAGATGCAGGCTTGCTTCCGATCTTCGATAACAAAGATGATCTACCTTGAAGTTTCATTAACACAAGCTCTCACTTACAAATGAAGTGAACACCCTAATCTAAATGGCAAGAATAGATTAGGATGATGAAGTAGGAATTTAGCTCTCATTTATTTTCTTTAACCTACTCATTTTCATCACAAAAGAAAAAGCTAGAAAGCTTTTTTCCAAGGAAGAAGAAGAAGAATAACCAAAACCATTTGTGATGAATAATGAATAACTCTTGTGTGAGATTAGATTTGCAACCATGGTATATGTAACCCTTGTAAAGATTTAACCAAGGTTAAAGGGTTGGGTTGGGTTAAGGAAATATCTTGCAAAATATCATAACAAATATCTTTGCAAGAAACAAAAGGAAAGCTTCTAGAAACTTCTAGAAAAGCTTAAACCAAATCAAACCCTAACCATGTTTAATCTCCATTAAACATGTTGCATTAATAACCCTAACATGTTACAATATTATATATCACATATACAATATTTATTGTAACAAAATAAAATAATACAATTAACATATATCGCATATATATCAATGTATTACCCGAGTGAGAAAAAGAATCTTTTAGTGAGCTTATATCAGTTAATGTAATTTAATATATCAAATATATAATTATACATTAAATTATCGAATCAACACTTGATCCGATAATCCGTCTATTTCACAAATAACCGACTAATATAATCTATATCAGTTCATCGAATCAACACTTGATCCGATGACCAGGCTATATCACATATACCCGGCCGATATCTCATATCGCGAGAATATAATATGGTATCACATACACGTATTGTTCTCGGTCCCGCACATATCACATATGTGCTCCTACTCCATTTTGCCTCAGCCAAGAAACCTTTGTGTAGGACTCTAAAGAATCGTCAATACGCCGGCAGTAGGTGATGATCATATCAAACACCCACAAGCTGCAAGCGGTCAGCTAAACGTAATAGCCACCCAGGTATTGAGCGCTCAGAAGATCAACAAGCAAGCCTGTACATTCTCCTGTGAATCCAGTCAGTAACACTCCTGTACAGTCCGGTCTCTTCGTCTGATATGTCGCATATCTCGCCTAGGGGTGGTAAACGTCAGACCCCAGTAGCTTGATAAGTCGTGTCGATATGAGGTCTATAACAGTTCGAGAAATTACAGATAACACTTACCAGTAAATCTCAGCAACCCTAGCCAGGGATTTCCAGTTATAGCTAATCGAACACAGCACAACATCAACTCCCTATACCGGGAGAGACGAATCCCCTCCTATCGCTCATTGCCTCCATGTGATTCGGGACTGTACCCAAAAGCTACCTTTTTGCACGCCCTCTTGGACGTGGTATGATGGAAATCAAAGTACAGTGGGAATCACACAAGACTCTATGACGATCTTGGGTTTACAGACTAACCTGTACCAGTGTCACCAGAGAACTGCCATCTGACGTGAGGTATAATACCATCTGGGAGTTCTCGGCGAGTCCATCCAGTGTACCCAGTCTTCACTGAGCACCCGTACACCATCCTTGTTGTCAAACACCGATGGATATTGGATCATCCATCGCCCATCATATGAGTCAAGATGCGTATACGCTAGTCTACTCTGGAGTATCGATGCCCTGTCTCGGTACTCCCACGACTAGGAACAATTATAGGATGTACTCGTCGACTACCGTGGCCCCACTAGTATGATCTCATCATAGTTCCAGCAGTAGAGTACATATCCTAAGGGCTTTAAACAACATGTAACATAGAGACAATCAGAGTACATGTTAAGATAAAGTGCAACCAGATAGCATACTATCATGTCGAGCAAGAAAGTCCTCCCTATATATGTCCAAGCATCCATTACAATATACATCGTATGTAAAGTAATGGCCTCTAGGGAATACATATAACTAATAGTGTGTGTGTGTGGTTGTGTTCCGCCTTAAGGCGTGAGATTGCTCCTAATTGGGGATGCCTTTTTATATACAATGTTTTGTATCCGTTTTGGACCAGGTTTTACAAAGGAGATGCTGCCGAAATTTTTTTAATAACTTGAGATTTTAAAAGAGATGTAATGTTTTGAAACAAATTTTTTACCACTCTACTTCTTTTCATGGTTTAAATTTCTGGGTTTCGCCTTATTTGAATTACGCTATGCCTTTAGACGTTGCGTGATTTAAGTATCGGTCGCGTTCTTAATTTGGGTCGTGACATAAGAGCTCGAATTGTGAGAGGGTCTCTAAGTTTCTAGAAGAGTTTGAAATGCAGGTTGACGATTGTGTCTCCCCCATTGAAATTAGTGGTCAAGAAAAAAGAAGATTAGCAAAAGAAAGAGATGTTCTCAAAATGAGTATCGTCCAAACTTCGTCTAAAGGAAGTGATATCCAAACCCAACTAGAAATAGGCGGTATTCAATCTCCATCTAAGGATGCTTCAATTTGCATGAATGATATGTAGGGTTACTAGGCACTCTTACAAGGTTCTACAAGGCATCAACCATGCCCGATTAAAATTTTAGCCGTGCCGAACAACCCTAAACAAGATCTTTGCTAGATAATTAGGATTACACATGCAAGTAAATAACATTTACTACTATGTGAATACGAAATACAACTTTTGTAGATCGATCCTTCACTTCTAAAGCTCCTTGTGGTAGTCCCTTCGCTGCGATCATGGTTCTCCCGGGCTATTGCATGGCTTCATGAGGCGAAAGAAGCGTCCTTGCTTGAAGTCTTCGAAGCCGAAGATGATCTACGTCGAGGGAATACCAACTCAAGCTACTACTTCACTAACTAGAGAATTAGTGAAGCAAACACCCTAAACTAAAGTGCTAGTCTAGTAGAGGATGGAGAAATAGGAAGTGGGTTCACTTTAGAATTTATTCTCTCACAATGTTTCTCACTTTGGATCAAACCCTAGAGAGCCTCTTTTTTTTAGCTCAAGGAAGAAGATGAAGAAATAAAGAGAGAGAAATAATGATCAAGTGAGTGATCTAACCATGGGTGAGTGAGTATCATTTACTAACTCATGTAGAGACATAATTATGGCTAAGTGTGATGGTTAGATTAATAAATATCCAAAGTAAAAACAAACTTAGTGGACTTAGTCAATACATCCACAAGCTTCCACAAGCTTCATGAATTTTTCTAATCTTCCGCTAATTTTGTAATTACTTTAAATATTAAACCCAACACAACAAATAGCATGGTGTAAGTCTCATACACCCATGCATGTTATATCAATAACCATGATACAAAAAGAAAACACATTTTAATATATATCACATATATATTAAAGTTGTACACATGTGAGAAAGAATCCTTAAGTGAAAAAATGTTAGTTAATGTAAATTAGTATATCAGATATACAATTATACACTAAATTATTAAATCAACACTTCTTAATAATCCGGTTATATCTCATATAACCGACTAACATCCAATGTATCGACTTATCGAATCAACACTTGATTCGATAACCCGGCTATATCACATATAACCGACCGATACAAAAAGTCGCGAGAATAGAATACGGTATCACATACATGCATTATTCTCGATCCCGCACATTTCACATATGCGCTCCTATTTCGTTTTTCCTGAGCCAGTAAAAGCTCTATGTAGGACTCTAAAGACTCGTCAATACGCCGGCAGTAGGAGATGATCATATCAAGCACCCACAATCCGTCAGCGGTACTAGCTGGATGTAACGGCTACCCGAGTATTGAGCGATCAGAAGATCAGCAAGCAAGCCCGCTCTAACTCCTATAAAAGCCTAACGGTAACACTTTCCGTATAGTCCGGTCTCGTCGTCTGATATGTCGCATATCAAGTCTAAGGGTGGTAAACGTCAGACCCCAATAACCGATAAGTCGTGCCGATATGAGGCTCATAACGGGTCAAGAAACTTCTGGTAACACTTACCAGTAAATCTCTAAATCAGCCCTGGCCAGGGACTTCCCTGTTATGGCCAATCGAGCACAGCGCAACATCAACCCCCAATAACGGGAGAGACAAAACCCCTCCTATCGCTCATTGCCTCCATATGACTCGGGACTGTACCCAAAAACCACCGTTTTGCACGCCCTCTTGGACGTGGTAAGTTGGAAATCAAAGCACAGTGGGAATCACACAAGACTCTATGACGATCTCGGGTCTATAGACTAACCTGCACAAGTGTCACCAGAGAACTGCCATCTGACGTGAGGTATAATATCATCTGGGAGTTCTCGGCGAGTCCGTCCAGTATACCCGGTCTCCACTGAGCACCCGTATATCATCTCTGATGTCAAACACCAATGGATATGGGATCATCCATCGCCCATCTATATGGATCGAGAAGGTATACGCTAGTCTACTCTGGTATATCGATGCCCTGTATCTATACACCCACGACTAGGGACATTAAAGGATGTACTTATGGACTACTCTATCCCTACTAGTATGATCTGCATCATAGTCCAGGTAGTCAAGTACACATCCTAAGGGCTTTACCAACATGTAACAGAAAGACAATCAGTGTACACGTTAAGGTAAAGAGTAACCAGATAGCATACTATCATGTCGAGCAAGAAAGTCCTCCCTATATATGTCCAAGCATCCACTAGAATATACATCTCATGTACAGTAATGGCCTCTAGGGCATACATATAACTAACAATCTCCCACTTGCACTAGGGTCATCTGATAACAGTGGTTGTAGTATCTCATACTCAACCATCCCATAAAAGTCTCTCTCTGGGAAAAGGCCTTTGTGAGTGGATCCGCCGTGTTGTCCTCTGAGTCTACTCTCCTTACCTCGATCCCCTAAAGATCAACCATCTCCATGATCAGGTGACACTGCCTTAGAATATATCTGGATCACTGATGGGACGGGTGTTCCAAGGCATAAGCCACATCTCCATTGTCACACAATGGTAGGAACGAAGTTCATCTCATGAACTAACATACACCAAGACTGCCTCTTTTGTAGCATCTTTGGTAGCGATGTATCCAGCCTTTATCATCTAGTATGCCACGGTATCTAGCTTGGAACTCTTCCAACATACCGTCCCTTTACTGAGGGTAAAGACAATGCCTGCGACTGACATTCAGTCGTCTTTATCACCCTGGAACTTTTCCAGTGATTCTCCCCAGGATTGATTGATACCATCTCACTACACCTAGTGAGAATCCTAACATCCAATTAGATCTATCTCATAGATATAAAACCTAGGATTTAGGAGGTATCATTTTGATCCTATATGGAGAATCCTTGTGATAAGCGGAGATTGACCGAACGTAGCATAGGAAACTCCTTCCCTATCAAGAGTATGTCATCCACGTACTCTACGAGGATCACCACCATACTCCCTACTATCTTTTTGTATATACAAGGTTCATCTACCATTTTGATGAAGTCAAACTCTTTGACTACCACATCAAAACAGATGTTCCAACTCCGCGATGCCTGTTTTATTACATAAAATATCTTGCACACGTTTTCGCTGATCCCACTGTCTATGAAGCCCTCTGGCTGTGTACTTATAGACGCTCTCTTCCAAAATATCATTTAGAAAAGCAGTCATGACACCCAACCGCCAGATATCGTAGTCATGGTATGTAGTAATGGCAAGTAGGATCTGGATGGACTTAAACATAGGCCCCAGAAAAGGTTTCATCATTAGCCACAACTGGTCTATGATGCAAACCTTTAACAAGTCTAGCTTTGAAAGTCTCAACTTTTCCATGTACACCAAGTAATATTCTCAAGATATACTTGCTCCTAATGGGGATTTAACCCTTCAGATAAAGCAACCAAAGTCCACACTTTGTTGGTGTATATGGATTCCATCTCAGATCGCTTAGCATCCAGCCATTCTTACAGAGTCCCCACTCCTATTGGCCTGCTCGAAACTAGTTAGGTCATCATATCATGATGCAATCTTCGCTCCCACTGTCATAGAGAAACCAAAGTATCTCTCAGGTAGGTGAGGACCCCTATCAGATCGGCGGAGAGGCTGAGGTTCATTAGGAGCTATTGAATCCTCCGGTTCTACCAAATCATCAGTTGCAGTTTGTATAGCTGGAACTCCTTCCGGTTCTACTTCATGACCACAAATTTGTTTCCAAAATAAATTCCTTTTCCTAAAAAAGTGGCATGCCGAGAAACAAAACATCTTTTGTTCCTCGGTACGGTAGAAGATATTCCTTTGCGAATGCTTTGGATATCCAACAAACTTCCACAGAACTGACCTTGCCTCGAGTTTGTCCGGATTTTGCTTTTAGACATAGGCCGGACAACCCCAAATCTTAACTGACTTAAGATATAGGCTCTTCCCTTACCATATCACATATGGAGTGGCAGGCATCTGACTTGGTGGGAACGCCATTCAATAGGTATACAGCTTCTCAAGTGTATAACCCCCAAAAAGGAAACAGGCATGTTCCCCACCGAATGGCGGCCTAGACTTTGCGTCTCGCCTGAGATTCGGGGCAGATGCTATTTTGTTTTATCCGTCCACCTCTCCGAAGATGCCAAGTTGATTTATGACACAGTGTATCGGAGGTTTAGACGGATGCGGCCGATGTAGCAGACTTCGTCAGATTCCCCCTCGCTTGAGGGGTTTTTGATTGTGGGGACGCTCTTCCCTGCAGGCGCAAGCCCCTGCTGTTAATTACGCTACCGCGTCGCGGTAACAACTTTCTCTTTCTCCAGAATTTCACTTCGTGTCGTGTGTGTTTGTTTTGTTTGTGGTTGCCCGTGGATTGTATACGGAGACTGAGTAATGCTGTCGCCCGTAAGACGTGGATTAGTCCAAATCCGTATTTACTTAGATTTGGGTTTGGTGTTTTTAGTTTAAGGATGCATTAACCGTGTTGCGGCTAAGATCAACTTAAATGTTCGTTAAGGATACGATAGTCCTGTTTGAGACTAAGATCAACTTAACGTGATAATCCATTTAATATCCGGCCATCGGGACTAGTCACCTCTCTAACGTCGTTGAAGGATTACAACGGCAGATGTCAGAGGAGTTCAGAGATGTACCCTTGAACCAAGGTTGATTTGGAGTTTTATAGTCCGTTTGAATGTTTAAGGATACGTTATCCGCATTTGGGGCGAAGATCAAATTAAACGGGACCGTTTAGATCCGAAAAAGAGCATTTGGATGCTCTATTGTTCCAGTTTAGGGACGTGGTGGTCCATGTTCCAGTTTAGGGACGTGGTGGTCCATCGCCAGTTTAGGGACGTGGTGGTCTATATTCCAGTTTAGGGACGTGGTGGTCCGTATTCCAGTTTAGAGACGTGGTGGTCCATATTCCAGTTTAGGGACGTGGTGGTCCGATATTAGTTTAAGGACGTGGTGGTCCGACATTAGTTTAAGGACGTTCCGGTCCGACATTAGTTTAAGGACGTTCCGGTCCAACATTAGTTTAAGGACGTTCCGGTCCAACATTAGTTTAAGGACGTCTCAGTCCGATATTAGTTTAAGGAAGTCTCGGTCCGATATTAGTTTAAGGACGTCTCGGTCCGATATTAGTTTAAGGAAGTCTCGGTCCGATATTAGTTTAAAGACGTCTCGGTCCGATATTAGTTTAAGGATGTCTCTGTCCAATATTAATATGTGGTTGTCGGGACCCGTCACTTCTCTGACGCCGTTGAAGGATTACAACGACATGTGTCAGAGGAGTTCAGAGATGTACCCTTGAACCGGTCGTGAATTGATTTAGGAGAGCATTTTTGCTCGGTCAATTTAGTTTGGGGACTTACGGCCATGATCGAGCTAAGTTCCATTGAGAATATTCAAGATTTTTCTTGATCTTTGGCCTATTAGGCCTGTGCTAGGGCTTTGCCCATATTTAATAATGCACTGCATTTTATTCCAGCCTGCTAGGCCTTTTTGATTTGGGCTCTGTCCCTTTCTTTATGATGCAGAGCATATGTTTTGGTTTGGACTCTGCCCTTTTATAAATGATGCAGAGCATCTATATTTTTTTTGTTTGGGCTTTGCCCCCCTTTTAAAATGCATAGCATTTTTTATTAGGCCTGTTAGGCCTTTTAATTGGGCTCTGTCCCTTTTCTTTAATAATGCAGAGCATTAAATACTCTGACAGTGCCCTACGTGGCTTGTCAGGCGCTTTGCGCTAAGTAATGAGCGCAAACTCATTTGGTGGTGACACGTGTCACGCTCTGGTGAGTGCAAACGCAATAGCGCAGTGCGCTGCGCTAGTGCGCTGCGTTGTTGCACTGCTGACACATGGCGCGCTCTGGTGAGCGCAAACGCAATAGCGCAGTGCGCTGTGCTAGTGCGCTGCGCTAGTGCGCTGCGCTGTTGCGCTGCTGACACGTGGCGCACTCTGGTGAGCGCAAGCACAATAGCGCAGTGCGCTGTGCTAGTGCGCTGCGCTGTTGCACTGCTGACACGTGGCGCGCTCTGGTGAGTTGCGCCAATTCCAGAGAGCAAAGCTCTAGCGCAGTTTGTAAGTGCAGAACACTAAGAATCTTTTAGATTCAAAAACAGAAGTGCAAAGCACTATTTAATTTCTTGATCTAAATTAGATCAAAGAAAAATAAATTTTTCTTTTTTGTTTCAAGAACCAGAGGTTCATAAAAATGCAATGCACTATTTTTTATTTTGTTGTTTTCTTGTTTTTAAAGAACCAGTCGTTCAAAAAGAAGTGCAAAGCACTGTTACGTGAAAAACATTGATCTGGCTTTTTAGATCAATGATTTATTTAAAAGAGATTTCTTTTCTCTCGTGAAGGTTCTTTACCTCTTTCTTGAAATTTTCTCAGATTTCTCTCTGCTTGAAGCTCTTGACTTTTTTTTTTAAGAAAAGTTCCTCCTTTGAATTGAGGCCTGGGGTCCTTTTTATAGTGCCCATAAATTAGTTAAATTTGTTAAAGAGATCTTTCTCTGAGTGATTTGGGGAATTTTCCCCACCGTTGGATCTTTGATCCAAGGGCTTCTGCTTTGCAGAAGAAAACCTTCTTGTTTTAATAAGAACAGAAAAGATTTCTTAGAAATTTAATTCTGTTAGGCGCAGATGCCCCAGCGCGTGACACGTATCGCGCAGCGCACAGCGCAGCGCAACTGCGCTGACACGTGTCGCGCAGCGCAACTGCGCGAGCGCATCTGCGCTGACACGTGTCGCGCAGCGCACAGCGCAGCGCAAAGCGCAGCGCAAAGCGCAGCGCCACTACGCTAGCGCATCTGCGCTGACACGTGTCGCGCAGCGCACTGCGCTAGCGCAACTGCGCTGACACGTGTCGCGCAGCGCAGCACTAGCGCAACTGAAGCGTTGCTTCCTTTAAATAGAGCTTTGCTCTGATTGGGCGCGCCTTCTTGGGCGCTGTGCTGACGTATCAGCGCCTGACATGTGGCGCGTTGTGCCCGAGATTTGAAGCGTTGCTTCAAAATTTTGAATTTTGAATTTCAACAGAGCTTTGCTCTGATTGGGCGAAACAAATGCCCCCCATCGTTGTGCTCACGTGGCGCACACGTGAGTGCAGCGGTGGCAAACTCCTGATCGTTGGATCAAGGGGTGAGCTCAAGGGGCGCAAGCGCCTTATAAATAGGACCTCTGGTCCTTAGAAAAATCTTACCATTTTAAGATTTTGATTTTCCAGAGCTTTGCTCTTGCTTAAGAACTTCAGAGCTTTGCTCGTTTCCACAGTTAGAAAACTTTTAGGTAAAATTAATTTAAATCAGATTAATTTAAATCAATCTTAACTAAAAAAGCTTTGCTCTTATAGATCTTTTGATCTAAAGAAATTCCCTTTGGGGTTTCACCAACAAAGCTTTGCTCTCATGAATCCATAGATCTACAGAGATCTTGTTCATGGGTTTTAACCCATGAGCGGAGCTTTGCTCATGGATCCAAAAATAGATCTTTTTGATCTAAAAACGAAGAAGTTCTAATAGTCTTCAAAAGATTTTAATTTCTTTAGGAGTTTTAAATAAATTTTCGCATCATTATCACAGAGCTAGGCTCTTTTAAGGAATCTCATTCCCCTGAGACCAGAGTTTGACAAGTGTCACTCTGTGACAGAGCTTTGCTCTGAAAGAGGAGATTTTCTCCTTGTCTCTAGGGATTCTTCCCCCCCCCCTATTTATAAATAGGAAAGTTTTCCTAGGGACCGACTGACAGTCCCATCCAATGATGAGGTCGTCTTATTAACTGACGTATTGTCATCCAGATTTTGCGGGTCCCCCTTTGGTCTCTTACTCACTGCACTGCTGTGTGGTGTGACTAACTAATTTTAATTTAATTAATGCATTTTCTTTTTTTTTAGATGCCAAACGTTGGAATTACAACACTAACGGCTAAATTGTTCTTTTTGCAGCGATCATGACTCTAGACACTTCATTCCCGTTCGTCCGCTCGGAGGAGGGATTTCCCGAGGCGCCCTTGGACCGTGAAGTCCTGGCCATGATTAAGGAGTACGAACCGGAATATAAGAGTCTTCATCTTTGGGGATCGTGGTACAATCAGATCATCATGGGCCGACGGAGCTTCACATGCGCGGTGCCGTCAGAATCCATAACGGCGATTCATTACGCCAGCCCACCCCCGGTGCAGTACGCCGTGGAGATGGTGGATTGGACCGCAAACAGCTTTCTTCATCCTGCTATGGATGCGGTTCCGGTCCAACGTCCTATGGTCTTGGATATCCTAGGACGTCGTATTTGTTAAGGCGAGGCGAGACCCTGGGGGAAATCATATAACATTGGTCTGATCCCCCGTCATCCGATTGGCTACCTGCCATGGGCCCGGTACATCCTGTCGACGAAGAAGTCACAGTTGATAAGATTAGGATTGTACACCGTGGTCTACGTCTCTTTCTTCCAGTATCCCTCGCTCCCTACCTGGTGGTTCAAGGCTTTCTTGGAGCAATGGAACATTCCCACCCACACTTTCCTTGCCATGGATCGGGAAGTATCCATTTCTTTGGAGGAATTCGCGGAGGTATCCGGCCTACCGGTCATGGGGGAACACTATGAAGAACTGCTCCCGACAGATGAGTACGTCTTCGGCACTAAGCCAATGGTAAGGGGGATCACGCCGGAAAATGCCGTTCAACACCAATTCCCGAGCCTGATCAAGGTGTTGAACATCTACGAGTCCCTTTTTATCGAACATGGGAGTCGGGGGGTTAACTTTGAGGACTTCATTGCTCGTTTCCTTCGTCCAAGCGTCATTTCGTAAGGGATCTGCCAAGTTTGCCACCCTGGATGACCCTTTCGGTTTAGGTTTGGATAACCTGCCAGCGAAAGACATAGACCAAAAGGACTTTTTTCTTCCTAACTCCCCAACCATGTCTTTTGCAGAAATTGCGGCCCCTGGAATGGATGAGGAGGCCTTCTTTTTAGGATTTCTCGGACTGTGGCTGAGTTGGTTTGCGATCCCAATGCACTCTCATCGCATGCGGCCTTCCGTCTTCTGCCCAGCCCACTGAATGGTCATCGGGGTAAAGGTGGCTGTGGGGATCACTGGCTTGGCGCACCTATATCATGGCCTCAGCCGAGCAGCGGATGCCAATGAGCCCGGGGTACTGTACGTGGTCTTCCCGATGCACTACTTTGCATCGTGGCTCGAGCTACACACGGCGGGTGTCTTTGGCATGCATAAAAGGCCTTCATTCTTTGACAAGTACAGTTTTCCTCGCATTATACAGTTGATTGGCTCATCAATCGTGACCCCCTCACCACGGAACGCTAGGGGTTTACTGCTTCGCCCTCACACCATTGGATTCGGGATGCCCTTCATCGACAAGGTACTAACCATTGGAAAAGCGTCCACCACTGCGGTGTGACCATTACAGGATTCCTTTAAGGATGGAGCTTCAGTGTTGACGGCCCGGGAGACCCTCCACTTGTATTCTATTAGACCGGGCTTCTTAGTTTTCAGGCAGGGTGGTGCGGCAATCTTCATGAGATATAACCCGCATCGTTTCACCCGACAACTGGGCTACGATCAAGGGGTACCCTTGGAAGCTTTCTTACTGGAACCTGCTGCCAATGAAGAAGGGATGGAGAACGCGTTATATCACTTCATGCGCCTGAACACGGGTTCTCGTTTTTTTATCAGCACGCCGGCCTGCGCTCCACGACTCCTTAATGTATATAAAGAGTGGTACAATCATACGACGGGGGCTGTTATAAAGGAAGAGAGGCGAGTGTTGATCGATCGTAAAGAAGCACCTCCCGGCACCAACCGTAACGCTCCCTTAGTGCCAAGACCCCGGTGGCTCCTCCTCTAAAAGATGCCGGGGCAGACCATCGCGTGCGCAAAGTCCTGCATGTGAGCTGCCGCTCCCTGATATCACAGATGCACCTCCCGCACCCTGTGCTCCAGTGGAAACAGTGGTTGTACCCTCGCCGGAGTCTGGCGTGGGTGCGGACATCGGGACTCGTCGTCCCAAAGTGGCTGCTAAACGGAAGTCGATCCCCCGTGAGCCTAGGGTCGGAGGGCAAAAGAAAAAGAAGTCACTCTTCGCTGCGGACGTCGTGTTCGGTCAGGAACCCCATGCTCCCTATGCTGAGGGCCTGCTTGAATACGGGACTAACGAAGGATTAGTGATATCAGGTAACTACTAGTCGCCGGACGATACAGACTTGGAGGCTGCTCTCAAAGCTTCAGCATGGTTGGCGAAGCATGGCGCATGGCTAGCTAAGCTTGCGCGATCAGGTAACTACTAGTCGCCTTTTCTTTATTGCAACATATCCTCTTCATTATTTTTGACTAAAGCTTTTCTTTCTTTTCTTTCAACAGGCATCACTGATGAAGAAGCCATTGCCGCTTCTCTGAAGACTTTCCAGGAGGAGGAACATCTTAGAGCATCTATGGGCCTTAGTAAGTTTCGACTCATCAAGTTTTCATTTTTCTTGTGTTATGGTCGATCTAACCTTTCCCTTTTAATTACAGGAACCTCAATGCCGTTCCCTCCAAATGACGCGGATGTTCTACCAACTGCTGACGTTCCTGCTTCCTCTGGGCTACCGCAGGAGGTTCATCTTGAAGAGCCGATGAGAGATGCCTTAAAGGCTCTGGAGGCATCCCTGAACGAGGATGACGATGCCTTGAAGGAGGCGTCACAAAGGTCCATCGCGACAGCTCGGGAGGAACGGAAGCGATCGAGGCAGGAAGCAAAGGCACGCAGAGCTGCCTTGGCTATGGGAGTAGGCCCCAGCACCGCCTCTCATGCTGAAACTCCATCCGAAGAAGCCCCGGTCGCCCTGTCTACTGCTCATAGACAGGCGATCCACGCCAATAGAGAGGCTAACGATAAGTCTACTTCAGGTAATATATTTCCTTCAGAATTTCGTTACTAGACTCATAAACCTGTCGGTTCTTATATATTCTATTTTGCAGGGCCGCGTCCGACCGAGGGGGAGGCGGAAACCGCTGTTCCCAAGGAGACAGAGGAGGCAGCTCTTACTGAGCCTGAGTCGACGGTGGGCAACACCGCCGAGGCTTCAAGGCCCGAGAGGGAGGTTGAGGGGTCTGCAGCTGAGAGGGTCATTGATGCCCAGTCTGAAGTGGCGGCAGATGAAATGATCGTTACAACTGAACCGAGGGTGGTGGCGGACGAGGCACTTGAGGCCGGCGATCTCATAGTGATGGTAGACGATACAACCGCGACTACTGATCCTGAGAGAGTAGTGGGTGAGGCGGCCATGATTCCCGAGGACGAGCCAACCGCTCCTTCTCTGGAATCTGGCAATACTCCAGTCATAGCCCTCCCCGTCTATGGTCCTCCGTCGTCTCCAGGTCTCGCGAGCACCACGACGGTTCCCATTGAGTTGGGTGATGAGGCTACGGGCAGTGGTCTCATGTCAATCGAGGAGGGAATCTCCTCCGTTTCAGCCGGCAGCTCATCAGGTAAATCCCAGGTTTCTGTCTTTCTTTATCTCATAATTTTTTTTGACAAGTTCACCTTTTCGTAATGCAGGTGCAGCCAGTGTCGATGCCCCACTGCTCGAGGGAGCGCCTTCAACGACTGCCTTGGCGGTGGTCACCTCTCAACCCTCTCTCATACTCTCGAAGATGTTGGAAGGTATGTGTTTACGATTTATTAATCTTGTCTTCCAGACGTATAATTTGTGTACTAAAGTCAAACTGTTGTGTTTCCAGGAGTGTTTTTTGATCACGTATATCAGATGTTGCTCCCACACTTTTCTTTCCCATCCGAGCTTGCTTCTTCTTCTGATGGCGTTGGTGAGTATGATTTCCGTTGACATCCTTCCTCTTTTTTTTCTTATTGATGGAATTACCTCTAACCCCTTTTTTTTATCTCAACTGCAGTGCTACAGATTGAAGGAAGGGATAAAAGATCAGCTGTGCCACCAGCCCTTCCGACCTTGCCACCTGTCTCAACTGGTACAGTGACCATCATATTGGTAACTTTCCTTTCTTTATTTTCTGTACTGTTATCTGATCGCATCCTGTTTCTTTTCAGCCGTCGTTCTGGCTTCGGTGCCCTTCGAGCCTCGCATTACAATGCCGGCGGGTCCTTATCTGAGGAGTTTGTCTTCAAAAGGCGCCGCGAATAGTCTGCGCATGTTGAGTGACTACGTCGAGGAACTCGACGTTGAAACTCCTACATCTGCCGCAGACTTCGCTATGGTGGTTAACCCGATGCTAGCAATACTCGTGAACTTTCATGATGGGGGCATCATTGCATCCTGGGTTAACCATTGTAAGGAGATCGAGGGTCGCCTATATCAGTTGGAGTCGCTGCGTCCCGCTCCCGAGACCTTGGCTGCCAGTAATCAAAGAACAGCGTGGATTGAGCAGAGCGTTCCTTACTTCCGCCATCTCGAACAAGAAGTCATTTCAAGACGTAAGGAGCGTGGTGAGACTTCGAGCAAGTCTACTCAACTGCATGCTCGGGTGGAGGCCAACGCCGCACAGCTGAAGGTTATCTTTGAGGGCCTTCTGTAATGTCTTTCCGAAGGGTTATCATTGAGGCAAAAACTTGACGTTGTCGAGCGAACTGCACCCAGCCAAGAAGCAGCCCAGAAGGCGGCGGAGGAGCAACTTTCATCCTTCTTGCAGCAGCGGGCCCAGGTGGAGGCGGAGGTGGCCGCGGCTGTCACTCGAGAGGAAGCGCTGAAGGAAGTGCGACAGCAGCTTGTGAACTTACTAAAGACACTTCCTCCTCAGTAGCTATCCATCTTTGTATCATTTGTACTTGTAGATAAAAGAATGTATATATATATTTTTTATTCTTTGACATAATGTATCCTGTATCCAATCAAGTTCATGAATAAAAGATACACTTTTTTTTGTAATGTGTCATTTTCTCCGTCTTTTCTTTCTTTCATTATCAGCATGCCACCTTAGTAACCATGTTTGACGGATGATTAGAACAAGTATCCTGACTTTCTTAAGAAATAGCGATGGCTTAGGCCGCAGGTTCAGATCTGCTGCCTAAGACTTTTCAACTCTATAAGCCGTGAGGGTCTCATAGAGACTTTTCTCCCTACGGATCGAGAGGATCTCGTAGGTTGGTTTTCTCCTTAGGAATCGTAAGGCTCCCTAAGTATGGTTTTCTCTTATAAGTCGTAAAGATCTTATAAGAGAATGTTTCCCTCTTACGAGTCGAGAGGACCCACAAGCGGTTGTTTCCCTCCTCGTCGAAATTCGACTTTAGAGAGTGAGACCCGTGAATAGTATGCAAGAGACCATTTTGGATTGACTTGCAGGGTCCCATGGTTCAGGAAGCAAGTTTTTTAGTCCCTGCTGCCTGAGGCTTCATTTGCATGTTGAGACGAATCGGGAATTTCCCGTGGAGATACTAGTTTCTCTACGAGCCGATGCGAATCAGAAGGCTCTCGTCAAGGAGTGTTTGTATCCGTGAGTCGAGGAGTTTGCTAGGGATTATTTGTTTCCCAAGCGCCAAGGATTATCTGTTTCCTTGGGGTTTGAAACTGATGGGTTTGTTTAGCACCCTATGAGGTGTTTTGAAGCATCACATGTCCAAAAGTTATGATTTTTAATGTGCTAAACAAACACGCAAGTGGATCGATCCTAGAAAATTAGGTTTGTTAAACTTTAAACTAGAAAAGCTTAGGGTTAGAAGGCTACAACCTTTGTAGCTCCCGTTTTTGCTTGACTCCTTAGACTCTAAGGTGTTGGAAGAAGGTCCGCTCGTCGTCCTTTTGCGTCCACGACGATCCACCCGGAGCTTCCCGTCCAAGCTAGCAAGTTTGGTAAAACAAGGAGAACACTCTAATCAAGTGAGCTAGACTTGATTAGAATGGAGTTGTGGTTATGGATCTCACTTCAAAATCTTATTTTTATAAGTGATTCACTCTCTTATAAGAACTAGAGAGCATAAGCATGGAGGTTGATGAAGATGGTGGATTTTAGAAGAAGAGAAATGAATTATCTTGTCTAAGAGAAAAAGGAAAATAGCTATATATATTTTTCTTTCTCTAAACCAACCATGGTTAGATATTTAGATATCATTTTATTTTAAATTAAAATCATGATAAGAAAATAAACTATGGGTTAAATGTTAGGTGAGCATGGTTGAGTTAGAAGAGTGTAGAAATTCTTAAGTGATTTAACCCATTTTTCATTTTCTTTTGCTTTAATTTAAATCCAATAATTATCCAAATACAACCATGGTGTAATTCTTATACATCCACCATTCCCATTGTATAAACAACCATGATAATATATTATGTATGTATGCATGTGTGCTTGCACATCCATATGTGCATGAACAAGAATGAATGCACACATGCATGCATGCATCCAACATAAACAAGATAGAATTTGTAGTGAGAAAATAATGATGAATCAACACTTGATTCACAAATCCGGTCATATCACATATGACCCGACCATTAGCAAGCCGCCCAATTAATATACGGTATCCCATACACGCATTTTAATCGGGTCCAAGCGCATATCGCATACGCGCACCACAACGTTTCGCCTGGACTAGGTAACTCCTATGTGGGACTCTAAGACTCGTCAATACGCCGGCAGTGGGTGATGATCATATCAAGCACCCCCAAGCCGCAAGCGGTCAGCCAAACGTAACGGCCACCCGGGTATTGAGCGATAAGAAGAAAACAAGCGAACCTGTTACAACTCCCGTCGAGCCAACCGGCAACACTACCGTACAGTCCGGTCTCTTCGTCAGATATGCTGCATATCGAGCCTAGGGATGGTCACGTCGACCCCAATAACTCAATAAGTCGTGCCGGTGAATGGTCTATAACAGTTCGAGAAACTACTGATAACACTTATCAGCAAATCTCAGCAGCCCTGGCCAGGGACTTGCTGCTATAACCAGTCGGGCACAGTACAGCATCAACTCCCAATATCGGGAGAGACGAAACCCCTCCTATCGCTCATTGCCTTCGTGTGTCTCGGGACTGTACCCAACGGCCACCTGTTTGCACGACTCATTAGAGCCGTGGTAGGGTGGTAATCAAAGTACAGTGGGAGAACACACAAGGCTCTATGACGATCTCGGGTCTACAGACTAACCTGTACCAGTGTTACCTAAGAACTGCTATCCGACGATAGATATAATTCCATATAGGAGTTCTCGGCGAGTCCGTCCAGTGTACCCAGTCACCACTGAGCACCCGTATATGATCTTGATGTCAAACATCGATGAATGTGGGAACATCCATCGCCCATCATATGGGTCTAGTATCATATACGCTAATCTACTCTGGTATATCGATGCCCCGTCTCGATACACCTCCGACTAGGGACATTTCAGGATATGCTTATAGACTACAGATGTCCCACTAGTATGATCTCCATCATAATCAGAGTAGTCAAGCCGATATCCTCAGGGCTTTATCAGCATGTATGAATGAATAGAAGCATGATCAAATAAACATGTCAGATAAAGAAAAACCAGATAGCATACTATCATGTCGAGCAAGAATGCAAACTGACTATATATATATATATACATGTATAGATACATCCACTATCACATAATGGCCTCTAGGGCATACATATATCCAACAGAAACGAGTCGAGAATTTTCCACGGAGGCATTGGTGGCTCTGCGAGTCGACACGGATCAGGAGGCTCCCGTCAAGGAGTGTTTGTATCCGTGAGTCGAGGAGTTTGCTAGGGATTATTTGTTTCCCAAGCGCCAAGGATTATTTATTTCCTTGGGGTTTGAAACGAGTCGAGAATTTCCCACGGAGGCATTGGTGGCTCTGCGAGTCGACGCAGATCAGGAGGCTCTCGTCAAGGATTGTTTGTATCCGTGAGTCGAGGAGTTTGCTAGAGATTATTTGTTTCCCGAGCACCAAGGATTATTTGTTTCCTTGGGGTTTGAAACGAGTCGAGGATTTCCCACGGAAGCACTAGTGGCTATGCGAGTCGACGCGGATCAGGAGGCTCTCGTCAAGGAGTGTTTGTATCCGTGAGTCGAGGAATTTGCTGAAGACATGGGTTTCTTCGGAGTTGGACTGAACTGTCGAGATTTGGCTTCGTCTTCTGGCGGAGCCTGTTGGGCAAGTATGGTTCCCTCTTTGCTTACGCCCTTGGATTGTATACAGGGATCGATGCGATCTTCACTATAGGGCCAAAATTTTATCAATTTTTTTGTTTTATCTCCGCGATGCTCTATCATTTCAGCTTTTATATCGCGAAGGTCGCGATTGCCCAATCATTTCGGCTATTTTTCGCGATGCCCAATCATTTCGGCTATTTATTTTGTTTTCACTCGCTGCTTTTTATTGCGAGTTGCCCAATCATTTCGGCTATTTTGCATGCATACATTTTTACTTGCTGCTTTTTATTGCAAGTTGCCCTATCATTTCGGCTATTTCGTATGCATATGCGGCCTATTGGCTTTTCGCCGTAAGCCGATTTCGGCATCAGCATCGCTACAACTGGGATATTACCAGGAGCGAATCATCATCTGCCTCTGTCAATGTTGAACAAAGGTGGCTTAGCAACCAGGGTTAGGGTCCTGTTGGCTAAGGCTTTTAACTTCATGAGCCATAAGGGTCTCACGGAGGTATTTCTCCCTACAAGTCGTGAGGATCTCGTAGGTGTATTTTCTTCTTAGGACTCGTGAGGATTCCTAAGTGTTCGTTTCCTCTGTAAGTCGTAAGGATCCTAAAGGAGGGTTTTCTCCTCATAAATCGAGAGGATTTACAAGGGTTTACCATGCGAACATAGCCCCAGTCATGGATGGGACTTGGTTAGGGAAATGTTTATTCGCGCCCGTGGATTGTATACAATGGTTAATATTGAGCCACTTGTAGGGAAATATCGGAAATTGTGGGGATTGCTTAAGCACAGGCTTAGGTCTCTGTAACTTAAGACTTTCAAATCCTATGAGCCGTGAGGGTCCCATAAGAGAGTTCTCCTTACGAGTCGTGAGGGTCTCGCAAGTGTATTTTCTCCTTAGGAATCATGGGGATCCCTAAATGTGTTGCTCCTTTGTGAGTCGTAAGGATCTTATGTTGGTGGTTTCTCCTTATAAGGTCGAGAGGACCCTATAAGTTTCCTTTAACGAGGTTGCGCCCTTTCGGGTTTTCACAAACACTCGCCGGTAGTCCTGCTGTTTTTACTCACGGAGCCCTTTCGGGTTTTCATCCGTGCCCATTTTGCTTATGGACATACCATTTTTATTTTATATATATTTTTTATTTATATTTTTTTTTATTCATCTCGTCAGCCTAAGGATGCTGCGGTATTAGTTTAAGGACGTTTCGGTCCGCTATTAGTTTAAGGACGTTTCGGTCCGTCGTTAGTTTAAGGACGTTTCGGTCCGTCGTTAGTTTAAGAATGTTTCGGCCCGTCTTTAGTTTAAGGACATTTCGGTCCGTCGTTAGTTTAAGGACGTTTCGGTCCGTTGTTAGTTTAAGGACGTTTCGGTCCGATATGGAGAAGGCCGGCTACTTTTTCTTTAAAAGCTTAAGAAGATAGCGAGCGGACATAGTCGTCGTCATCTGTCATTGACCTAGGCTGTGACTTATTAAACGTAGTATCTCTTTAGGAAGCGACCGTTTATCGGCCTGAAAGGCCTTTCACCGTGCATGTCCATGAGTAGATAGGCTCCACCCCGGTAAACTTTATCTATGATGTACGGGCCTTCATAGTTTGGCTCGAATTTTCCCCGCTTGGCGCAATTGGGGATCACAGGCCTTTTGACCACTAGCACGAGTTCGCCCTGGCGGAATGTCCTCGGTCGGGTCAATCTTTCATATGAGCGCTTCATCTTTGCTTTATAAGCTTCCAGATTTTGCTGCGCTATGAGCCGGGTTTCATCAAGGGCGTCAAGCTCCTCAAGCCGAAGGTGAGCATTTTCTTCGTCCGTTAGCTCGTAATGGACTGCCACTCGTAGAGAGGGTAACTCTATCTCGAGGGGGAGTACTGCTTCGGTACCGAACACCAACGCGTACGGCGTTGTGTTCGTGGCCGTCTTGAACGTAGTTCGATATGCCCAAAGAGCTTCTTGCAGTCTTTCATGCCAGTCTTTCTTATTTCGGGACACCGTTTTCTTTATGATCTTTATTAAAGTTTTATTGAAGGCCTCAGCTAGTCCGTTGGCTCGTGGATTATAAACCGAGGAATATCTCCAGTCTATATTGTGCTGCTGTGCAAAGTGACTGATCTTGTGGCTTCTGTAAGCTGGCCCGTTATCGGAGATGATCCGTCGCGGAGTTCCAAACCGGTATATGACATGCGTTTTGAAGAAATGGAGGATATTCTCCGTCTTAACTTCTCTTAACGGTACTGCTTCTGCCCATTTAGAGAAGTAGTCAGTCGTTGCTAGAATGAAACGATGTCCCCTAGACAATGCTGGTTCGATGGGGCCGACTATATCAGTCCCCCACATTTCGAATGGCCAGCTAGCCACCGTTGGATGTAGTGGATTTGGATGCTGGTGGATGAAGTCCCCATGAATTTGGCATGAGTGGCATTGCTTCGCATATTCGAGGCAGTCCTGAATCATCGTGGGCCAGTAGTAGCCCATCCGTTTGATCTTCAACTTCATCTTTGGGCCTGCTTGGTGAGAACCGCAGAGTCCGTCGTGAACTTCCTGGACGACCCTTTTTGCTTCGTCAGGTCCTAAGCATCTCATCCATAGAGAATCAAATGACCTTTTGTACAGAGTATCATTGACGAAGGCGAAAGACAGAGCTCGTTTCATGAGCTGATGTCTTGTGGACGCTTCTTCGGGCAATCGGTGGGACTTAAAGTAGTCTATAAAGACTTCCCTCCAATCCTTGGCCTTTTCCGGGTCTTTTATTTGCAGAGCCATTCGCTCAGTCGTTTCCTTTTCTTCGGACGATTCCGGAGATATTTCTGCTGGGGCAAGCACTCGACGGCTTTGTACCATGATCCTAACGTAGTCGATGTTCTCGTCAGCCAGTTCTTTAGCAAGTTTGGCCAAAGCGTCTGCTTTTCTATTTTCCGCACGCGGTATGTTCTCCAAAGTATAAGAGGGAATTTGGGTCAACAGTTGTTGCACCTTTTCACCGTATTTCACCAATTCCGGTTTACACGTTTGGTAGTCATCATTTACTTGACTAACGACCAGTTGAGAATCCCCGTATATGAGGAGATTTTCAATTTCCATGTCGATGGCGATCTCGAGGCCTGCTATCAGAGCTTCGTATTCGGCTTCATTGTTTGTCCTCGCCTCTGTTAAGGAGAAAGCGAAGCGCATTATCCCTCCTTGTGGAGTTACGAAGATGAGGCCTACTCCCGATTTGATTATAGGGGTACATTGTTTGCGCTTCTTCATGGAAGATGCTCCATTAAAATAGAGTTCCCATCGGGTATCGTTCCCATCGATAGTGTCAAACGCATGTTCGTCTGGCAACTCGCAATTCAGAGGAGAATCAGCCGGTATCGGATGCTCAGCAAGGAAGTCGGCGATGGCCTGTCCTTTCACTGCCCTGAGAGGTTGATATGTTATCGAGAACTCCATTAAGAGAAGGGCCCATTTAGCAAGTCGTCCCGTCAATATGGCCTTTGACATCAAGTATTTAAGGGGGTCCACCTTTTAAATGAGACGGACTTCATGCGCCAACGCATAGTGCCTGAGCTTTGTTATCGCAAAGATCAACGCCAGGCAGTGTTTTTCAATGGGAGAGTAGTTGCTTTTTGCCCCCAGCAGAACTCGACTTAAGTAGTAGAGTGCTCTCTCTTTTCCTTGATCGTTCTCTTGTGCCCATAATGCGCCTAAGGAACCTTCGAGGGCGGTCATGTAGAGAATGAGAGGCTTTCCCTTAACTGGAGCAGCCAACACCGACGGGTTCTGCAGGTATTGCTTGATCTCGCCTAGTGCGCTTTGGCATTTTTGGTCCCAGACGAACTGGGTCCCGTTCTTCATCAGGTGGCTGTAGGGACGGCACTTTCCTGAAAGATTGGCTATAAATCGTCGTATGTATGCGAGCTTCCCTTGGAGAGATCGCAACTGTTTGAGATTCCTCGGCGGAGGCATTTCCATGATCGCTTTGATCTTTGACGGATCTATTTCAATACCTCGGTGTCGAACAATGAATCCCAGGAATTTTCCTGAGGAAACTCCGAATGCACACTTGAGCGGGTTCATTTTCAAGTTGTATTGTCGAAGGCGTTGAAATATGGTCTTCAGATGCTCGAGATGTTCTTCGTATGATTTACTTTTAACCACGAGATCGTCGATATAGAATTCGACGATTTCTTGTATAAGGTCATCAAATATCTGCGTCATGGCCCTTTGGTAGGTAGCACCGGCGTTCTTTAAACCGAAGGGCATCACCTTGTAACAGAATATTCCTAAAGGGGTCCTGAAGGCTGTGTGCTTCTGGTCTTCTAGATGCATTTTTATCTGATTATATCCTGACGAGCCGTCCATGAAGGAGAAAATCTCATGAGTGGACGTATTGTCTATCATCAGTTCGGTGACTGGTACTGGAAAATCGTCCTTCGGACAAGCTTTATTAAGATCCCGGAAGTCTACGCATATACACACTGTCCCATTTTTCTAAATCACCGGGACGATGTTGGCGATCCACTCCGGATATTGAACCTCTTGGATGAAGCCAGAGTCGATCAGCTTTTTGACTTCAGCATTGATACTCATTTCAAGCTCGAGCCGCATTCTCCTCGGCGCCTGTTTGATTGGCTTGATGTCTGGGGATATCGCCAATCTGTGCACAGCAATTTCTAGATCTAGTCCCGGCATTTCGGAATAGTTCCATGCGAAGCAATCTTTATGCTATAGAAGCACATCCTTTAACGCAGCCACCCTTTCTTCAGATAGCAGCTCGCTGATGAATGTCGGTCGCGGGTCATTTGCCGTCCCCAACTCAATTTTCTTGAGATTATCTGCAATGGTATGGATTCCATCTTCCAGCTCTTTTGGCGCTGGTGGGAATTCTGAGATCACCTCATTGTTGTTGTTTTCGAAGCACCAGAGAAGGTCATCCATGTTCTCGGGCCCTTCTTTTGATAGCGTTATCACGTGACAAGTGTGAATACGCTTCCAATCCTAATGTGGAGTTGGCTCTGTCCTTATGGCTTTGGGCTCGTGCTTTTGTGGCGGTGTTACCCTCCAGTTGTCAGACAGAGCGAATTTGCCGAGCTGGTCTGATCTTCAACCCAATTTTTGAAGGTGAAGCAATCTTCGAGAGGGTGTCCTATCACTAAGTGATAAGTGCAATAATTTGGGTTAGAGACTTCACCTGCTCGTTCGGGGTTTTTGAACTCCGGCAGTGTAAGCATTTGATGTTTTAGAGCGAGATCAAGTATCTTCTTCGTCTTGTCCCGAGGAAATGAGTACGCTCGACCCATTTTCTTCATAAGGGATAGATCAATAGCACTTGACCCCCGTTTGCGTGGCTTCTTAGCCTTTCTTTGTTGCTGTTGAGCGCCTTTTCGGCCTTTCGACTTATTTCTGCTTTTGCGTCGAGCCTTCTTTATAACAGGTTGACAAGGAGCGGCATTTTCATCCTTTACGGCTTTTTGGAGAAGGCATTACGTCTTGGCTTTCTCATAAATGGCCGTCTCGCGGTTGTTATCATCTCGGACTTTTTGACCAGCTTTCTTTATAAGTCTGTCCATTTGTTCCTCGAACGACGGACTGGGCTCCTTTGCATCTGGAACTTTTACTGGCTTAGGATTAGCGTCCTCCCATTGAACATCCGCTTCTTCATCGAAGTCGTACACGACATAGCAGCTGTTTAGTAGCTCCCGTTTCTTTGACCGGACGTATCCAAGCCCAATTGTTTCCATTCTCCCATTAGGCAGTTTGTGTTGAGTCCCGGGAACGTTCCAGACTTTGTCATAGAACATGTCTTTTCAAACGGTCTGCTTGAAGGATATCCCCTGGCGTTTCAGCAGCTTTTTCAAACATTCCGTATAATATCTGGGGAGACGGATGAGCTGAAGCCTGTCGAGCGTAGGATCCGTGCCGTGCCAGATTTCTTTTTCCACCTTGGTTTCGTCAGAGCGGTAGAACAGAATTGCTTTCTCGCTTTCTCGCCTGGGAGGGATATAGAATGTCCGCAACTCTTCTACACTGTAGATATTAAGTGCATCCAGTTCTTTATGGTGTTTAAGCAGCACCATGGCGACTTGTAGACTTTGTTCTTCGTCAGCGGACGTTCGTATGGAAGGTCGAGCAGAGAATACAACACGGATCTCATCTTCCGAGTCGCTGCCAAAGATCAATATAGGAGCCGAAGGTCCCGGCGTGTTGTGTTGGGGCAGACCCAAATACACTATCTCCTCTTCCTCCTCAGTATCACTGCCGAAGACAGGGATGGTGGCGTTAGCTTTGTTCTCCGGCTTGTGACACTTCTCCGTGTCTTCGAAATCTGGCAAGAAGTATTTGGCATCTTCGTATTTGCGGACCTCGTTCACAGAGAACGGGTTCAGTTCTCCCATCACGGTATACTCGAAACCATCCTTAAAATACTTCATACACTGATGTTATGTAGAAGGGATGATGTTGTACTCGTGTAACCATGGTCGGCCGAGCAATGCATTGTAGCATGTCTTGGCGTCTATGACATAGAACTTAATGTCCGTGACGAGTAGCCCGAAGCGTAGCGTCAGTATCACAGACCCAAGAGTTCTTGATGACTAGGAGTCGAACCCGGAGATGGTGATCTTGTCCCGAGCAAGGTGTTGAACGCTCATGCAGATTTCCTTTAACACCCGCACATTGAGGAGATTAACGGAGGACCCGTTATCGATCAGGATTTTGCCTATCTTTATATCATGGCAGTATCCCGAGAAATAGAGAGGGCGATTATGTTCGCACGTCCCAAGTAGAAGGTCTTCATCGCCAAAAGTAACATCGGCCGTGTGCACTTCTTCCAATTCATCCTTCATCTTTTCCTCGGCCAGGCATGCTTAGAATTGTTCTGGGTCTTGGAGCGCCTTAATCAACGAATCTCTCACCTCCTTTGATAGCAAAAGGGCGTCAAGAATGCTGAGCTGTGAGAGCAGCTTCCTCAGATGTGCTAAGACGTTGTAATCCACCTTATTCTTCTTCGGCGGGTTGTTGGCGTTTAACTCCTCCAGAACTTGGTCATCTAAGACGATATTTTCAGAGACCTTTTCTTTCCCTTTATCTTTTCTGCTTGAGGGTCCGAGGTTCTTTTCAGGCAGCGTCCGATTCCGCAGTCGGATATTTTCGCAGACCTTCAGCTCTTCTTCTTTTCTCGAAGCGGACTCTTTAAAGAGAGGGGATCAGAATCACTCCCGAATGTAGGCACTTGTGACACGCTGGTGTTAACCACGCGACAATCGCCAGTAGTTCTTTTAAGCTCTTCGGTCGTATTTCTCCGCTCCCGACGAGTTTTACGCTTTTCCCGTTTAAAGTGTTGTCAATGAGCTACATACCCTTGCCACCATCTATCGAAAGCTTTGCACTCTTGAGTAGGGTGCGAAACCTTCTGATGATATAAGCAATAGGAGGGGTGCGTTTCCATTTCACCAGTGATGTTTCCTTCAGAGGATGGTAGCTTCATGCCCATTGATATGGCCTTAGCAAACTTTTTCCTCATCTTGAATTGGCTTTTGTCGGCTACGGAGGTGTTTTGCTCCAGCGGGATCGTCTCAGCTCTTCCATCAAGTCGCTGGCGCTTGGCCCTTTCAAATATAGACGTATTGCGTTCTCGATCAGCTTTGCTTTTCAATCGAGCTTCGTTAAGGAACGCGTCAATCATTTCAACTGATGGTTCCGGAATTTTTGGTTCAAGATCTGCCCCCAGCGCTTCGGTACAAGGAGTTTCCTCATCGTTCGTGATCGAATGGGAAATCATATGACAGTTCGCCACATATTCCTCGGATTCATCCGATGAACTCTCTCCCTCATCTTCTTCTTGAAAGACGTGATTGAGGAACTCATAGAGCGTAATGGGAGTCCGTGCCTTTTGGTTGTATTCATCCAGAGCGTCAATTTGCTTTTGTAAGTCTGTGTGCTGGTCGCCAGGCTTCACGGGCTTCTTAGATTTCTTCTTCTTCTTTTTCGAAGATTTTGACGGCTGGCTGCAAGTGCTTGAACCACCACCATCGGTCTTTGGAGTTGGACGTGGCTTCAACATCCCCTCAATGACCTGCGGTTCCAACGGGTTCTTCCACTTGATCGCCGGACATGTTTGAAGATCGTGTAGCATCCTCTTTGTCTTGGTTGATAATACAACCTCCAAAGGAGCTTCTTCAATGACGGAGCATGTTGCCCCCGGCGTATTCGTCCCCTTAGAGGTGTGGGGCTGCGGGGGATTCACCTTCCATTTGTCAGATAACGCGAACTTGCCCTGTCGGTACTGGTTTTCAAGCCAATTCTTGAAAACGCAGCAATCTTCGATCGGATGGCCTAGTACTCGATGATAAGGACAGTAGTTGGGCTCGTTGACGTCACTTGGTTGCAACGGACACTTTGGATCCGGCAGATTTATGAGTCTGTTGCGCAACGCCAGCTCGAATAACCTCCTCGTTTTATCGTGGAGAAAGGAATAAGGACGTCCCATCCTATCCTCAAGGGGCACGTACGGTCGCATATTATTTTGACGAGCAACCGGCTTCGAGTCACTCGGTTGTTGTTGAGCATTAGCGACGACGATCGCTTTTCCCTTCCCTTTGTCATTTCGAGAGTCCGGCCTTGCAAGAGGGGGTTTATGGCCCATTTGATCCATTTGCGCTAGTTTGTCAATCAAGGCCTGGAAGGTAGTTGGCTTGAAAAACATCATGAATTGTGAGATGGTTGCTTGCGGATCAAGGGTCCCCACAAACATACCCACCGCGGGAGCTTCTTCAATGCGCTGCTCGCACTTCGACCATAAATTCCGCCATCGTATAGCGTACTGAACCCACGTCTCGCCGGGTTTTACCCTGGCATTAATCAGTGCCGTCATCGGGGTACGTTCACTGGCACTTGCAAAATGTTGAGTAAACAGCAGCTCCATCTCTGCGAAGGTTTTAATAGAGTCATTCGGGAGCTCAGAGTACCATTCGAACGCCGTATCCAATAAACTTCCAACAAACTGGCGAAGTAAAAGCTTGTCATCACCACCGGTATTGCCGCAGAGTGCCCTGAACTGGGCAACATGCCGATGAGGATTGCCCGTCCCCTTGTAGACATGGAACTTAGGAATTGTGTAACCTGGCGGGTACTTAATCTAATCGTACTAACTCAGATATGGCCATCCGGTTTTTACGACCTGGCCAGCTACTTCGGTCGCATGATGAACCCGTATTTGTTGGGCAATGTACTCGTCCAAATCAGCTTTGGAGATTGCATCCTCGTTAGCCGTCGACAGAGCTGGTGGAGGATTTGATGTCTCTCCCCTATCATCTCCAAGGACGATCGGGGGCTCTTCAGCCGGAGGATCTTGTTGTATCATCATCCCTATCATGTCTTGGAAGAGGAGGCCCATACGCTGTATATTGGCTGCTTGTTCAGCAGCCTCTTTGTCCTTCTTCTCCAATATCCGGCGAAGGAATTCGGCGTCGGCTTCTTCCTCCTGGCGCTCATCTGAGGACGTTTCAGGGTTCTCTTTTGGCCCGGTAAGTGCAGCCATAGCGTTCATCATTTCTTGGAGCTTTTGTTGTTGCTCCTGTGCCTTAGTCACTGATCGGGTGAGCGGTCGATGACCCGTAGATATGCGGCTATCTTCTTTACCAGATGCCACGTCGACCGTATGAACTGTTATGCCCCCTGACTTGGGGCGTTTAGGTTCACCATTTTTAACTTTTGCCGCTGACACGGGCGTTTTCTCTGGCCTCCTTCTTTTGTTGGCCGTTGAGGTTGAAGGAACCGTTGAAGGGGGCACCCTAGCAGCTGCTGTCCCCTGCTGTTTAATAGGAAAGTCCTTGTCTTTTTCCACTTTTGCCTTTTTCTGGCGACGAGAGTGATCGGGGTCAATCACGGAGTCTTGAACCCTCCGCCAAACTTTATAAATTTTTGAAGACAGCCGTTGAGGGGGCTGTTCTTGTTTCGTTTCCGGAACTCTCTTCGCAGGCGGAGGAGATCTTTTCAGTGTAGCGGTTGGAGAGTTTTTCCGTACCCTCCTCAGCAGTTCAAAGCTATTCCCGGTTGGAACAGCAGCGTTGACTTCCACCACTGGAGCCGATGGAGTTAGCCCTGAGGGGGAGTTGCCCCCTGCCTTCCTCACTCGTTGCCAATTGCGACGTCGAGCATGACGAGCCGTTGGGACTTGCTCGGAGATTGAGACAACTTCATTTTGCCCCCTGTCTGAATGAGGCGCCGCCGGTGTTAATCTCATAAAGACTGAGGTTGCCTTCTGAGGTGTGATATCCAACCTATCGAAGACGGATCTTCGAGCAGGGACAGGAGCAGGAATCGTCAGTCTTGAAAAGACTGACTCTTTGACAGGGGAAGCCGCCTTAACGACTTCTGGAGCAGCGGCTATTGCCTTCCTTGGGACAGCCAATTTAGAGTTCTGATTTAGCCTGGTGAAAACAGAGGCTGTCGGTTTGGTAGTGGGCGACCCGTTGACAGGGGTCGTCGTAGCAGTGAGTCGGTCGAAGACCGACTTCTTGTTCATTTCCGGTGCAGGTATTGGCGTAGAGAAGCTTGTAGGTGGGATCATGGTCCCGAAAAACAGGCCGGTGGTGGCCTGGGTCACCTGTTCTACCGGCAGAGCGAGGAAGGAAGCCGCTTGGGGTCCATATGCCACACCTCCGGGGGAGGTGGAGAGTCCGTTGCAGTGGCATTTCGAGCAATTGGTGCAGTTAGATGCCATTGAATCTTGAGTTTTGCGCCAGGAAAAAAACCAAATCTTAGTAACTTGAAATCCGAAGGCAACCATTTAACAAACCGCGATTGGTTCGCGAGGACAACACATGAAGTGTGGAGTGGAAAGAGGAAAAGGTCCCACCGGGCATGCCAGAATCTGTTCCCCTCCGAATGGCGGCCTAGACTTTGCGTCTCGCATGAGATTCGGGGCAGATGCTATTTGGTTTTATCCGTCCACCTCTCCGAAGATGCCAAGTTGATTTATGACACAGTGTATCGGAGGTTTAGACGGATGCGGCCGATGTAGCAGACTTCGTCAGATTCCCCCTCGCTTGAGGGATTTTTGATTGTGGGGACGCTCTTCCCTGCAGGCACAAGCCCCTGCAGTTAATTACGCTACCGCATCGCGGTAACAACTTTCTCCTTCTCCAGAATTTTACTTCGTGTCGTATGTGTTTGTTTTGTTTGTGGTTGCCCGTGGATTGTATACGGAGACTGAGTAATGTCGTCGCCCGTAGGACGTGGATTAGTCCAAATCCGTATTTACTTAGATTTGGGTTTGGTGTTTTTAGTTTAAGGATGCATTAACCGTGTTGCGGCTAAGATCAACTTAAACGTTTGTTAAGGATACGATAGTCCTGTTTGAGACTAAGATCAACTTAACGTGATAATCCATTTAATATCCGGCCATCGGGACTCATCACCTCTCTAACGTCGTTGAAGGATTACAACGACAGATGTCAGAGGAGTTCAGAGATGTACCCTTGAACCAAGGTTGATTTGGAGTTTTATAGTCCGTTTGAATGTTTAAGGATACGTTAGCCGCATTTGGGGCTAAGATCAACTTAAACGGGACCGTTTAGATCCGAAAAAGAGCATTTGGATGCTCTATTGTTCCAGTTTAGGGACGTGGTGGTCCATGTTCCAGTTTAGGGACGTGGTGGTCCATCGCCAGTTTAGGGACGTGGTGGTCCATATTCCAGTTTAGGGACGTGGTGGTCCGACATTAGTTTAAGGACATTCCGGTGCAACATTAGTTTAAGGCCGTCTCGGTCCGATATTAGTTTAAGGCCGTCTCGATCCGATATTAGTTTAAGGACGTCTCGGTCCGATATTAGTTTAAGGACGTCTCGGTCCGATATTAATATGTGGTTGTCGGGATCCATCACTTCTCTGACGTCGTTGAAGGATTACAACGACATGTGTCAGAGGAGTTCAGAGATGTACCCTTGAACCGGTCATGAATTGATTTAGGAGAGCATTTTTGCTCGGTCAATTTAGTTTGGGGACTTACGGCCATGATCGAGCTAAGTTCCATTGAGAATATTCAAGATTTTTCTTGATCTTTGGCCTATTAGGCCTGTGCTAGGGCTTTGCCCATATTTAATAATGCACTGCATTTTATTCCGGCCTGCTAGGCCTTTTTGATTTGGGCTATGTCCCTTTCTTTATGATGCAGAGCATATGTTTTGGTTTGGGCTCTGCCCTTTTATAAATGATGCAGAGCATCTATATTTTTTTTGTTTGGGCTTTGCCCCCCTTTTGAAATGCATAGCATTTTTTATTAGGCCTGTTAGGCCTTTTAATTGGGCTCTGTCCCTTTTCTTTAATAATGCAGAGCATTAAATACTCTGACGGTGCCCCACGTGGCTTGTCAGGCGCTTTGCGCTAAGTAATGAGCGCAAACTTATATGGTTGTGACACGTGTCACGCTCTGGTGAGCGCAAACACAATAGCGCAGTGCGCTGCACTGTTGCGCTGCTGACACGTGGCGCGCTCTGGTGAGCGCAAACGCAATAGCGCAGTGCGCTGCGCTGCTGACACGTGGCGCGCTCTGGTGAGCGCAAGCGCAATAGCGCAGTGCACTGTGCTAGTGCGCTGCGCTGTTGCGCTGCTGACACTTGGCGCGCTCTGGTGAGTTGCGCCAATTCCAGAGAGCAAAGCTCTAGCGCAGTTTGTAAGTGCAGAGCACTAAGAATCTTTTAGATTCAAAAACAGAAGTGCAAAGCACTATTTAATTTCTTGATCTAAATTATATCAAAGAAAAATAAATTTTTCTTTTTTGTTTCAAGGACCAGAGGTTCATAAAAGTGCAAAGCACTATTTTTTATTTTGTTGTTTTCTTGTTTTTAAAGAACCAGTCGTTCAAAAAGAAGTGCAAAGCACTGTTATGTGAAAAATAGTGATCTGGCTTTTTAGATCAATGATTTATTTAAAAGAGATTTCTTCTCTCTCGTGAAGGTTCTTTACCTCTTTCTTGAAATTTTCTCAGAGTTCTCTCTGTTTGAATCTCTTGACTTTTTTTTTAAGAAAAGTTCCTCCTTTGAATTGAGGCCTAGGGTCCTTTTTATAGTGCCCATAAATTAGTTAAATTTGTTAAAGAGATCTTTCTCTGAGTGATTTGGGGAATTTTCCCCACCGTTGGATCTTTGATCCAAGGGCTTCTGCTTTGCAGAAGAAAACCTTCTTGTTTTAACAAGAACAGAAAAGATTTCTTAGAAATTTAATTCTGTTTGGCGCAGATGCCCCAGCGCGTGACACGTGTCGCGCAGCGCACAGAGCAGCGCATCTGCGCTGACACGTGTCGCGCAGCGCACAACGCAGCGCAACTGCGCTAGCGCATATGCGCTGGCACGTGTCGTGCAGCGCAGAGCGCAGCGCAACTGCGCTAGCGCATCTGCGCTGACACGTATTGCGCAGCGCACAGCGCAGCGCAACTGCGCTGACACGTGTCACGCAGCGCGGCACTAGCGCAACTGAAGCGTTGCTTCCTTTAAATAGAGCTTTGCTCTGATTGGGCGCGCCTTCTTGGGCGCTGTGCTGACATATCAGCGCCTGACATGTGGCGCGTTGCGCCCGAGATTTAAAGCGTTGCTTCAAAATTTTGAATTTTGAATTTCAACAGAGCTTTGCTCTGATTGGGCGAAACAAGGCAACTCAGTAGTACTCATCATAGAGCGCACCATATCTCATAGGGTGCTATTGCTCCGCCCCGATACACCGACGTGCTATGGTGTAAGCATAGGAGTAATGCTGAGAGAGAATCTCATTCTCCTTTAGAATAGTCCAGGAATTCCGCGCTCAAGTATTCTCCTCCCTGATCTTATCAAAGGACATAATACTTATACATGTTTTGGTTCTCTACTTCTAACTTATATTCTTTGAATATCTCAAAAGGTTCAGACTTGCGTTTCTACAAGAACATATGTCCGAATCTTGAGAGATCATCAGTGAATGTAATGAAGTACAAAGAACCAGACCAGGCATGTGTAGACTGGGGACCTACATACATCATCATGTATCAATCCCAAGAGTTCACTAACTCTTTCTCTGTTTCCAATAAACGGTGCTATGGTGACTGGAAAGTTTCACAAGATGTAAATTCAAACTGATTTAAATATTCATCTTAATGTAACTTAGCTAGTTGGGTTGCATTGATATGACCTAGTCTACAATGCCTCAAAAAGGATTCGTTCATTTCTGAACTCTTCCTCTTATGTGTGTTTTTTATACATTAAGAACTGTAGTTTGATTTAGAACGTATATGCTTTTAGATAACGTGCCTGAACCGATCAACTCTTGATATAGGAAATTTTCAAAACATTATCCAACAATACAAAATTATAACCTTCTTTACCAAATAAAGAGACCGATATGATGTTGTACATCAGGTTCGGTATCTAATAACATTCGTTCAGAATCAATGTATTTCGGTAATATAGGGTGATAACTACCAACATCTTGGCTGCAACTATTGCATCGTTTCCAACTCTTGAAATTTCTATCACCCGTTCTCAGTTCTCTACCTATCTTTAGCCATGTAACAGATTACATATGTGGGATCCTGATCCGGTATCTCATACCCAGGACGTAGAGGATACTGAAAAAACAGTTCTTGGTAATTGAACACACCCGAAGCAGATGCATCATAGCACTTTCTTCGTTTGGGCGGCACGGGAATCCTGGTAATTTCCTATTCCCTGCTCGGTCTTATAACAATTAAAAGTTGGAGCGGGGCCAACGTTCTCCAGCGCAGTATAACAAGCGGGATCGATCAATACATCCATATTATTATCTTGATTAAGGCATGATATAGTCGCTACCTGGAGAGAGTGAGAAGAAAACACTTTAGCGTATGCTCTTGCAAGATCAGATTAGTTATTATTTTATCTAATCAGGATGGCCCCACTGTTTTTATCAAATCTTCCTTCAAACCCTAAAAGGAAAGACTGGCCGGGATTAATTACACCCTATAATTTCGCCAATCTTTCAGCCAGGCCAGTGTCGGTACTTTGAGGGAGGTTCCCCGTGCTTTCAAACGGACCTAATTAAAGTAAACCTCGTTTTCCCAGAGGCGTAACCCCATTGACACCTTTCTAGACACCTACTTGATCGGCTAATTGTCCTGTGTAAAACTCTCCCAGGAGTAACAATTACTCGCAGTGGGTATCGGGATCCAACTATCTCATAGAAGGTATGCAATCTCGTCGCAAATTTCAACGCTTGAAATTCCCGATAATATTTTGCCCCAAGCATCCTATGACCTTAACGGAGGTCAACAAACCAAAGAGTGCAAGTCAAGTTCAACTCATCATTTCTTGATTGAATCAAACCCACCCGCACGACCCTTGACGGAGGTCAACAAGGTCGTACGACTACCCTAATCCAATCTGCATCATATGCATAAGCAGATAAATACTAGTTAGCTACCGCACACTACGCCTTGACGGAGGTCAACAAACGTAGCACGAATACTAAGTAGGACTTATCTGAAATCACAGAGGGCTACGACAGGTTTTTCTAAAAACCTATTGCGTAATGAACTTGATATCGTTGTAGAATCGAGTGAATTTTGAAATGGAGTGATTTTGAGGCTTTCATTAGTTTTGCCAAAGAGGTCACTCTCGGTGAAGGGATCTCGGCTCTTTCCTTATGGAATAAGGTGCAGGATATATCATATATATCGCTATGCAAAGCAAAAACTCCAAAAGCAATCAAAAGACAAACCGAGTGTTGTAGCATCTGCCAGTTTTGCTAAAGAGGTCACTCCCGGTGAAGGGATCTCGGCTCTTTCCTCATCGAATAAGGTGCAGGATATATCATATATATCGCTATGCAAAGCAAAAACTGTAGCTACCCTTTTTGAAAATTTGATTCTACAACATCTTTTAGGTTTCTTTTCTTTCATTAATCACATTAATGATGTCCCATCATTTAAGTCACCTAAACATCATAGATAAATACAACGTACACTTATATCATCCGCATTCGCCTCGATGTCCCCTCGTACACCGTTAGGTTAGGTAACTAACGGCAGAGCGGGGCGGGGCTAGCGCGGCTGTAAAACATAAGTAACGTCTATATAATATATCATATATACTATATACAATATCTATCACAACATATAAAATGATCACATCACAAATATCGCAGTAGAAGAAACATATGAAATAATGGATATACTAGGAGGTCCGTATTTTATTTTGAGCCTCTATAAGACACGGATTCCACGGTCGCGATGAATAGCCAAACCCACATCCCTAGACCCCTACGAGAGCGGCAAGCAACCCTACCAATTCTAAAGTTAGGAGACCCGGACTCGACTCCTCCAGTTGGTCTCCCACTGTACCCTAGAACCCGGTTACTTGTGCTCCCCTTCTTGGGTCTACCTAATGCGGAAAAGTAAATAATATACAATGGTGACATCATCCTCATCCCGGAAGTGCCCCAATAAAAGAATATTATATACATTTAATTTTACATGAATGAAAATAAAAAAAAAACTCTCATCTCACAAAAAAAACCCGGCTATTCAAACGCGACGATCCAATATAACATATCCAGCAACACATAACATCACATGTCATCAACGTAAGTAAATATGCGCATCCCAATTTTCGTTGACATATAGCAACGAACCCAGCGATATCACATATTACACTTACGGTCGCAGAAAAGAAACTGTAAAACTACAACATTTGGAATCCACAAACACCTTAGACATCATAAATCCGAAATATCACATACTTCGCATTTCATGCCTAACTATATGAATTCCACATATTGTATCACATTCCAGATAAATAGACAACATTAAACTTTCCGATCGAATAATCAAATACCCAAGATTTCCTTAATAGCTCAACTTGAGCAGAGTTTAAAAATTCCAGAATACGTCACAGTACCAATGGTCCAGCCGTTGAAGGGTCAAGCCAACGCCTCATATGTGGCAACGCCGTACTTCCCCAAACCCTAAAGTTTAGAGGCGGTTCAGACGGTCACATAATCGAGTTAAGGTTTGTGTTCTTCTAGAGGGTCCATCGCGTTACTTGCATGTTTTTCCGAAAGATTTAAACTCAAGAAAAATTCAACACTTGAATGTTTTTTGTGTCGAGAAAAAGTGAGTTAATGATATCCGTTCGAATATTTTAATAGTTTCTAAATTATCCAGCACGAAATTAAACTTTCCGATCGAATCAACGAATTCAAAACAATCCCCAGAAAACACTTGAGTCAGATTAAAAATACCCAGAAGAATGTACAAGTACCTACGAATATTACTGCACAAAATACTAACCCTAATTCTACTGTTCCGACGCGGAACCGCCACGCAATCAAGGTATTGCCGCGGTTCCGCGGCCCTTTAATGGAATTAGGATGTCGTGTTTTATAGTAAATCTCAGAATTCCCTGCTGATTTTTTTGAGTATTTTTAATGCAGAAAAAATCACATTTTTACAAAATTTCCAGAGAGGGGTCTATTTCAACGTTTCGGGGTTCGATCGGAGTTTTAACTTCGTAAACACGTCGCCTGATGCTCTAGCTGGGCTCTGATACCACTGTAGGGTTACTAGGCACTCTAACAAGGTTCTACAAGGTATCAACCATGCCCGATTAAAATTTTAGCCGTGCCGAACAACCCTAAACAAGATCTTTGCTAGATAATTAGGGTTACACATGCAAGTAAATAACATTTACTACTAAGTGAATACGAAATACAACATTTCTAGATCGGTCCTTCACTTCTAAAGCTCCTTGTCGTAGTCCCTTCGCTGCGATCATGGTTCTCCCGGGCTCTTGCATGGCTTCACGAGACAAAAGAAGCGTCCTTGCTTGAATTCTTCGAGGCCGAAGATGATCTACGTCGAGGGAATACCAACTCAAGCTACTACTTCACTAACTAGAGAATTAGTGATGCAAACACCCTAAAATAAAGTGCTAGTCTAGTAGAGAATGGAGAAATAGGAAGTGGGTTCACTTTAGAATTTATTTTCTCACAATATTTCTCACTTTGGATCAAACCCTAGAGAGCCTCTTTTTTTTTAGCTCAAGGAAGAAGATGAAGAAATAAAGAGAGAAAGATAATGATCAAGTGAGTGAGCTAACCATGGGTGAGTGAGTATCATATACTAACTCATGTAGAGACATAATCATGGCTAAGTGTGATGGTTAGGTTAATAAATATCCAAAGTAAAAACAAACTTAGTGGACTTAGTCAATGCATCCACAAGCTTCGTGCATTTTTCTAATCTTCCACTAATTTTGTAATTACTTTAAATATTAAACCCAACACAACAAATAGCATGGTGTAAGTCTCATACACCCATGCATGTTGTATCAACAACCATGATACAAAAAGAAAACACATTTTAATATATATCACATATATATTAAAGTTGTGCACATGTGAGAAAAAATTCTTAAGTGAACAAATGTTTGTTAATGTAAATTAGTATATTATATATAAAATTATACACTAAATTATTAAATCAACACTTGACTTAATAATCCGGTTTATCTCATATAACCGACTAACATCCAATGTATCGACTTATCGAATCAACACTTGATTCGATAACCCGGCTATATCACATATAACCGACCGATACAAAAAGTCGTGAGAATAGAATACGATATCACATACATGCATTATTCTTAGTCCCGTACATATCACATATGCGCTCCTATTTCGTTTTGCCTGAGCCAGTAAAAGCTCTATGTAGGACTCTAAAGACTCGTCAATACGCCGGCAGTAGGTGATGATCACATCAAGCACCTACAAGCCGTCAGCGGTACTAGCTGGACGTAACGGCTACCCGGGTATTGAGCGATCAGAAGATCAGCAAGCAAGCCTACTCTAACTCCTGTAAAAGCCTAACGGTAACACTTCCCGTACAGTCCGGTCTCCTCGTCTGATATGTCGCATATCAAGTCTAAGTGTGGTAAACGTCAGACCCCAATAACCGATAAGTCGTGCCGATATGAGGCTCATAACGGGTCGAGAAACTATTGGTAACACTTACCAGTAAATCTCTAAATCAGCCATGGCCAGGGACTTCCCTGTTATGGCCAGTCGAGCACAGCGCAACATCAACCCCCAATACCGGGAGAGATGAAACCCCTCTTATCGCTCATTGCCTCCATATGACTCGGGACTGTACCCAAAAACCACCGTTTTGAACGCCCTCTTGGACGTGGTAAGGTGGAAATCAAAGCACAGTGGGAATCACACAAGACTCTATGACGATCTCGGGTCTACAGACTAACCTGCACAAGTGTCACCAGAGAACTGCCATCTGACGTGAGGTATAATACCATCTGGGAGTTCTCGGCAAGTATGTCCAGTGTACCCAGTCTCCACTGATGTCAAACACCAATGGATATGGGATCATCCATCGTCCATCTATATGGATCGAGAAGGTATACGCTAGTCTACTCTGGTATATCGATGCCCTGTCTCAATACACCCACGACTAGGGACATTAAAGGATGTACTTATGGACTACTCTGTCCCCACTAGTATGATCTGCATCATAGTCCAGGTAGTCAAGTATACATCCTAAGGGCATTACCAACATGTAACAGAGAGACAATCAGTGTACACGTTAAGGTAAAGAGTAACCCGATAGCATACTATCATGTCGAGCAAGAAAGTCCTTCCTATATATGTCCAAGCATCCACTAGAATATACATCTCATGTACAGTAATGGCCTCTAGGGCATACATATAACTAACATGATATTTCACCTCACGAATCCAATAAAAGTAAAGAAAAGGGTTCTTCCGAAAATTCGAAAGTGAATGAGAATGATGATGAAAACGATGGTGATGGTGAATTCAACGAAGATCGCCTTATTCAGGATGAGCCATATGATTTCATATCGCAACTATATCCTGATCTCTCTTATAAGCTTAGGTGTCGTTTGCGACACACCTTTGCTAAACAGGCTAGTTCAGCCACCCAGGCTAGATTATCCAAAATTGCGCCTCACGATAGCACCCCACAAGAGTTCAACGTGAATTCTAAGGCAACAAATGCCAGTTTTGAGAAAGGGCAATCCTTGAAAGGCCACTTTCAGAATAACAGTCTTAGAACTCAAAAGAAAGCACACTCAAATGCGTCCAACACTTATCCTGTGGCGTCTTATCTTACCTAAGTTGGGAAAAGGTCAAACACTGATTATCTAACCCTTGAAATTGCTCTAGATCTTATACAGGAACATGCGAGAACTAAGATGTACAGGTACAAAACATTCAACGATTTCTACAGGACCTTGGCTTTCATTTTGCCGATCGATTTCAAGTACCCATGCGTTCCAGGATATAAAGGAGAGTTAGATCCAGATATTTAGCTAAGCACCTTTTTTGAAATGGATAGGCCTTATTACCCAAGCAACAGTTTAGTCATTCACCTATTTCAAAGGGCTATGGACGAAAACACACTTAAATGGTTCTTAAGCATGGACTATCACACGCTATCAACTATCAATGGTATAATAAATGCATTTCATCTAAGATTTCGAGGACATGTCGACTACATGCCCACATTAGTTAATATCTCTAAAACCAAGATGAAGGAAAACAAAGACTTCATGATTTACATCACAAGATGGAGAGATGTGTATATAAGATCCTGCCTTGAAATTCCCGAAAGTCAAGCGGTGAACATGATCATCAACAATTCCGACGATAAGCTTGGCCTCATGCTATCCATTGCCAAATGCAACACCTATGATAAGTTGTACAAAAAAGGTCTTAGTATACAATGATTATTAAGAGATGAAGCTCATCAATGATTATTACTCCTCAAGGTATGGTTCACGAAGAGAAATCGTATCGAGGCTAGAAGAACGAAAAAGAGCCAACTGGAGAAGGAGTTCGAAGTTCGGTAAGACAGCTGCAAATTGAATATCCCTCTCCCCAACCGAATTACACTCTCAACCTCACTACTCAATATCAAGCTCCTCAGCCTAAACCTCAAGCTCCTTAATATCAAGCTACTCAGCCAAAGCAAACCAATGCATCTATCGTTTAAGAATACCGAAACGTTGCACCACTAGATCGAAAAAGAGGAGGGCCGAGAAGAACGAGTTATCCCCCATTGCCTGAATCATTTTTTTATGTGTTTTGAGTTCTTAATGCCAATAATCTCATCCATCTACCACCACCAAAAGAATACACAACTATGAATGTCGACATAAATCGGGGGTGCCCATTTCACAGAATGCCAGGGCATACAATTAAAGAATGTTATTATTGGAGATAGTGCCCTCAGAGTCAATTATTGGATCACAGGTACGTGATTGCAATGATTGAGGGAGGACCTGTCCCAGTCGAACAGTCTTACTCAAGATGATAGTATGCTATCTGGTTTATCTTTATCATCGTGTACTGCTTTAGGTGACATTACTGATCACTATTGCACGTTGATAGAGCCCTTGGGATTCTTGCTTGACGGCCAGCAGTATGAGGGCGATCATATAAGTGAGAGCTAAAGTTTATAAGCACATCCTTAAAAGGTCCCTAGTCGAGGGAGTTTCGAGACAGGGCATCGATTCTCCAGAGTAGACTAGTGTATACAGTCGAGACCCCAACGAGGGGCGGTGGCCGGTCTCACAAGCCACTGGTGTCAGTTGGTTCACCTAAGATGTATACAGGTGCTCATTGGGTTATGAGTAAACCGGACAGGACTCGCCGGGAACCTGCTAGTTGGTATTATACCTGATGTCAGATAGCAGTTCCCTGGTGACATGTGTACAGGTTAGTTCATCGACCTGAGATCGTCATTTGTCTCGTGTGAGTTTCCACTGTGCTTTGATTACTACCCTACCACGGCTCAAAGGAGTCATGCAAACAGGTTTTAGTTGGGTACAGTCCCGAGCCACATGGAGGCAGTGAGCGGATCTGCAGAGGTTCGTCTCTCCTGGTATTGGGGGTGAGGTCGCGTTGTGTCTAGGAGAGCCAGTACATGAAAAGTCCTTGGCCAAGGCAGGAGATTTGCTGGTAGGTATTCCAGTAGTATCTCAAGGTGTTCTGGGCTGCACTCCGACATGACTTGTACCGCTTTTGGGGGTCTGAATTTTACCAACCCCCTAGGCCCGCCATGCGATGCTCATAGACGAACGGACCGGACTGTATGGATATTGTCACTGACAGGCTCAGTAGGGTGTCGGGATGAGTTCGCTCATCGACGTCCCTTTTGGTCAATACCTGGTAGCCCGTTACGTATTGGCTTATACCTCTGACTTGCTAGTGGTTAAATCCACAACCAAGGTGTTGACGAGTCTTTAGAGTCCACCACACAGACAGTTACTCAAGTTTCGGGCGAAACGTTGTAGAGGCCGTATGGAGATATGGCAGGGTTCGATTAGATACGTGCGGTATTGCACGGATCGTGATCGGACGGTTTTTTACTAGCCGGCTTTGGCTTAAGCCGGATCCTAGTATTAGATAGTGTAGATTTTGTCTCTTTGCATTTGTGTTCAGTGGGAATACAAATGCGGGCATGTATTTGCAGTAGCGGGGTTTTCCTGTAATTTATTACGGGATCAGTTTTCTGAAGTTGCCAGTTTGCATTCCGTTCCGGCCGGTTTTTCTTTTTTCCTTCACGGCCGGACTTTTGTGATGGAGGGTGTTATTTGCAAGTTTGCAAATAACACATTGTGGAGGGGTTTCTTGCATTTGCATAGATTATGATGGCTTCATGATTTGACTAGTATCATGAGATCCTTTTTCTTTCTTATCCTTTGCTTTTTGAGATTAGAAATGGATGTGATGCTTGCTTTTGATGTGGTCACCACCCTTGATCTCCTACACTCACCTCCCTTGAGGTTTTTGTTCTTTCCTCCACCATTTTGATTGAGAGGGGCCAGCCACTTCATTGAGAGGGAGAGAGAGAGGTTTCATTTTGTATGAGGGAAATTTGATTATTTCATTTGGCTTGCTCACAAAATCCTTCTCACCTCTCCAAAGTTCTTGATTCCTACTTCCATCCAAAGGCAAGTTCAAACCCTCAAAGAGACAATGGCTACTACACTATTCTACAGCAAATCTTGGACGCGTCGGCTAGCCAACTTCGCACCCGAGTTGCCTCGGTCCAGAGGTGGGAGCCCGTAAAAATACCCGGCTACGTGGTGCCCTTTCCGACGAGGAGGCGACGACCGGAGTTTCCGCGGGAGATCAGAGTGGAGACGAAGACCGAAGGGCACGGATCGCTCGGTATACTTCTCTACCCATCTCTTGTTAGCTAGTATAGGTTAATGGTTACGATCCGGGTTTTATTGTCCGCGGTAGCGCTAGTTTAAAAGTTAAGAAAAAATTTGATTCCGCATTTTGGCCTCGGATAGACGGCCATATTTTACTTTGCTAGTAGCTAGGTTAATGGCCCGATCCGGGTGAAAAGTGCGCGGTGGTGCCGGTTCAATAGTTTTTGAAAGTTTTTGTTTCCGCGTTTCCGGCGTCGGATCGACGGCCGGTGCGCCGCCGCGGACTTACATTGGTATCAGAGCCACGCCATTAACCTAGTCTAGCTTGCTCTAACGTGTTTACAAGTTCGATCGAACGGATTTTCCGAAAATCCATTTTCATTTGCACAGTTTTCTGTCGAAATTTTTTTGGCTCCAAAAATTTTTCTGTACATTGCAGTGACATGTGCAGGGAATTCGAAGCATTCTGTGAAAATTTGGTCACGTGATCTCACTATTCCACCGCGGAACCGCGGCCAAACCCACGTATTTGCCGCGGTTCCGCGGCCATTTTTACTATTCATTTGACCAAATTTTTGCAGTGAGCTCCTGGGTTGAAAATGGGGTTTTTGGAACATTCTTTTTGGGCCTATGCTCTCTTTAAGTGCTACAGTAAAGCTTGGGGCCCACTTCGATAAATTTGATCGATCGAAAAGTTTAAACACATTATTTCACAGTATTTACATTATATCTGCGACCGTGAATGTCACTTGATCGGTAAATCCTGTCTAACTGCTATAGCCCGGTTAGACGGATTTGCGAACGTGACATTGACGTTGATGTTCTGTGATTGTGCTGTGTTGTTGCGGATCGGTCGTGGGGGATAGCCTGGTTGCAGTATTAGTACATTTTTGTTGTATTATGTGCATTTGATATTGCGGGACGAGCGTCCGACATGTGGACTGCCGTCACTGCCTATTTGTATTATTCTTTTGGGGCACGACCTGGTTGCGGTCGATGTACCCGTTATATGTATATTTTATTTTCTGTACTAGGATTACCCCGTGGAGGGGTGCACGGATAGCCGGGTTCTAGAGGGCAACGGGCCCGCATCTCATGGCGTTGAGACGGAAGGGGCTTTACTCTAGAATTGGCGGGCTATTCGCCGCACTCGTAGGGGGTACAGGTTGACCCAGGAGGGGTGCCCAAGTTACCGGATTCCGTGAAGTGCTGGATGGTCCATTCACGTTGCTGAAGGGGGCTGCCTCGCTTCAGGTTTTGGCGGGTGACTTGCCGCGCCCGTAGGGGTCTAGGATTTCATTGCACAGGCTATCCACACGACCAGGGGAACGTCGGGTTTCAGTAGCGGCTCTATGAAACCAGGGGATCCCAGATATCTGTATTATTCTGTATTGCTGTACATTTCTGTGTTGTTGCATTTTTATCACGCCTTGAGTGAAAATTATATATTATATATATACTAGTAGATGTTGTATATGTTTTGCATCCGTGCTAGTCCAGTCCCCGCTCTGTCGTTAGTTAAGTAACCTAACGGGTGATGACGGGACCCAGTGGCGAATGCGGATGGCATATACGTACATCATTATTTTCGTTCTTTTGTGGTGTGATCAATTGATGGGAATGAGTCGATTCGGATCAATACTAGATAAACAAACCTATTCTGATGTTGTTGGAACAATTTTTCAAAAAGCTGTTATTGCAAGGACGTTCGCTTTTGTTTTGCACAGTGGTATTCGGTTGTGAATATCCAGCACCTCAGTCGACGAAGCAAGGGCCGAGATCCCTTCACCGGGAGTGACCCCTTGGATAGAAGTTTGCGTCAGGGCAATAACTTCACTATAGCCGATTGCCTTTTGCTTTGCATCGTGGTATTCAGTTGGAATATCCTGCACCTCTTTCTAAGGGGAAAGAGCCGAGATCCCTTCACCGGGAGTGACCTCTTTAGCAAAGGTTTTCGTCACTATATTTTTATAAAAAGTTATGCAGTTCCTACAACAATATCAAGTTCATTACGTTAAAAGTTTTTCGCCAAAAACTAGACGTAGCCCTCCGTCATTTCTTACAAGTATTACTTAGTATTCGTGCTTCGTTTGTTGACTGTGTCAAGGCGTAATGTGCGGTAGCTAAGTAGTGTTTGTTTGTAGCATATTAATGAGATTGGTTAGGACAGTTGTGCGGCCTTGTTGACTGTGTCAAGGGCTCATACGGGTGGGTTTAATGCAATCCAGGATAATGACGGGTTAAACTTGACTAGGACTCTTTGATTTGTTGACTGTGTCAAGGTCACTTGAGTCCTAGGGGTAAAAATCATATCGGGAGTTTCTAAAGAAACTGAAACTTGCCAGGCATGCGCATACCTTCTGGAGTGTGGTGACTTGAGTGGGTTCCATCAAGTTATCATGCGATGATAGTTGGATTCCGATTCCCACTGATGAGTTGGTTTACTCCTCGGGTGATCCCGACTAATTCTTCTTTCAGGTTTGGGGAAGAATTTGAGGTTACAGTGGGAGGTTTCCTGATTAGATAAAGTGATAACCATTCTGATCTAGGCTAGAGTGCACGCTGAGTGTTTCTTTTCTCTCTCTCTCTCTTTGGCAGCGACCATTGACCTGACCCTAGACTATAACTCAGTGACCAAGTTGACCGAACCTTCTTATAACACTGGCTTTTGGATTGTCAGAGTTGCAAACCTCATTGCCACTCCTACTTTTACCCTTTTCTCCAGGACACCCCGTATTACTACGAACGTCCACTTCCATTGGACAAAACCATCGTATGGTTAGATACGAACTCGAAGGAATTCGAGGATGGTTTCCGGTTCTGGAGAAAACGAATAGGACTATTCAGTTGTCTTTTCCTTTTTACCATCTCTCAGATTTCGAGTACTCCTTGGTTTAGGAGTAGCACACCTATTACGCAAATTGGATTGTCTTCTTCCAAGCCATAGGCAGGTGCCGACCGGTAGAGAATGAAGAAAGCCAATTAGCCTAAACGGTGTACAGAAGGTATTAAGTTAAGACAAAGAAAGGGATTAGTAAGAGGGCAAAGTAAATTGCGACTGCTATTCACGACCGAACCAAGTATTTCTTCGCCAATCCTAAATCACCTTTGTATTTCTCCAGGACACTCCGTATCACTATGAAGATCCCAGTTTATTGGATAATCTATCGTATGGTTATATACGAACTCGAAATGAACTTGTTCCAGTTCGGGGATGAATCCTGGTTCAGGAGAAAAAGGAATAAGGTTCATTCGGTTGTCTTTTATCTTCACCTTCTCTCGCATTACGAGAGATCCTAGGATTAGGACAGTACACCCTTTATGCTTATTGGATAGTCTTCTTCCAAACCATAGGCTGGTGCCGAACGGTAGGGAAGGAAGAAAACCATTTGGCCTAAAGGGGTATGCAGAAGGTAATGACTAAAGACATATAAAGGGATTTGGAGAGATGGCAAAGAATTATACGGTTACAGTTGTGAATCTGGATAATGGAAGAGGTATTACTAGGAATACCGGGATACCCCATCGAAACATTTCAATGTTTCAGTTTCACTGTGTACTGTTAAAAGAAAACTGATTTCCCGATTAGACACTTGCTCCAGGGTATGTATTTACCAGGTTTGATCTCACATCTGCATGGTTTTACAGATGATGAGTGGGAGTAAGTTATTGGGAATTAGGTGATCATCCTCATTATATCGGAATTCGTTGCAATTGGTGATATTTGAGGAAGTCACCTGGGTTGTTTGCCGGGCGGCAAATATTTGGTTTTGAATATCCGTTGTTATGAACCAATTTCAAATTGATATATCTGTACGTCTATTTTTATAGAGTGAGATATATCTTTTTGAGATTATGTCTATGACATTTACCTATACCAGTGGATGGTTAGGTAAGGAGCATTGAACAACGGTGTAATTCTTCTTAACCATAAGTACAGTTTTCAACCTACGACACACAGTGAATGAGTGACTAGACTCAGAGGACTTATACAGAGTATTGTATATTGTCCAGTGTCCATTAGGACAGAGGGGTTGGTTCTCGTACTATATTCGGTTTACTTATGACTTCTCTAGTTCTTAGACAGGTGTTTCGTGGAAACACAGGGTCTAAGTTTTGAGAAGTTATAGGTGTATGAATAAAATAGAGAACCAGGAGTTGCAAGTATCGGGATTCTTCAAGGTGATCGAAGATGTAGAAACTTATGTATGGTACTCAGTTGATAGTAATGATTAAGAGAACTTGCTTCTCTTTCAGGTTACTCATAATTGGAAACACTCCTAAGTTGAGTAACGCTGATCGGCTTCCTTCTATTTAGTTGACATGCACTGGAGACAGCTGCATGATTTGAATCTGGTTCAATTAAATCAGTGCCTCTGTTTCTGTATTGGATATAGAACAGTTCATATCTTGACATTGTTAAGATACGGGGAGTTGTCCGTCTTATGCTTAAAACCAGACTCCGGATAACTCAAGGCACGTTTCTGTAATGGCTGTTTGTGGGTTGACCCGGGCTATGACAAGGGTTAATTTTCTACCATCTGGAAAATTAATAGTGATATTGTTCTTGACTCGCCACATTTTTAAAAGAAATGGATTTTTTCAGAAAACAGTAGTGGGAGTATGGTAGAACTGGAAGTGATTCCAGAACCGCAAACGATTACTGAAGATTTGATAAAGAACCTAAAGATTCAATCTGGTTTGACATTCCATTGGCCACTCCGCAGATATGGTGGGTAATCTCAGGCACTCGAGAGGTACTTCGGTATGCTCAAGGACGGTGACAGGGAGGTTCTTGTTTACCCAGACTTGCCATTGCTGTTGTTCCAGACTGTGAGACCCGGCAGGAGGATGAGTATAGCGTCGTTCTAAACTGGCTTTAGAAGTGCACGTCTATATGACTCTGCCAGAGGATTGTCGTAGTCAGTGGGAGCAGCAGAAGCATTGGTGGACATCAGGCTTATGTCTATTTATAGAGATCATCTAATTCTGACGTAACAGTCATAGGTTTGACTTCATCAGAATAGGGGATGGATCTGTTAAGAAGGTAGTAGGGTGTGATGTCCTGGTATTTGGATGACATACACAGAGTAGGAAGTGATATTCCTATACTACGATCGGTTATACTTTGGTCGTCACACAGTGGTTTCTCCACACAGGACTTGGATATTATATCGTACATTCTGGTTCCTAGATCCATGGTTTTAGATCTAGATTTGGGTGTTTCCCAATCAGGGTACTTAGATAGCATTCTATGAGTATTTAGAATGGACGACTCCTGGCATGGTGGTGTACCTGCAGGTAATGGAGTCACCCTCTCTAAAGGTGTCTTATAGACTAAAAAGGAGAGGGATGTGCATGATTGGCAGTTCACTTGCTTAGGCAATTGAGTCAATCATGAGATGTCAAGTACCACACCAGATGTTGTTCTTGCAATAGGTGCAATAAGTTGATATTCATCCAATCCTGGAGAAACAATCGGAAGCAGTTTTAGGACATAAGTGCGTGTTCTAGGGATTTGATAACGGCAGCCTCCTTTAGGAGACGGTTATCATTCCAGGCTTCCAAGGTGACATGGACGACAGGGTGGTCGTCAGAGTCATGATTTTCCCTCTGATGAGGGGCGGTATTTTGGACAGGTGGTCCAGGTGGATGCTGAGGGAAAGGCATGGCGCAGGATACTGATTAAGTTCAGTTGTCGATACAGTCTAAGAAGTTTGGATTTGGAGTTCATTTATGAGCTAGGTCCCATCAGATATCCAGACATATTCTAAGACAGGTATTGCTCATTTCGGGTGATGCCTTTCTCCGCGAACTTGAGATAAAGAGAGACATAGAAAGAAACATCACAGCAGATCCACTCACTGAGGCTATTCCACGAACGCAATAGTTTCGCAAACTAGCTTTGTAAGACTGACTAGTAGAGGAGTTGGGTGTTCGGTATCACACGGGCTGTGAGTACGCGACATCGCAATAATTAGCCTTGAGTGCAAGTGGGAGATTGTTGGAGATAGTGCCCTCAGAGTCAATTATTGGATCACAGGCACGTGATTGCAATGATTGAGGGAGGACATGTCCCAGTCGGACAGTCTTACTCAAGATGATAGTATGCTATCTGGTTTATCTTTATCATCGTGTACTGCTTTAGGTGACATTACTGATCACTATTGCACGTTGATAGAGCCCTTGGGATTCTTGCTTGACGGCCAGCAGTATGAGGGCGATCATATAAGTGAGAGATGAAGTCTATAAGCACATCCTTAAAAGGTCCCTAGTCGATGGAGTTTCGAGACAGGGCATCGATTCTCCAGAGTAGACTAGTGTATACAGTCGAGACCCCAACGAGGGGCGGTGGCCGGTCTCATAAGCCACTGGTGTCAGTTGGTTCACCTAAGATGTATACAGATGTTCATTGGGTTATGAGTACACCGGACAGGACTCGCCGGGAACCTGCTAGTTGGTATTATACCTGATGTTAGATAGCAGTTCCCTGGTGACATGTGTACAGGTTAGTTCATCGACCTGAGATCATCATTTGTCTCTTGTGAGTTCCCACTGTGCTTTGATTACTACCCTACCATGGCTCAAAGGAGTCATGCAAACAGGTTTTAGTTGGGTACAGTCCCGAGCCACATGGAGGCAGTGAGCGGATCAGCAGGGGTTCGTCTCTCCCGGTATTGGGGGTGAGGTCGCACTGTGTCTAGGAGAGCCAGTACATGAAAAGTCCTTGGCCAAGACAGGAGATTTGCTGGTAGGTATTCCAGTAGTATCTCAGGGTGTTCTGGGCTGCACTCCGACACGACTTGTACCGCTTTTGGGGGTCTGACTTTTACCAACCCCCTAGGCCCGCCATGCGATGCTCATAGACGAACGGACCGAACTGTACGGATATTGTCACTGACAGGCTCAGTAGGGTGTCGGGATGAGTTCGCTCATCGACGTCCCTTTTGGTCAATACCTGGTAGCCCGTTACGTATTGGCTTATATCTCTGACTTGCTAGTGGTTAAATCCACAACCAATATGTTGACGAGTCTTTAGAGTCCACCACACAGACAGTTACTCAAGTTTCGGGCGAAACGCTGTAGAGGCCGTATGGAGATATGGCAGGGTTCGATCAGATACGTGCGGTATTGCACGGATCGTGATCGGACGGTTTTTTACTAGCCGGCTTTGGCTTAAGCCGGATCCTAGTATTAGATAGTGTAGATTTTGTCTCTTTGCATTTGTGTTCAGTGGGAATACAAATGCGGGCATGTATTTGCAGTAGCGGGGTTTTCCTGTAATTTATTACGGGATCAGTTTTCTGAAGTTGCCAGTTTGCATTCCGTTCCGGCCGGTTTTTCTTTGTTCCTTCACGGCCGGACTTTTGTATTGGAGGGTGTTATTTGCAAGTTTGCAAATAACACATTGTGGAGGGGTTTCTTGCATTTGCATAGATTATGATGGCTTCATGATTTGACTAGTATCATGAGATCCTTTTTCTTTCTTATCCTTTGCTTTTTGAGATTAGAAATGGATGTGATGCTTGCTTTTGATGTGGTCACCACCCTTGATCTCCTACACTCACCTCCCTTGAGGTTTTTGTTCTTTCCTCCACCATTTTGATTGAGAGGGGCCGGCCACTTCATTGAGAGGGAGAGAGAGAGGTTTCATTTTGTATGAGGGAAATTTGATTATTTCATTTGGCTTGCTCACAAAATCCTTCTCACCTCTCCAAAGTTCTTGATTCCTACTTCCATCCAAAGGCAACTTCAAACCTTCAAAGAGACAATGGCTACTACACTATTCTACAGCAAATCTTGGACGCGTCGGCTAGCCAACTTCACGCCCGAGTTGCCTCGGTCCAGAGGTGGGAGCCCGTAAAAGTACCTGGCTACGTGGTGCCCTTTCCGACGAGGAGGCGATGACCGGAGTTTTCGTGGGAGATCGGAGTGGAGACGAAGACCGAAGGGCACGGATCGCTCGGTATACTTCTCTACCCGTATTTTACTTTGCTAGTAGCTAGGTTAATGGCCCGATCCGGATGAAAAGTGCGCGGTGGTGCCGGTTCAATAGTTTTTGAAAGTTTTTGTTTTCACGTTTCCGGCGTCGGTTCGACGGCCGGGGCGCCGTCGCGGACTTACAGTTATACCGCTAGAGATGTCATTCACCATCTGCACAAGATGCAAGGAAATGAATGGTCTGCTATTACCACTGAGAAGGATAATGTGAGGCAAAAGGAAATGGGGGTTCAAGAATCCTCTACCTAATCATCAATGAAACCCTACGCCAACTGCTACACCACCATAACCGCCTAATTTGGTGACAATCATTTCTCATCACTCGACAAGATCTGTATCCAAGAGTAGTTCTCAATGGAAGTACGAAGAGAATATAGGATCGCTTGGGCTCAAACCCAAGAATACATCTCCAAGAAATTCATCGAATCCTATATGCATGGTAGAAGGTTTTAAGGTTTGTAAATACTTACCCACCCACATCACTGCGGGATCCCCTACCAGTCGGCTATTCAAATGGCTTCCACAAGAACCAATAGTAAGACCGCAAATTCGTCATTTCAAACTTAAGGAGGGAGAATCCAAAGAAGATCAAGAAACAGCACCTGTTAAAAGGACGGGTAGGATGTCAAATCGCATAGCGCCACCAGAAGAAGAGGCAGAGGAAAAAGAAGAGGATGAGAACAGATACAATGTCATCAAGCAACTGAAGAGAACACCCGATCGAATCTTAATCCTCCAACTTCTCAAAAATTCAAGAAAACATCATGAAGAACTCTTCAAAATTCTTAAGCAAGTACAAGTAAGTAGCGATATGGCCCCGGTTTCTCTCGCAAGAGTAACTATCGTTGTATTTGGAGGAAACACCATTTCATTCACCGATTAAGAGCTTTCTATGCCCGAAGATCGTGCTTCAACCCTCTTTGTGGCAGTAACTATTAACGACCACACTATTTCTATGGCTCTTATTGATACCTGTACTTCTCTCAATGTTATGCCCTTATCTACATTCAAGGCGCTCAAAATTAACGATAACCTTGTTCAACCTTTGTCAATAACTATCTTAGCTTATGATCAGTCGAGAAGACCAATTTACGGCAAGCTGTCAATTGCGGTTACTCTGGGACCTAAGTCTGTTCTCACTGATTTTTTTTTATTGTTGACGTCCTTTCGCAATTCAAACTCATCTTAGGGCACAAATGGTTGAATGATATGCATGCAGTCTCTTCTAATAGTCATCAAGAAGTTAAGTTCGAATACGAAAGTAAAATAGCGATGGTGCCAAGCTTGCCTTACTTTATTTCCACCATCTAAGGTGAACAAGTGCCACATGCCGATGATACTTTGATGGCTCTAAATTAAGAAGAAGACGATAGTGAAAGAAACGAGAATGACAAAGATGATGAGGACATAGATGAAGAATGCATCGAATCTGATATAGAAAGAGAAATTGTCTTCTTGAACGCATGCGAAAAATGTGTGGCTCTGCACGGCGCTGGAGAAGGAGTAAAAAAGGCCCTCATTGGGATCCTTTATGCTTGAAACTGATAGGACTACCGCGAACATGATTTTCACTTTAATCCTGATTATGATCCTGAGATACAAGAACTCGCTCTCAAGAACAAGAGTGAAGAAGAATGAGGGTCCAAGTGTCATTGGAGACTCAAAAGACCCAATGAAACATATTCCCCATAGGGGATGTTTATACCCAAAATCGATGATGAACCCTCATTGGTGCACAGTGATTGTTCCGACGATGATACGCCCTTCGAAGAACTACCTTTCGACCACTTTGGCTGTCCATTTGAAAGCAAAAGAATCAAGAATAAGAGAGCCTTCAAGGCCACTGTCAAAACTGCAAATTCAGGAATAAAGCCGCTTTCCTAAGATCCATTCATTTGAGAATCCAAAAGGAAAAGGCAACCAAAGAACCATATTTTTAAGAAGGTCATGTCAGCAGAAGAAGTTGATGGGTGGATCACACAAACCACCAAGTCTTTGCTAAACATCCAATCGAATGTTCCCAACGACAATGTTGACTGGTATAACTATGAAACTGAAACTTATACCAAACATGATACCTCACCTAAGATTGAGTTGGGCTTTGAAATACAATTTGAAAAGTATGAGTTAGATGATTTGGTCATTAAACAATTCTTTTTTCAAGAAAACGACTGCTCGTACATGGTTAAAACGGTTCTCGATGTGGATAGGTATGTGTTAATCAATGAGCACGATGAGGAACTAACCAGTCCTCACCATGTGATGTACTTGCAAAAGTACCCTTAATAAAAGAACCTCTTTCTCAAAATGGATTAGGTGACCAAGTTGTGACAATCTAGGAAGTCTAAGTTAAAGGAATAGGGACGCAATAAGCACACTTGTGTCATTTGTCGAAAAATATCCTTACCTTACCACACGAACTAAAAAAACACATACAAGTCAGCTTCACGCAAATCAACGAAGGCAATTATCCATTGATTTTCGCCATTTTCTTTACAACGCCTAAGGGGAATAGCCTAACAGAAGAATTGAACAAAATGAACAAACCCTAATCTAAAAAGAGAGAGGTTCATAATATTGTCACGGGGAATATGTGTGTGGATATGTCTCTTTCTTTCACCCCCACCAAGCAAGTGTTTCCAAAAAGTTAAAACTCCTAACGGTCATTTGTTTGGGGATAATCTTAGTCTCTAATAAGCAATTTATCTGTTGGTAAAGGACTAGAAGTAAAATTTTACCTTCGCAAGAGCTATAAAGCTAAGGAGCTGTCCATCCCTAACTACATCAATAGGATAGTCACACAAGTTTGCCAAGTGATGCTTAATGGAAAGTGACTATAAAACCCACATGCTGGGACAAAATAAGATAAGAAATATTTCAAGATAAATGACATTATAGCTTACTTGACACTCTTTTACTTAAATGAAATAGGACGTTATAACAGGAGTCACTTAATCTTATAAGAGAGCTTGTCTTAGAGGAATTTGCTAATGATGAGTTATTGGTAAATTACCATGTTCATTAATATCATCTACTCATCCCCGTCACTTCCGAAGACGTTAAACTAAAGCTCTTAACCAAGTGTGAGGTGTATGTTATCAATGACTGAATGACGAAACCCAGCCGGAATAGGGAGTGAAACCACTCCTGAAAATCATATACATGAGATAACATATACCAAACCCTCTTTGTCAGACAATGAAGACTAACTTGAGTAAAACCGATTAAGACGATGACTGGGGCATCCACCCTAGAAATCCTTGAGTCTAGCAAAGAGGCCCCCTTCGCCAATCTCACACCTTCGCACTCTTTCCATAGTCACCTATCTTTAGATCGATGACGAAAGACTTGAGCTCTTCTTAAATGAAACGATGGAACGATTAGCCAAATTGGTTGATTAATTCTAGGGGCAATCCTAAGATATCTTGAGCTCAAAGAATACCTAATTTACTTCTCCACTACTTTTGTAGAGGATGCTTATAAAAAAGACTAAATATTTCGTATGACGAAATGAAAATTCACAATTCCGTCGACTGTTCGCACTCTAACAAGAGTTCTCGAAGCAAATATTTAGACAATTTATGTGGTTTCTTCTACTTTACTAAAATTTATGATAAGTGTGCAAGTGTGCAGGAAAACCGGTGCAAGAAACGCAAATATCAAACCAAAAGCATCGAGCAATATATACAAATATACCAAAAAATATCAGAATATCAACAAAGTGGAAATGTTAATTTATCTCTCTCTCTCTCTCCTCACTCATCAGCCCCAGGGGCACTCCCACCAGCTGGAAAGCTCGACGCAACATCACCGCCTCCTGTGGCACTCTCATCCATCCGTGAGGTATCATCGACTGGGGCAGTAGGCTCGCTGGTTCATCTGCAATTTAAACAAAGAACCATCATAACCTTATAAATCATGCAAACGATCTAAAGTGAAATTATAAAAAGCGAAAGAAACTTACGGTGTCAATGGTCGCCCTCAAGCGAGCAATCTCGACGTCTCTCTCCGCCAACTGCGCCTGCAACAACTGCATATCCTCTGGGGCAGTGTCACGACCCGAAAGTAGCACGTGATCGGCACTTAGATCACGTAACGTCTAAAGATGTCGACGCGATCCAAGTAAGCCAAAAACCCAGAATCTTAACCTTTTTATGAAAATAGTGGAGGTGGAGTTTAAAAAAGAGTTATTAAAGTAGTAACTAAGTTTGTTTGAAAAACGCCTATATTGTTTTAAAATCGGGCAGCGCCTCTTTTGTCAATTTTGAATAAAACCTAATACAAGAATAATATATATATAAAGCATCCCAACGGGTGCTAGCTTCCACGTCCAAATGGCGGAGCAACCACGCAAATAATATATGACGCCCAAGGCAAAGAAAAGAAAGTGAAATATAATCAACAAAAATATAATGTCGACTCCAACGAGAGCGACACCCACAAACACATAACCTCTAAGTCTCGCTTCTAAGTTCACAAATATACAAGTTTTGGTTGATAGAGTTTTTAACTAGATACAAAAGAATATATACATATACAATGTGTGGTTACGATACGACGTGTAACCCACCTACCAAAGCAATAACTATAGAAAGAAATATATCGGTAAGCCGCTACTGATCCAAGCGGTTAATCCTGCAAGAAACTGGGGCACAACGGGGTGAGTTGCCAACTCAGTGAATAAAAGAACATCGCAAGGTAGAAATCGAAATGCATAACGATCTACCTAGATCATAAAGTATAGTACTATCATATCATGTACTAATAAATGTATAATGCATAAGTACTATGAACGCATCAATGACGATCGCGTAAACCTGAAAATATATCATCATCTCATATGTATATAACATGCATCCAAGTATAAGCCTATAAAGCAGGCAAAAGATATATGTAAAAACCTTTTTAAAATAGCCACGTGATACGTATGTTACGGCATAAGAAGCGGACGTAGTAGTATGAAGTATTATATGCGTTTTATTTAAAATATACGTCTCGCTTTTTAGAAATCAGTTTTAAAAGGGTTTCCGTTTAAAAGATCCCTGTGTCATCCCAGACACGTCAAAGATAGTGAGACTATAGCTCATTTGGAAACCTCGTTATGTATATCAACATGTGAAAATAATATTCAGGTACTATCCCCTGGATCAGTCTTGTTCGGCTACTATATAACATAAACTATAATAGCGCATCTTGACGGATCGCCCAATATCAACATATGAGTGCCCAACATCGACACTCTAAATCATAATAATCTTATGTCCATCACCGGCACTAAAAATCATAATAATCTCATGTCTATCACCGACACGTAACTCCAGATATCATAGGCACCGTCTCGTCAGACAACTCCTCCCTCAATATCAATAGCCCCGGTCAGTATCCCCCGGATACCCGCCATGCTCTAATCTATCTCCGGTATCGAGTGTTCTTTCTAGGGTTCCCGTCACAAATGCGGCTTTCCTGACCCTCAGTCTCGATCGGGTCCAACATGTATCCGACTTTATACTCCTCCACTCAGTCCAGATATGTAGCATGTCCACAACCATATAGTTTCCCTACTCGGTTCGGAATAAAATCAAATCATAAAATATTAAGCTCGTGATGGACGTCAACTCATCGTATCCAGATAAAACATCAAGTGAAGAAGAACAGTAATTGCATAATTCATTCTGATGATATATATATATATATATATATATATATAGCAGTGTCCTCCACCACTGCGGTATATCATCGCAGATAAAAAAACAATCATAAAACTCATAACAATCATATACAAATATCCATGGTAATTATATTCATAACTCAATCAGCAAGTAACATAATACGTCGTATATAAAAATAATAAACATGCTAACAGATGCGGCAGTTCTATTTTGTCATGACAATACTAATGATGTGTAGTGTAGCATACGCGTCTGTGCTCGTGCAGCATGGCAATCTTTAGTATTTGTGTAAGTGTTCTATAAATGTGTTCATAGCAGAATGGAATTCAATCCCTATCCACAGCATACATATCTATACTAATCACTCCCACAGATATAGGGAAGTCATACTCCATCGTATTGACATCTACATGGATATACGTAATATAGCAAACCTGCAGCGTCATAGCAGTACCAATGAGGTGTAGTGTAATATGTGTGTTTACCATTTGTTCAAAATAATACTCATTGGTAGTTGTGCGGTGTTCTATCGGTGTGTTCATATAATAAGAATAACACAATTAACATATATTATCGGTGATCGTATCGTGAGCGTGTAAAGGAAATCTAATCGTATTGTGTATAATTATTGAACGTAACTAATTATTATGAGCTATACCATTACCAGTGAAAATGGAACGAAACATTATTCTGCAAATAAGGAAGCTATAATGTACTTAAATATATATCCATTTTGGAAATAGCGGCACATCCTTATTATTTATCATTTAAAAGTCGAAACGAATCGTTGGTTTTAAAAGAGTATAGCTCAATAAATCTTAATGTCCCAAGTCGGGATAAACGCATGACTCTGCGGGTTCAAATGAATCTCGACCGTATTCGGCACACTATCTTCGTCATCACAAGTTCGGTATGATTCCTCGTACAATATCCGTCCAATGTCACATCCATATCATACGGATCTATAGTCGCGTACATATATCACAATAACAATATATCCAAATATATCCGCATGTGTAACTTACTAGATACAAAATAAACACCAATATAGTTAAGCTAAGTTATCTCCATAACACTAAAATCTAAATGGATAATATAACTATCCTACTTAATTGGTTGCGGGGGTGCTATACGCCATCCACCCGATTTCCTCCGTGGATATAAATCTACTCACCGACAAATCGAGCTAGTTGAAATCCACAATCGCTTTACCTTTCCTTTCCGTCTTAGAAATCTCCTCGATCGTTCCTACAATCGTAATTATAACACAATGGCGTAAATATTAGATCAAAAGCAATCTAATGAGGTAAGCGCACATTAGTTAAAACCTATAGCTCATTTACTCTAAATACGATCGAATACCTCGGACATCAACGTACGAACGTCGAACAATTCAGTCAAGGTATAGAAATACGAAAAACCAAGTTTTAAATGTCGGAAACATTACCAAAACCATACTACAATACTCCCAGATTTCTCTATATGTAATTTGGGACAAAAAACAATACAGCAGCCTTAATTACTACCAAATGAAGCTACAGAAAGCTACAGAAGAAAACTCAAAACCCAAATCATCAAAAGACCCGCCAGCAGCGGTTTTTTGGCAAAAACTGGCGGTTTTTGTAAGGAGTTAGGGGCTCGGGCTTTAACGGTAGTCTCCTACTGGTCTCACCATATCCCAGTATTGTTAGTTTTTCTTATAGATAACTCTACTAGTTCCAGATTCAATTTGATCATCACAATTTTCTGATATTTGAACTAGGAAACTGATATTTAACAAAATGAAACTTGCAAGAAAGAGGATATTTAACTAAAGGGAATGTGCACAAGGAATTTCCAACTCAAGAAATGTATGGTTGAGACTTCTAAAGGTTGTAGTTGTTTTAACTTGATGATATGAACAATTTTGATAAAGCAACCATAACTTTTCGTTTGGTAAAGAACTAGAAAGCTAATGTGATAGAGCTTGAAAGGGAGGTATTTGGTTCAGTTTAAGACTTGGTAGATTGTCATAAGATTTTGATATAATGGAAGGAGGAGGTGTGAAATTTGGTGCGAAGAAAGGAGGAGGTGGAGGGAGGTGAGTGTATGTGAGGGTGTGGTGAGTATGAAGGTTTATCTAGCTTATCATATAACATAACCCTTCAAATAAATAAATGCCCTTTTAAAATTAAAATTTATCTTTACACATAAACACCACCATATTACACCATATCTCATATCAAGTTTAAAAATAAAACACTTATCATTTTATATGATATCACATATATTTCATTTTCTCCAAAATAGTTACATCTTTACGGATATCAATCCGAAATAAAAAAACACATACACTATATTATTTCGTAAAATCATAATATCCTTATTAAAATTATAAATTAATATTTATAATTTTACAAAATGTTACAGACAGACCGAGTATGCATCTCCACATCAGTCCATAACCGATGGATCGTAATGAGCCGGGCTCTGCTCTCGGCCCACAGTGCCTCCTCACTGGAAAGAAGACGAGCAGTCTCAGCACGACAATGGGTGACCTCTCTCTCCATCTCATTTATCTTGGCCCTAATTTGAGCAACAGGGCCCGAGGAGGACGAAGTGCCATGAGTAGCCTCCAAACTTATCCTCACCTCAACCTACAAGCAGTTTCATTGTAAACATACGATCTAAGAAATCTAAAAATGAATTAAAGGGATATGAACATACCAGCTCATGCTCTAAAAGGCTTACTCACCTCTGCGCCTCCTCTGCTACCTGCTACGCCGTCACTAGCTTGGCACCAAGCGCATCCAACTTCTCCCTAAGGACCTCAACGCCCGACTCAGCCGACGCCGTCACATATAGAGAAGGCAGACCTTCACCGCTCACTGGAGGCTCACCACCGACTGAAGAACCTTTAAAGCCATCCTCCATCTCTCTGTACAGCTGAAAGAGAAAGGAAAAGGTGCTCTTGTACCAATGACAGTAATGAGTGATCAACTACTCACTTTAATCAGGGATCACCGTACGGTGTGATGTCCACTCTGAATGACAAGTATGGATCCAGGCTGAAAATCTCTGATCGTCAAAGCGCAATCGACGCTATGGAAGAACACCCGGACAATGCCCAAACTGCCGCATCACCCTACTTACGTGGACAGCCTCCACTGTCGACACTACTACAAATAGGGGTTTCCCCTACGGATAAAGAAATCCGTAGGGGCAACTTTTTATTGCCCCTACTGATTAATCCGTAGGTCCCCACTGTTGTCCCTACGGTTTTCTACGTTTTAATTTAAAAATATTTAATCGTAATTTGTTGTTTGGCCCTACGGAGTCACAAATAAAGAACCTACGGGTAAGTCCGTAGGGGCATGTATACGGGTTAATAATAAAAAAATGCACAGAAAATCCCTCACCGTTCCCAAAATTTCCTTCTCTCTTATTCTTCCGCGCCTCGCGACGATCGTTCCCGCGTCTCGATCCCGACCTCATCGCCGATTGTGTTCTCATCCCGATCTCGCCACCTCGTCGACTTCCACGTCGCAACCGCGCTTGACTCGTCGCCGATTGCATCGTCGACTACCGGCCTCCTCCATCATCTCCTCCACTGCCCTACAGGTTAGTAAATCTCTAATTTTTACTTCTAATTTAATGCTTTTATTTCCCTCTTTTGATGATGTTAGGGGTAGGGTTCAGGGATCAGGGTTCGGGTAGGGGTGGCATCGGGTCAGTTAGGGTTAGGGTTCGGTTGGGGTTAGGGTTGGGGTTGGGGTTGGGGTTAGGGGTAGGGTTCGGTTGGGGTTAGGGTTGGGGTTGGGGTTGGGGTTCGGTTGGGGTTGGGATTGGGGTTGGGGTTGTGGTTGGGGTTAATCAGTTAGGTTAGGGTTATGGTAATTAGGGTTAGGGTTAGTGTTAGGGTTAGGGTCAGGTTTAGGGTTAGAGGCTAGGGTTAATTACAGGGTAGGGTTAATTTGGGTTAATTAGTGATAATTTGAAAGGGTTAAGGTGTTGATTAGGCTTAATTTGGTTAATTTGGGTAAATTTGGTTAAGTTTGGGTTGATTAGGGTTAATTAGGTTAATTTGGGTAAATTGGGTTAAGTTTGGGTTAATTAGTGATAATTTGTGTTAGGGTAACAATTATGGTTAATTGTGGTTAATTTGGGTTATTTAGGTTTATGGTGCACTAGTTTATTTAGTAGGATACACTAGTTCATTCCAATAGGATACTCGATGACAACGTAAACGTACAACTTTACCGCAAACGCAAGAAAAATTTACCCTAAACATGAAATTTTGAACCCTTAATAACGTAACGTAAACGTAAAACTTTTCCACGTTACATATTCAAGTTAAAACCAATATATGATACTCGATGATAATATGAAACCTTCATATTCTCATCGATACTCATATATGAAACTAAAAGCGCCACTTAGTCCCCGTCTATCGGTCAACATACGTGCGATTCTCGTCGTGACATAGAACTATACGAAGGTTGTTAAATATCGGACGGTATAGCTCGATACTAACAACCGTCGTATAGTCTACGCGACGAGAAAATTCAATCGTATGGTAACCGATAGATTTGTCCCGTGTGGACAAGTTAAGAATGTATAAAGCAAACGCCTTCATTCACTTGCGTTTTCATCTGATTCGAGATATTTCGTCGGTACCTTTCCGCTGGTTCTCCGTGTACAAAGATAGATTAGATGTTCATTTCAACGTTGTTTCACAGCTTTGAAATGATTATCTATTCTATTACAGTGTACTCGGAGAACAGCGGGGAGGTGCTGCCGAAATTTACTCGAAACGGTTGAAAGCACAAGTGATGGGTGTTCGCTCTATACATTCTTAATGGGATAGAAACCTACCCCCGACAGCCGGAACACACACATACAACAAGAATACACAACAAACGCATAATTAGAGAGCGATTCGAGATGTTCAAGTTAAAACCAATATATGATAATATGAAACCTTCATATTCTCATCGATACTCATATATGAAAGTAAAAGTGCCACTTAGTCCCCGTCTATCGGTTAACATACGTACGATGCTCGTCGTGACATAGAACTATACGAAGGTTGTTAAATATCGGACAGTATAGCTCGATACTAACAACCGTTGTATAGTCTACGCGACGAGAAAATTCAATCGTATGGTAACCCATAGATTTATCCCGTGTGGACAAGTTAAGAATGTATAAAGCAAACGCCTTCATTCACTTGTGTTTTCATCCGTTTCGAAATATTTCGTCGGTACCTTTCTGCTGGTTCTCCGTGTACAAAATTAGATTAGATGTTCATTTCAACATTGTTTCACAGCTTTGAAATGATTATCTATTCTATTACAGTGTACTCGGAGAACAGCGGGGAGGTGCTGCCGAAATTTACTCGAAACGGTTGAAAGCACAAGTGATGGGTGTTCGCTCTATACATTCTTAATAGGATAGAAGCCTACCCCCGACAGTCGGAACACACACATACAACAAGAATACACAACAAACGCATAATTAGAGAGCGATTCGAGATGTTCAAGTTAAAACCAATATATGATAATATGAAACCTTCATATTCTCATCGATACTCATATATGAAACTAAAAGCGCCACTTAGTCCCCGTCTATCGGTTAACATACGTGCGATAATTTATTCTTTTCAACGACAAACGCACACACAAAGCATATACACTGATTTTCTCCTTTGTCAGTAACTATCCCGTTCTTATATTTCTCAATATAGTCAGCATAACCTACAATTTATATGTTATACAGTCTAACATGGCCCATGAGTACGTCAGAGTTAAGGACTGGATGTATGTGGATTGGAAACAACGTATGCAACCTAAGTTTGTCGCAGGAGTTGCTGCTTTCCTTAAATTTGCACGCGTACATAATAAGATCATAATAGAGAAGATTTTTTGTCCGTGCGATAGATGTGGCAATAAGTACTGGCAGAAGGTAGAATTGGCAGAGCTTCATATTCTAAAACATGGGTTTACTAGACTTTATACAACTTGGAAATATCACGGGGAAAGAGAAGAATGCAGTACTGCGGCAGAAGAAGAAGGAGAACACGATAATGCGGCAGGAGAAGAAGAAGAATTCGGTAATGCGGCAGGAGACGGTAATTTATTTCCATCAGAAGAAATGGAGGATATGGTAGAGGCTGCCCTAGGTGAATCTATTCATACCGAAGATGACATTCCTTCCGGTCAAGGACCGCGTGCAGATAAATATGAAAATTTTATGAATGATGCTAGGAAACCAATTTATGAGAATGCGAAGTATTCCGCCCTCTCATGGTTCGTCCAACTTTTCCAAATTAAGTGCCTAAATGGATGGAGCAACAAGTCATTCACAATGCTTCTTTCGTTCTTGAAAGATTCTATGCCTCCGGGAAATAATGTGCCCGACAGCTGGTACGAAGCCCAGAAGATGATGTATGATTTGGGTCTAAAGTGCGAGAAGATTCAAGCATGTCCTAAAAATTGCGTGTTTTACCGGAAAGAGAATTCATATTTGAAAGAGTGTCCAACATGCGGGAGCAGCGAGGGGCGGCAGGAGCTCCAGCCGCGGCAGAGGCAGAGGCAGAGCGGTTCTGCCGCCCGGAGAGCTCCGTAGGGAGCTTCAGAGGGCCGGTCTTGCACCCAGATCGGAGACCCCTTCGTATGCCTCCTTCCATGTGGATTTTGCCACACCTCCAGGCATACTGCACGCATATCCATTTTGAATGTAATATTACAGATATTCATGCCTGTTTATGTCAAAATTACTTATATTGTCAATGTTTAATTGTCTAGTTGTTGGTGATGCGTCCACATCTGGGACAGAGGCCACTCCCGCTCCTCCAGGTATGTTTATATATCATATAGTGCATGTATATTGATTTATAATGCTATATCATAAATACACACATTCATTTTGCTCTTACTTAGCAATTTTTATTATTGTCTAGCTGTAGGTGATGACACCACCGCACCTACGGGTATATTTATATATCCTATAGTGCATGCATATTGATTTAGAACGTTATATTATTGATCTACACATTCTTTTTGCAATTACTTATATAATCTATTTTTAATTGTCTAATTATAGGTGGTCCATCCACATCTTCCGCAGGGGCCCCTCCTGCCGCTTCCATACCCTCCGTATCGTCTGCAGGTTAGTATGAATAAATTTAAAATATTTATTCATTTTACATATGCTCTATAGAATAAATATGAACTTCACGGAAATTTAGCGTCAATGTTTATTTTCTAGTTGGAGGGGGTGCGTCCGCATCCGGGACCCTGGTTGTTCCTCACCGGAGGAACTATCGTACCGCTCGTGCTGCTGCCCGGGCCCAGGCTCCTGCGATAGTCACCGAAGGTATATATCACACTTGAATTTTCGTTTAACCTTGATTTCTTAATACAACTTTGTCTTAATATTGATTGTCTTGATATTTCGTGCAGATGCAGGGCCTCCCCATCCCCAGAGGGGGACTCGAGTCCCGAATCAGTCCCATAGGCTGAGGCCTGACAGAGCTAGGGGGGAGGCAGCATTCCCTCTTTTTTTTACCCTTGACTATCGCTATACCGGTCCTCATGCCGAGAGGTTCGGCCGGTATATGGGGGACGAGAGCCGGCTCGTGAAGAACTATCCACTTCACGTTGAATGGGGCGAGCCGCACCAGCGCTCATTCGCCCTCTTCTTTGATCAGGCTCGGGTACGTATTAATATATATTTTCAGTTGATCTATCCGCTTATCATATTTATTATTAACACTTGCAATTTAATAACAATTTTTTTTTTGTATTTTCAGTTGGATTACGATTTTCAGCCTGTAGCCGACTCTGATCATCCGGGGAGGGTGCTCGACCTTCATGCTCTGTACAATGGCCTGATGAAGAACATACAGGCCAAGGTCCGATACAACAGGAATGAGCTGAAGGCCGACTGCTACTCCTTATGGATGGCGACCCCCGAGGCAGAGAGAGCGGCCTTCCTATCTACTCCGGTGTTTGCGAGAGTCGACGTAGAGACATGGCCTCTATTGTGCGAATATTTCGACTCCCAGCGCAAACAGGTATGTATTTTAAATGTAATTCATTGTATAGGATATAATTTATTTTTTGTGTTCCTTAATTAGAAAACTAAATGTTAATGCGTTGTGCAGAAACAGGCCGCTCAGAATACAGAGAACAGGAAGTCGGCGAAGAGGGCTTGTCCTACTTACACAGGTGGCTCGAGGAATATTACTCGAGCCATGGAGTTATCGGTAAATTACAATAGACCGACCTTTGTGATATTCTACAATATTAAGAGTTATTTTCTAATATTTCTAATATTAAGAGTTATTTTCTAATATTGCAGACAGCTCGGACCGCGGCGTCAGGTGGTACACCGAGCGTGCTGTCCGCATATCTTGCCGTCCACGGCACCTCGACAGATCCCGCCACGGGCGAGCTTCGATATCCCGACGTCGCTACCCAGGAGTATTGCGTAAGTGTTAATATTTATTCTACCAAAATTTGAAATTTTAGTTTTGAAAGGTTCAAGTTTAAATTTTATACTTATACTTTACTGCTTAATGTGGGTGTAGGAGCGGGTGGTTGAGCAGGCCGAGGCCTCGGGGATCGATTTTACCGGACAGAGCGATCCGAGGCTGCTGACCCCAATTCTGGACGCCGCACATGGAGGGCACCACGGAGGTTGGGAGAGAGGCCGGGGACTGGGCCCTAGCAGGGCCCATATGAGGTTGGACTCCACCCCGGCGGTTACTTCCTCCGTCTCCAGTGACCGACGTGTCCATCAGGAACTGGAGAGCTTGAGGGCCACCGTTCAGGAGTTGAACGAGATGCTGTTATGTATACTACTTTATAGTAAAATATCATGTCATATTATAGATATCAACATATCCATAATTAGTACGTAGCTTGAGCTTATTTGGTTTTAGACTTAAGTTTGATTAATCATACATACATATGTAATTAAAATAAACAACGGTTTTCCAAAATAGATATCCAAATGGGGTTTCGAAATAACTTAATAATGATACGAATTCGAATAATACACAGTTCTTACACGCTTCTTACACACGTTAGGTCCAGACGCGACAGGGTACATCGACCGAGCCTCCACATGCATCTCCTTCGGCTGCGGCTCCGCAAACTACTACATCGGCTGCGGTTCCGCAGACAGCTCCTATAGCTCCACCGCCCGCTCAGACTCCCGCAGCCGCGGCTCCGCAAGCGACTACCTCGACGGCGGCTGCGCAGACCACATCGCCAGCTCCACAGGCCGCTCAGACTCCCGCACGCGCCGAATTGCAGGGTTTATTGACCGAGGAGCAGGCGCGCTTGATTCTATCGTTTATCAGGGGTGGAGCTGGACCGAGCTAGGGTAGCTTTTTGATTCATATTTTTTGAAACATGTATTTATTTATATCATACATATTGTACTACATTTTGAAATGATATTGATATTGATATTGGTTTATATTTATATCATATTCAGTTTTTGGGTTTCTTCTGTATATTATATGCGTGAGATGTGATTATGAATACTGCGATATATGCTGTGTGATTATTAATTTTATATTTTATTGTTATATATATTATTGTGCACAGGGCGGGAAAAAATCAGGCAGCCCATTTTTTTAAAAAAAATACAGATAATGTGTACCAATGGATTAATCCGTAGGTACACATGTTGCCCCTACGGCTATATCCGTAGGGGCAAAATATCAGCAGTAACTGATATTTCCCCCCTGATCTCAGTACCAGGGGGTTGGGAGTGCCCCTACGGATATGTCCGTAGGGGCTATTGTTTAGCCTCTACGGAGTTACCCGTAGGGGCAAAATATCAGGATTTCTGATATTTTGCCCCTACAGATAAGTACCTACGTAGATATCCATAGGGGATAGTACGTGGCCCTACGGCTATCTCCGTAGGTACAGTTAATATATTTTTAAAAACCGTAAATAATATAACTTTTTTTATCCTACGGCCTACTCCGTAGGTGAAACCGGCCCTACACAGAACTCCGTAAGGGAAAGATTTTGCCCGTAGGAGCAAGTTCAGGGCTTCAACTTGCACGTGCGGCCTTTACACCTACGGGGTCTTTTTTCACCCCTACGCACATCTCCGTAGGGGCAGTGGTTTGCCCCTACCGATAAATCCGTAGGGGCAACCTTTATTTGTAGTAGTGCGAGAAGGCCGTCACCCAGCAGTCGTGGCTAGCCACGACGAGTCCCGGAATCAACTCAAGAGGAAGGGACACTCCCTCGTAAGAATACCGGATTTCCTGCAAGTGAGAATGATATAAGAAGCATGCATATATCAAGGAAAGCTAAAAACAACATAAAAGTAAAGGACTTACACCTCAGCCATCAGCCGATCAAGATGACAAGAAATAAGGCGTCCTATATCTATCATTGAGTTATTGGGGTGAGCAGCCAGAGCTCTACCCAATCTCAATCCCCATAGGAACACAGCGGTATCCGCCTCATTGAAGCTAGGATGGAGAGTAGGAAAATGCTTGTAGGCCCACAACTTCAAAAAGAATCATATGAGAATCTAAAAGGCTAAACAAAGTAACAAATTAAGCATCAATATATGCAAAATTTTCCTGAATAAGCATTAGTGGGCCCATGAAGAGGCAGTTATCGTAGCTATAGGCTAATAGCTGATGAAGAATATAAGCCAGTAGAGCACTACCCCAAGAGTAAGTATGAAGTGCGTCCAAATCCTCGAGTGGGAGCACTCGCAAAGAACTAAATCTAGAGGCGGTCCCAAAAATGAACGTGCTCAAGAAATATAGCAGGAAGGCACATGCATGATACCTCGGTCTTAAAGAAATGCCTGCTCCCTTCTCCTGAGAAGCCTTCACAAGCCATCCATCCTGGAAGGCCTCCCCTGTGGTCGGTGAAGGAACCACACCGAGGAGCTGTCCATAAAGAGCCATATAATTGATCGAGCCACCATCTGAACTGGGAGGCCGAGAATGTATAGAACAGCCTGCAAGGTGATCCTGAACTCCCTAACTCGAGTGATAAAGTTCTGGCCGTCGAATTGAGGCGAAGACCGAGAGCTCCGATGAACCCATGAGAAACGGTGAAAGGAGGAATGCAAAAGTACTCAAATACGTCCCTATATATGATGACATGGGCCTCCGCCGGCAAATGTCTATAAAAGCGATGGATGGCTGTAAAGAGTCTCCTCATGGCCGTAAGATCCAATGTTCGTGATAGAAAAAGAAAAAATGTCAAAAATAATCACAAAAGGATATAAAAAGCTACTTTAAATAAACAATCTAAAGAAAAGCATACCCAGCCGCCTCTGATAAGTGGAAGATGGCCATGAACAAAGTCATGAACCTTATAGCCCTCCATTCTAACTCCAAGTGGCATGCGCCGCCTCTTTCATGAAGAAGAATCAAGCAGCAGGTGGTGGAGGAGGAACCATCTCAGTGGCTCTACCCTAAGGGGCAGGAACCATCTCATCGGTCGTACCCTTAGGGGCAGTGACTGGCTCGCTGATAGCAGGCGCATCACCTACAGGCTCTGGCTGGGACCTCCCCTCAGCAGGTGGATCCACCGCCATCTCAGTTGTGAACTCGAAGTCGAGGCTGTCGCCTAGTCCTCTCCAAGGATAGAGTCCAATGCCACCACTATCTCCCAGAAGAGAATGACGACAAACCCCCAAGGCCGAGATTGGATGTCCCAGCACCATCTTTGTCGCTAGAAGACATATCCTGCACAAGAATTGGAAAAAAATGGGTAAAGAAAAGCGATGTTTCGATAAATGCATGAATTATCCTATTTATGGTTGATATTCCTTAAAACTTTATGATTAGTCTAAAATATTGCACATTTGAATAAACATTTTTCCTATTATTGTTAAGTACTAAAAAGTGTTTATTGTAATTATAGAACATATGAGTGTTTATGTGTAAAAAGTTTATTATCATATATTTCTATATTATAATTAACATAATGAGGGAAAATACATGCATATAATATTTATATGAAATCTTTGTAATTAAAATATGCATATCATATCAAATATTTCTAATCAATATTCTTAACATATAATATCATATAAAATGGTTAGGATAATATTTCAAAAATACCAAATACTACTAATATTTTGATTTGAGATATTGTGCAGATTAGCTCAGGTCTGGAATCCAAGAGATCCGAGATAAATTAAGATGTTGGAATCAAATCTGCCAAAATATTGAAGCAAATCGTAAGATCTAGCAACGACAGAGACTCAGAACATTATTTTCCGAATCTAAACATCAAGAGAATCTCCAAATATCAATACAAAACACCACAAAAAATCCCTAATCCTAATTCCATAATATTGCGACGTAAGGGCGGCAAAATGGAGGTATCCGCGGCGGCTTGGTAGCCGTAGGATTTGATATTTTTTGGTTTCGATTTTATCAGTATATATTCACAGATGGTATCTAGGGTTTCTAGTTTCTGTGACTATATAAGAGACTAAGAGCTTCACATTAAAATTATCACCGAAGAGATCAAGAGGTCCAAAGCGATCCACGCATCCAAGTGATCATCAACTAGTCATCTACCTCCAATAAGATAGAGATCTAAGAGCAACTAGGGTTCTTGTACTCTACTTTCACAAGTTGTATGCAATAGTTGATTAGTGTTTTTATTAGTTAATTCTTTTTGTACTTACTTTCTGCATTTAATTTCTGCATTTTCATCATGTTTTCATTCTTCAACCTTTCTTCTCTTTTAAACATGAACAAGTAAATCCTAGCTTGTTAGGGTTCGTAGGCTAGGGTAGATCAATGGATGATAAAATCATTTAATTTCTTTTATACATTTTAAAGTCTATAAATTTTAGTAAAATAAATGTTAATATTTTTATCGGGTGCGCTACTAATTTATTGCTAGTCACGACCATGATTTGTGATTGGTTTAATATTTGTTTTGTTAAATGATAGACATGAATAAAAATCAATGCAAGGACAATGGTTAATTGTATGGAAACGCTAGTTTCTTCCAAAAACCATAATCTACATTCATCACTATTGATTTAGTTTTAAACTATTAAAAGATTAAAAAAAAAGTCATTTTTAATTATTCATCAATTACTATTAAGTCTTATGAACCATACAAAGCTCTTTTTTATAAATCTTACATCCATATTAAAATATATCTACAATCAATCATCCTATCTTCTATCAACTCGTCTAAACCAAGAAAAAGGTTCACATTTCCCTGCGGACGATCCATGCTCATCGCGACTAGCTACTAGCGACACCGTCCTGATTGCGGTAACTTTTACAAAACATCACTTTTTAAACGATCAATCACCTAGCTAACATGCTCACCCACCTATCCATTACCAAACGTGATTCCTACGCATCCATGCGTTGCACTCACATTCCCCACATTCCTGATTCATGCTCGATACACTGAAATTCCTGAAAATTTGGGCAGCGTTTCCCTGTAAACCGACTCGAGTGGCGCATTGCCTACAAAAGTATCACATTCAATACGCATCGTCCAAATCAATTCCAAGTACACAAATGAAATTCTATTTTCAAAATTATTTCGTATTCGCAAAATTCTAAGTTTTCGAAAATTCCTAGAACTGAGTCGAAACTCGTCGAGACAAGTCCATACTCATTCATAATCAATTGACCACTTTGTCACCATAAAAAAATTCACAAAACCCAAATCAACATTCCAATCATCACCATTATCATTATCATTATCATCATCATCTTCCCTAATTCATTAATTTCAACTCAAATTTTGAGCTAAAACCCAAAATCCTTCATAAAATCCCTAAAGTTTTCACCCCAATCAATTCCTACATCATAACAGTACCTGAAAAAAATCAATATCAACCTTAATTCTCAATAATTACCTTGAGAATTGATCAAAATCGAAGAATTTCTAAATTAGGACAAAAATTTGGAAAAATACCTATTTTGATGAAATCCGACGACTTCGAGCGATCTTATCTCCCCCAAGCGCTGTAGATCAATTGAGGATGGTCCTCGGTCACCAAAGAAGGTGGGGAGGTGAAGAAAATTTGAAAAGAAGAAGAATGAAAGAGAGATGGAGCTGTCTCGGGTATTAAATCTGAGGCAGTCATCATGCATTGGTCGATCTAACGCATGGAGAACTGCTTCACATGCGTTGTAGCCCCAAATGCATGGAGAGTTGTAGCTTTATTTTCCCACTTTTGCAATTTTCCTTTTATATCTCTTATCAAAAAAAGAAGAAAATGAAAAAAAGCATTGACAAAAGAGATACAGTCCATATGATGCAAATATACTTGCTGAATGTTCTAACTTTCTTCTCAAGTGTGCAGAAAATACGAAGAATTAGCGCTATATTAAGAATTACATTGGCATGCTTTCAAACAAATCCTATGCCATGTTCGATTCAAGAATCAACTCCACCTCCCATCAAATTGATCGTTGGCAAGAGTCAAAACGCACTTCGATTCATTTAAATTGATCACTGGCGAGCATCAAAACGAATCCCCCCAGATTTCAAACAATTCACCGGCGGGCATCAAAACGCATCCCCTATATTTCCAACAACTTGCCGCTAAACTCATTCAAACTCTATTCGCTGGCAAGTGTTGTAAGCCTTTCTCCTCTTCCTTAGCGTCAAAACCGACCTCTATTCGCTTGCGAGCCTCAAAACGCCCATTGTTTACACTTCATTGAGCGTCACCACCTTTTCTCCATGTTTCGTTCCGTCCATCACTTAAGCAGCATGACATGTGCCGTCTAGCATCAAATCATCACACCATGGCATGACATTCAAGCATCGAAACAAAGAGAAACTATGTAACATTTTGAAAATTATAAGATTATTTTATAATTTAAATGAGGATATTATGAGTTTACGAAAATAATATCATGCATGGATTTTGGGTTTTCGTAAATTAGTATAACTTATATCTATATTTTTAGAATTTGAAAAATATGAGATTTTTGGCATGGCATATATTTTGGGAAAATGATAAGTATTTTGTTTATGGGGGAAAGAAATGGTATTTTTGTGATAATGCTATTTTGATTTTTGTTGAGAAGAGAGAGGGGAATATGTTAGTATGTTATATCCTCACACATATCATAACACAAATATTCTAACATATAACCTTAACATTATGTTAACTCGTTCTCATTCTGTCATAACATTTCTCTCTCCTTACAAATGCCATCCCCTCTCTCTCAAAATTATTCTAATTCCCAACTCTCAAACTACAACCAAAACACTTTCTTTTCCTCACAAAAATTCTATTATGAAGCCAAGTGTGCTCTCTAGATCCATCAAGATTTCAAGTCGAGCCAATCTCAACCCCTCAACCTCCTTGCAACTTCATAAAAAGCTTGGATCTCCACTTTTTCTCTCATCAATTGGTAAAAATCCTTCTTTTCACCAAGTTCTATATGTTTTAAAGCTTTTGGTTATGTAAAAGTATAGTTTTTATATTAAAATTTGAATCTTCATTGAGATATATATTGCGATGGTTGTAGTAGTGTTCTACTAAGTAACTACTGCTGGTTTGAGATGGTTAGGGGTATTTAGATGCAAGATCTTTGATTTCAAAGTGTTGTAAGTTTTGAAAATTAACTATAGTTTCATTGAGTTTTGGATGTTCAAATGAATTCCGGTATTATTTTTGGTCACTATAAATTAAAAGAATGGTTTTTGTGAGCTTGTTAGAGAATCCCGAGACGACACCCAAAGCACGTGCCCCTATTTCCACCATCTGGTTACCGAAATATTCACCCAGGGCGTGATTTTCGACTCACCCTGCCAATTAGGTCTTGGTTTTTGTTCTATAGCTCCCTCTGGTGTTAATTAAGCCTTTTTGATATCTCTTTTTGTCCCAGATTACCTGTAGCCAAATTTGGGAGCATTTTGGTTGGTTCTCGACGATGTTTTATGGTTTTTAAACTTAGTTTTTGGATTTCTAAATCATGACTTGGTCGTTCGACGTTTAGATGTCGACGCAGAGGGTATTTTTTCGTATTTAGAACACACTAATCATAGGTTCTAACATATGCACGGGTAACGCATTGTATCATTTTCGATTTGGATTTTTATGCGGTTATGTTATGGTTTTGATTGGAGGTACGATCGCAGAGACTTCCGAGACGGCGAGGAAGGGCGAGACGGTTGAAGGTTTCGACTAGCTAAAGATGGCGGTGAGAAGATCATATCTACGAGAGAAGTCGGTGGATGGCGTATAGCACCCCCGTAACCAATTAACTAGAATACTTATACTATATATCTAGGCAATGAATGGTATGTTAGAAAACTCTCTCTCTCTCTCTCTCTCTCTCTCTCTATATATATATATATATATATATATATATATATATATGATTAAATTTTATATGCATACGCGACTTTAGATCCGTACGATATTGATGTACATCGTACGATGGGGATTCCGTACTAGATAAGATGAGGATAGATTTCCAAATGAGTCCGATACATTTTGACTTATGGAGTCTTGATAAATCCCGATTAAGATATTATGAGTGTCAGAGCTATACTCTTTTAAAAACCAACGATTCGTTTCTTACTTTTAAATAATAATGTCAAGGATGTGCTCCTAACTTCCAATGAATATTTATTTTAAATACATCGCAACTTCCTTATTTCCCAAATAGTACTATTTTAAACTATAACCGCATAGCTCGTAGGTAAGTAACTATATTTTAACGCTTGTGCACGTACGATTATTTTACGCTCGCGCTTCGAGTTCTTATCACATACGCTACGTTTACATAACTAGTTCGAACTAGCTTCATATGCTAGATGCGTTTGCCATGCTTATATGAATACAATGATAGAATACTACACAATTACCAATGATTGCTATATTGCACAAATCATAGACTCGCATGTTACACTATATATCATTGGTACTGCCATAACACTATAGGATTGTAATGCTAACGCATATCCTTGTTTATATGGATACTGTCTATTATGACTTCGTTATTTATGTGATCGATTGATATATTCTTGTATAGAACACTTATACAACTACTAATGATTTTCATGATGTATGATCATAGTCTCGTATGTTATACTACACATCATTAGTATTGCCATGACACAGTAAAACTGCTATACTTTTCGTGTTCTAGTTAGATATACTAGTATGCAAAATACTTGCTAATTTTGGTATACGAATACCATTTCTATTGTTATTCGTATATGATTGTTGCGAAATGTGGTAATGATGATTTATGCTTTAAGTTCGTATGAACTTGAGATGATTTATGGATTTCGTTTTTCAGAACTTGGTGTTTTCCATGGATTTGAAAAGCCTCTATATGATTTATAAAAACTTGTGAATGTTTTCAAAGTGCAGTTTTCTTATGACTTTGATGATGATGATACGTCCACCATGAGTTTTCCATGTATTTATGATGATATCCGGTAGTTCGAGGAAAGGGCCAAAACCGATACGGATATCGGGTGGACGGCAGTTTGGTGATATCCGATAGTTCGAGGAAGGGGACGAAGCTGATTCTAATATCAGGTTTTGGTGGTATCCGGGAATCGAGGAAGGGGCCGAAATTGATTACGGATATATGAAAAATCACGACGGATATCCGAAGGATACCGACCGAGGTTATTTGATATCGAGAGAGGACCGGTCCGGGAGACGGTGCTTACGATATCTGGATTTCATGTGTCGATGATAGACATGAGATTTATGATGATTTCAAGTATCGGTGCATGATAATTTTGAGTGTCGATGATGGACACTCGATGATATAGATATTATGGAGGATATATTTCTATATGATGTCGACCTTGTAGATCATGTTTGTTGTGCGCGATCTGATATGATGCACTTATGGATACTGATGTGATGTATGTATATATATATATATATATATATATATATATATATATATATTCGTTATCATATAGTATGATAGTATTATACTTTATGACCTAGGTAGATTGTTATGCATTTCAATTTCTATCCTGCGATATAATTTTATTCATTGAGTTAGCAACTAACCCCCGTTGTGCCTTAGTTTCTTGCAGGATCGATCATCCGGATCAGTAGCGGCTTGCTGGCACACATCTTTTTCGGATGATTGCTTTTGGTAGGTGGGTTACATAGTCTCATCGTAACCGCCTATAGTATATGTATATTCTTTTGGGATCTAGTTAAAAACTCCATCAAGCAAAACTTGTATATTCTGACCTAGAAACGAGACTTAGATGTGTATGTTTTTAGGTGTCGTACTCGTGTGGAGTCAACTTTATATTGTATTTGTTTATGTTTCGCTTGCTATCCTTCGTCTTGAGCGTCGTATATTAACTGCGTGGTTGCTCCGCTTTTTGGGCGTGGAAGCTGACTCCCGTTGGGGATGCTTATTATATTTATGCTTGTATGTATTTTTATTCAAAATTTACAATGGAGGTGTTGCCCGATTTTTAAATGACTAAAGTGTTTTCAAAAAAACTATACTTACACTTTCAAAAAGAACTTGATTTCATTAGTAACCGTTTTTAAAACTTCACCTCCACCATTTCATTTAAAATGGTTTAGATTCCTGGCTTTTGGCTTACTTGGGTTACGGTAGGGTCCTATACGTGATTCAAGTACCGATAACGTACTTTTTCCGAGCCGTGACAAACTAGTGTGTCATGCACAATCTAGTAGTAGTTCAAAAGATACTGGTACGACATGTACCATCAAGAAGCAACCTCCATCTGCTCATACGACTGGTATAACCATACCGAGTCATCCCAATCCAATATGATCTAGATACCGGCGCGATATGCACCGTCAAGTAGAAGATTCCAGTCCCATCATCAACCTGTACGACATGTGCTGAGTAGCAACACCAAATCCCAATCGCATCCGCTTCATCAGCCGATACGACATGTGCCGAGTAGTAACTCCAAATCTCACTAACATCCCTCGCAAAGTGCAACAACATTTACAAAACTGTGTGACATGCACCGTCATGCTTAAGAATGATACCCAATTTTATCATTGCATCGGAATTCACAAATCAACACGTCCCAAGTAACAAATTTGTCATTGCTTGGAAGCACAATAGTGTCAAGGCATTGGCTTGGGCGCTAGATATTGTTTTCGAAAACCTCATGTTGGATAGTGGTGCCAATACCCCTAGGCATTAACTATCCTTGACATTGTATTAGCCCTGTTGGGAATCAGGACTAGGGTCGCAACACTTGCGGACCCGACGAAAGCAAATAACAAAAATTTTACAAGGCATAACACCAATTCCTAACCAAAATCACACATTTACTAGAAATTGCAACAAATAGAGAAATCAATAGAGAAAATGAGGGGTTTTAGGGGAAACAACCTTTATAGCGTGTCTACCTAATCGTGGAAGACCGGAGCTAAGCTCCGTCACCTTTGCACTGAGCTTACAAGCCAATGTCCTTACCGAAGATTATTCACATCGAGGAAACCCCAACTCAAGCTTCAACTCCACCAATGGAAGCATCTTGTGAAGTAACATGATCCCAAACTTTGCTAATGAGTGAGATGATGAGATGTAGCAAGCTCACAATAATTATCACTCTCATTTTATCATTTCCTCAAGTTCAGTCAAAAATATTGCACATTTGATTGCATTTTCTTTATTTTTGTTAAGTACTTAAAAGTGTTTATCGTAATTATGGAACATATGTAGGTATATCTGTAAAATACTCTTTATCATATGTTTATACATTATAATTAATATTATGAAGGAATATATATGCATATAATATTTATATGAAATTTTGATAATTTAAATATGCATATCATATCAAATAATCATAATCACTATTTTTAAAATATCAATCATATAAAATGGTAAGGATAATATCTCAAAATAATAACAAATGCTGCTAACAATATGAATTGATATATTGTGCAGATATGAACTCAGATATGGAGATCATGAGATCCGAGATGTCGGGAATAAAATCTACCAATAAAGTTGAACCAAATCGTATAATCATGAATGTCAGAGACTCAGAAGAAGATTTAAAGAATCCAGACATTAAAACAATCTCCACGTGTCAACAACTAGAAGTTGAAGAAATTTCAAAACGAGATCCCACCATACCGTGGCCAAACCCCTCTATTCGCGGCGGATCCGCGGCCTATTTGTAGCCGTTGGATTTGAGATTTCTTCAGTGTAATTGCATTAGAAAATCATCATACATAGGATCTAGGGTTTCTTCTTCTACAACTATTTAAAGGACCGAGATCTACTCTTGGAAAATCATCACCTAATAGATCAAAACCAAAAAGATCAAGAGGTCCAAGACGATCCACATATCCAGGTTGATCATCAGCTGTTCATCTACTTCCAAGAACAGAGACCAGGAGCATAAACTAGAGTTCTTATACTCTAAATTCGACGGATTTATAAATGATAGTTGATTAATAAAAAGGTAGATCTTTAGTTTAGTTCTTTGCATTTTACTTTCTGCATTTACATTATAATCTCCTTCTTGATCTTCTCTTCTATCTCTTCTATGCGTGAGTAATTCCTCGTTTGATAGGGTTCGTAGAATTAGGGTAGATCAATGAATGATAAAATCTCTTAACTTCTTTTACATCTTTTAAAGTTTATAAACTTTATCAAAGTAATTGTTAACATCCTTATCGGGCGCGCTACCAATTTATTAATAGTCTCGACCGTGATTTGAGATTAGATTAACACTTATTTTAGTAAAGGCTAGACATGAATAGAGGTCAATGAAAAGATAAAGATTAAGAATGGGAACCCTATTCTCTCCAAAAACCCTAATCTTCATTCATCGCTATCAATATAGTTTTAAATCTACTAAAAGATAAAATGAGTCATCTTTAATTAATCATCCATTATATGGTACGGTCCATGATAAGTGATACTGAGTTACCACTTTCCTTTTGGGGACATGCATTAGAGACAGTAATTTATCTATTGAACAGGGTTCCATCAAAGACCGTGTCCACCACTCCATATGAGATATGGTGTGGAAGGAGACCATCTCTTAAAAGAGTTAGGATTTGGGGTTGTCCGGCTTATGTCAAAAAGAAGAATCCGGATAAACTCGAGACACGATCGATCATGTGTAATTTTGTGGGATATCCAAAACACTCGTATGGATATCTATTCTACCACAAGGAGGAACAAAAGGTATTTGTTTCTCAACATGCCACATTTTTGGAAAATGAGATCTTTACAGACAGTACTGATGGCAAAGTGGTAGAACTAGAAGAGGTTCTAGAGACACAAATTACTCAGGACGAATTGGTTGACACTGATATTGCAGTAGAACTTCAAGAACCTCAGCCACTCCGGAGATCTAGTAGAACTTCTCGCCCGCCGGAGAGATACTATGGGTTTCTCATCGATGGTGATAGAGAAGATTGCATCATGGATGATGATGACCCTAATAGTTTTCAGCAAGCTATCACAAGTGGTGACTCAGTAAAGTGGCTGGATGTCATGAGATCCGAAATGGAGTCTATGTACACCAACAAAGTATGGACTTTGGACGTTGCACCTCCTGGGATAAAACCGGTTGGGTGCAAATGGATCTTTAAGAGAAAGATTGGTGTAGATGGACAGGTGGAGACCTATAAAGCAAGGCTTGTAGCGAAAGGTTTTCGTCAAAGACCAGGACTGGACTATGATGAAACTTTCTCTCCAGTAGCAATGCTTAAATCCATTCGGATCGTACTTGCTATTTCTGCTCACTACGACTATAAATCTGGTAGATGGACATTAAAATTGCATTTCTAAATGGTGATTTAGAAGAGTGCATTTTTATGGTTCGGCCAAAGAGCTTCATTGACAGTGGGAGCAGCGAAAAAGCATGTAGGTTGCTTAAATCCATTTATGGATTAAAGCAGGCATCTCGGAGCTGGAACATCTGTTTTGATAATACAATCAAAGAGTTTGAATTTATCAAAAATATAGATGAACCATGTATTTATAAGAAGATTGTAGGGAGTACTATCACATTCCTCGTATTATACGTAGATGACATTCTCTTGATAGGAAATGATATTTCTATGCTACAATCGGTCAAATTATTCTTATCACAAAGGTTCTCCATGAAGGACCTGGGTGATGCCTCGTGCATTCTGGGCATAAGGATCTATAGAGATAGATCCAAGAGATTATTGGGATTGTCCCAATTAAAATACATTGATACCATCCTAAAAAGGTTTAGTATGGAAGATTCTAAGCGTGGTGCCTTGCCCGCTTGCCATGGAATCACTCTCTCTAAGGACTTATGTCCGAAGACTGATGAAGAGAGCTCGCATGAGCATTATACCCTATGCTTCAGCCGTAGGATCTATAATGTATGCGATGATATGTACTCGCCCTGATGTAGCTTATGCACTCGCTGTAGTATGCATGTATCAATCCAACCCAGGGGAGCAACACTAGATAGCCGTGAAGAACATGCTTAAGTACTTACGAAGGACTAAAGAATTGTTCTTAGTGTATGGTAATGGAGATCTCCAAATGGAGGCCTTTACCGATTCTAGCTTCCAAAATGATAAGGATGACAGTAAATCTATCTCAGGGTTTGTATTTACCCTCAATGGAGAGGCGGTATGTTGGAAGAGTTCCAAACATGATACCGTTGCAGACTCCACGATGGAAGCTGAGTATATTGCTGTAAATGATGCTGCCAAGGAAGCCTTCTGGATGAGGAAGTTCGTTGCGGAGCTAGGAGTAGTTCCAACCATTATTAATCCAATACCATTGTATTGTGATAATAATGGAGCTATGGCGTTGGCCAAAGAACCCAGATCCCATCAAAAGTCCAGACACATCCTCAGGCGATATCATTTGATCTGGGAGATAGTTGATCGCCACGAGATCGAGATTCGGAGAGTAGATACAAAGGATAACACCGCGGATCCACTCACCAAGGCACTTCCACAGCCGCAACATGAGCGACTTTTTGAGATGTTGGGTATGAGATACGTCAATAATTGGCCTTAGTGCAAGTGAGAGATTGTTGGATATATGTATGCCCTAGAGGCCATTATATGTATAGTGGATGCTTAGACATATATATATATATGTTTATTTTGATATATGACTTTCTTGCTCGACATGATAGTATACTATGTGGTTTTACTTTATCTGACATGTTTGCTTGATACTGTTCATTTAATACATGTTGATAAAGCCCTGAGGATATATGCTTAACTTCCATGGCTATAATGGAGATCATACTGGTGAGGCATGTGTAGTCTATAAGCATATCCTCAAATGTTCCTAGTCGTAGGTATATCGAGATAGGGCATCGATATTCTAAAGTATACTAGCGTATACATTTCTTGACCCATATGATGGGCGATGGATGATCCTATATCCATTGGTGTTGTAAGTGCACGGCGGCGCCCCGGCCGTCAATCCGACGCCGGAATGCAGAAACGAAAATTTTCTAACAACTAGAAACCGGTACCACCGCGCACAAAAATCCCGGATCGGGCCATTAACCTAGCTACTAGCAAACTAAAAGATGGGTAGAGAGATATACCAAGCGATCCGTGTCCTTCGGTCTTCGTCTCCACTCCGATCTCCCGCGGAAACTCCGTTCGTCACCTCCTTGTCGAAAAGGGCATCACGTAGCCGATTTCTTTTACGGGCTCCCACCTTTGGACCGAGGCAACTCGGGCGCGAAGTTGGCGAGCCGACGCGTCCAAGAGATGTTGTAGGTGTAGTGTAGAAACCATTGTCTCATTTGGGGTGAAGTTGCCTTTGGTGATGGAGGAATGAACAAGATATGAACTTGGGAATTTTGGTGGCAAGCTAAAATGAGATGAATGATAATTTTTCCCCACATCAAAAAATGAACTCCTCTCTTTCCCTTGAAGTGGCTGGCCCCTCATCTCAAAAATGGTGGGATCAAAAAATTGCAATAAAGCAAGAAGGAATATGTATGATAAAAATGAGAAGGAAAAAGGTCACACCATTTTCCAATCAAAACCCCACTCAATCTCATCACATTAAATGCTAGCAAAGTGATGGAAAAAGAATATAATGATGATGGTCATATCATAATCCCTCAAATGCAAGACACCCCCTCCACAATATGTTATTTGCAAACTTGCAAATAACCCCCTCCATCAGAAAGTCCGGCCGTGAAGGAACAAAGGACAACCGGCCGGAACGGAATGCAAACTGGCAACTTCAGAAAACCGATCCCGTAATAAATTACAGGAAAAAACCCGCAACTGTATATACATACCCGCATTTGTATTCCCACTGATTACAAATGCAAAGAGACAAAATCTACACTGTCTAATACTAGGATCCAGCTTAAACTAAAGCCCGCTAGTAAAATCCGTCAGATCACGATCCGTGCAATACCGCACGTATCTGATCGTACCCTGCCATATCTCTATACGGCCTCTACAGCGTTTCGCCCGAAACTTGAGTAACTATGTGTGGTGGACTCTAAAGACTCGTCAATACTATGGCTGTGGATTTAACCACTAGCACGTCAGAGCTATTAGCCATACGTGACGGTCTACCAGCTATTGACCAAAAGGGACGTCGATGAGCGAACTCATCCTGACACCCTACTGAGCCTGTCAGTGACAATATCCGTACAGTCAGGTCCGTTCGTCTATGAGCATCGCTTGGCGGCCTAGGGGTTGGTAAAAGTCAGACCCCCAAAAGCGGTACAAGTCGTGTCGGAGTGCAGCCCAGAACACCCTGAGATACTACTGGAATACCTACCAGTAAATCTCCTGCCTTGGCCGAGGACTTTTCATATACTGGCTCTCCTAGACACAGTGCGACCTCACCCCCAATACCGGAAGAGACGAACCCCTGTAGATCCGCTCACTGCCTCCATGTGGCTCGGGACTGTACCCAACTAAAATCTGTTTGCATGACTCCTTTGAGCCGTGGTAGGGTAATAATCAAAGCACAGTGGGAACTCACACGAGACAAATGACGATCTCAGTTCGATGAACTAACCTGTACACATGTCACCAGGGAACTGCTATCTGACGTCAGGTATAATACCAACTTGCAGGTTCCCGGCGAGTCATGTCCGGTGTACTCATAACCCAATGAGCACCTGTATACATCTTAGGTGAACCAACTGACACCAGTGGCTTGTGAGACCGGCCACCGCCCCTCGTCGGGGTCTCGACTGTATACACTAGTCTACACTGGAGTATCGATGCCCTGTCTCGAAACTCCCATGACTAGGGACCTTTTAAGGATGTGCTTATAGACCCCAGCTCCCACGTATATGATTGCCCTCATACTGCTGGTAGTCAAGCAAGAATCCTAGGGGCTCTATCAACGTGTAATAGCGACTCGTAAGGTCACCTAAAGTAGTACACGATGATAAAGATAAACTAGATAGCATATTATCATCTTGAGTAAGACTGTCCTACCGGGATAGGTCCTCCTTCAATCATTGCAATCACGTGCCTGTGATCCAATAATTGACTCTGAGGGCACTATCTCCAACAATCTCCCACTTGCACTCAAGGCTAATTATTGCGATGTCGCATACTCACAGCCCGTGTGATACCGAACACCCAACTCCTCTACTAGTCAGTCTCACAAAGCTCGTTTGCGAAACTATTGCGTTCGAGGAATAGCCTCAGTGAGTGGATCCTCTCTGATGTTTCTTTCTATGTCTCTCTTTATTTCAAGTTCACGAAGAAACCCATCTCCCGAAATGAGCAATACCTGTCTTAGAATGTGTCTGGATATCTGATAGGACCTAGCTCATAAGTGAACTCCAAATCCAAACTTCTTAGACTGTATCGTCAACTGAACGTAATCAGTATCCTGCACCATGCCTTCCCTCAGTATCCACCTGGACCACCTGTCCAAAATACTGCCCCTCGTCAGAGGGGAAAACTATAACTCTGACAGCCACTCTGCCATCCAGGTCACCTTGGAAGCCTGGAATGATAACTGTCTCCCGAAGGAGAATGCTGTTATCATATCCCTAGAACATCAGCTTATGTTCTAAAACTTCTTCCGACTGTTTCTCCAGGGTTGGATAAATATTAACTTACTGCACCTACTGCAAAAACAACATCTGGTGTGGTACTTGACATCTCATGATTGACTCAATTGCCTAAGCAAGTGATCTGCTAATCATGGGCATCCCTCTCCCCTTTAGTCTGTAAGACACCTTTAGAGAGGGTGACTCCATCACCTGCAGGTATACTACCATGCCAGGAGTCGTCCATTCTAAATACTCATAGAATGCTATCTAAGTACCCTGATTGGGAAACTACCCAAATCTAGATCTAAAACCATAGATCTAGTAACCAGAATGTCTGATATAATATCCAAGTCCCGTGTGGAGAAACCACTGTGTGACGACCAAAGTATAATCGACCGTAGTATAGAAATTTCACTTCCTACTCTGTGTATGTCATCCAAATACCAGGACATCACACCCTACTACCTTCTTAACAGATCCATCCCCTATTCTGATGAAGTCAAACCTATGATTGTCACATCAGAAATAGATGATCTATCTCCGCTATATCTGCTTTAATCTATAAATAGACATAATCTACTTGTCCACTATGCTTCCGCTGCTCCCACTGACTACGACAACCCTCTGGCAGAGTCATATACACGTACGCTTCTAAAGCCAGTTCAGAACGACGCTATACTCATCCTCCTGCCAGGTCTCATAGTCTGGAACAACAACAATGGAAAGTCTGGATAAACAAGAACCTTCTTGCCACCGTCCTTGAGCATATCGAAGTACCTCTCGAGTGCCTGAGGTTACCCACCATACCTGCGGAGTGGCCAATGGAATGTCAAACCAGATTGAATTTTTAGGTTCTTATCAAATCTTCAGTAATCATTTGCGGTTCTGAAATCACTTCCAGTTCTACCATGCTCCCACTATTGTTTTCTGAAAAAATCCATTTTTTAATTAAAACTGTGGCGAGTTAAGAACAATATCACTATTGATCTGCCAGATGGTAGAAAATCAACCCCCGTCATAGCCCGGGTCAACCCACAAACAGCCATTACAGAAACGTGCCTTGAGTTATCCAGAGTCTGGTTTTAAGCATAAACCGGACAACTCCCCGTACCTTAACAATGTCAAGACATGAACTGTTCTATATCCAATACAGAAACAGAGGCACTGATTTAATTGAACCAGATTCAAATCATGCAGCTGTCTCCAGTGCATGTCAACTAAATGGAAGGAGGCCGATCAGCGTTACTCAACTTAGGAATGCTTCCAATTATGAGTAACCTGAAAGAGAAGCAAGTTCTATTAATCATTACTATCAACTGAATACCATACACAAGTATCTACATCTTCGATCACCTTGAAGAATCCTGATACTTGCAACATCTGGTTCTCTACTTTATTCTTATACCTATATCTCCTCAAAACTTAGACCTTGCATTTCTACGAAACACATGTCTAAGAACTAGAGAAGTCATAAGTAAACAGAATATAGTACGAGGACCAACCCCTCTGTCCTAATGGACACTGGACAATAAACAATACTTTGTACAAGTCCCCTGAGTCTAATAACTTATTCACTGTGTGTCGTAGATTGAAAACTGTATTTATGGTTAAGAAGAATTACACCGCTGTTCAATGCTCCTTACCTAACCATCCACTGGTATAGGTAAATGTCATAGACATAATTTCAAAAAGATATATCTCACTCTATAAAAATAGACGTACAGATATATCAATTTGAAATTGGCGCATAACAACGGATATTCAAAACCAAATATTTGCCGTCCGGCAAACAACCCAGGTGACTTCCTCAAATATCACCAATTACAATGAATCCCGATATAATGAGGATGATCACCTAATTCCCAATAAGTTACTCCCACTCATCATCTGTAAAACCATACAGATGAGAGAATCAAACCTGGTAAATACATACCCTGGAGCAAGTGTCTAATTGGGAAATCAGTTTTCTTTTAACAGTACACGGTGAAACAGAAATATTGAAATGTTTCGATAGGGTATCCTGGTATTCCTAGTAATGCCTCTTCCATTATCCAGATTCATAACTGTAACCGTATATTTCTTTGCCATCTCTCCAAATCCCTTTATATGTCTTTAATCATTATCTTCTGTACACCCTTTTAGGCCAAATGGTTTTCTTCCTTCCCTACCGTTCGGCACCAGCCTATGGTTTGGAAGAAGACTATCCAATAAGCATAATGGGTGTACTGTCCTAATCCTAGGAGCACTCGCAATGCGAGAGAAGGTGAAGATAAAAGACAACCGAATAAACCTTATTCCTATTTCTCCTGAACCAGAATCCATCCCCGAACTGGAACAAGTTCCTTTCGAGTTCGTATTAACCATACGAAGGAGTATCCAAATAAACTGTAGATCTTCGTAGTGATACGGAGTGTCCTGGAGAAATACAAAGGTGATTTAGGATTGGCGAAGAAATATTTGGTTTGGTCGTGAATATCAGTCGCAGTTTACTTTGCCCTCTTACTAATCCCTTTCTTTGTCTTAACTTAATACCTTCAGTACACCGATTAGGCTAATTGGTTTTCTTCATTCCCTACCGGTCGGCACCAGCCTAAGGTTTGGAAGAAGACTATCCAATTTGCGTAATAGATGTACTATCTCCTAAACCAAGGAGTACTAGCAACCTGAGAGAAGGTAAAAGGAAAAGACAACTGAATAGTCCTACTCGTTTTCTCCAGAACCAGAAACCATCCTCGAATAAATTCCTTCGAGTTTGTATATTACCATATGATGGTTTTGTCCAATGGAAGTGGACGTTCGTAGTAATACGGAGTGTCCTGGAGAAAAGGGTAAAAGTAGGAGTGGCAATGAGGTTTGCAACTTTGACAATCCAAAAGCCAATGTTTAAGAAGGTTCGGTTAATTTTGGTTACTGAGTCATAGTCTAGGGTCGGGTCAATGGTCGCTGCCAAAGAGAGAGAGAAAAGAAACACTCAGCGTGCACTCTAACCTAGATCAGAATGGTTATCACTTTATCTAATCTGGAAACCTCCCACTGTAACGTCATATTCTTCTCCAAACCTGAAAGAAGAATTAGTCGGGATCACCCGAGGAGTAAACCAACTCATCAGTGGGAATCGGGATCCAACTATCACCGCATGATAATGTGACGGAATACGCTCACGTTATCACACTCCAGAAGGTATGCGCATATCTGGCAAGTTTCAGTTTCTTTTGAAACCCCCGATGTGATTTTTGCCCCATGCTCTTATGACCTTGACTTTGGCCAACATATCATAAGTCACATGTCAGGTTCTACCCGTCATTCTCCAGGTTAATTTGAACCTACCCGTACATACCCTTGACTTTGGCCAAAATAGTAGTACGACTGTCCCAAACCAACGCATCTATCTATGCTGCATATGAATACCCAATAGCTACCAATCACTGTGCCTTGACTTTGGCCAACATACACAGCTTGAATACTTATTGTCTATTCATATGAAATGACGGAGGGCTACGAATGGTTTCTGGAGAAAACCTTTAACGTAATGAACTTGATATCGTTGAAGGAACCAGATAGCTTTTTAAAAATATAGTGACGAAAACCTTTGCTAAAGAGGTCACTCCCAGTGAAGGGATCTCGGCTTTTTCCCCGTAGAATGAGGTGCAGGATATTCCAACTGAATACCACGATGCAAAGCAAAAGTAATCGGCTATAGTGAAGTTATTGCCCTGACGCAAACTTTTGTCTAAGGGGTCACTCCCAGTGAAGGGATCTCGGCCCTTGCCTCGTCGACTGAGAAGCAGGATCTTCCAACTGAATACCACGATGCAAAACAAAAGAGAACGCCCTTGCAATAACAGCTTTTTGAAAAAGTGTTCCAACAACATCAGAATTGGTTTGTTTATCTTGCATTGATCCGAATCAACGCAGTCCCATCAATTGATCACACCACAAAGAACGAAAATAATGATGTACGTATATGCCATCCGCATTCGCCACTGGGTCCCGTCATCACCTGTTAGGTTACTTAACTAACGACAGAGCGGGGACTGGACTAGCGCGGATGTAAAACATATACAACATCTACTAGTATATATATCAATATATAATATTTCGCTCAAGGCGTGATAAAATGCAACATCACAGAAATGTACAATATTACAGAACAATACAGATATCTGGGATCCCCGGGTTTCACAGAGCCGCTACTGAAACCCAACGTTTCCCTGGTCGTGTGGATAGCCTGTGCAATAAGATCCTAGACCCCTACGGGCGCGGCAAGTTACCCGCCAAAACCTGAAGCGAGGCAGCCCCCTTCAGCAACGTGAATGGACCACCCAGCACTTCACGAAATCCGGTAACTTGGGCACCCCTCATTGGGTCAACCTGTACCCCCTACGAGTGCGGCGAATAGCCCGCCAATTCTAGAGTAAAGCCCCCTCCGTCTCAAAGCCATGAGATGCGGGCTCGTTGCCCTCTAGAACCCGGCTATACGTGCACCCCTCCGCGGGGTAATCCTAGTACCGAAAGTAAAATATACATACAATGGGTACATCGACCTCGACCCGGTCGTGCTCCAAAAGAATAATACAAACAGGCAGTGACGGCAGTCCACATGTCGGACGCTCGCCCCGTAATATCAAATGTACATATAAAACAAAACTGTACTAATATTGCATCTAGGCTATCCCCTACGACCGATCCGCAACATCACAGCACAACACAGAACATCAACGTGAATGTCACGTTCGCAAATCCGTCTAAAAGGGCTATAGCAGTTAGACAGGATTTACCGATCAAATGACATTCACGGTCGCAGATATAATGTAAATACTGTGAACTAACATGTTTAAACTTTTCGATCGACTGAATTTTACGAAGTGGGCCCCCAAGCATAACTGCAGCACTCAAAAACATCTGGGCCCAAAAAGAATATACCAGAAACCCTATTTCGATGTCAGAAGCCTACTGTGAAAATTTGGTACGGTTTGGCCACAAAACGGCGGCGGTTCCGCGGCCGAAACGTGGTTTTGGCCAGTAAACCGCCGCTCTACAGTAACATCAGCGTACCAAATTTTCCCAGAATTCATAAAAAACCCTGCACGTAATTTTCCAATGTACCAAATAATTTTTAGAGCACAGAAAAATTCGACAGAAAGTGCGACATGGACTCACAGAGAATTCCTATATGGTATTATATCTATCGTCGGATAGCAGTTCTCTGGTGACACTGGTACAGGTTAGTCTGTAGACCTGAGATCGTCATAGAGTCTTGTGTGTTCTCCAATTGTACTTTGATTTCCACCCTACCACGGCTCTACTGAGTCGTGCAAACAGGTGGCTTTTGGGTATAGTCTCGAGACACATGGAGACAGTGAGCGATAGGAGGGGTTTCGTCTCTACCGGTATTGGGAGTTGATGTTGTCCTATGTGCGATTGGCTCTGACTTAAAGTCCCTGGCCAGGGCTGATGAGATTTACTGATAAGTGTTATCAGTAGTTTTTCGACCGGTCATAGATCATATCGACATGACTTATTGAGTTATTAGGGCTCGACGATTCCATCCCTAGACTTGATATGCAGTATATCAGACGAATAGTCCGGACTGTACGGTAAGTATTGCCAATGGCTCGACGGGAGTTTTAGCGGGTTCGCTTGTTTATCTTCTGATCGTTCAATACCCGGATGGCCGTTATATTTAGCTGACCGCTTGTGGCTTGTAAGTGTTTTGGTATGATCATCACCTACTGCCGGCGTATTGACGAGTCTTAGAGTCCCACACAGGATTTTTCTAGTTCAGGCGAAATGTTGTAGTGTGCATATGAGATATGCGCAGGAGCTCGATTAAATACAGATATGTGATACCTTATTTTAATCGGACGTTCGATATTTGTCGGGTCGCATTTGATGTGACCGATTTATTAAATCAAGTGTTGATTTAATATTATCTTTAAGCTCACTTTTAATTAACCCTTTTTTCTTTTGGATGTATGCATGTATGTTCACACACACATGATGATGTGCATGTACACATACACACATACATATGTGTCATGGTTGATGATACAAAGGAGATGGCAATATAAGACTCACATGGTTACTAAAAATCTAGATTTTTGTTAATGGATTAAAGGAAAAAGTAAATTAAAATAATGACTAATTTTCTACACACTTCTTATTTGATCATTGACTTTAACCATGGTTTAATTTCCTTTTGTTCTTTAACCCATCCAAATAATATCTAGATATTTAACCAACCATGGTTATATGTGAGAGTGTCTCATATATAATATTTTCATTTTCGTTTTTGAAAATAAGTTTTTTCAATATTCACACAAAAGCTTTTGCCATCTTCACCTTCCTCCATTTCCAAGCTCTCTTGAGTTTTGTTTTGAGTGAGGAAATTAAAAAGAAAGGGGTTTTAAGTGAGTTTACAAACCACACAATCATTCTTCACTACCCTAGCCCTTTAGTGTAGAGTGCTTGCTTCATTTTGTGAAGCTAAGAGCTTGTTCTAGGAATCTCCGGATGGATCATCGTAGACTACGAAGGACCTCGAGCGGAGTCGTTCCAAACCTTATGCATAGCCGTAGGAGTCCTAAAGACCGAAGGAGTTGGCTACAAAGGTTGTATTTCCTTTTCCTTTAGTTTAGACTTCACATAATGATGTTATTACCCTAATCTCTAGTTACGATTCGTAGTTCGTTTGTAATAGCCCTCTTTAAAATGAAAGTTCACTACTTTATGATGTTGTAACCCAACTAGAGACGCTACTACACACCAATAATTATAGCTTACTTGACACTCTTTTACTTAAATGATATAGGACGTTATAACAGAAGTCACTTAATCTTATAAGAGAGCTTGTCTTAGAGGAATTTGCTAATTAGGAGTTATTGGTAAATTACCATGTTCATTAATGTCATCTACTCATCCCCGTCACTTCCGATGACGTTAAACTAAGGTTCTTAACCGAGTGTGAGGTGTATTTTATCAATGACTAAATGATGAAACCCAGCCGGAATAGGGAGTGAAACCACTCCTGAAAATCATATACATGAAATAACATATACCAAACCCTCTTTGTCATAAAATGAAGACTAACTTGAGTAAAACCGATTAAGACGATGACTGGGGCATCCACCATAGAAATCCCTGAGTCTAGCAAAGTGGCCCCCTTCGCCAATCTCATACCTTCGCACTCTTTCCTTAGTCACCTATCTTTAGATCGATGACGAAAGACTTGAGCTCTTCTTAAATGAAACGATGGAACGATTAGCCAACTTGGTTGATTAATTCTAGGGGCAATCCTAAGATATCTTGAGCTCAAAGAATACCTAATTTACTTCTCCACTACTTTTGTTGAGGATGGTTATAAAAAAGACTAAATATTTCCTATGACGGAATGACAATTCACAGTTCCGTCAACTGTTCGCACTCTAACTAGAGTTCTCGAAGCAAATATTTAAACAATTTATGTGGTTTCTTCTACTTTACTAAAATTTATGATAAGTGTACAAGTGTGCAGGAAAACTGGTACAAGAAATGCAAATATCAAACCAAAAGCATCGAGCAATATATACAAATATACCAAAAAATATCAGAATATCAACAAAGTGGAAATGTTAATTTATCTCTCTCTCCTCACTCATCAGCCCTAGGGGCACTCCCGCCAGCTGGAAAGCTCAACGCAACATCACCGCCTCCTGTGGCACTCTCATCCATCAGCAAGGTATCATCGACTGGGGCAGTAGACTCGCTGGTTCATCTGCAATTCAAACAAAGAACCACCATAACCTTATAAATCTTGCAAACGATCTAAAGTGCAATTATAAAAAGCGAAAGAAACTTACGGTGTCAATGGTCGCCTTCAAGTGAGCAATCTCGACGTCTCTCTCCGCCAACTGCACCCACAACAACTGCATATCTTCTGGGGCAGTGTCACGACACGAAAGTGGCACGTGACCGGCACTTAGATCACGTAACGTCTAAAGATGTCGACGCGATTCAAGTAAGCCGAAAACCCAGAATCTTAACCTTTTTATGAAAATAGTGGAGGTGAAGTTTAAAAAAGAGTTATTAAAGTTGTAACTAAGTTTGTTTGAAAAACGCCTATGTTGTTTTAAAATCGGGCAGCGCCTCTTTTGTAAATTTTGAATAAAACCCAATACAAGAATAATATATATATAAAGCATCCCAACGGGTGCTAGCTTCCACGCCTAAACGGCGGAGTAACCACGCAAATAATATATGATGCCCAAAGCAAAGAAAAGAAAACGAAATATAATCAACAAAAATATAAAGTCGACTCCAACGAGTGCGACACCCACAAACACATAACCTCTAAGTCTCGCTTCTAAGTCCACAAATATATAAGTTTTGGTTGATGAAGTTTTTAACTAGATACAAAAAAATATATACATATTCAATGTGTGGTTACGATACGACATGTAACCCACTTACCAAAGCAATCACCATAGAAAGAAATATGCCGATAAGCCACTAGATCCGAGCGGTTAATCCTGCAAGAAATTGGGGCACAACGGGGGTAAGTTGCCAACTCAGTGAATAAAAGTATATCGTAAGGTAGAAATCGAAATGCATAACGATCTACCTAGGTCATAAAGTATAGTACTATCATATCATGTACTAATAAATATATAATGCATAAGTACTATGAACGCATCAATGACGATCGCGTAAACCTGAAAATATATCATCATCTCATATGTATATAACATGCATCAAGTATAAGCCTATAAAGCAGCTGAAAGATATATGTAAAAACCTTTTTAAAATAGCCACATGATACGTATGTTACGGCATAAGAAGCGGACGTAGTAGTATGAAGTATTGTATGCGTTTTATTTAAAATATACGTCTCGCTTTTTAGAAATCAGTTTTAAGAGGGTTTCCGTTTAAAAGATCCATGTGTCATCCCAAACACGTCAAAGATAGTGAGACTATATCTCATTTGGAAACCTCGTTATGTATATCAACATGTGAAAATAGTATTCAGTAACTATCCCCTGGATCAGTCTTGTTCGGCTACTATATAGCATAAACTATAATAGCACATCTTGACAGATCGCGCAATATCAACATATGAGTGTCCAACATCGACACTCTAAATCATAATAATCTCGTGTCCATCACCGGCACTAAAAATCATAGTAATCTCGTGTCTATCACCGACACATAACTCCAGATATCGTAGGCACCGTCTCGTCAGACCGGTCCTCCCTCAATATCAATAGCCCCGGTTGGTATCCTCCGGATATCCGCCGTGGTCTAATCTATCTCCGGTATCGATTGTTCTTGCTAGGCTTCCCATCTTAACTGCGGCTTTCCTGCCCCTCGGTCTCGATCGGGTCCAACATGTATCCGACTATATACTCCTCCACTCAGTCTGGATATGTAGCATGTCCGCAACCGTATAGTTTCCCCACTTGGTTCGGAATAAAATCAAATCATAAAATATCAAGCTCATGATGGATGTCAACTCATCGTATCCAGATAAAACATCAAGTGAAGAGGGACAATAATTGCATAATTCATTCTGATGATATATATAGCAGTGTCCTATACCACTGTGGTATATCATCGCAGATAAAAAAACATCATAAAACCCATAACAATCATATTAAAATACCCATGGTAATTATATTCATAACTCAATCAGCAAGTAACATAATACGTCGTATATAAATATAATAAATATGCCAACATATGCAGCAGTTCTATTTTGTCATGGCAATACTAATGATGTGTAGTGTAGGATACGCGTCTGTGCTCGTGCAACATGACAATCTTTAATATTTGTGTAAGTGTTCTATAAATATGTTCATAGCAGAATGGAATTCAATCCCTATCCACAACATACATATCTATACTAATCACTCCCACAGATATAGGGAAGTCATACTCCATCGTATCAACATCTACATGGATATACGTAATATAGCAGTCCTACAACGTCATAGCAGTACCAATGAGGTGTAGTGTAATATGTGTGTTTACCATTTGTGCAACATAATACTCATTGGTAGTTGTGCAGTGTTCTATCAGTGTGTTCATATAATAAGAATAACGCAATTAACATATATTACCGGTGATCGTATCGTGAGCGTGTAAAGGAAATCTAATCGTATCGTGTATAATTATTGAACGTAACTAATTATTATGAGCTATACCGTTACCAGTGAAAATGGAAGGAAACGTTATTTTGCAAATAAGGAAGATACAATGTACTTAAATATATATCCGTTTTGGAAATAACGGCGCATCCTTGTTATTTATCATTTAAAAATCGAAACGAATCATTGGTTTTAAAAGAGTATAGCTCAAGAAATCTTAATGTCCTAAGTCGGGATAAATACATGACTCCACGGGTCTAAATGAATCTCGGCCGTATTCAGCACACTATCCTCATCATCACAAGTTCGGTATGATTCCTCGTACAATATCTGTCCAATGTTACATCCATATAGTATAGATTTATTGTCGCGTACATATGTCACAATAACAATATATCCAAATATATCCACATGTGTAACTTCCTGGATACAAAATAAACACCAATATAGTTAAGCTAAGTTATCTCCATAACACTAAAATCTAAATAGATAGCGTAACTATCATAGTTAATTGGTTGCGGGAGTACTATACGCCATCCACCTAATTTCCTCAGTAGATATAAATCTACTCATCGACAAATCGAGCTAATTGAAATCCACAATCGCTTTACCCGTCCCTGCCGTCTTTGAAATCTCCTCGATCGTTTCTACAATCGTAATTATAACACAATGGCGTAAATATTAGATCAAAAGCAATCCAACGAGCTAAGGGCACATTGGTTAAAACATATAGCTCACTTACTCTAAATATGACCGAATACCCCGGACATCAACATACGAACGTCGAACAATTCAGTTGAGGTATAGAAATACGAAAAACCAAGTTTTAAATGTCGGAAACATTACCAAAACCATTAATAAACACTCTCATATTTCTCTATATGTAATTTGGGACAAAAAACAATACAGTAGCCTTAATTACTGCCAAATGAAGCTACAGAAGAAAACTCAAAACCCAAATCATCAAAAGACCCGCAAGTGGCGGTTTTTGTAAGGAGTTAGGGACTTGGGCTTTAACGGTAGTCTCCTACCGGTCTCACCATATCCCAGTACTGTTAGTTTTTCTTATAGATAACTCTACTAGTTCCAGATTCAATTTGATCATCACAATTTTCTGATATTTGAACTAGGAAACTGATATTTAACGAAATGAAACTTCCAAGAAAGAGGATATTTAACTAAAGGGAATGTGCACAAGGAATTTCCAACTCAAGAAGTGTATGGTTGAGACTTCTAGAGGTTGTAGTTGCTTTAACTTGATGATATGAACAATTTTGATGAAGCAACCATAACTTTTCCTCTTGGTTTGGTAAAAGAACTAGAAAGCTAATGTGATGGAGCTTGAAAGGGAGGTGTTTGGTTCAGTTTTAGACTTGGTAGATTTTCATAAGATTTTGATATAATGGAAGGAGGAGGTGTGAAGATTTGGTGTAGAGAAAGGAGGAGGTGGAGGGAGGGGAGTGTATGTGAGGGTGTGGTGAGTATGAAGGTTTATCTAGCCTAACATATAACATAACCCTTCAAATAAATAAATGACCTTTTAAAATTAAAATTTACCTTTACACATAAACACCACCATATTACACCAAATCTCATATCATGTTTAAAAATAAAACACTTATCATTGTATATGATATCACGTATATCTCATTTTCTCCAAAATAGTTACATCTTTACGGATATCAATCCGAAATCAAAAAACACATACACTATATTATTTCATAAAATCATAATATCCTTAGTAAAATTATAAATTAATATTTATAATTTTCCAAAATTTTACGGTCAGACCGAGTATGCATCTCCACATCAGTCCATAACCGATGGATCGTAATGAGCCGGGCTCTGCTCTCGGCCCACAGTGCCTCCTCACTGGAAAGCAGACGAGCAGTCTTCAGCACTCACTGGAGGCTCACCGCCGACTGAAGAACCTCTAAAGCCGTCCTCCAGCTCTCTGTACAGCTGAAAGAGAAAGGAAAAGGTGCTCTTGTACCAATGACAGTAATGAGTGATCAACTATTCACTTTAATCAGGGATCACCGTACCATGTGATGTCCACTCTGAATGACAAGTATGGATCCAGGCTGAAAATCTCTGATCGTCATAGCGCAATCAACGCTATGGAAGAACACCCTGACGATGCCCAAACTGCCGTATCACCCTACTTACGTGGACAGACTCCACTGTCGAGAAGGCCGTCACCCAGCAGTCGCGGCTAGCCACGACGCGCCCCGGAATCAACTCAAGAGGAAGGGACACTCCCTCGTAAGCATACCAGATTTCCTGCAAGTGAGAATGATATAAGAAGCATGCAGATATCAAGGAAAGCTAAAAACAACATAAAAGTAAAGGACTTACACTTCTCCTTATATCTATCATTGAGTTGGGGTGAGCAGCCAGAGCTCTACCCCATCTCAATCCCCGTAGGAACAAAGCGGTATCCGCCTCATTGAAGCTAGGATGAAGAGTAGGAAAATGCTTGTAGGCCCACAACTTCAAAAAGAATCATATGAGAATCTAAAAGGCTAAACAAAGTAACAAAGCATCAATATATGCAAAATTTTCCTGAATAAGCATTAGTGGGCCCATGAAGAGGCAGCTATCGGCTAATAGCTAATGAAGAATATAAGCCAGTAGAGCACTACCCCAAGAGTAAGTATGAAGTGCGTCCAAATCCTCTAGCAGTGGGAGCACTCAGCAAAGAACTAAATCTAGAGGCGGTCCCAAAAATGAACGTGCTCAAGAAATATAGCAGGAAGGCACATGCATGATACCTCGGTCTTAAAGAAATGCCTGCTCCCTTCTCCTGAAAAGCCTTCACAAGCCATCCATCCTGGAAGGCCTCCCCTGTGATCGGTGAAGGAACTACACCGAGGAGCTGTCCATAAAGAGCCATATAATTGATCGAGCCACCATCTGAACTGGGAGGCCGAGAATGTATAGAATAGCCTGGAAGCTGATCCTGAACTCCTTAACTCGAGTGATAAAGTTCTGGTTGTCGAATTGAGGCGAAGACCGAGAGCTCCGATGAACCCATGAGAAACGGTGAAAGGAGGAATGCAAAAGTACTCAAATCCGGCCCTATCTATGATGACATGGGCCTCCGCCGGCAAATGCCTATAAAAGCGATGGATGGCTGTAAAGAGTCTCCTCATGGCCGTAAGATCCAATGTTTGTGATAGAAAAAGAAAAATGTCAAAAATAATCACAAAAGGATGTAAAAAGCTACTTTAAATAAACAATCTAAAGAAAAGCTTTCCCGTCCGCCTCTGATAAGTGCAAGATGGCCATGAACAAAGTCATGAACCCTTTCTAACTCCATGTGGCATTCGCCGCCTCTTTCATGAAGAAGAATCAAGCAGCAGGTGGTGGAGGAGGAACCATCTCAGTGGCTATACCCTAAGGGGTAGGAACCGTCTCATCGGTCGTACCCTTAGGGGCAGTGACTGGCTCGCTTATAGCGGGCGCATCACCTACAGGCTCTGGCTGGGACCACCACTACAAATAAGGGTTGCCCCTACAGATTTATCCGTAGGGGCAAACCACTGCCCCTATGGAAACCTGTAGATGCAAACGCCGTAGGTGCAAGTTGAAGCCCTGAACTTATCCCTACGGGCAAAATCTTGCCCTTACGGAGTTCTTTGTAGAGTCAGTTTCACCTACGGAGTAGGCCATAGGGTAAAAAAAGTTATTTTATTTACGGTTTTTTTAAAATATATTAATTGTACCTACGGCGATATCCATAGGGCCAAGTACTATCCCCTACGGATATATGCGTAGGTACGTATCCGTAGGGGCTAAATATCAGAAATCCTGATATTTTGCCCTTACGGAGCACTCCGTAGGGGCTTTTGTTTGCCCCTACGGATATATCCGTAGGGGCACTCCCAACCTTCTGGTACTGAGATCAGGGGGGAAATATCAATTAATGCTGATATTTTCCCCCTGAGGTTTAAGCCGTAGGGGCAACATGTGTACCCACGGATTAATCCGTAGATATACATTATCTGTTTTCTTTTTTAAAAAGGCCTGCCTGATTTTTCCCCGTCTTATGCATAATAATATATATATCAATAAAATATAAAATTAATCATCACACAACATATATCGCAGTATTCATAATCACATCTCACGCATATAATATACAAAAGAAACCCAAAAACTGAATATGATATAAATATAAACCAATATCAATATCAATATCATTTCAAAATGTAGTACAATATGTATGATATAAAAAAATACATGTTTCAAAATATAAGAATCAAAAAGCTACCCTAGCTCGGTCCAGCTCCACCTCTGATAAACGATAGAATCAAGCGCGCCTGCTCCTCGGTCAATAAACCATGCAATTCGGCACATGCGGAAGTCTGAGCGGCCTGTGAAGCTGGCGATGTAGTCTGCGCAGCCGCCGTCGAGGTAGTCGTTTGCGGAGCCACGGCTGCGGGAGTCTGAGAGGGCGGTGGAGCTATAGGAGCTGTCCGCGGAACCGCAGCCGATGTAGTGGCTTGCGGAGCCGCAGCCGAAGGAGATGCATGTGGAGGCTCGGTCGATGTACCCTGTCACGTCTGGACCTAACGTGTGTAAGAAACGTGTAAGAACTGTGTATTATTCGAATTCGTATCATTATCAAGTTATTTCGTAACCCCATTTGGATATCTAGTTTGGAAAACCGTTGTTTATTTTAATTACATATGTATGTATGATTAATCAAACCTAAGTCTAAAACCAAATAAGCTCAAGTTACGTACTAATTATGGATATTTTGATATCTATAATATGATATGATATTTTACTATAAAGTAGTATACATACCAGCATCTCCTTCAACTCCTGAACGGTGGCCCTCAAGCTCTCCAGTTCCTGCTGGACACGTCGCTCACTGGAGACGGAGGAAGTAACCGCCGGGGTAGAGTCCAAGCTCATATGGGCCCTGCTAGGGCCCAGTCCCCGGCCTCTCTCCCAATCTCCGTGGTGCCCTCCGTGTGCGGCGTCCAAAATTGGGGTCAGCAGCCTCGGATCGCTCTGTCCGGTAAAATCGATCCCCGAGGCCTCGGTCTGCTCAACCACCCACTCCTACACCCATATTAAACAGTAAATTATAAGTATAAAATTTAAACTTGAACCTTCTAAAACTAAAATTTCAAATATGGGTAGAATAAATATTAACACTTACGCAATACTCCTGGGTAGCGACGTCGGGATATCGAAGCTCGCCCGTGGCGGGATCTGTCGAGGTGCCGTGGACGGCAAGATATGCAGACAGCACGCTCGGTGTATCACCTTGCGCCACGGTCCGAGCTGTCTGCAATATTAGAAAATAATTCTTAATATTAGAAATATTAGAAAATAACTCTTAATATTGCAGAATATCACAAAGGTCGGTCTATTGTAATTTACCGATAACTCCATGGCTCGAGTAATATTCCTCGAGCCACCTGTGTAAGTAGGGTGACCCCTCTTCGCCGACTTCATGTTCTTTGTATTCTGAGCGGCCTGTTTCTGCACAACAAATTAACATTTAGTTTTCTAATTAAGGAACACAAAAAAATAAATTATATCCTAAACAATAAATTACATTTAAAATACATACCTGTTTGCGTTGGGAGTCGAAATATTCGCACAATAGAGGCCATGTCTCTACGTCGACTCTCGCAAACGCCGGAGTAGATAGGAGGGCCGCTCTCTCTGCCTCGGGGGTCGCCATCCACAGGGAGTAGCAGTCGGCCTTCACCTCATTCCTGTTGTATCGGACCTTGGTCTGCATGTTCTTCATCAGGCCATTGTACAGAGCATGAAGGTCGAGCACCCTCCCAGGGTGATCAGGGTCGGGTACAGGCTGAAAATCGTAATCCGACTGAAAATAAAAAAAACATTGTTATTAGATTGCAAGTGTTAATAATAAATATATTGGATAAATCAAATAAAAATATATATTAATACGTACCCGAGCCTGATCAAAGAAGAGGGTGAATGAGCGCTAGTGCTGCTCGCCCCACTCAACGTGAAGTGGATAGTTCTTCACGAGCCGGCTCTCGTCCCCCATATACCGGCCGAACCTCTCGGCATGAGGACCGGTATAGCGATAGTCAAGGGCAAAAAAGAGGGGGAATGCTGCCTCCCCTAGCTCTGTCAGGCCTCAGCCTATGGGACTGATTCGGGCCTCGAGTCCCCCTCTGGGGATGGGGAGGCCCTGTGTCTGCACGAAATATCAAGACAATCAATATTAAGACAAAGTTGTATTAAGAAATCAAGATTAAACGAAAATTGAAGTGTGATATATACCTCTGGTGACTATCGCACGAGCCTGGGCCCATGCAGCAGCACGAGCGGGACGATAGTTCCTCCGGTGAGGAACAACCGGGGTCCCGGATGCGGATGCATCCCCTCCAACTAGAAAATAAACATTGACGCTAAATTTCCATGAAGTTCATATTTATTCTATAGAGCATATGTAAAATGAATAAATATTTTATATTTATTCATACTAACCTGCAGACGATGCGGAGGGCATGGAAGTGGCAGGAGTGGCTCCTGCGAAAGATGTGGACGCACCACCTATAATTAGACAATTAAAAATAGATTATATAAGTAATTGCAAAAAGAATGTGTAGATCAATAATATAACGTTCTAAATCAATATGCATGCACTATAGCATATATAAACATACCCGCAGGTGCGGTGGTGTCACCACCTACAGCTAGACAATAATAAAAATTGCTAAGTAAGAGCAAAAGGAATGTGTGTATATTTATGATATAGCATTCTAAATCAATATACATGCACTATATGATATATAAAAATACCTGGAGGAGCGGGAGTGGCCTCTGTCCCAGATGTGGACGCATCACCAACAATCAGACAATCAAACATTGACAATATAAGTAATTTTGACATAAACAGATATGAATATCTGTAATATTACATTCAAAATGGATATGTGTGCAGTATACCTGGAGGTGTGGAAAAATCCACACGGAAGGAGGCATTCGAAGGGGTCTCCGATCTGGGTGCAAGACCGGCCCTCTGAAGCTCCCTACGGAGCTCTCCGGGCGGTAGAACTGCTCTGCCTCTGCCTCTGCCGCGGCTGGAGCTCCTGCCGCCCCTCACTGCTCCCGACATCGTCATCAAATCTAGATAAACGGTTCGTGGATGCATTAGACAATCATTAAAAGTATTGACTATATATGTATAGAGCGTAAAATGTGAAGTAATAATATAACATTACTGATAACCTTTTTAGTTTCGTGGGCGCATTATACATATCTACTTGGATTTCATCGTCGATGTCATTTCTAACCCACGTAACTTCATGATCGGTCGAAGACAACCCGTCCTTCGAAACAGACGGTCGGAGCACTTTAAGCCTTCTCTCTTCTTCGTCCTCATCGCTGTCCTCGAATTCTAGGACATCGTAGACATCTCTGGGTTTCCGTCGCATACAACATTCCATCCCGGATGCTTCAAACACTGTGAGTAGTATATTTGGAACGCTTGGTTCGAAAAGATAAACGGATCTTCCTGACCGTAAAATCGAAGTGTGTTCACACTGGTCAATCCATATTCATCTTTCCAAGTCCCAAGATTGCTTCTCCACCTGTCCGTATCGGTTCGCGTATCGTACCAAGTACACTGGAATATATAAAAGGGTTCTGATCGTCCGGGATAGTGGATGCCGAGTATACAATTTAAGTACCCATAATAAATCACACCGTCCGATCCTACCGTCGCAATCCCACTATTATGAGTGGTTCTAGATGTTTCTATGTCCTTAACTTCGAATTTGTATCCAAGAACACCAAATCTTTTGTAATATGCAACCTCCATACTAGGAAATTGAGCTAAACATCTTGAATCACTCTCAAATGATGCAGACAAGTTCGGATCGTGGATCTAACAAAACAAATTTTATGACAAATAATAACGATACAAGTTTAGATTAATACTGATAGCAATAAAATGTTATTAGAATAACTTACATAATCTGTGACCTAATCACAAAAATTATCCTGATGATATTTTTCCAAACGTTCTTCGTTCCAATTAGGATGCCCCTCACGTACCTCGTTAAAATGAATTCCGTTTTCGACAAATAATGGTGACATTAATATTATATCATTTCATACACACACAAACAGAGATATAACAATTAATCCAAAAAAACTTACTCTATAATTTGTTCAAGACATGCGCAATTAAGCAAGATAAACCGGTATATCTTGTTGATAAACATAGTGTCTACCCTCTTATACTCGGCTTTACCATATGGCCCGTCTTGAATTCTTTGTGGCCGGTTAAGCCATGTCTCAATATTCTCTTCCAGATAGCGGGAACAAAATATGGTTGCTTCATCATGAAAATAACCTTGCATGATAGAACCCTCTGGTCGATTTTTATTGCGTATATACTTCTTAAGAGTGTAGAGGTACCTAATGAAAATATGTTGAATAAATAAATACAGGCCTACAGGACAACAATAAATTTATAAATTGCGCGAAACGAAAAATTACACGTACCTCTCGACGGGATACATCCATCGATATTGTACCGGTCCGGCTAACTTCGCCTCAGTTGCAAGATGAACCGTCAAGTGTATTATGATATCGAAGAATAACGGTGGGAAAATACGCTCAAACTTGCAAAGTATCAACGCAATAGAATTTTCTAGTTTATCCAGCGTCGCAACCTCCAGTGTTTTAGCACACAACTCCCTGAAAAAACAACATTGGTCGTTGATTACTAGACCAACCGATTCGGGGAGAGAAGTCCTGAGGGCTAATGGAAGAAGGTGCTCCACGATAACATGGTGATCATGACTTTTCAGCCCATCGATCTTGCCCTTCACAATTTTTATTTTCTTGCTGAATGATCCTGAGAAACCTGTGGGAACTTTCAAATCATGCAACACCTGCAGGGATCTTTTCTTCTCCGGTTGTGACATATGATAAGCGGCATTGGAAAGTACAAACTTGCCCGGTTTACCCGCTACCGGTCTAGGGTGCAATTCACTTCTTATTCCCCACTCTTGTAGATCCATCCGAGCATTCATGTTGTCTTTCGATTTCCCGTCTTTACAAAGAAGCAAGTTAAGTATGTGCTCTGATACTCCCTTCTCTATATGCATGACGTCCAGAAAATGACGCACTGAATTTGTAGACCAGTATGGAAGCTCGAAGAAAATGCTTAACTTGTTCCAAAATGGTGGTTTGACCTGTTTCGTCGGATCCATCACGAAGGTCACATTATTGTAACCATCCCATTTAGCAGTCACGTCCTCTCCGGACAATGGGGATGGAGGTCCAAGAAACTCCTGATGACCATCAAAGTGAACCGTGTCTAACCTATAGGGGTGGTCTGGAGGCAGGAAACGTCGATGGCCGCAATAACAAACCTTTCTGCTAAAATTCAAGAATTTCGATGTTGTGTGTTCATGGCAATGAGGACATGCTTTCTGACCATGTACGGACCAACCTGATAGCATTCCATATGCAGGAAAGTCATTAATTGTCCACATTAAAGCCGCACGCAGTATGAAGGTTGTATTTGTGTTTGCATCATATGTATCTACACCATCAATGAACAAAGATTTCAACTCCTCGATCAGAGGTCGGAGATAGACGTCGATATTGTTCCCCGATGAGTTTGGTCCGTCGATAAGAAGAGGCATCATAAAGTATGATTGGTTCATAGCCAACCAAGGCGACAGATTATAAATTATCATTACAACGGGCCATGTGCTGTGATTTCCAGCCATATAGTTGCATGGGCAGAAGCCATCAGTAGCCAGTCCGAGCCGGACATTGCGAGGATCGCTACTGAATATTGCGTGCCTCCTATCGAAATCCTTCCATGCCAGTGAATCTCTTGGATGGCTCATTTTTCCATCTTCACTTGGAGGAGCACGGTGATGCCAAATCATTGCCTCGGTTGTTTTCTTGCACCTGAATAGCCTCTCTAGCCTCTGTGTTATGGGAAAGTATCGTGCTATCTTGACAGGTATATCAGGCTTCTTATCAGAATCTTTCGGCTTATACCTGACCTCTCCGCATGTTGGACACTCTTTCAAATCTGAATTCTCTTTCCGGTACAACACGCAATTTTTAGGACATGCTTGAATCTTCTCGCACTTTATACCAAAATTGGACATCATCTTCTGGGCTCCGTACCAGCTGTCGGGCACGTTATTTCCCTGGGGCATAGAATCTTTCAAGAACGAAAGAAGTATTATGAATGACTTGTTGCTCCATCCATTTAGGCACTTAATCTGGAAAAGTTGGACGAACCATAAGAGCGTGGAATACTTCGCATTCTCATAAATTGGTTTTCTAGCATCATTCATGAAATTTTCATATTTATCCGCACGCGGTCCTTGACCGGAAGGAATGTCATCTTCGGTACGAATAGATTCACCTAGGGCAGCCTCTACCATATCCTCCATTTCTTCTGATGGAAATAAATTACCGTCTTCTCATTCTGCCGCATTACCGAATTCTTCTTCTTCTCCTGCCGCATTATCGTGTTCTCCTTCTTCTTCTGCCGCAGTACTGCGTTCTTCTCCTTCCCCGTGATATTTCCAAGTTGTATAAAGTCTAGTAAACCCATGTTTTACAATATGAAGCTCTGCCAATTCTACCTTCTGCCAGTACTTATTGCCACATCTACCGCACGGACAGAGAATCTTCTCTATTATGATCTTATTATGTGCACGTGCAAATTCAATAAAACCAGCAACTCCTGCGACAAACTTAGGTTGCATTCGTTGTTGCCAATCCACATACATCCAGTCCTTAACTCTGACGTACTCATGGGCCATGTTAGATTGTATAACATATAAATTGTAGGTTATGGTGACTATATTAAGAATTATAAGAACGGGATAGTTACTGATAAAGGAGAAAATCCGTGTATATGCTTTGTGTGTGCGTTTGTCGTTGAAAAGAATAAATTATCGAACGTATGTTAACCGTTAGACGGGGACTAAGTGGCGCTTTTTGTTTCATACATGAGTATCGATGAGAATATGAAGGTTTCATATTATCATATATTGGTTTTAACTTGAATATCTCGAATCACTCTCTAATTATGCGTTTGTTATGTATTCTTGTTGTGTGTGTGTGTTCCGTTTGTCGGGGGTAGGCTTCTATACCATTAAGAATGTATAGAGCGAACACCCATCACTTGTGCTTTCAACTGTTTCGAGTAAATTTCGGCAGCAACTCCCCGCTGTTCTCCGAGTACACTGTAATAGAATAGATAATCATTTCAAAGCTATGAAACAACGTTGAAATGAACATCTAATCTATCTTTGTATACGGAGAACTAGCGGAAAGGTACCGACGAATTATCTCGAAACGGATGAAAACACAAGTGAATGAAGGTGTTTGCTTTATACATTCTTAACTTGTCCACACGGGACAAATCTATGGGTTACCATACGATTGAATTTTCTCGTCCCGTAGACTATACGACGGTTGTTAGTATCGAGCTATATTGTCCGATATTTAACAACCTTCATATAGTTCTATGTCACGATGAACATCGCATGTATGTTAACTGATAGACGGGGACTAAGTGGCGCTTTTAGTTTCATATATGAGTATCGATGAGAATATGAAGGTTTCATATTATCATCGAGTATCATATATTGGTTTTAATTTGAACATCTCGAATCACTCTCTAATTATGCGTTTGTTGTGTATTCTTGTTGTATGTGTGTGTTCCGGCTGTCGGGGGTAGGCTTCTATCCCATTAAGAATGTATAGAGCGAACACCCATCACTTGTGCTTTCAGCCGTTTCGAGTAAATTTCGGCAGCACCTCCCCGCTGTTCTCTGAGTACACTGTAATAGAATATATAATCATTTCAAAACTGTGAAACAACGTTGAAATGAACATCTAATCTATCTTTGTACACGGAGAACCAGCGGAAAGGTACCGACGAAATATCTCGAAACGGATGAAAACACAAGTGAATGAAGGCGTTTGCTTTATACATTCTTAACTTGTCCACACGGGACAAATCTATGGGTTATCATACGATTGAATTTTCTCGTAGCGTAGACTATACGACGGTTGTTAGTATCGAGCTATACTGTCCGATATTTAACAACCTTCGTATAGTTCTATGTCACGACGAACATCGCACGTATGTTAACCGATAGACGAGGACTAAGTGGCGCTTTTAGTTTCATATATGAGTATCGATGAGAATATGAAGGTTTCATATTATCATCGAGTATCATATATTGGTTTTAACTTGAACAACTCGAATCACTCTCTAATTATGCGTTTGTTGTGTATTCTTGTTGTATGTGTGTGTTCCGGCTGTCGGGGGTAGGCTTCTATCCCATTAAGAATGTATAGAGCGAACACCCATCACTTGTGCTTTCAACCGTTTCGAGTAAATTTCGGCAGCACCTCCCCGCTGTTCTCCGAGTACACTGTAATAGAATAGATAATCATTTCAAAGCTGTGAAATAACATTGAAATGAACATCTAATCTATCTTTGTACACGGAGAACCAGCGGAAAGGTACCGACGAAATATCTCGAAACGGATGAAAACACAAGTGAATGAAGGCGTTTGCTTTATACATTCTTAACTTTTCCACACGGGACAAATCTATGGGTTACCATATGATTGAATTTTCTCGTCGCGTAGACTATACGACGATTGTTAGTATCGAAGTATACTGTCCGATATTTAACAACCTTCGTATAGTTCTATGTCACGACGAACATCGCACGTATGTTAACCGATAGACGGGGACTAAGTGGCGCTTTTAGTTTCATATATGAGTATCGATGAGAATATGAAGGTTTCATATTATCATCGAGTATCATATATTGGTTTTAACTTGAACATCTTGAATCACTCTCTAATTATGTGTTTGTTGTGCATTCGTATTGTATGTGTAACATGATTTTAAACCATTGAGATCAAGATTTGAGAAATTTTATAAGTGGCCGTTAACATGATAACAATCATCTCTTCTTATCAGTCCATATCTGAATTCTAAAGGGCAATATATTTGCTATTAAAAGATCATGTTCAACTCTAAAGCAAGGGAAAAACAGAGGAATATAGATCTATTAAAGTCAAGCCATAAAGCTAATCACATATTTACAACATTGCAGATACATTAATGCAAAACATAGTTATGATGCTTCAAAAGAATCAATTATCAAGGATCTGGGAGTGGAGATGAACATACAGCTTCCTGTCAATAAGATCAACAGGACAGAGACAGATAAAATATAAGATTAGAATGATGAACAAGATAATATGCTTGAAAGATGCTATATTTGCTGATTGAATATAAATGAATCCACCAATAAGATTATATACATGATAATATATGTAGAGGAATTCAGGCCATGAACACAAACCACAAACTATTTCATATGCTGGCTGAAAGAACTGGGCGAAAAGATTCATAGTTTTCCATAAACTACAAGCAAATTCTGCCATGTTCCCCTCCGAAAGGCGGCCTAGACATGGGCTGTCTAGCCTGAGATTCGGGGCAGATGCTAATAGGTGCTATCCGTCCATCTCTCCGAAGATGCCAATTTGATTTACGACACCGTGTATCGGAGGCTTAGACAGATGCGGCCGATGTAGCAGACTTCGTCAGATTCCCCCTCAGGGTGAGGGGTTTTTGATTGTGGGGACGCTCTTCCCTGCAGGCGCAAGCCCCTGCAGTTAATTACGCTACCGCATCGCGGTAACAACTTTCTCCTTCTCCAGAATTTCACTTCGTGTCGTGTGTGTTTGTTTTGTTTGTGGTTGCCCGTGGATTGTATACGGAGACTGAGTAATACCGTCACCCGTAGGACGTGGATTAGTCCAAATCCGTGTTTACTTAGATTTGGGTTTGGTGTTTTAGTTTAAGGATACATTAGTCGCGTTGCGGCTAAGATCAACTTAAACGTTCGTCAAGGATACGTTAATCCTGTTTTGGACTAAGATTGACTTGACGTAGTGATCCATTTAATATATGGCCGTCGGGACTCATCACCTCTTTGACGTCGTTGAGGGATTACAACGACAGGCGTCAGAGGAGTTCAGAGATGTACCCTTGAACCAAAGTTGATTTGGAGTTTTATAGTTTATTTAAATATCTAAGGATACGTTAACCGTATTTGGGGCTAAGATCAACTTAGACGGGACCGTTTAGATCCGGCAAAAGAGCATTTGGGCCCTATTGTGCCAGTTTAGGGACGTGGCGGTCTATCGCCAGTTTAGGGACGTGGGGGTCCGATATTAGTTTAGGGACGTTTCGGTCCGATATTAGTTTAGGGACGTTTCGGTCCGATATTAGTTTAGGGACGTTTCGGTCCAATATTAGTTTAAGGACGTTTCGGTCCACGAGTTTAAGGACCCCGCAGTCCATATTCGTATGTGGTTGTTGGGACCCGTCACCTCTCTGACGACGTTGAATGATTACAACGACGTGTGTCAGAGGAGTTCGGAGATGTACCCTCGAACCGGTAGTAAATTGATTTAAGAGAGCAATCTTACTCAGTCAATTTAATTTGAGGACTTACGGCCATGATTGGGCTAAGTCCAGTTGAAAAATATTCAACGCCTTTTATTTGTTTTTGGTCTGTTAGACCTGTGCTAGGGCTTGGCCCATTTTTAAATAATGCATTGCATTATTTATTCTTTGTTTGGGCTCTGTTCATGATTGATGCAGAGCATCAACTTAACTAGGCCTCTGCAAGGCATCTACTTTGTTTGGGCTCTGCCCCTTTTAAAATGCATAGCATTTATATTATTTTGTTTGGGCTCTGCCCATATAGAAGTGATGCAGAGCATCAATTTAATTAGGCCTGCTTGGTCTTTTGACTTGGGCCTGGCCCTTTGAGAAATGCATTGCATTCATCAGGCGGTTTGCGCCAATTACAGAGCGCAAGCGCTTATGGTTAGGACACGTGTCATGCTCTAGTAAGCGCAAGCGCAACAGCGCAGTGCGCTGCGCTAGTGCGCTGTGCTGTTGCGCTGCTAACACGTGGCGCGCTCTGGTGAGCGCAAGTGCAATAGCGCAGTGCGATGCACAAGTGCGCTGCGCTGTTGCGCTGCTGACACGTGGCGCGCTCTGGTGAGTTGCGCTAATTTCAGAGAGCAAAGCTCTATTTCAAGAGCGCGTAGCGCAAGTTTGGAAGTGCAGAGCACTAAGAATCTTTTAGATTCAAGGATCAGAAGTGCAAAGCACTGTTTAATTTCTTGATCTTCATTTAGATCAAAGAAAAATAAATTTTTCTTTGTTGTTTCAAAAACCAGAGGTTCATAAAAAAGTGCAAAGCACTATTATTACTTATTTATATATATATATATATATTTTATTTAAGATTATTGATCTTGTTCTTAGATCAATAATCTGCCCATAAGAGAACTTTCTCTTTTCCTTCAAGGTTTTTACCTTCTGTCGTTCTTGAGGAGTTTTTCCAGAGCTTTCTTCTTTCTCTCTTTTTTTTAAAAGGATCTTGATGCCTTTGAATTGAGGTCTAGGGTCCTTTTTATAGTGCCCATAAATTAGTTAGATTTGTTAAAGAGATTTTTCTCTGAGTGATTTGGGGAATTTTCCCCACCGTTGGATCTTTGATCCAAGGGCTTCTGCTTTGCAGAAGAAAATCTTCTTGTTTTAACAAGAACAGAAAAAGTTTTCTTAAAATCTTAATTCAGTTTGGCGCAGATACCCCAGCGCGTGACACGTGTCGCGCAGCGCACAGTGCAGCGCAACTGCGCTAGCGCATCTGCGCGGACACGTGTCGCGCAGCGCACAGCGCAGCGCAACTGCGCTAACGCATCTGCGCCGACACGCGTCGCGCAGCGCAGTGCATGCGCAACTGAAGCGTTGCTTCCTTTAAACAGAGCTTTGCTCTGATTGGGCGCGCCTTCTTGGGCGCTGCGCTGACGTATTAGCGCCTGACACGTGGCGCGTTGCGCCCGAGACTTGAAGCGTTGCTTCAAAATTTGAATTTTGAATTCAAACAGAGCTTTGCTCTGATTGGGCGAAACAAATGCCCCCCCACCGTTGCGCTCACGTGGCGTACACGTGAGTGCAGCGGTGGCAACCCCCTGACCGTTGGATCAAGGGATGAGCTCAAGAGGCGCAAGCGCCTTATAAATAGGGCCTCTGGCACTTAGAAAACTCTTCACCATTTTCTAGATTTCGATTTTCAGAGCTCTGCTCTTGCTTAAGAATTTCAGAGCTTTGCTCTTGCTTTCAGAACTCTAGAGCTTCGCTCTCATTTCCCAAAGTTAGAAAACTTTAGGTAATAATTAATTTAAAATTAAGTTAAATTAATTTAAATCAATTTTAACCAACAGAGCTTTGCTCTCATAGATCTTTTGATCTAAAGAAATCCCCTTTGGGGTTTCATCAACAGAGCTTTGCTCTCACGAATCCATAGATCTACAGAGATCTTGTTCATGGGTTCTAACCCATGAACAGAGCTTTGCTCTTGAATCAAATGTAGATCTTTTAGATCTGAAAAATGAAGACTTTCTTATAAGCTTTCATGGATTTTTCAGGATTCCAGAAATTTTAATTTTAAATTTCTTTCCAAAAACTTTCTTTTTGATGGAATATTATAGAGCTAAGCTCTTTTTTTTAAGGAATTTTATTCTTTTGAGACCAGAATTTGACAAGTGTCATTCTTCGACAGAGCTTTACTCTAAAAGAGGAGATTTTCTCCTTGTCTCCAGGGATTCTTTATTAATGGGAATGTCTTCCTGGGGAACAACTGACAATCTCATCCAATGATGAGATTGTCCTATTGACTGACGTACTGTCATCCAGATATTGTGGGTCCCCCTTTGGTCCCTTACTCACTGCACTGCTGTGTGATGGAATTAATTGATTTTAATTTTAATTTAATTAATGCATTTTCTTCTTTAAACGCCAAACGTTGGAATTACAACACTAACGGCTAAATTGTTCTTTTTGCAGCGATTATGTCTCTAGACACTTCATTCCCGTTCGTCCGCTCAGAGGAGGGATTTCCCGAGACGCCTTTGGACCGTGAGGTCCTGGCCATGATTAAGGAATACGACCCGAAGTACAAGAGTCTTCACCTTTGGGGGTCGTGGTACAATCAGATCATCATGGGCCGACGGAGCTTCACATGCGCGGTGCCGTCAGAACCCAAAACGGCGATTCATTACGCCAGCCCACCCCCGGTGCAGTATGCCGTGGAGATGACGGATTGGACATCGAAGGGTTTTCTTCATCCGGCCATAGATGCCATCCCGGTCCAGCGTCCTATGGTTTTGGATATCCTAGGACGCCGTATCTGTCAGGGCGAGGCGAGACCTTGGGGGCAATCATATAACATTGGTCTGATCCCCCGCCACCCGGTTGGCTATCTACCGTGGGCCCGGTATATCCTGTCGACGAAGAAGTCGAAGTTGATAAGATTAGGATTGTATACCGCAGTCTACGTCTCCCTCTTCCAGTATCCCACGCTTCCCACCTGGTGGTTCAAGGCCTTCCTGGAGCAGTGGAACATTCCTACCCATACTTTCCTTGCCATGGATCGGGAAGTGTCCATCTCTCTGGAAGAGTTTACGGAGGTGTCTGGTCTACCGGCTATGGGGGAACATTACGAAGAGTTGCTCCCGCCGGATGAGTACATCTTTGGTTCCAAGCCAGTGATAAGGGGGCTCACGCCGGAGAACGCTGTTCAACATCAATTTCAAAGTCTGATCAAGGTGTTGAACATGTACGAGGCCCTTTTCATTGAGCGTGGGAGCCGTGGAGTTAATTTTGAGGATTTTATTGCTCGGTTCCTTCATCCAAACGTCCTCTCGGCGGAAGCTGCCAAGTTTGCCAACCTTGAGGACCCTTTTGGCTTAGGTTTGGATAACCTGCCAGCGAAAGACATAGGCCAAAAGAACTTTTTTCTTCCTAACTCCCTAACCATGTCTTTTGCAGAAGTCGCAGCCCCCAAGATGGATGAGGAGGCCTTCTTTTTAGGATTTCTTGGGCTTTGATTGAGTTGGTTTGCACTTCCAATGCACTCTCACCGCATGCGGCCCTCTGTTTTTTACCCGGACCACCGAATGACTATCGGGGTAAAGGTGGCCGTTGGGATCGCCGGCTTGGCGCACTTATATCACGGCCTTAGCCGAGCAGCGGATGCTAATGAGCCTGGGGTGTTGCACGTGGTTTTCCCGATGCACTACTTTATGTCGTGGCTCGAGCTACATACAGCGGGTGTCTTCGGCATGCATAAAAGGCCCTCGTTCTACGAAAGGTGCAGTTTTCCTCGCATTCTACAGTTGATCGGCGCATCAATTGTAAATCCATCGCTGCGAGATGCCAGGAGTTTACTCCTTCGCTCCCACACCGTTGGAACCGGTGTGTCTTTCATTGACAAGGTGTTGACTATTGGAAAAACGTCCACCACTGCAGTGCAGCCATTGCAAGACACTTTCAAGGATGGAGCTTCAGTTTTAACGGCCCGGGAGACCCTTCACATATATTCTATCAGACCGGGCTTTTTGGTGTTTAGGCAGGACGGGGGAGCGATCTTCATGAGATATAACCCGTATCGTTTCGCCCAACAGCTGAGCTATAATCAAAGGATACCGCTGGAGGCCTTTTTATCGGAACCTGCCGCGACCGAAGAAGGGATGGAGAGAGCGCTACATCACTTCATGCGTCTAAACACGGGCTCTCACTTCTTTATCAGTGAGCCGGCTTGCGCCCCCCGACTTCTTAGGGTATACACCGAATGGTATAGTCATTCGACGGGAGCGGTCATAAAGGAGGAAAGGCGGTTGCTGATCGACCGTAAGGTTGCACCTCCAGGTAGCGATCGCAACACTCCTCTGGTGCCTAGGACTCCAGTAGTCGCTCCTCTAAAAGATGCCGGGGCAGACTATCACGTGCGCAAAGTCCTCCACGTGAATTGCCGCTCCCTGATATCGCGGATGTACCTCCCGCACCCTGTGCTCCGGTGGAAACAGTGGTTGTATCCTCGCCGGAGTCTGCGTGGGTGCGGACATCGGGACCCGTCATCCCAAAGCGGTTGCCAAGCGGAAGTCGATTCCCCGTGAGCCTAGGGTCGGAGGGCAAAAGAAAAAGAAGTCGCTCTTCGCTGCGGACGTCGTGTTCGGCCAGGAACCCCATGCCCCTTATGCTGAAGGTCTGCTCGAATATGGGACTAACGCAGGGTTGGTGATGCCGCCGCCGGACGATACAGACTTGGAGGCTGCTCTCAGAGCTTCGGCATGGTTGGCGAAGCGTGACGCGTGGCTGGCTAAGCTTGCGCAATCAGGTAACTACTAGTCGCTTTTTCTTTATTGCAACATATCTTCTTCATTATTTTTGACTAACGCTTTTCTTTCTTTTCTTCCAACAGGCATCACTGATGAAGAAGCCATTGCTACTTCTCTGAAGACTTTTCAGGAGGAGGAACGTCTCAGAGCATCTATGGGCCTTAGTAAGTTTTGACTCATCAAGTTTTTCATTTTTCTTGTGTTATGGCCGATCTAACCTTTCCCTTTTAATTACAGGAACCTCAATGCCGTTCCCTCCAAGTGGCGCAGATGTTCTACCAGCTGCCGACGTTCCTGCTTCTTCTGGACCACCGCAGGAGGTTCATCTTGAAGAGCCGATGAGAGATGCCTTAAAGGCTCTGGAGGCATCCCTAAATGAAGATGATGATGCCTTGAAGGAGGCGTCACAGAGGTCCCTCATGACCGCTCGGGAGGAGAGAAAGCGGTTGAGGCGTGAGGCGAAGGCGCGCAGGGCTGCCTTGGATATGGGAGCGGGCCCCAGCACCGCCCCTCGAGCTGATACTCCCTCCGAAGAGGCCCCTATCGCCCTATCCACTGCCCGCAGAGAGGTGGCGCGAGCAGTTCGGAGCGCAAACGGTAAATCCGCTTCAGGTAATATTTCTCTCAGAGTTTTTGTTATAAGGATTTTAATATCATTGGTCCTTATATCTCTTATCTTTGCAGGGCCGAGTCCGATCGAGGGAGAGGCGGAAGCCGTCGATCCTAGGGGAACGGAGGAGGCGGTGCCTGCCGAACTCGAACCGACAGTGGGCAATATCGTTGAGGCCATGGAGCCTGAAGTGGAGGTCGAGGGGCCTACCGCCGAGAAGGTCATTGATGCCGAACCTGAAGCGGTGGCAGATGATATGATCATTATAACTGAGTCCAAGGTGGTGGCGGCTGAGGCGCTCGAGGTGACGGTCTCCTGGCGACGGTGGACGATACAACCGCAGCTACTGAACCTGAGAGAGTGGTGGGTGAGGTGACCATGATTCCCGAGGATGAGCCAACCGCTCCTTCTTTGGAATCTGGCAACACTCCAATCATAGCCCTTTCCGGCTATGACCTTCCGCCGTCTCCAGGTTTTGCGAGCACGACAACGGTCCCCATCGAGTCGGGTGACGAGGCCACGGGCGGTGGTATCATGTCGGTAGAGGAGGGAGTTGCCTCCGTTTCAGCCGGGAGCTCCTCAGGTAAACCCCAAGTGACTGCTTTTCTTAACTTTACAATCTTTTCTGACAAGTTCACTTTTTCGTAATGCAGGTGCAGCTAATGCTGATGCCCCACTGCTTGAAAGAGCGCCTTCAACGACTGCCTTGGCGGTGGTCACCTCTCAACCCTCTCTTATTCCTTTGAAGATGTTGGAAGGTATGGGTTTGCAAATTATTAATCCTATCTTTCAGATATATAGTTTATGTACTGAAGTCACACTGTTGTATCTTTCAGGAGTGCTTTTTGATCATCTCTATCAAGTGTTGCTCCCACACTTCTCCTTTCCATCTGAATTCGCCTCTCCCTCTGGTGGCGCCGGTGAGTACCGTTCCCAATCGGTAGCTTTGTCTTTTCGGTGGTAGAATTATTTCCAACTCTCTCTTGTTCTGACTGCAGCGCTGCAAATCGAAGGGGGAGCAGAAAGATCGGCTGCGCCACCAGCCCTTCCGGCCTTGCCACCTGCCTCCACCGGTATAGTAAACCATCTTATCAATGACTTCCTTCATATCTATTGAATCATCATCTAATCTCATTTCGTCTTTTTCCAGCTGTCGTTCCAGTCTCGGTACCTTTCGAGTCTCGCATTATAATACCGGGTGGCCCTTCCCAGCGACGCCCATCTTCAAAAGGTGCCGCGAATAGTTTGCGCATGTTGAGCGACTACATCGAGGAGCTCGACATCGAGGCTCCTGTATTTGCTGAGGATTTCGCCACGACGGTTAATCCGATGTTGGCAATATTTGCTACCTTCCATGACGAGGGTACTGTCGCCTCTTGGGTTAACTATTGTCGGGAGATCGAGGCTTACCTTCATCAGCTAGAGTCAATGCGCCTGTCCCCCGAGACTTTGGCCTCGAGCACTCAACGGGGAGCATGGCTCGAGCAAAGCGCTTCTCATTTCCGTCATCTGGAACAAGAAGTGGCTTTGAGGCTGAAGGAGTGCCAAGAATCTTCAAGCAACACTGCTCGCCTGCGTGCTGAAGTTGAGACGAACGCCGCTGAGGTAAAGGCCGTCTTCGAGGGTCTTCTGGAGCGCATCTCAAATGGGCTGAGACTGAAGCGGGCACTCGATGTTGCCGAGCGTGACATTGCAGGCCGTGAGGCTGCTCATCAGGCCGTTAGGGATCAGCTTGCATCTGTCGCACAGTAACGGGCCCAAGTGGAGGCGGAGCAGGCAGGGGTGGCCAATCAGGAAAAGGCATGGAAGGAAGTGTGCGAGCAATTGCTAGATCTGTGCAAGACGCTTCCTTCTCAGTAATTTTCCTTGTATCGTTGGTACTTGTAACATATATGTATATTTTGTATTCTTTAGTACGATGTATCCTGTACTCAATCGATATTTATGAATAAAAGATGAACATTTTTGTAATGTCCTGTGCTTTTTCCCCGCCTTTTCTTTCTTTTCAGCGTGATATCTTTGATGAACTTAATTGGCAGATAGCTTAACTTCTCCGAGAGATAGTGATGACTTAGGCCGTAGGTTCAAGTCTACCGCCTAAGACTTTTCAACTCTATGAGCCGTGAGGGTCTCATAGAGACTTTTCTCCCTGCGGGTCGAGAGGATCTCGTAGGTGGGTTTTCTCCCTAGGAATCATGGGGATTCCTAAGTGTGGTTTTCTCTTATAAGTCGTAGGGATCCTATAAGAGAATTTTTCTCTCTTACGGGTCGAGAGGACTCGCAAGCGGTTATTTCCCTGCTCGTCAAAATTCGACTTTGGAGGGCGAGACCCGAGAATAGTATGCAAGAGACCATTTTGGATTGACTTGCAGGGTCCCATCGTTCAGGAAACAAGTTTTTTTTTTTAATCCTTGCTGCCCGAGACTTCATCTTGCAGCTTGAGACGCAAATTCGATTTATTATAGAAATCCTTTTTCTGAATGATTTGGGGGAATTTCCCCTCACCGTCGGATCTTTGATCCAAGGGCTTCTGTTTTACAGAAGAAAATCTTTTTATTTTAAAAAGAATAGAAACGATTTCTCCAGAACTTTTAATTTTGTTTAGCGCAAATGCTTCAGGGTATGACACGTGTCGCACAGCGCACAGTGCAGCGCAACTGTGTTAGCGCCTCTGCGCTGACGCGTGTCGTGTAGCGCACGGCGCAGTGCAGCTGAAGCGTTGCTTCCTTTAATTTTGTTTGAAAAGGAGCTTCGCTCTGATTGGGTGCGCTGCTTTGGGCGTTGCGCTGATGCGTCTGCGTCCGACACGTGGCCCGTTGCGCAGCGCAAACAATCTGAAGCGTTGCTTCATTAAATTAATTTTCAAGACAGAGCTTTGCTCTGACTGGGGGAAGACGAAGCGTTGCTTCGTCTCCCGCTTCGGGATTTGAACAGAAGTTAGCTCCGATTAGGGTGAACCGCCGTGACAACTTTTGGAAGCCGAAGAGGCATTTGATGCCTATAAATAGGACCTTTGGTCCCCCACAGATACTTATCATCTTTCAGATTTTTATTTTCAAAAACTTCAGAGCTTCGTTCTTGTCTTCAAGAACTCTGGTGCCTTGTTCCCTTTTTTTAAAGTTTTTAGAAAAAACTTCTTTAGGTAGAATCGATTAACCAGCAGAGCTTTCGTCTAGGGGATTTCATCCTTGAACATAGTCTTGCTCTCTAGGAATTTAGTCCTTTATGCATGTTATTGCTTTTCTATTGCTGATCTTCCTGTAATATTTCCTCCAGGTATAATGGCGGCGGTGCATCTATACAGTTTGCACGCGTTCATTACTTACGACGATATCCGCGCTCAGGATCGTCAACAAAACCAGGAGTTTACGGACGCTGAATGTGAAGAAGTCATGGGTCGTCTGAACGCAAGCGGTGGTTGGCTGTTGCCTCGTCGTTCGGCCCTTTTGAAAGTCGTGTTGGGATCCATATGGAGAGCACTTCCGGATCTTCATGAGGCCTTACCGCTCAACGCACTGGATGATGCCGAAGACAAGGTGCATTCAGTGTACCTGACAGGGTTGATCTCAAAGAAACGGCGGAACAGCCTCATTGACATCCTACACCAAGTCTTCCAGCAGACGACGATAGTTGCCGCTTATCGAAGGCCAGGGGGGCTTGCCGATGATATTGACACAGAGGAGCGCGAAAGACCGCGCATAAGAATAATTAGAAAGGCCAGAAGAACTCTGGATGGCCTTACTTTCGATTTCCTCAATCCGTGCCCCGGGTCCGAGGTTATACCGTTGTAATAATTTGAATAATGTTTCTTATTTATTGTTCTTATGATTGTAAGAAGGAATTTTCTAGCAGTATGAATGGAAACTCTCCCCTCTTTTTATTTCAGCTTGTCTTATTCCTTGTCCTGAGTCTTCTGCCTGTGCATAAACGAATGCGACACGAACGCCCGATCAAATGTAGATCAGATATTCTTTCTGTCATCTTTTTTTTTATTGTCAGCAGGCTGTCTTAATAACCATGATTGATGGATATCTAAAATGAGTATTCTGACTTCCTTAAGAAATAGCGATGGCTTAGGCTGCAGGTTTAGGTCTACTGCCTAAGACTTTTCGACTCTATGAGCCGTGAGGGTCCCATAGAGGCTTTTCTCCCTACGGGTCGAGAGGATCCCATAGGTGGATTTTCTCCCTAGGAATCGTGAGGATTCCTAAGTGTGGTTTTCTCTTATAAGTCGTAAGGATCCTATAAGAGAATTTTTCCCTCTTACGAGTCGAGAGGATTCGTAAGCGGTTGTTTCCCTCCTTGTCGAAATTCGACTTTGGAGAGTGAGGCCCGTGAATAGTATGCAAGAGACCATTTTGGATTGACTTGCAGGGCCACATTGCTCAGGAAGCAAATTTTTTAATCCTTGCTGCCCGGGACTTTATCTTGCAAGGTGGAACGAACCGAGAATTCTCTCACGGAGACAGTGGTGGCTCTGCGGGTCGACGCGGATCAGAAGGCTCACGTCAAGGAGTGTTTGTATCTGTGAGTTCAAGGAATTTTGCTAGGGATCATTTGTTTCCCAAGCGCCAAGGAATATTTGTTTCCTTGGGGTTTGAAACGAGTCGAGGATTCTTACGGAGGCACTGGTGGCTCTGCGGGTCGACACGGATCAGAAGGCTCTCGTCAAGGAGTGTTTGTATCCGTGAGTTGAGGAATTTTGCTAGGGATTATTTGTTTCCCAAGCGCCAAGGATTATTTGTTTCCTTGGGGTTTGAAACGAATCGAGGGTTCCTACGGAGGCACTGGTGGCTCTGCGGGTCGACGCGGATCAGAAGGCTCTCGTCAAGGAGTGTTTGTATCCGTGAGTCGAGGAATTTTGCTAGGGATTATTTGTTTCCCAAGCGCCAAGGATTATTTGTTTCCTTGGGGTTTGAAACGAATCGAGGGTTCCTACGGAGGCACTGGTGGCTCTGTGGGTCGACGCGGATCAGAAGGCTCTCGTCAAGGAGTGTTTGTATCCGTGAGTCGAGGAATTTTGCTAGGGATTATTTGTTTCCCAAGCGCCAAGGATTATTTGTTTCCTTGGGGTTTGAAACGAATCGAGGGTTCCTACGGAGGCACTGGTGGCTCTGCGGGTCGACGCGGATCAGAAGGCTCTCGTCAAGGAGTGTTTGTATCCGTGAGTCGAGGAATTTTGCTAGGGATTATTTGTTTCCCAAGCGCCAAGGATTATTTGTTTCCTTAGGGTTTGAAACGAATCGAGGGTTCCTACGGAGGCACTGGTGGCTCTGCGGGTCGACGCGGATCAGAAGGCTCTCGTCAAGGAGTGTTTGTATCCGTGAGTCGAGGAATTTTGCTAGGGATTATTTGTTTCCCAAGCGCCAAGGATTATTTGTTTCCTTGGGGTTTGAAACGAGTCGAGGGTTCCTACGGAGGCACTGGTGGCTCTGCGGGTCGACGCGGATCAGAAGGCTCTCGTCAAGGAGTGTTTGTATCCGTGAGTCGAGGAATTTTGCTGAAGTCACTGGCTTCTTCGGTTGAAATGAACCGTTGAGGTTTGGGGTTCGTCGCCTGACGGAATCCGCTGGGAAAGTATGGTTCATTCTTTGTTTACGCCCTTGGATTGTATACAGGGATCGATGTGGTCTTAACTGTAGGGCCAAAGTTTTATCATTTTTTCTTTTTATTTTATTTTATTTCCGCGATACTCTATCATTTCAGCTTTTATATCGCGAAGGTCGCGATTGCCCAATCATTTCAGCTATTTTTCACGGTGCCCAATCATTTCGGCTATTTGTTTTATTTTTACCCGTTGCTTTTTTATTACGGGTTGCCCAATCATTTCGGCTATTTTGCATGCATACATTTTACTTGCTGCTTTTTATTGCAAGTTGCCCCATCATTTCGGCTATTTGCATGCATGTGCGGCTTACTGGCTTTTCGCCGTAAACCTGAAATTAGACACCGATTTCGGCATCAGCACCGCTACAACTGGGATATTGCCAGGAGCGAATCATCATTTTCCTCTGTCGTTGTCGAACAAAGGAGGCTTAGCGACCAGGGTTAGGGTTCCATCGACTAAGGCTTTTGACTTCATGAGCCGTAAGGGTCTCACAAAGGTATTTCTCCCTACAAGTCGTGAGGATCTTGCAGGTGTATTTTCTCCTTAGGAATCGTGAGGGTTCCTAAGTGTTTTGTTCCTCTGTAAGTCGTAAGGATCCTACAGGAGGGTTTTCTCCTCATAAATCGAGAGGATTTATAAGGGTTGTTTACCATGCGAACGTATTCCCAGTCACGGATGAGACTTGGTTAGGGAAATGCTTATTCGCGCCCGTGGATTGTATACAAGGGTCAGTATTGAACCACTTGTAGGGCAATATTGGAAGTTTGTGGGGGTTTGCTTAAGCACAGGTTTAGGTCTCTGTAACTTAAGACTTTCAAGTCTTACGGGCCGTGAGGGTCCCATAAGAGAGTTCTCCTTACGAGTCGTGAGGATCTCGCAAGTGTATTTTCTCCTTAGGAATCGTGGGGATCCCTAAGTGTGTTGCTCCTTTGTGAGTCGTAAGGATCTCACGCAGGTGGTTTCTCCTTACAAGGTCGAGATGACCCTATAAGTGTTCTTTAACGAGGTTGCGCCCTTTCAGGTTTTCACGAACACTCGCCGGTAGCCCTGCTGTTTTTACTCACGGAGCCCTTTCGGGTTTTCATCCGTGCCCTTTTTGCTTATGGACATACCGTTTTTTTTATTCTTTTTATTTTCTTTTTCTCTCCCCTTTTTTTACGAGGTCGCGCCCTTTCGGGTTTTCACGAACACTCGCCGGTAGCCCTGCTGTTTTTACTCACGGAGCCCTTTCGGGTTTTCATCCGTGCCCTTTTTGCTTATAGACATACCGTTTTTATTTATTATATTTTTTCTTTATTTTTTTTTATTTATCTCGTCAGCCTAAGGATGTTGCGGTATTAGTTTGAAGACGTTTCGGTCTGCTATTAGTTTAAGGACATTTCGGTCCGTCACGGAGAAGGCCAGCTACTGCTTATAAAGCTTGAGCTTAGGAAGATAGCGAGCGGACATAGTCATCGTCATCTACCATTGACCTAGGCTGTGACTCATTAAGCATAGTATTTCTTTAGGAAGCGACCGTTTATTGGCCTGAAAGGCCTTTCACCGTGCATGTCCATGAGTAGATAGGCCCCACCCTGGTAAACTTTATCTATGATGTACGGGCCTTCATAGTTTGGCTCAAATTTTCCCCGCTTGGCGCGATTGGGGATCATAGGCCTTTTGACCACTAGCACGAGTTCGCCTTGGCGGAATGTCCTCGGTCGGGTCAATCTTTCGTATGAGCGCGTCATCTTTGCTTTATAAGCTTCTAGATTTTGCTGCGCTATGAGCCGAGTTTCATCAAGGGCGTCAAGCTCCTCAAGCCGAAGGTGAGCATTTTCTTCGTCTGTCAGCTCGTAGTGGACTGCTACTCGTAGAGAGGGTAATTCTATCTCGAGAGGGAGTACTGCTTCCGTCCCAAATACCAACGCGTACGGCGTTGTGTTTGTGGCCGTCTTAAATGTAGTTCGATACGCCCAAAGAGCCTCTTGCGGTCTTTTGTGCCAGTCTTTCTTGTTTCGGGATACCGTTTTCTTTATGATCTTTGTTAAGGTTTTATTGAAGGCCTCAGCTAGACCGTTAGCTCGCGGATTATAAACTGAGGAATATCTCCAGTCTATATTATGCTGTTGCGCAAAGCGACTGATCTTGTGGCTTCTGTAGGCTGGCCCGTTATCGGAGATGATCCGTCGCGGAGTTCCAAACCAATATATGACGTGCGTTTTGAAGAAGTGGAGGATATTTTCCATCTTCACTTCTCTTAACGGTATCGCTTCTGCCCATTTAGAGAAGTAGTCAGTCGTCGCTAGGATGAAACGATGTCCCCTAGACGATGCTGGTTCGATGGGGCTGACTATATCAGTTCCCCACATTTCGAATGGCCAGCTAGCCACTGTTGGGTGTAGCGGATTTGGATGCTGATTGATGAAGTCCCCATGAATTTGGCATGAGTGGCATTGCTTCGCATATTCGATGCAGTCCTGAATCATCGTGGGCCAGTAGTAGCCCATCCGTTTTATCTTCAACTTCATCTTAGGGCCTGCTTGATGAGAACCGCAGAGTCCGTCGTGAACTTCCTGGACGACTCTTTTCGCTTCGTCAGGTCCTAAGCATCTCAGCCACAAAGAATCAAATGACCTCTTGTACAGGGTATCGTTGACAAAGGCGAAAGACAGGGCTCGTTTCGCGAGCTGATATCTTGTGGACGCTTCTTCAGGCATTTGGTGGGTCTTAAAGTAGTCTATGAAGCCTTCCCTCCAGTCCTCGGCCTTCTCATGGTCTTTTATTTGTAGGGTCGTCTGCTCAGTTGCTCCCTTTTCTTTATGTAATTCCGGAGGTATTTCTGCCGGGGCGAGCACTCGACGGCTTTGTACCACGATTCTAACGTCATCGAGGTTCTCGTCAGCCAATTCTTTAGCAAGTTTGGCCAGTGCGTCCGCTTTGCTGTTTTCCGCGCGCGGTATGCTTTCCAAAGTATAGGAGGGAATTTGGGTTAGCAGTTGTTGCACCTTTTCACCGTATTTTATCAATTCCGGTTTGCATGTTTGGTAATCGCCGTTCACTTGACTGACGACTAGCTGGGAGTCCCCATATATGAGGAGGTTTTCAATTCCCATGTCAATGGCGATCTCCAGGCCTGCTATCAAAGCTTCATATTCAGCTTCATTATTCGTTCTCGGCTCTGTCAAGGAGAAGGCGAAGCGCATTATTCCTCTTTGTGGGGTTACGAAGATAAGGCCTACTCCCGATTTGATCATTGACGTATTTTGTTTGTGCTTTTTCATGGAAGATGCTCCATCGAAATAAAGCTCCCAACGGGTATCACCACCGTCGATTGCGTCAAACGCATGCTTGTCTGGCAAATCGCAATTCAGGGGAGAATCGGCAAGTATCGGGTGCTCAGCAAGGAAGTCGGCTATGGCCTGACCCTTCACTGCCTTCACGGGTCGATACGTTATCGAGAACTCCATTAAGAGCAGAGCCCATTTAGCGAGTCGTCCCGTCAATATGGCCTTTGACATTAGATATTTAAGAGGGTCCACCTTTGAAATGAGATGGACTTCATGCGCTAATGCGTAATGTCTAAGCTTCGTTATTGCGAAGATCAACGCCAGGCAGTGTTTTTCAATGGCGGAGTAATTGCTTTCTGCCCCCAGCAGAACCCGACTTAAGTAGTAGAGTGCTCTTTCTTTTCCCCTGGTCATTCTCTTGTGCCCATAATGCGCCTTAAGAACCTTCAAGGGCGGCGGTGTAAAGAATGAGAAGCTTTCCCTTAACTGGAGCAGCCAACACTGGAGGGTTTTGCAGATACTGCTTGATCTCATCCAGTGCGCCTTGGCATTTGTGATCCCAAACGAATGGGGTTCCCTTCTTCATCAGGTGACTGTAAGGACGGCACTTTCCTGAAAGATTAGCGATAAACCGCCGAATGTATGCAATCTTTCCTTGGAGAGATCGCAACTGTTTAAGAGTTCTTGGCGGAGGCATTTCCATGATCGCCTTGATTTTATACGGATCTATCTCAATACCTCGGTGTCGGACGATGAATCCCAGAAATTTTCCCGAGGAAACCCCGAACGCACATTTTAGAGGATTCATTTTCAAATTGTATTGCCGAAGGCGTTGAAATACGGTCTTCAAATGCTCGAGATGCTCTTCGTATGACTTGCTTTTAACCACTAGATCGTCGATATAGCATTCGACGATTTCGTGTATAAGGTCGTCGAAGATCTTTGTCATGGCCCTCTGATAAGTAGCACCGGCGTTCTTTAAGCCGAAGGGCATCAATTTATAACAGAATATACCAAGAGGAGTCCTGAAGGCGGTGTGTTTCTGGTCTTCAGGATGCATCTTTATCTGGTTATACCCCGATGAGCCGTCCATGAAGGAGAAAACCTCATGAGTGGATGTATTGTCTATCATCAGTTCAGTGACTGGCACTGGGAAATCATCTTTCGGGCAAGCTTTATTAAGATCCCGGAAGTCTACGCATATGCGCACAGTCCCATTTTTCTTCATCACTGGGACGATGTTGGCGATCCATTCAGGGTACTGAACTTCCTGGATGAAGCCAGAGTCGATTAACTTTTTGACTTCGGTATTTATGCTCATCTCAAGCTTGAGTCGCATTCTTCTCGGCGCCTGTTTGACTGGTTTGACGTTTGGGGATATTGCTAGTCTATGTACAGCGACTTCTGGATCTAGTCCTGGCATCTCGGAATAATTCCATGCGAAGCAATCTTTATGCTGCACAAGGACGTCTTTTAACGCAGCCACCCTCTCTTCAGACAGCAGCTCGCTGACGAATGTCGGTCGCGGATCGTTTACCGTCCCCAACTCGATTTTCTTGAGGTTATCTGCAGTGGTATGTATTCCATCCTCCAGTTCTTTCGGAGCTGGGGGAAATTCTGAGATTACCTCATCATTACTGTTTTCGAGGCACCAAGGGAGGCTGTCCATGTTCTCGGGTTCTTCTTTTAATATTGTGATCATATGACAGGTGCGAATTCGCTTCCAGTCCCAATGTGGAACTGGTTTTTCTTTCGTGGCCTTAGGCTCGTGCTTTTGTGGTGGCGTTACCCTCCAGTTGTCAGACAGAGCGAACTTGCTGAGCTGGTACTGATCTTCGACCCAATTCTTAAAGGTGAAGCAATCTTCAAGAGGATGCCCTATCACTCGGTGGTAAGAGCAATAGTTTGGGTCAGAGACTTCACCTGCTTGTTCTGGGTGCTTGGACTCCGGCAATGTAAGCATTTGATGTTTTAGAGCAAGCTCAAGTATCTTTTTCGTCTTGTCTCGAGGAAACGAGTATGCTCGACCCATTTTCTTCATGAGGGATTGGTCAATAACGGTCGATTCTCGTTTGCGTGGCTTCTTAGCCCTGCTTTGTTGCTGTTGAGCGCCTCTTCGGCCTTTCGACTCGTTTCTGCCTCCGCGTCGAGCCCTTTTTGTATCAGGTTGACATGGGGCAGCATCTTCGTCTTTTACTGCCTGTCGAAAGAGGCGTTATGTTTTGGCTTTCTCATAGATCGCCATTTCACGATTGTGATCATCTCGGGCTTTTTGACCCGCTTCCCTTATAAGTTTGCCCATCTGGTCTTCAAATGATGGACTGGGTGGTTTTGCATCAGGACATTTTTCTGTTTAAGGATTAGCGTTTTTCTCTTGAGCATCTGCTTCTTCATCAGAATTGTGCACGACGTAACAGTCGCGGAGCAGCTCTCGTTTCCTGGAGCGAATGTATCCGAGCCCGATTGTCTCCAGCCTCCCATTAGGTAGTTTGTGCTGAGTTCCGGGGACGTTCCAAACCCTGTCATAGAATTTGGCCTTTCTAACGGTTTGTTCGAAAGGTATTCCCTGGCGTTTCAGCAGTCTCCTCAAGCCTTCCGTATAATATCGGGGTAGACGGATGGGCTGAAGTCTGTCCAGCGTTGGATCTGCACCGTGCCAAAGTTTTTTTTCCACCTTGTTTTCTTCGGAACGGTAGAATAGGATTGCCCTATCGCCTTTTCGTCCGGGAGGGATATAAAATGTCCGCAATTCTTCCACACTATCGTTGGCGAGCGCATCTAGTTCTTTATAATGTTCGAGCGGCACCATGGCTATCTGTAGACTTCGCTCTTCATCAGCAGAAGCTCGTATTGAAAGCCGAGCAGGGAATACAGCATGGACTTCGTCCTCTGAATCACTACCAAAGATCAGTGAGGGGGTGGATGGTCCCGGCTCGGTGTATTGAGGCGGACCCGAATAAATTATATCCTCTTCTTCTTCGGTATCACTGCCGAAGACAGGGATGGCTGCGTTAGTTTTGTTCTCCGGCTTGTGACACCTTTCCGTGTCTTCGAAACTCGGCAAGAAGTATTTGGCATCTTCATACTTGCGAACTTCATTCACGGAAAACGGATTCAATTCTCCGGCCACAGTGTACTCGAGGCCATCCCTACAATACTTCATGCACTGATGCTGTGTAGAAGGGATGATATTGTACTCGTGTAGCCATGGTCGGCCGAGCAGAGCATTATAGCACGTCTTGGCGTCTATAACATGGAATTTGATGTCTGTGACGAGCAACCCGAAGCGTAGCGTCAATATCACAGATCCAAGAGTTTTTGATGATTGGGAGTCGAATCCGGAGATGGTGATTTTGTCTCGGGCGAGGTGTTGGACACTCATGCAAATTTCCTTTAACACCCGCACATTGAGCAAATTAACAGACGATCCGTTATCGACCAAGATTTTACCTATCTTTATGTCATGGCAGTATCCTGAGACATAAAGAGGACGATTGTGGTCGTATGTCCCGAGGAGAAGGTCTTCATCACCAAAAGCAACGTCGGCTGTGTGCACTTATTCTAATTCTTCCTTCATCTTTTCTTCGGCTAGGAAGGCTTGGAACTGGTCCGGATCTTGTAGCGCCTTAATCAAAGAATCTCTCGTCTCCTTTGATAGTAATAAGGCATCAAGGACGCTGAGTTGAGAGGGTAGTTTCCTCAGATGCGCCAGAACGTTGTAATCCACCTTATTTCTCTTCGGCGGGTTCTCGGCGTTTAACTCTTCCGCGATTCGGTCATCCAAGGCGATATCTTCGGAGATTTTCTCTTTCCCTTTGTCTTTCTTGTTTAGAGGTCTGAGATTCTTCTCAGGTAGCGTCCGATTCCGCAGCCGGATATTTTCGCAGACCATTGGCTCTTCTTCTTTTCCCGAAGTTGATTCTTTAAAGAGAGGGGCAATTTCTAGCTCCTCATCAGAATCGCTCCCGAATGTAGGCACTTGTGACCCGCCAGTGTTAACCATGTGACAATTGCCGGCAGTTCTTTCAAGCTTTTCGGTCGTATTTCTTTGCTCCCGACGAATTTTACGTTTTTCCCGTTTAAGGCGTGGTCGATTAGCGACATATCCTTGCCACCATCTACCGAAAGCTTTGCACTCTTGAGTGGGATGCGAGACCTTCTGATGATATAAGCAATAGGAGGGATGCATTTCTATTACACCAGTAATTTTTCCTTCAGAGGATGGTAGCTTCATGCCCATTGATATGGCCTTAGCAAACCTCTTCTTTATCTTGAATTGGCTTTTGTCAGCGGTGGAGGCATTTTGTTCCAGCGGGATCATCTCAGCTCTTTCCTCAAGTCGTTGGCGCTTGGCCCTTTCGAATATAGCCGTCTCGCGTTCTCGATCAGCTTTACTTTTCAATCGAGCTTCACTAAGAAACGCGTCAATCATTTCGATTGATAACTCTGGAACTCTTGGCTCGGTATCTGCCCCCAGCGTTTTAGTGCCGGAAGTCCCTTCATCATTCGTGATCGAATGGGAGATCATATGACAGCTCGCCACATATTCGTCGAATTCATCCGATGAACTTTCTCCCTCATCTTCTTTTTGGAAGATGTGATCAAGGAAATCTTGGAGCGTAATGGGAGTCTGCGCCTTTTGGTTGTATTCATCCAGCGCGTCGATTTGCTTTTGTAAGTCCGTGCGCTTGTCGCCAGGCTTCACGGGCTTCTTAGATTTCTTCTTCTTCTTTTTCGAAGATTTTGACGGCTGGCTATGAACGCTTTAACTACCACCATCGGTCTTCGGAGTCGGACGTGACTTCAACATCCCCTCAATAACCTGCGGTTCCAAGGGGTTCTCCCACGTGACCGCTGGACAGGTCTGAAGATCGTTTAGCATCCTCTTTGTCTTGGCTGATAATACAACCTCCCAAGGAGCTTCCTCAATGACAGAGCATGTTGCCCCCGGCGTATTCGTCCCCTTAGAGGTGTGGGGCTGCGGGGGATTGACCTTCCATTTGTCAGATAGCGCAAATTTGCCCTGACGGTACTGGTTCTCAAGCCAATTCTTGAAAACGTAGCAATCCTCGATGGGATGGCCTAGCACTCGATGGTAAGGGCAGTAATTGGGCTCGTTGACGTCGTTCGGTTGCAACGGACGTTTTGGATCTGGCAGATTTATGAGTCTGTTGCGCAATGCCAGCTCAAATAGCCTCCTCGTTTTATCGTGGGGGAAGGAGTAAGGACGTCCCATCCTTTCCTCAAGGGGTACGTATGGGCGCGTATTGTTTGGACGAGAAACCGGCTTCGAGTCGCTCGGTTGTTGTTGAGCATTAGCGACAATGATCGCTTTTCCCTTTCCTTTGTCGTTTCGGGAGTCCGGCTTTGGGAGAGGGGGTTTATGGCCCATCTGGTCCATCTGCGCTAGTTTGTCGATCAAAGCCTGGAAGGTAGTCGGCTTGAAGAACATCATGAACTGTGAGATGGTTGCTTGTGGATCAAGGGTTCCAACAAACATTCCCACCGCCGGAGCTTCTTCTATGCGCTGTTCGCACTTCGACCATAGATTACGCCACCGTATAGCGTACTGAACCCATGTCTCGTCGGGTTTTACCCTGGCATTAATCAGTGCCGTCATCGGGGTATGCTCACTGGCACTTGCAAAACGTTGGGTAAAGAGCAGCTCCATCTCCGCAAAGGTTTTAATAGAGTTATTGGGGAGCTCAGAATACCATTCGAACGCCGTATCTGATAAGCTTCCAACAAACTGGCGAAGCAACAACTTGTCATCGCCGCCGGTGTTGCCACAGAGCGCTCTGAACTGGGCGACATGCTGATGAGGATTGCCGGTCCCCTTGTAGACATGGAATTTAGGGATTGTATAGCCTGTCGGGTACTTAATTTGATCATACCAACCCGGATATGGCCGCCCTGTCTTTACGACCTGACCGTCTGCTTCAGTCGCCTGATGCACCCGTATTTGCTGGGCGATGTATTCATCTAAATCAGCTTTTGATATGGTATCCTCTTTAGCTGCGGATAAAGCCGGTGGCGGATTTGATGCCTCTCCCCTATCGTCTTCAAGAATGATCAGGAGATCTCCAGCAGGTGGATCTTGTTGAATCATCATACCCACCATATCCTGGAACAGGAGGGCCATTTTCTTTATATTGGCTGCCTGCTCCGCAACTTCTTTATCTTTCTTTTCTAATATACGCCGAAGGAATTCGGCGTCCGTTTCTTGTTCTTGACGCTCTTCTGAAGAGGTTCCAGGGCTTTCGTTTGGCCCTGTAAGTGCAGCCATAGCGCTCATCATCTCCTGGAGCTTCTGTTGCTGCTCCTGAGCCTTGGTCACTGACCGTGTAAGTGGTCTTTGACCCGTGGACATACGGCTGTCTTCTTTTCCCGATGTCATGTAAACCGTATGAACTGTTATTCCCCTTGACTTGGGGCGTTTAGTTTCAACATTTTTAACTTTTGCTGCTGACACAGGAGTCTTCTCCGGCCTCCTTCTCTTGTGGGCCGTTGAGGTGGAAGGGGCCATTGAAGGGGGCACCCAAGCAGCTGCCGTCCCCTGCTGTTTAACGGGACAATCCTTGTCTTTTTCCACCTTCACCTTTTTCTGGCGACGAAAGTGACCTGGGTCAATTACAGAGTCTTGAGCCCTTCGCCAAACTTTATAAACCCTTGAAGACAGCCGTTGAGGGGGCTGTTCTTGTTTTGTTTCAGGAGCTCTCTCCACAGGCGGAGGAGATCTTTTCAGTGTTGCGGTTGGAGAATTCTTACGTACCCTCCTCAGCAGTTCGAAGCTGTTCCCAGTTGGAACAGCAGCGTTGACCTCCGCCATTGGAGCCGGTGGAGTTAGCCCTGAGGGGGAGTTGCCCCCTGCCTTCCTCACTCGTCGCCAATGGCGACGTCGAGCATGACGAGCCGCTGGGACTGGCTCGGAGATTGTGATAGCTTCCCTTTGCCCCCCGTATGAATGAGACGTCGCCGGTGTTAACCTTTTAAAGACTGAGGTTGTCTTCTGAGGTGTGATATCCAACCTGTCGAAGACAGATCCTCGAGTAGGAGGAGTAGGAATCGTCAGCCTTGAAAAGACTGACTCTTTGACAGGGGAAGCCGCCTTGACGACTTCTGGAGCAGCAGTTATTTTCTTCCTTGGGATAGCCAGTTTAGAATTCTTATCCCGTCTGGCGAAAACCGAAGCTGTTGGTTTGGAAGCAGGCGACCCGAAGACAGGGGTCGTGGTAGCAGTGAGTCGGTCGAAGACCGACTTCTTGTTCATCTCTGGTGCAGGTATCGGCATAGAGAAGCTTGTCGGTGGGATCATGGTCCCGAAGAATAAGCCAGTGGTGGCTTTGGTCACCTGGTCTACTGGCAGAGTGAGGAAGGAAGCCGCTTGGGGCCCATATGCTACACCTCCGGGAGAGGTGGAGCGTCCATTGCAGTGGCACTTCGAGCAGTTGGTGCAGTTGGAGGACATTGAATCTTGAGTTCTGTGCCAGACAAAAGACCAAATCTTAGTAACTTGAAATCCGAAGGCAACCATTTAACAAACCACGATTGGTTCGCGAGGATGACACACGAAGTGTGGAGTGTAAAGAGGAAGAGGTCCCACCGGGCGTGCCAGAATCTGTTCCCCTCCGAAAGGAGGCCTAGACATGGGCTGTCTAGTCTGAGATTCGCGGCAGATGCTAATAGGTGCTATCCGTCCACCTCTCCGAAGATGCCAATTTGATTTACGGCACCGTGTATCGGAGGCTTAGACGGATGCGGCCGATGTAGCAGACTTCGTCAGATTCCCCCTCAGGGTGAGGGGTTTTTGATTGTGGGGACGCTCTTCCCTGCAGGCGCAAGCCCCTGCAGTTAATTACGCTACCGCATCGCGGTAACAACTTTCTCCTTCTCCAGAATTTCACTTCGTGTCGTGTGTGTTTGTTTTGTTTGTGGTTGCCCGTGGATTGCATACGGAGACTGAGTAATACCGTCGCCCGTAGGACGTGGATTAGTCCAAATCCGTGTTTACTTAGATTTGGGTTTGGTGTTTTAGTTTAAGGATACATTAGTAGCGTTGCGGCTAAGATCAACTTAAACGTTCGTCAAGGATACGTTAATCCTGTTTTGGACTAAGATCGACTTGACGTAGTGATCCATTTAATATATGGCCGTCGGGACTCATCACCTCTCTGACGTCGTTGAGGGGTTACAACGACAGGCGTCAGAGGAGTTCAGAGATGTACCCTTGAACCAAAGTTGATTTGGAGTTTTATCGTTTATTTAAATATCTAAGGATACGTTAACCGTATTTGGGGCTAAGATCAACTTAGACGGGACCGTTTAGATCCGGCAAAAGAGCATTTGGGCCCTATTGTGCCAGTTTAGGGACGTGGCGGTCTATCGCCAGTTTAGGGACGTGGGGGTCCGATATTAGTTTAGGGACGTTTCGGTCCGATATTAGTTTAGGGACGTTTCGGTCCACGAGTTTAAGGACCCCGCAGTCCATATTCATGTGTGGTTGTTGGGACCCGTCACCTCTCTGACGACGTTGAATGATTACAACGACGTGTGTCAGAGGAGTTCGGAGATGTACCCTCGAACCAGTAGTAAATTGATTTAAGAGAGCAATCTTACTCAGTCAATTTAATTTGAGGACTTACGGCCATGATTAGGCTAAGTTCAGTTGAAAAATATTCAACGCCTTTTATTTGTTTTTGGTCTGTTAGACCTGTGCTGGGGCTTGGCTCATTTTTAAATAATGCATTGCATTATTTATTCTTTGTTTGGGCTCTGTTCATGATTGATGCAGAGCATCAACTTAACTAGGCCTCTGCAAGGCATCTACTTTGTTTGGGCTCTGCCCCTTTTAAAATGCATAGCATTTATATTATTTTGTTTGGGCTCTGCCCATTTAGAAGTGATGCAGAGCATCAATTTAATTAGACCTGCTTGGTCTTTTGACTTGGGCCTGGCCCTTTGAGAAATGCATTGCATTCATCAGGCGGTTTGCGCCAATTACAGAGCGCAAGCGCTTATGGTTAGGACACGTGTCATGCTCTAGTAAGCGCAAGCGCAACAGCGCAGTGCGCTGCGCTAGTGCGCTGTGCTGTTGCGCTGCTAACACGTGGCGCGCTCTGGTGAGCGCAAGTGCAATAGCGCAGTGCGCTGCACAAGTGCGCTACGCTGTTGCGCTGCTGACACGTGGCGCGCTCTGGTGAGTTGCGCTAATTTCAGAGAGCAAAGCACTATTTCAAGAGCGCGTAGCGCAAATTTGGAAGTGCAGAGCACTAAGAATCTTTTAGATTCAAGGATCAGAAGTGCAAAGCACTGTTTAATTTCTTGATCTTCATTTAGATCAAAGAAAAATAAATTTTTCTTTGTTGTTTCAAGAACCAGAGGTTCATAAAAAAGTGCAAAGCACTATTATTACTTATTTATATATATATATATTTTTTATTTAAGATTATTGATCTTGTTCTTAGATCAATAATCTGCCCATAAGAGAACTTTCTCTTTTCCTTCAAGGTTTTTACCTTCTGTCGTTCTTGAGGAGTTTTTCCAGAGCTTTCTTCTTTCTCTCTTTTTTTTAAAAGGATCTCGATGCCTTTGAATTGAGGTCTAGGGTCATTTTTATAGTGCCCATAAATTAGTTAGATTTGTTAAAGAGATCTTTCTCTGAGTGATTTGGGGAATTTTCCCCACCGTTGGATCTTTGATCCAAGGGCTTCTGCTTTGCAGAAGAAAATCTTCTTGTTTTAACAAGAACAGAAAAGATTTCTTAAAATCTTAATTCAGTTTGGCGCAGATGCCCCAGCGCATGACACGTGTCGCGCAGCGCACAGCGCAACGCAACTGCGCTAGCGCACTAGCGCATCTGCGCTGACACGTGTCGCGCAGCGCAACTGCGCGAGCGCATCTGCGCTGACACGTGTCGCGCAGCGAACTGCGCAGACACGTGTCGCGCAGCGCACAGCGCAGCGCAACTGCGCTAGCGCATCTGCGCTGACACGTGTCACGTAGCGCTCAGCGCAGCGCAACAGCGCAAGCGCATCTGCGCTGACACGCGTCGCGCAGCGCAGTGCATGCGCAACTGAAGCGTTGCTTCCTTTAAACAGAGCTTTGCTCTGATTGGGCGCGCCTTCTTGGGCACTGCGCTGACGTATTAGCGCCTGACACGTGGCGCGTTGCGCCCGAGACTTGAAGCGTTGCTTCAAAATTTGAATTTTGAATTCAAACAGAGCTTTGCTCTGATTAGGCGAAACATGCCATTACTAAGTACAAAACAAAATGGATTATAATTTAAAGGAGAAAGAAGAGCTTGAAGCAAAATCAGATCAAATTATATTGTCCCATATGGGTTGCTCGCCCAGACATTCGATAGCATACATGTCACAAGAAAAATAACAGAAAAACAATTTCTTAAGCCAAATAGCTTGCTTACAGTTCTACTGATACATTATTAAACATAAAGTCCCTGCAGACGCCAAATCTGGAACAACTATCACCTTATCATCGAATGTTACGTCCACAAAAGTGAAGGTAACAGAATAAATGCACCAGTACAAACTCAACCTCGAATTAGCCTAAAGCTTTGCCGGGATGGAACTAAATCAACAAGCAAAGCATATTTACACTACAAGCTTACACATACTGCAAGGGATAAATAGGGCACTCTACAGTTCACATCTCACAACCCAACCGAACCCTAGCCCCAGCCCCAGCCCCAGCCCAGCCCCAGCCCCAACCCCAACCAAACCCGAGCCCCAGCCCCAGCCCAACCCCAACCCCAACCCCAACCGAACCCCACAACCTAACCCTAACCCTAACCGAACCCGATGCCGACGCCGATGCCCTCACCCCTACCCGAACCTGGCATGAACCCTAGACTACAATGTCAAAATTAAAAATTATTTGAGATTTACTTACAAACCGTGCGCGTGGTGGAGGAGACGGTAGAAATTGGTGGTCGACGACGATCGGCGAAGGTGGCGACGAGGTGCGGGAAGTCGACGAAGGTATGGGGAAGAACGACGAAGCTGGCAACGAGGCGCGAGCGCGGTGGCGACGAAGCGCAGGAACAGGCGACGAGAGGCGCGGGAGTGAGAGAGAGAAATTTTGGGAACGATGAATATAATTTTTCTATGCTTTTTTATTAATAACCTATTTAGATGCCCCTATGGACATAACCGTAGGTCCACGGCTTGCGGCTCCGTAGGGCCAAACAAAAAATTAGAACGTAGGGACAACGATTTGGCCCTACGGACAAATCCGTAGGGGCAAGAAATATTTGCCCCTATGGATTTCTGAGTCCGTAGGGGCAACCCTATATTGTAGTAGTGGACCTCCCCTCAGCAGGTGGATCCACCGCCATCTCAGTTGTGAACTCGAAGTCGAGGCTGTCGCCTAGTCCTCTCCAAGGATAGAGTCCAATGCCGCCACTATCTCCCCATAAGAGAATGACGACAAACCCCCAAGGCCGAGATTGGATGTCCCAGCACCATCTTTGTCGCTAGAAAACATATCCTGCACAAGAAAAGGAAAAAAATGGGTAAAGAAAAGCGATGTTTCGATAAATGCATGAATTATCCTATTTATGCTTGATATTCCATAAAACTTAGTGATTAGTCTAAAATATTGCATATTTGAATGAACATTTTCCCTATTATTGTTAAGTACTAAAAGTGTTTATTGTAATTATAGAACATACGAGGGTTTATGTGTAAAAAGTTTATTATCATATGTTTCTACATTATAATTAATATAATGAGGAAAAATACATGCATATAATATTTATATAAAATCTTTATAATTAAAATATGCATATCATATCAAATATTTCTAATCAATATTCTTAACATATAATATCATATAAAATGGTTAGGATAATATCTCAAAAATACCAAAAACTACTAACATTTTGATTTGAGATATTGTGCAGATTAGCTCAGGTCTGGAATCCAAGAGGTCCGAGATAAATCAAGATGTCGGAATCAAATCTGCCAAAATATTGAAGCAAATCGTAAGATCTAACAACGGCAAAGACTCAGAGCATTATTTTCCGAATCTAAACATCAAGAGAATCTCCAAATATCAATACAAAACACCACAAAAAATCCCTAATCCTAATTCCACAATATTGCGGCGGAAAAGCGGCAAAATGGGGGTATCCGCGGCGGCTTGGTAGCCGTAGGATTTGAGATTTTTTGGTTTCGATTTTATCAGTATATATTCACAGATGGTATCCAGGGTTTCTAGTTTCTGTGACTATATAAGAGACCAAGAGCTTCACATTAAAAATTATCACCGAAGAGATCAAGAGGTTCAAAACGATCCACGCATCCAAGTGATCATCAACTAGTCATCTACTTCCAATAAGATAGAGATCTAAGAGCAGGAAGGATTCTTGTACTTTACTTTCACAAGTTGTATGCAATAGTTGATTAATAAAGATAGTGTTTTTATTAGTTAATTCTTTTTGTACTTACTTTCTGCATTTAATTTCTGAATCTTCATCATGTTTTCATTCTTCAACCTTTCTTCTTTTTTAAACATGAGCAAGTAAATCCTAGCTTGCTAGGGTTCGTAAGCTAGGGTAGATCAATGGATGATAAAATCATTTAACTTCTTTTATATATTTTAAATTTTATAAACTTTAGCAAAATAAATGTTAACATCTTTATCGGGTGCGCTACCAATTTATTGCTAGTCACAACCATGCTTTGAGATTGGTTTAACACTTGTTTTGTTAAAGGATAGACATGAATAAAGATCAATGTAAGGACAAGGGTTAATAGTTGGGAAACCCTAGTTTCTTCCAAAAACCATAATCTACATTCATCACTGTTGATCTAGTTTTAAACTATTAAAAGATAAAAGAAGTCATTTTTAATTATTCACCCATTACTACTAAGTCTTATGAACCCTACAAGTCTCTTCTTTGTAAATCTTATATCCGTATTAAAATATATCTACAACCAATCACCCTATCTTCTATCAATTCGTCTAAAGCAAGAAAAAGGTTCACGTTTCCCTGCGGAAGACCCGTGCTCATCGCGGCTAGCTACTAGCGACACCGTCCTGATTACAGTAACTTTTACAAAACATCACTTTTTAAACGATCAATCACCTAGCTAACACGCTCACGCTCCTATCCATTACCAAACATGATTCCCACGCATTCGTGCGTCGCACTTATATTCCCTACATTCCTGATTCATGCTCGATACACTGAAATTCCCGAAAATTTGGGCAACATTTCCTATGTAAACTGACCCAAGTGGCATATTGCCTACAAAAATATCACATTCAATACGCATGTCCAAATCAATTCCAAGTACACAAATGAAATTCTGTTTTCAAAATTATTTCGTATTCGCAAAATTCTAAGTTTTCGAAAATTCCTAGAATTGAGTCGAAACTCGTCGAGCAAAGTCCATACTCATTCATAATCAATTGACCACTTCGTCACCATAAAAAAAAATTCACAAAACCCAAATCAACATTCCAATCATCACCATTATCATTATCATTATCATCATCATCTTCCCCAATTCATCAATTTCAACTCAAATTTTGAGCTAAAACCCAAAATCCTTCATAAAATCCCTAAAATTTTCACCCCAATCAATTCCTACATCATAAAAGTACCTGAAAAAAATCAATATCAACCTTAATTATCAATAATTATCTTGAGAATTGATCAAAATCGAAGAATTTCTAAATTAGGACAAAAATTGGAAAATTACCTATTTTGATGAAATCCGACGACTTCGAGCGATCCTATCTCCCCCAAGCACTCTAGATCAATTGAGGATGGTCCTCGGTCACCAAAGAAGGTAGGGAGGTGAAGAAAATTTGAAAAGAAGAATGAAAGAAAGAGGGAGCTGTCTCGGGTATTAAATCTGAGACAGTCACCATGCATTGGTCGATCTAAGGCATGGAGAACTGCTTCACATGCGTTGTAACCCCAAATGCATGGAGAGTTGTAGCTTTATTTTCCCACTTTTGCAATTTTCCTTTCATATTTCTCTTATCAAAAATAGAAGACAAAGAAAAAAGGCATCGACAAAAGAGATACGGTCCATATGATGCACATATACTTGCTGAACGTTCTAACTTTCTTCTCAAGTGTGCAGAAAATATGGCGAATTAACGCCATATTAAGAATTACATTGGCATGCTTTCAAACAAATCCTATACCATGTTCGATTCAAGAATCAACTCCACCTCCCTTCAAATTGGTCGTTGGCAAGAGTCAAAACGCACTTCAATGCATTTAAATTGATCACTGGCGAGCGTCAAAACGAATCCCCCTAGATTTCAAACAATTCACCGGCGGGAATCAAAACGCATCCCCTATATTTCCAACAACTTGCCGGCGGGCATCTAAACTCATTCAAACTCTATTCGCTGGCAAGTGTCGTATGCCTTTCTCCTCTTCCTCGCTGGTTAGCGTCAAAACCAACCTCTATTCGCTTGCGAGCCTCAAAACGCTCATTGTTTACACTTCATTGAGCATCACCACGTTTTCTCCATGTTTCGTTCCGTCCATCACCTAAGTAGCATGACATGTGCCGTTTAGCATCAAATCATCACACCATGGCATGACATGTGCCATTCAAGCATCGAAACAAAGAGAAACTATGCAACATTTTGAAAATTATAAGATTATTTTATAATTTAAATAAGGATATTATGAGTTTACGAAAATAATATCATGTATGGATTTTGGGTTTTCGTAAATTGGTATAACTTATATCTATATTTTTAGAATTTGAAAAATATGAGATTTTTGGGAAAATGATAAGTATTTTGTTTATGGGGGAAAGAAATGGTATTTTTGTGATAATGCTATTTTGATTTTTGTTGAGAAGAGAGAGGGGAATATGTTAGCTTGCTATATCCTCACACATATCATAACACAAATATTCTAATATATAACCTTCACATTATGTTAACTCGTTCTCATTCTATCATAACATTTCTCTCTCCTTACAAATGTCTTCCCCCCTCTCTCAAAATTATCCTAATTCCCAACTCTCAAACTACAACCAAAACCCTTGCTTTTCCTCACAAAAATTCTATTATGAAGTCAAGTTTGCTCTCTAGATCCATCAAGACTTCAAGTTGAGCCAACTTCAACCCCTCAACCTCCTTGCAACTTCATAAAAAGCTTGGATCTCCACTTTTTCTCTCATCAATTGGTAAAAATCCTTCTTTTCACTAAGTTCTATACGTTTTAAAGAGTTTGGTTATGTAAAAGTATAGTTTTTATATTAAAATTTGAATCTTCATTGAGATATATATTGTGATGGTTGTAGTAGTGTTCTACTTAGTAACTACTGCTGGTTTAAGATGGTTAGGGGTATTTAGATGCAAAATCTTTGATTTCAAAGTGTTGTAAGTTTTGAAAACTATAGTTTCCATTGAGTTTTGGATGTTCAAATGAATTCTGGTATTATTTTTGGTTACTATAAATTAAAAGAATGGTTTTTGTGAGCTTGTTAGAGAATCCCGAGACGACACCCAAAGCACGTGCCCCTATTTCCACTATCTGGCCACCGAAATATTCACCCAGGGCGTGATTTTCGACTCACCCTGCCAATTAGGTTTTGGTTTTTTTCTATAGCTCCCTCTGGTGTTAATTAAACCTTTTTGATACCTCTTTTTGTCCCAGATTACCTGTAGCCAAATCTAGGAGCATTTTGGTTGGTTTTTGACAATGTTTTATGGTTTTTAAACATGGTTTTTGGATTTCTAAATCATGACTTGGTCGTTTGACGTTTAGATGTCGATGCCGAGGGTATTTTTTCGTATTTAGCACACACTAATCATAGGTTCTAACATATGCATGCATAACTCGTTGTGTCATTTTCGATTTGGATTTTTATGCGATTATGTTGTGGTTTTGATTGGAGGTACGATCGCAGGGACTTCCGAGACGGCGATGAAGGGCGAGATGGTCGAAGGTTTCGATTAGCTAGAGATGGCGGTGAGAAGATCATATCTACGAGGGAAGTTGTGAATGACGTATAGCACCCCCGTAACCAATTAACTAGAATACTTATACTATATACCTAGGCAATGAATGGTATGTTAGAAAACTTAATCTCTCTCTCTCTCTCTCTATATATATATATATAAATGATTAAATTTTATATGCGTACGTGACTATAGATCCGTACGATATTGATAGATATTGTACGATGGGGATTCCGTACTAGATAAGATGAGAATAGATTGCCAAATGAGTCCGATACATTTTGATTTATGGAGTCTTGCTAAATCCTTATTATGAGTGTCAGAGCTATACTCTTTTAAAAACCTACGATTCGTTTCTTACTTTTAAATAATAATGTCAAGGATGTGCTCTTAACTTCAAATGAATATTTATTTTAAATACACCGCAATTTCCTTATTTCCAAAATCGTTCTATTTTAAACTATAACTGCATAGCTCGTAGCTAAGTAACTATATTTTAACGCTTGTGCACGTACGATTATTTTACGCTCGCGCTTTGATTACTTGTCACATACGCTACATTTACATAACTAGTTCGAACTAGCTTCGTATGCTAGATGCGTTTGCCATGCTTATATGAATACAATGATAGAATACTACACAATTACCAATGATTGCTATATTGCACAAATCATAGACTTGCATGTTACACTACATATCATTGGTACTGCCATAACACTATAGGATTGTAATGCTAACACATATCCTTATTTATATGTATACTGTCTATTATGACTTCGTTATTTATGTGATCGATTGATATATTCTTGTATAGAACACTTATACAACTACTAATGATTTTCATGATGTATGATCACAGTCTCGTATGTTGTACTAAACATCATTAGTATTGCTATGACACAGTAGAACTGCTATACTTTTCGTGTTCTAGTTAAATATACTAGTATGCAAAATACTTGCTAATTTTGGTATACGAATACCATTGCTATTGTTATTCGTATATGATTGTTGCGAAATGTGGTAATGATGATTTATTCTTTAATTTCGTATGAACTTGAGAAGATTTATGGATTTTGTTCTTCGGAACTTGGTGTTTTCCATGGATTTGAAAAGCCTCTATATGATTTATAAAAACTTGTGAATGTTTTCAAAGTGCAGTTTTCTCTTGAATTTGATGATGATGATACGTCCACTATGAGTTTTCCATGTATTTACAATGATATCCGGTAGTTCGAGGAAAAGGCCAAAACCGATACGGATATTGTCTGGACGGCATTTTGGTGATATCCGATAGTTCGAGGAAGGGGCTGAAGACGATTCTAATATCAGGTTTTGGTGGTATCCGGGAATCGAGGAAGGGGACGAAATTGATTACGGTTATATGACAAATCACGACGGATATCCGAAGGATACCGACCGAGGCTATTTGATATCGAGAGAGGACTGGTCCGGGAGATGGTGCTTACGATATCTGGATTTCATGTGTCGATGATAGACATGAGATTTATGATGATTTCAAGTGTCGGTGCATGATAATTTTGAGTGTCGATGATGGACACTCGATGATATAGATATGATGGAGGATATATTTCCATATGATGTCGATCTTGTAAATCATGTTTATTGTGCGCTATCCGATATGATGCACTTATGGATACTGATGTGATGTGATGTGTGTATGTGTATATATATATTCGTTATCATATAGTATGATAGTATTATTCTTTATGACCTAGGTAGATCGTTATGCATTTCAATTTCTATCCTGCGATATAATTTTATTCATTGAGTTGTCAACTAACCCCCGTTGTGCCTTAGTTTCTTGCAGGACCGATCGTCCGGATCAGTAGCGGCTTGTTGGCACACATCTTTTTCGGATGATTGCTTTTGGTAGGTGGGTTACATAGTCTCATCGTAACCGCCTATAGTATATGTATATTCTTTTGGGATCTAGTTTAAAACTCCATCAAGCAAAACTTGTATATTCTGACCTAGAAACGAGACTTAGATGTGTATGTTTTTGGGTGCCGTACTCGTGTGGAGTCGACTTTATATTTTATTTGTTTATGTTTCGCTTGCTATCCTTCGTCTTGAGCATCGTATATTAACTGCGTGGTTGCTCCGTTTTTTGGGCGTGGAAGCTGACTCCCGTTGGGGATGCTTATTATATTTATGCTTGTATGTATTTTTATTCAAAATTTACAATGGAGGTGCTGCCCGATTTTTAAATGACTAAAGTGTTTTCAAAAAAACTTTACTTACACTTTCAAAAAAAACTTGATTTCATTAGTAACCATTTTTAAAACTTCACCTCCACCATTTCATTTAAAATGGTTTAAATTCCTGGCTTTTGGCTTACTTGGGTTACGGTAGGGTCCTATACGTGATTCAAGTGCCGGTAACATACTTTTTCTAGGTCATGACAAACCAGTGCGACATGCACCATCTAGTAGCAGTTCAAAAGATACTGGTATGACATGTGCGGTCAAGAAGCAACCTCCATCTACTCCTACGACCGGTATAACCATACCGAGTCATCCCAATCCAATCTGATCTAGATATTGGCACGACATGCACCGTCAAGTAAAAGATTCCAGTCCCATCATTAGCCTATACGACATGTGCCGAGTAGAAACTCCAAATCCCAATCGCTTCCGTTTCATCAGCCGATACGACATGTGCCGAGTAGTAACTCCAAATCCCACTAACATCCCTCGCAAACCGCAACAACATTTACAAACCTGTGTGATATAGACCGTCATGCTTAAGAATGATACCCAATTTTATCATTGCATCGGAATTCGCAAATCAACACGTCCCAAGTAACAAATTTGTCATTACTTGGAAGCACAAAAGTGTCAAGGCATTGACTTGGGCGCTAGATATTGTTTTCGAAAACCTCATCTTGGATGGTGGTGCCAATACCCCTAGGCATTAACTATCCTTGACATTGTTTTAGCCCTGTTGGGAATCGGCACTAGGGTCACAACACTTGCGGACCCGACAAAAGCAAATAACAAAAATTTTACAAGGCATAACACCAATTCCTAACCAAAATCACACATTTACTAGAAATTGCAACACATAGAGAAATCAATAGAGCAGATGAGGGGTTTTAGGGGAAACAACTTTTGTAGCGTGTCTACCTAATCGTGGAAGACCAGAGCTAAGCTCCGTCAACTTTGCATCAAGCTTGCAAGCCAATGTCCTCACCGAAGATTATTCACATCGAGGAAACCCCAACTCAAGCTTCAACTCCACCAATGGAAGCATCTTGTGAAGTAACACGATCCCAAACTTTGCAAATGAGTGAGACGATGAGATGTAGCAAGCTCACAATAATTATCACTCTCATTTTATCATTTCCTCAAGTTCAGTCGAAAATACTGCATATTTGATTGCATTTTCCTTATTTTTGTTAAGTACTTAAAGGTGTTTATCGTGATTATGGAACATGTGTAGGTTTATCTGTAAAATACTCTTTATCATATGTTTATACATTATAATTAACATTATGAAGGAAAATATATGCATATAATATTTATATGAAATTTTGATAATTTAAATATGCATATCATATCAAATAATCATAATCACTATTCTTAAAATATCATATCATATAAAATGATTAGGATAATATCTCAAAATAATAACAAATGCTGCTAACAATATGAATTGAGATATTGTGTAGATAGGAGCTCAGATATGGAGATCATGAGATCCGAGATGTCGGGAATAAAATCTACCGATAAAGTTGAACCAAACCGTAAAATCATAAATGTCAGAGACTTCGAAGAAGATTTAAAGAATCCAGACATTAAAACAATCTCCACGTGTCAACAACTAGAATTTGAAGAAATTTCAAAACAAGATCCTACCATACCGCGGCCAAACCTCCCTATTCGCGGTGGATCCGCGACCCATTTGTGGCCATTGGATTTGAGATTTCTTCAGTGTAATTGCATCAGAAAATCATCACACATAGGATCTAGGGTTTCTTCTTCTACAACTATTTAAAGGACCGAGAGCTACTCTTGGAAAATCATCACCTAATAGATCAATACCAAAGAGATCAAGAGGTCTAAGACGATCCGCGCATCCAGGTTGATCATCAGCTGTTCATATACTTCCAATGAGAATAGAGATCGGGAGCATAAACTAGAGTTCTTGTGCTCTAAATTCGACGGATTTGTAAATGATAGTTGATTAATAAAAAGGTAGATCTTTAGTTTAGTTCTTTGCATTTTACTTTCTGCATTACTTTCTGCATTTACATTATGATCTCCTTCTTGATCTTCTCTTCTATCTCTTCTATGCGTGAGTAATTCCTCGCTTGATAGGGTTCGTAGAATTAGGGTAGATCAATGGATGATAAAATCTCTTAACTTCTTTTACATCTTTTAAAGTTTATAAACTTTAGCAAAGTTATTGTTAACATCCTTATCGGGCGCGCTACCAATTTATTGATAGTCTCGACCGTGATTTGAGACTAGATTAACACTTATTTTGGTAAAGGCTAGACATAGAGATCAATGAAAAGATAAGGGTTAAGAGTGGGAACCCTATTCCCTCCAAAAACCCTAATCTTCATTCATCGCTATTGATATAGTTTTAAATCTATTAAAAGATAAAAGGAGTCATCTTTAATTAATCATCCATTACTGCCAAATTATATGAACACTACAAGCCTCTTCTTCCTAAAATCTACATCCGTATATCGTAGATCTAGAACAAACCATCCATATTTCAATCAACTCGTCTAAAGCAAGAAAAATGTTCGACGTTTCCCTGAGGACGACCCGTACTCATCTCAGCTAGCTACTAGCGACACCGTTATTGATTGTGGTTACTTACAAAACACTTCTTTTCTAAATACAGAATCAATCAAATAGCGCCGTTGCCGGGGAGACGACTGTAATTTTTTTCTTGCTATTCGGGTTGAATTCTTATTAATCCATACCATAAAATAATCAAAACCGCATCTTGTGTATTTAACGATTAGTGTGCGAATTTTGCAAGGGAATTTGGAGTCACTGGAGCGAGGAAAAAGAGATTCAGAGACTTTCCACATATACCAGAGGAGCATAAGGGTGCACAGAAGAAATTTCAGTAGAAGAGCACACCAAAATGCGGCGGAACTATGGCAAAAGTGGTGTTTGGCGGCGAAACCGCGGCGTTTTGGTGTGCTCTTTTGCTGAAATTTCTTCTGTGCAGCCTTATGCTCCTCTGCTATATGTGGAATGTATCCGAATCTCTTTTTTGTCGCTCCAGTGACTCCGGATTTCCTTGCAAAATTCGCACACTAATCGTTAAATACACAAGATGTGGTTTTGATTATTTTATGGTATGGATTAATAAGAATTCAACCCGAATAGCAAGAAAAAAATTGCAGCCGTCTCCCCGGCAATGGCACCATTTGATTGATTCTGTATTTGGAAAAGAAGTGTGTTGTAAGTAACCGCAATCAATAACGGTGTCGCTAATAGCTAGTCGATATGAGTATGGGTCATCCTTAGGGAAACGTCAAATCTTTTTCTTGCTTTAGACGAGTTGATTGAAATATGGATGGTTTGTTCTAGATCTACGATATATGGATAGAGATTTTATGAAGAAGAGGCTTGTAGGGTTCATAGAATTTGGTAGTAATAGATGATTAATTAAAGATGACCCCTTTTTATCTTTTAATAGATTTAAAACTAGATCGATAACATGAATGAAGATTAGGGTTTTTGGAGGAAGTAGGGTTCCCACTCTTAACCCTTATCTTTTCATTAACCTCTATTCATGTCTGGCCTTTACCAAAATAAGTGTTAATCTAATCTCAAATTGCGGTCGAGTTGGTCCCCCAAAATCTTCTGGTAATTTTCTCTGATCTTTCTCTCTCCTCTAAGATCCAATAATCTGATTTTTCTACAGGATTCTTTGCAAAAAGCACCGCTTAAAAAAATCTTTTTACGTATTTTGATATTGGTTTGTTTGTGCATATCTTAACTGAACATTAAGGGGAAATAACCCAAATTCAGATTAGGTGGGGATTTCATCACCCTTCCTAGGCCCCACAAATCACAAAATGAGCATACTCCTACATTAATTAAAAAATATCTAGACCAAGCCTCTAAAGACCGTCGCGCTCAATTAGGATAGAGGAGGGTCGTGGGTAATTTATTGCTTATCCGCATCTCTCTTATGGTGTCTAGGAAAGTGTGATTAAGAAAATTGGTTACTTAATTAGGCCCTCTATTTTCGGTGATTCGTATAGCGGATTCCTGGCACTTACCTGGTCATAAGAGTGATAAAGAGGTGGTAGAGGATTGATCCTGCGGCTTGTCCTTTGGAAGTCTAGAAGTGGTCTAGTGCTTAGCCTAGGTGATCTTAGTTCTAGGGTTGATTGTGCATTTTGTGATTTGTTGATTCAAGCTTTACGTCCGACACTTTTCAAAACAAACCTTTTAAAATCGTTCTCACACCCGCTGCCACATGTGCTAAACCCTCTTAGTGCATGATTGGCTGGGCACGTGATTCTAGTGTCCGTTTTGTCCGTGTTTTTTCTATCGACTCTGAAGTCGGTACTTCTTCATCTTCTATTTCCTCTCCACCCAACGCATCGACCGAGATGGATGGTTCTCCATTAGATTTTCCTGATACCACCCTGCCACTACTCGTAGGTGTGCAGAATCCACTGTGCATCTCTCTTCAAGAAAGATGCTACCCCGTGCATGGACCCCTTCCTACTTGTCTGTCTATTCCACCAGCCAATAGGGATAATTTCGAAATTAAACCCCACTTCATCAACTTGTTGCCCAAATTTCACGGGCTTGAATCCTAAGACGCATACATTTTCATCACCAAATTCGAAAACGTATGCGCAATGATGGGCACAACCCAACTTTCAGGGGATGCTATGCGATTACGTCTTCATCATTTTACCTTGTGCGACCTAGCAGAAAAATGGCTTTATAGCACTGTCGCACATTTTATCGCCAAATGGGATGAATTCATTATAGCATTCCTTAAGAAATTTTATCCCAATCATAAAACCGTCCATGTTCGAAATGAAATTAACCAGTTTACCCAACTTCCCAACGAACCATTCTGGAAATGCTTTGAGCGGTTTAAGGATCTTCTTCTACAATGCCCCCATCACGGAATTGATAAATGGCAACTCTGCTGAATTATATATGAAGGTGTTAATCCTGCCACAAAACAAATGTTTGAAACTATTTGTCAATGCCATTTCATGTTTAAAGACAATGGCGAAGCTTGGAAATTCCTGGAAGATCTCGCCAAACAAACCTTACAGTGGGAAAGCGTTAGACCAACTTCATCTAGGGCAGGTATCCATCAGCTCGATGTTTCCATCGCAGTGAAAGCCAAAATGGCCGCGATGTAAAAGAAACTTGACACTATCGAAAATAAATTCTCATCTGCCTCCCTAAAACAAGTTACGCACCCAAAAACCATGTGTGGTTGCTGTTCAACACATCACATTTAATGGAAGAATGCCCTTTGAATCCTCCATTTTAAGGTCATGAACAAACTAATGCTGCTTTTCAGCAATGACCTAGAAACGATCCTTATTCTTTTACATACAATCAGGAATGGAGGAATCATCCTAATTTCGCTTGGAACCAAAACCAGTCTCAAAATCAAAATCAGTTCCCAAACCAGAATAAATATCAAAGGCTTCCTCCAGAACCACAGCAGCCACCATAACAAAATCAACACCCCTTTCAACCGCAATCTTTTCAAAATCCGGCCAACAATTTTGCACCATGTAATAATTCTTTCCAAACGGCCGGTACCGAAAAATCCTCTGCACTCGAACGATGCTTGGAAACGTTTATTAACCATTCCATGCAAACGACAGCTAATTTAACATCTTATATCCAAACATTAGTACAGCACACCGCTTCCCACGGTGAAAGCATAAAATCAATAGAAGCACAACTTGCACAGTTAAATGTTGCGATAAGTGATAGAGAGAAAGGGAAACTTCCATCTCAGGCTCTACCGAATCCTGTCCACTCACAAAGTCATAATGTGAGTGCCGTAACCACATTGAGATCTAAAAGAGTGCTGAAAAATTATGTTGGTGAACAAGTTGATGACGTTGAATCAAATGAAACCCCGGCCACTACTTCTACTCCTATTTCATCTAATCCAACATCTTCTTTCGAGCATATTCTCTGTTTCCCACTAGGCTCAAACCCTTATCCCACTTCCTTGATAGAATTAACATCTATGACCATCCCAAATCCAATTTCGGGATCCATTCCATTCTCACAAACTTCTCCTCAAAAGTTGGACCCAACCCTTATTGATAAAGCTCCTTTTCCACATAGGTTGAGGGCTAACAAACCAAGTCCCCAAATGGAGAAGATTGTGGACATTTTAAAGCAAGTTAACATAAATATCCCTCTCCTAGATGCTATCAAACAAATTCCATCCTATGCGAAAATTTTAAAGGACATATGCACTAGAAGAGGAAAACTCAAGTACATGAGAAGGTTTTCGTAGCGAGTAATATGAGCAATTCACTTACCCAATTAGTACCCACGAAGCATAAGGACTCCGGTTGTCCTACAATCTCTATAACTATTGGGGGTAAAATTATCAATCGTGCTCTACTCGATTTAGGTGCCAGTGTTAACTTGGTTTCGTATTCTGTTTATGAGCAATTAGAGATAGGAGAGTTTAAACCTATTGATTAATCTTATTTCTTTTAATTGATTCGAATGAAAAGAAAAGTGTTATCACAACCAAAGAATTTATAACCGCAATCAATAACGGTGTCGCTGTAGTTTCGTTAATGAGAACGGATCGTCCACTGAGATGCAAGTATTTATTCGATCTTGCTTTAGTTGAGCCGAAAGGAAATAGTAAAGAAGAGAAAATTCAAGAAAGATGAGATTTCAAGATTTAATTGAGTTCTCATTTCAAGAAAATCAAGAAAGAGTTTAAGATTTCATAATTAAGAAATTGTCCAAATTCAAGTTTAGTTATCAAGAAAATGTAGAGAAGCTTGTAGGAATCGATAGGAATTCGTAGCAATGATGAATACTAAAAATTACTGATCTTATCTATTGATGAATTATAGCTAGAACGATGGCTATGAATGAAGATTATGGATCTATTGAAGAAACTAGGGGTTCTCCTTCACTATCCATTGTCTTTTCATTGGTCATCATTCAAATCTAGTCTTTAGCAAAGAGAATCCTCAATCATTTAATTCCCAAATTGTAATGAAATTATCAAGAATTGTGATCTCGCAACAAATTTGGTCATTGGCGATTCTTTTTGCTAAAGATCATAATTCTCATAGGACTTAAGATTTAGTTTAGGATTTCATCATCATTTGAAACTACCGATTTCCTTCGAATTATAAACAAGTGGAGATTTACTCACACATTATGAAAATAATAGAATTAAGAATTAGAAATTTCATAATGCAAGAATCTAAAGAAAGAAAGACTAAGAGTAATGATCACCTTTATTAAATCTTCTTCAAATTTACACAATTCCTCAATTCGAGGTACAAGACTAAGCTCTCGATCACTCCTTTGAAGAGGTGAATTTGTCGTGGACCTTTGCGTGGCTCGATCGCCGTGAGACGTGGATCGGTCGCGGATCTCTTGCTCTTGATGACGATCGGCGTTGCGATAAAAGATCTTCTAATGTCGTTTCTTGATGAACTCTCAATGATTCTTGATCTTGATTTGAAATTGTATTTGAATTTAGTTTTTGTGCTAGAATTTTACCACCATCAACAACCTTTTACCTTAGCCCTAGATCCCCTTTTATAGATCTCAAATCAAGCTTCCCTCATAAGCTAGGTTGTTACAAGGAGCCTTCTAGAATAAGGTAGGTTGCTACAAGGAGGCTTCTAGAATAAGGTTGTTACAAGGAGCCTTCTAGAATAAGGTTGTTACAAGGAGGCATCCTTAGCAAGCTAAGAAGTTGAGAAGAAATTTCTGGAGATTTCCCGACCCACCAAGCCCTTGACTCGGCCGCGGATCCACAGCAACTCGGCCAACTCGGCCCCGGATCCGCGGCCAAGTAGTGAGATCACTGTATGGTTTTTCTGGGGTGTTATGGAGTAGGACTTGAGGTATTCTTTTGATGTCTGAAATCTTTTAATGTTTGCTTGGTTGCTGCCGATATTTTATTCTTTGGTTTCCTGTATTATATCGGCAGTTTTCTGATTCCAGTTATTTTGACCTGAATAATCTGACACAAGATCTCAGTAAAGAATGTGAGAGATACAAAATATTACGCGTGGAGTAATAAACACACAATTTCCCTCTAGAATGTTGATTATATATACAACACGTGGTATTTGATATTTTCTAGACGAATTTGTAATACGTGTTATATTTATAATAAACACCCTTAGATGGTTAAGAAGAGTAAGGTAATTGATGTGTTAAGAATGCAATATTTTCGACCGAACAAATTCCCCCAAACTTGATTTTGATCGTCTCGAGCAAACTTCTTTTATTCAGGTGAAGGAGAAAAGAAGAAGAGAAAGAAAAAGAAAAAAACTAACTAGCACACTTTCGTAGGCAACACGATTGCATTGAGCACGTGCAACAAGCCTTTAAACCTCTAGGTGTCCCTAGTAGGAGGAGTGTTGTCTCCTGAGGGTTTTTAGCGGATTGCACCCACAAAATTCTATAATAAAAGGAAGACTGTGAAATTTACATATAAAGATAGGAATTATAAAAGAAAGATTTTCAAAATCAGAGTTTCCAATTACACTAGCTTTTTGGTTGTTATGAGCCCTATCTTAATAGTTATGAAAAGATGTTAGAAATCACATCATCCCTCAATAAAACATCATCTTTATTCTTCATTCTTATCTTTCTTACAAACAATGATCATATACCCCTACGTGTGTGTAAAGAACATCCCTACACTCGGAGAATTCAATTCAAGCTATCATACTCTTATCCATCTACCTCATTAATCGGTGAATATTTAGATGGATTTGCTCACACATTTTTCATGTGACCGTTAATACTTCTTGAGGTACTAACCGACCGATTACTCATGTGCTTGCTTATTAGACGTAAATCGTATTTTCCTCATCTTGCAACACCTAAGGCTTAGCAGTGACTCCCAAACCAGTTGGTCTAAGGCACTAGGTGATGAAGCACTCTCACTATATTTTTTATGCTGCCTTGGTGATTACAAAACCATTGTTCATTTTTCTTCACCATTTTTTCTTTTATGCTTCATTTATTATTTTCTTCATACTTTGGATTTTAAACAAGAGCATTTCAAGGTATCCTCTACTATCCCGAGTTTCAAGACGTGTGTAAGTGCATATAGTAAGGTATCAACGTTCAAATGTTTGGCTTCCAGAATAGGAACTATTTTTCAGACTTATTTTTATTCTCAGATTAGTGACTTCTTTCATCTCACTAACCCTTGGGACAATGGCTTATAACTACTTATTACTAGTTTCGTTTAAGAAAACTTTTAACTTTCTTGGTTTTCTTAAAATTTTCCAATCTTTTAAATGTAATTTTTCACTTTCTAATATTTTATTGTCTTATTTATGTACACATTTTTTTATTATATGTTTTGTGCTTATGCAATGTATGATGCAAAGTGATGCGTAAATAAACACAAACCTCCCCCAAACTTGTTTAGAACAGTGTCCTCACCGTTGTCATCTGTTAAATCTTAAAAACCTGAGGAAAATTTATTAACGTGGTATATGAAATATGATTGTGAAAATTCTCCCCCAAACTTATTTTTGGCTCACAATTTTGAGGACAACTTTTATTTTCAAGAGCAAAAAATACACCCCCCAAACTTGAGTTAAACAATGTTAATCTTTTAAAATCATAAGAGGGGGATAAAGTTATTGGTCAATATAAGGCTTTACAAAGACCAAAAATTAATACCAACCATTCGAAGATTTGATCAATGTAACGTATAGGTCGGTGAAAGAACATGTTGTATAGAGTCAAGAAGAAGTGGGGAAGAAATAAGTGGTATGATGGAAAGGGTTTGAGTCTTAAATTATAGAAATGAAAGAATGAGGATGAATGACAGCGAGAATGTGAATGATTAGGAATGAGTGGTGCATTTGCATTCTCGTATCTTAGAAGAAGGAGTGGCGGCGGTTCAACTTCTATAGGTGGAGGTTGATTAATCACAAAATCCGTGTCTGTTAGGAATACGAGTTCATCAGCGAAAATTTCTCGAAACTTTCTTCGATATATCGAAGAATAATGTTGCTAAATGTTTCCCTAGAACTCGAAATATCGGATTGTGATTCATCAACACTCGCTAACATTACAGGAACAGAAGAAGAACCTGAGAAAGTAGAAGGTGAAATGGGTAAACAAATTGGTGTATTGAGGATCGCTAAACCAGATGTGGGAGATGTAGACTGAATTTCGGTCTGCTGTTCGGTTATACCATTATTATCAACTTCAAGATGCATTTGGGGTTCGGGAAGATTAATTAAAGGCTCGAGATGATGACCAAAAGGAAGTGAAAGGACCTGATGAATTGGTGGGACAAACTCATCCAAAATTTCAGTTACATCAATCAATATATCCCCAACGTAAATTTCCTCATTCAAGTGAAGGTTAGAATTCTCAAACACCTCATCAAAAGTATGGTTTTCAATCAATTTTGGTTCAAGAGTGGAGGTGTAGAGATCACAAGGATTTGGCATGGTTTCACTCGAAATGGACCCTTCACAGTTGGGTAAATCAAACACTGCAAAGTCACACAACTTCTTATACATTCTATCTTCAATTGATGAATCATTTGGTGTACTCGATAAATCAGTAAAACTGGAGTTGTGGATTTCAGTTTGGAAAGGGAAGGTTTGATTAGGAAAGGTGTATAGTTCTATCTCACTACCCAAATTCTCACTTTGTCGTAAGCCCGAATTATATACTGAAAAATTTTGGGCTGGTTTGAAATTATTTGCTTGCATCCACTCTGTCATCTCCTTCCCAATTTGGTTCGACATTTCCAAATATTTTTCTAATGTCTGCTCAAAACCAGACTTGGGTCGATAAGGGGTTTCAGTATGAGATTGAAATTCTTGTGGAAAATTAAAACTCCTAAATGACTGATTAGAAGGACTGTCTAGAGAAGGTGGAAAAGTCGGATCGGATTGATAGGAACAGAATGGTTGTGAAAACTGGACAGGAGTAGGATCAGCATTATGATAAAAAGAATATTGATATTGGTTGGTTGGTTGGCTATTTTCAATACACATCATATACGCCACAAACCGATTATGAAATTCTTCTTTGGAAAGCGGTGGTGATGGTTGATATTGGTCCGGAATGAAACTTTGGCCTTTAACCCTAGCTATCTGCTCAGCAATGGACATGCGTCTAGGGGCATCCTCACTCGGAGTATCAATTGAAACAGATGTAGAATTAGGATACGGTTGGTAAGACCTGGACTGAGGTGGCCAACTGTTTCTACCTGCTTGTTCTATATGATCTCTTAAAGACATGGGAGAGTCGGATGGTATACCGAAGCAATTATGAAGAAAAGAAATATCTGGTTGTGGATAGCAAAACTCGGCAAGAGTTCGTCTGTTTGGGTCACCCATTATAAGAAGTGAAGAGGGGAAAAGGGTAAAATGGAGAGAGAATAATTAGTTTGTTTCAAAAAAAAGACGGATTTATGAAAAATCACACAAAAATGCACAAGTAACCCTATATCTAATGGTCACCTAGGTCAAGTCACTAGATCGCTCCTAGACTTCCAGAAGACAAATCACAGGATAAATCCTCTGTTGTCTCTTTATCCCTTCTGTGGCCAGGTAAGTGCCAGGTAAGTGGGAGGTTTTCCGCTATGTAAATAGCGAGCCTAATTAAGTAACCACTTGCCTTAGACACACTTTCCTTAGACACCATAAAAAGAAACGCGGATAAGCAATAGATTACCCATGACCTTCTTCTGTTCTAGTTGAGCGCGACGGTCCTTAGAGTCTTGTCTAGATATTTTTTAGTTAATGAGGGTGATGCAGATGCTAGTTTTGTGATTTTTGGGGCTTAGGAAGGGTAATGAAATCCCTACCTAATCTGAATTTGGTCTTTGCCCCTTAATTTCCGTATTAAAATATGCAAACAACCAATTTCAAGAAACACAACAGATTTTTATTTTAGCGGCACTATTTTTGCAAAGAATCCTGCAGAAAATGGTTATTGGACAAGATCAGAGAGAAGAAGAGAGAACAGAGAATATACAACAGAAGTTTGGAACACAAAAACGCCTAAACGGCGGCGGAACCGCCGCAAAAACCTGCCATTAGCCACGGATCCACGGTGGAATGGAGGAATTCGGGTTTCAAAATTTTCCTGTAGCTTCTTGTACTCCTCTGGAATTTATAGATCTTCTCTGAATCTTGATCTCACTGCTATGCTTCCAGGTTCCCTAGCGGAAATTCAAACACTAAACGTTAAGCACATGATGCGATTCTTGGATTAAAATTTGATGGAATAATAATTTTTCAACTCAAATTGCAAAAATGAACAAATTACGCACGCATCCCCGGCAACGGCGCCATTTGATTGATCTTATTTCTTGTGATTGATTCGAATGAAAAGAAAAGTGTTATCATAACCAAAGAATTTATAACCGCAATCAATAACGGTGTCGATGTAGTTTCGTTAATGAGAACGGATCGTCCACTGAGATGCAAGTATTTATTCGATCTTGCTTTAGTTGAGCCGAAAGGAAATAGTAAAGAAAAGAAAATTCAAGAAAGATGAGATTTCAAGATTTAATTGAGTTGTCATTTCAAGAAAATTAAGAAAGAGTTTAAGATTTCATAATCAAGAAATTGTCCAAATTCAAGTTTAGTTATCAAGAAAATGTAGAGAAGGTTGTAGGAATCGATAGGAATTCGTAGAAATGATTAATACTAAAAATTACTAATCTTATCTATTGATGAATTATGGCTAGAACGATGGCGATGAATGAAGATTAGGGATCTATTGAAGAAACTAGGGTTTCTCCTTCACTATCCATTGTCTTTTCATTGGTCATTATTCAAATCTAGCTTTTAGCAAAGAGAATCATCAATTATTTAATTCCCAAATTGTAACGAAATTATCAAGAATTGTGATCTCGCTACAAATTTGGTCATTGACGATTCTTTTTGCTAAAGTTCATAATTCTCATAAGACTTAAGATTTAGTTTAGGATTTCATCATCATTTGAACTACCGATTTCTGTCGAATCCTAAACAAGCGGAGATTTACTCACACATTATGAAAATAATAGAATCAAGAATTAGAAATTTCATAATGCAAGAATCTAAAGAAAGAAAGACTAAGAGTAATGATCACCTTTATTAAATCTTCTTCAAATTTACACAATTCCTCAATTCAAGGTACAAGACTAAGCTCTCGATCACTCTTTTGAAGAGATGAATTTGTCGTCGATCTTTGCGTGGTTCGATCGCCGTGAGACGTGGATCGGTCGCGGATCTCTTGCTCTTGATGACGACCGGCGTTGCGATAAAAGATCTTCTAATGTCGTTGCTTGATGAACTCTCAATGATTCTTGATCTTGATTTGAAATTGGATTTGAATTTAGTTTTTGTGCTAGAATTTTACCACCATCAACAACCTTTTACCTTAGCCCTAGATCCCCTTTTATAGATCTTAAATCAAGCTTCCCTCATAAGCTAGGTTGTTACAAGGAGCCTTCTAGAATAAGGTCGGTTGTTACAAGGAGGCTTCTAAAATAAGGTTGTTACAAGGAGCCTTCTAGAATAAGGTTGTTACAAGGAGGCATCCTCAGCAAGCTAAGGAGTTGAGAAGAAACTTCTGGAGATTTCTCGACCCACCAAGCCCTTGACTCAGCCGCAGATCCGCGGTAACTGGGCCAACTCGGTCCCGGATCCGCGGCCAAGTAGTGAGATCACTGTATGGTTTTTCTGGGGTGTTATGGAGTAGGACTTGAGGTATTCTTTTGATGTCTGAAATCTTCTAATGTTTGCTTGGTTGCTGCCGGTATTTGATTCTTTGGTTTCCTGTATTATATCGGCTGTTTTCTGATTCCAGTTATTTTGACCTGAATAATCTGGCACAAGATCTCAGTAAAGAACGTGAGAGATACAAAATATTACGCGTGGAGTAATAAACACACAATTTCCCTCCAGAATGTTGATTATATATACAACACGTGGTATTTGATATTTTCTAGATGAATTTGTAATACGTGTTATATTTACAATAAACACCCTTAGATGGTTAAGAAGAGTAAGGAAATTGATGTTTTAAGAATGCAATATTTTCGACTGAACACCTACGCATTGCACTCTACAGATGGCCGATCGATCTATCACCCAACCTCGAGGTGAGCTAGAGGATGTGTTAATCAATGTCGGGAAATTTATATCCTCTGTGGATTTTATTGTTATAGATACACAGCCTGTAGCAAACCCACGGAACCAAATTCCGGTGAGCCTAGGTCAACCTTTCCTAGCAACGTCAAATGCGATAATCAATTGTCGTAACGATTCTACGAACCTATCCTTCGGGAAGATAACAATTGAACTTAACATCTACAAGCTAGGAAGTCAACCATTAGAAACCTATGCTCATGTGTGCTCTGTCGAAAAGATAGCTTTCGACAGTTGTGAATTCGAGGACCTTCACGATATCGATCCTACTATTTATTATCCACGTGAAGACCCTTCTGTCGACAAGTCCACACCTAAGTCCGAACCCTTTCACTTGTCGAATGATTTAGTCGAGCTATCCGAGTTAAATAACTCCCTTTCCAATGAGATTATCATTCGGAATCTTGATGGAAATTTCGAAGACATTTTTGCTGATGAACTCGCATTCCTAAAAGACTTGGGAGTTGTGATGAATCAACCCCCACCTAAAGAAGTTCAGCCACCACCCCTTCTCTTATCAAGAACGAGAATACGAGTAGTGCACCATCACCGTTTTGTCTCTACCATCCAAGACTTAAACCTGATCGATTCCGCGTCTTATCTCCCCACTTCTTCAAATCTCTGATCTTCCACCAACTATTTTTGTTACATCGATAAAATATTTGAATGGTTGGTGTTGACTTTTGGTCTTTGTAGAGCTTTGTATAGACCGATAACCTTACCCCCTTATGATTTTAAATGCTTAATACTATTTTACTCAAGATTGGGAGGGGGGAGAAAAATATTTCGTCTCTTGAAAGAAAATAATTTTTTTACAAAATTATGAGCCAAAAATAAGTTTGGGGTGGTTTTCACCGTTATTAATTCTTGTCCCCATTACTAACTTTTCCTCCCAAGTCTACAGGTTTTAAGCTTAACAGATGACATCAGTGAGGACACTGCCGCAAATAGATTTGGGGGAGCTTTGTGCTTATTTACGCATCAATTTTTGCATTATACTAAATAAAAGCACAAATTTTTTTTGATAATAAAAGATTACAAAGTGAAAAGTTACATATGAAAGATTGGAGAAGTTTAAGAAAAGAAAGAAAAAGTTTCACGTTTCCCTGCGGACGATCTATACTTATCGCGGCTAGCTACTAGCAACACCGTCCTGATTGCGGTTACTTTACTAAACACTTCTTCTTTAAAAAAGATCAATCACCTCATCTCAAGAGAGAGGAGGAAGAAGAAGAGAAGGTAGAGAGAGTAGGCATGTTAGATAGAGAAGAGAAATTAGCAAACATGCCATTTTTCAAAATCATTTTCTAATTGAATAAATAAGCCCATACTTCTCTACTATCCCTCTTTCCACATCATTTCTTTTTCAAAACTAAATGACGTGTTTCCTTATATATATATATATAAAATACAAAAGCATCACAATGTATATTTATCATATACATATACCCATATTCGTATAAAAATACGAATAGAAAGTGAGAGAAAAATATAGAGTGAACATAATACTAGAATATATATACCTACTATATTTATATATATATATTATTAAATCAAAACTTGATTTAATAATTTGGTTTAAACATAAACCGGCTAGTATTAAAAACGTCCGATTAACATACATGTATCCAATACACGTATTTAATCGAATTCCCACACGTATCGCCATACACACACTACATCATTTTGCCTAAGCGGGAAAAAGATTTACGTGAGATTCTAAAGACTCAATCAATACACTGGAAGTAGATTAGGATCATATCCGATTGATCTGAAACACTTTCAGATCAATCCCCTCACTGGTTAACCCATAAGCACGTCAATGGCACTAGCTATACATAATATGTTGGGTTTTCCTAGCACCTACTGTAGAGTATGGAAGCATCACACATGCCACTTTAAAATTTTAGAGGCGCTAAGTAAACTAACCATGAATCTATAACTAGAATATTTAGGGTAACAAGCAAAGTATCATATACAAATAAGATTCTATCACTAAGTGTAGAGATTACAAACTTTGTAGACCTATCATGGTGATTTCTTGGACCTTTGAGAGTTTGGAACAGATCGCTAGAGTCCTTTCTCGTCCACGATAATCCACTCGAAGTCCCTTTGCCCAAAGCTCCATACTTTACTTGATTTGTGAAAGAAGTATAGCAAACACCCTACACAAATAGGCTAGATGTGTGTAGAATGATGAGGTGGTTTGTATTCTCTAATCAAAACCCTTTCTTTTTTACTACCTCACTCAAAGAAAATCTCAAGAGAGAGAGGAAGAAGAAAATAATGGCAAAGCTTAAGCTCAAAGTGTTTTGTGATGAATAATAATATAAATAATGAAGATGAGAATGAATAATCTATATTAAATCCTTCTCACTTCAACCATGGTTAGTAAATATCTAGATATTTATTATTGAGTTTAAAAGCCAAAAGAAAATTAACTCATTGTTAAAAGTTAGGTCAAGAATGGTCAAAAATGATAAACATTAAGCATGAGTGAATTATCTCTTCTTTAACTCAATATAAATAAATATATACATATTTACAACCATGTGAGTCTTGCATTGCCATCATCCATTGTATCAACAACCATGATACAATGTATGCATGTGTCCATGCACATCATCATGTGCATACATGCATGCATATATCAATAAAGAAAAGGTTTAATAAAGAATTAATCTAAAAGTCAAATGTTAAATCAATAACCGGACATATCATATACGACTCGACCAATAGAAAAATTCCCGATTAATATACGGTATCACATATACGTATTTAATCAGGTCCCCACGTATATCTCATATGCACACCACATCTTTTTGCCTGAGTTAGGAAACTTCATTGTGGGACTCCAAGATTCGTCAATACGCCGGCAGAAGGTGATGATCATATCAAACACCGACAAGCCGCAAGCGGTCAGCTATACGTAACGACCACCCGGATACTGAGCGATCAGAAGAAAACCAGCGAAGCTGTCAAAACTCCCGTCGAGCCAACTGGCAACACTTACCGTACAGTCCGGTTTCTTCGTCAGATATGTTACATATCAAGTCTAGGGATGGAATCGTCGACCGCAATAACTCAATAAGTCATGCTGATGTATGGCTCGTAACAGATCGAGAAACTACTGATAACACTTATCAGTAAATCTCAGTATCCCTGGCCAGGGACATCCTGTTATATCCAATCAAGCATAGCACAATATCAACCCCCAATACCGGGAGAGGCGAAACCCCTCCTATCGCTCATTGCTTCCATGTGCCTCGGGACTGTACCCAAAGTCCACCGTTTGCACGACTCAGTAGAGCCGTGGAAGGGTGGAGATCAAAGTACAATGGGAGGACACACAAGACTCTATGATGATCTTGGGTCTACAGACTAACCTGTACCACTGTCACATGAAAACTGCTATCCGAAGATAGATATAATACCACATAGAAGTTCTCGGTGAGCCCGTTCAGTGTACCCAGTCTCCACTGAGCACCCGCATACAATCTTTGGTGTCACCACACCAGATGGATATGGGATCATCCATCGCCCATCATATGGGACAAGAATGGTATACGCTAGTCTACTCTGGAATATCGATGCCCCGTCTCGATACACCCACGACTAGGAACAGTTAAAGGATATGCTTATAAACTACAGGTGTCCCACTAGTATGATCTGCATCATAGTCGCAGTAGTCAAGCAAATATCCTATGGTCTTTATCAACATGTACCAAATGAATAAGATGCATGATCAAATGAACATGTCAAGATAAAGTAAACCAGATAGCATACTATCATGTCGAACAAGAAAGTCATCTATATACATATATACATGTCCAAGCATCCACTATACATATAATGGCCTCTAGGGCATACATATATCCAACAATCTCCTACTTGCACTAAAGCCAATTATTGGCGTATCTCATACCCAACATCTCAAAAAGTCGCTCATGCTGCGGCTGTGGAAAGGCCTTGGTGAGTGGATCCGCGGTGTTATTCTTTGTATGTACTCTCCGAATCTCGATCTCTTGGCGATCTACTATCTACCGGATCAAATGATATCGCCTCAGGACGTGTTTGGACTTCTGATGGGACCTTGGTGTAGGGTTCCTGGGAACTCTTACAAAGGACTATACGGCATCAACTATGCCCAAATAAAAATTTAGACGTGCCGAACAACCCAAAGTCGGGATCTTTGCTAGATTATTAGGGTTTAACATGCAAGTAAACATCTTTACAACTAAGTGTGAGGGATTACAACCTTTGTAGTCCGCTCCTTCGCTTCATAAGCTCCGAGTAGAAGTCCCTTCGCCGCGATCCATGATCTCCCGGACTCAAGAGAGGCTCCACAACTCGAACGATCCATGCTAGCTTGTAGTCTTCCTTTTCTCCGATGATCTACCTCGAAATTTCTATAACTCAAGCTCTCTCTCTAATGAGGTGAACACCCTAATCTAATTGGCTAGATTAGATGCGGATGATGGACTAGTATTTGTGCTCTCTTTTCTTATCAAATTCTCACTCTTAATCATCACAAAATGAAAACCTAGAAAGCTTTCTCAAAGCTCAAGGTTGAAGAAGAAGAAGAAATAATGGTTAAATCCTTTTGTGATGAATAATGAAATGATATATGATTAATAATGTAACCATGGTCAACTATGACAAGGCTAACCCATATTGAGAATTAACTAGGGCTAGGGTTTAGGTTGGGTTAAACAATGAGTCACTAGAAAATATCAACCATAATATCTTAACTCATGACAAAAGAAAACCTTCTAGAAGGTTCATGAAAGAACTAACCCAATTCAAACCCTAACCTTGTTTAATCTCCACTAAAAATGTTGCATTAGTAATCATATCATGTTACAATAATATATATCACATATATATATTATATATTTCGAACAAAAGAAAATAATACAATTAACATATATCGCATATATATCAATGTATTATCTGGTGAGAAAATGAAATAATAAAGCGAGCCAATATTAGATAATGTAATGCAATATATCATATATATTATTATATATTAAATTATCGAATCAACACTTGATCCGACAATCCGGCTATATCGAATATAACCGACTAATATCTCATGTACCGATTCATCGAATCAACACTTGATTCGATGACCCGGCTCATATCAAAATATCGTGAGAATATAATACGGTATCTCATATCGCATTATCCTCGGTCGTGCACATATCACATATGTGCCCCTACTCCTTTTTGCCTGAGTCAAGAAACCTCTGTGTAGGACTCTAAAGAATCGTCAATACGCCGGTAGCAGGTGATGATCATATCAAATACCCACAAGCCGCAAGCAGTCAGCTAAACGTAACAGCCACCCAGGTATTGAGCGATCAGAAGATCAACAAGCTAGCCTGTACATTCTCTTGTGAATCCAATCAGTAACACTCCCGTACAGTCCTGTCTCTTCGTCTGATATGTTGCATATCTAGTCTAGGGGTGGTATACGTCAGACCCCAGTAACCGATAAGTCGTGTCGATGTGAGGCTCATAACGGGTCGAGAAACTACTGGTAACACTTACCAGTAAATCTCTATATCAGCCCTGACCAGGGACTTCCAGTTATAGCCAATCGAACACAGCACAACATCAACTCCCTATACCGGGAGAGACGAATCCCCTCCTATCGCTCATTTCCTACATGTGATTCGGGACTGCACCCAAAAGCCACCGTTTTGCACGCCCTCTTGGACGTGGTAAGGTGGAAATCAAAGCACAGTGGGAATCACACAAGACTCTATGACGATCTCGGGTCTACAGACTACCCTGTATCAGTGTCACCGGAGAACTGCAATCTGACGTATGGTATATCACCATCTGGGAGTTCTCGACGAGTCTGTCCAGTGTACCCAGTCTCCACTGAGCACCCATACACCATCCTTGATGTTAAACACTGATGGATATAGGATCATCCATCGCCCATCATATGGGTCAAGATGCGTATACGCTAGTCTACTCTGGTGTATCGATGCCCTGTCTCGATATACCCTCGACTCGGAACAGTTATAGGATGTACTCATCGACTACCATGGCCCCACCAGTATGATCTCATCATAGTCCCAGTAGTCGAGTACATATCCTAAGGTCTTTATCAACCTGTGAGAGTAAGACAGTAAACATATACAAGTCAACATGTTAAGATAAAGTGAAACCAAATAGCATACTATCACGACGAGCAAGAAAGCCCTCTCTATATATATCCAAGCATCCATTATAATATACATCATATGTACAATAATGGCCTCTAGGGCATATACATAACTAACAATCTCCCACTTGCACTAAGGCCAGCTGCTGTAGTATCTCATACCTAGCGTCCCGAATAATCTCTCAAACTGTATCTGGGGAATGGCTTTCGTGAGTGGATCCGCAGTGTTTTCCTTCGTATCTACTCTCCTGACCTTGATCTCCCAGCGATCAACTATCTCCCTGATCACGTGATACCACCTCAGAATATGTCTGGACTTTTGATGGGACCTGGGTTCCTTGGCCAAAGCTACAGCTCCATTGTTATCGCAATACAGAGGTATTGGATGTTCAATGCATGGAACCACACCAAGTTCACTAATGAACTTCTTTATCCAGACAGCCTCTTTGGCAGCATCGTTGGCAGCGATGTATTCATGCTCCATCGTCGAGTCTGGAACGGTATCCTGTTTGGAACTCTTCCAACACACCGCCCCTCCATTGAGGGTAAAGACAAATCCCGAGTGCGACTTATAGTCGTCCTTATCACTTTAGAAGCTTGAATCGGTAAAGGACTCCACCTGGAGTTCTCCGTTACTATACACCAAGAACATCTCTTTTGTTCTTCTCAAGTACTTGAGAATGTTCTTCACAGCTATCTAGTGACTCTCTCCAGGATCTGCTTGATACCTACTCACTACACTTAGTGAGTATGCTACATCGGGTCTGGTACATAGCATCGCATACATGATAGAGCCTACTGCCGAAGCATAGGGTATCCCTTGCATGCGAGCTCTCTCCAAATCAGTCTTGGGAGACATCTCTTTGGAGAGAGTGAATCCAGAGATCGTGGGCAGGTTCCCACGCTTGGATTCTTCCATACTAAACCTCTTTAGTATGGTGTCAATGTACCTAGATTGGGACAATCCCAGTATCCGTTTCGATCTATCTCTATAGATCATGATTCCCAATATGCAGGAGGCATCACCTAGATCTTTCATTGAGAATCTTTGTGATAAGAAGAGCTTGACTGATTGCAGCATAGGAACGTCATTTCCTATCAAGAGTATGTCATCGACGTACAATACGAGGAAGACTACCTTACTCTCTGCAACCTTCTTATAGATACAAGGTTCATCTACGTTTTTGATGAAGTCAAACTCTTTGACTACAACATCAAAGCAGATGTTCCAACTCCGCGATGCTTGCTTTAACCCATAAATGGATTTAAGTAGTTTGCACACCTTTCCGCTACTCCCACTATCTACGAAGCCCTCTGGCTGAGTCATGTACACGCACTCTTCTAAATCTCCGTTTAGAAAGGCGGTCTTAACATCCATTTGCCAGATTTCGTAGTCATGGTATGCAGCAATGGCAAGTAAGATCCGGATAGACTTAAGCATAGCCACTGGAGAAAAGGTTTTGTTATAATCCACACCTGGTCGTTGACGAAAACCCTTTGCAACAAGTCTAGCTTTGAAAGTCTCAACTTTTCCATCTACACCAATTTTCCTTTTAAAGATCCATTTGCTCCCAATGGGTTTTACCCCTTCAGGAGCAACTTCCAAAGTCCATACTTTGTTGGTGTATATGGATTCCATCTCAGATCGCATTGCATCCAGCCATTTCACAGAGTCACCACTCGTGATGGCCTGCTCGAAACTAGTCGGGTCATCATCTTCCATGATGAAATCCTCACTCCCACCATCAATGAGAAAACAGTAGTATCTCTCAGGTGAGTGAGAAACCCTACTAGATCGGCGGAGAGGCTGGGGTTCGTCGGGAACTACTGAATCCTCTGGTTCTACCAAGTCATCTGTTATAGTTTGTGTCGCTGGAACCTCTTCAAGTTCTACCTCCTTGCCACAAATTTCTTTTGCAAGAAATTCCTTTTCTAAAAAGGTGGCATGTCGAGAAACAAACACCTTTTGTTCCTCAGTGTGGTAGAAGATATACCCTTGTGAGTTCTTGGGATATCCTACAAACTTGCATAGGACAGACCTTGCCTCGAGTTTGTCCGGATTTAGCCTTTTGACATAGGCCGGACAACCCCATATTTTAACATACTTAAGAGATGGTCTCTTCCCTTTCCATATCTCATATGGAGTGGTAGGCACTGATCTGGTAGGAACCATATTCAATAGGTGTATGGCTGTCTCAAGCGCATACCCCCAGAAGGAAATAGGCAACTCAACATCGCTCATCATAGAGCGCGCCATATCTAATAGGGTGTGATTCCTCCGCTCCGATACACCTTTGTGCTATGGTGTATAAGGAGGAGTAAGCTGAGAGAGAATCCCATTCTCTTTTAGATAATCCAGAAAATCATTGCTCAAGTATTCTTTTCTCGATCAGATCGAAGGATTTTAGTACTTTTGCCCGTTTGGTTCTCTACTTCGTTCTTATATTCTCTGAATTTCTTAAAAGCTTCAGACTTGTGTTTCATCAGGAATACATGTCCGTATTTAGAGAGATCGTCAGTGAATGTAATAAAGTAGGAAGAACCGTTCCTGGCATGTGTAGACATAGGACCTCATACATCACTATGTACCAGCCCTAAGAGTTCCTTAAATCTTTCTCCATGTCCACTAAACGGAGTTTTGGTCATTTTACCTTTGAGACATGAATGGAAAGTATCATAAGATGATAATTCGAACGGATTCAAATATCCATCCTGTTGGAGATAGTGCCCTCAGAGTCAATTATTGGATCACAGGCACGTGATTGCAATGATTGAGGGAGGACCTATCCCAGGAGGACAGTCTTACTCGAGATGATAGTATGCTATCTGGTTTACCTTTATCATCGTGTACTGCTTCAGGTGACCTTACAGGTCGCTATTACACGCTGATAGAGCCCCTAGGATTCTTGCTTGACTGCCAGCAGTATGATGGCGATCATATACGTGAGAGCTGGTGGTCTATAAGCACATCCTTAAAAGATCCCTAGTCGTGGGAGTTTCGAGACAGGGCATCGATTCTCCAGAGTAGACTAGTGTATACAGTCGAGACCCCGACGAGGGGCGGTGGCCGGTCTCACAAGCCACTGGTGTCAGTTGGTTCACTTAAGATGTATACAGGTGCTCATTGGGTTATGAGTACACCGGACAGGACTCGCCAGGAACCTGCTAGTTGGGATTATACCAGACGTCAGATAGCAGTTCCCTGGTGACATGTGTACAGGTTAGTTCATCGACCTGGGATCGTCATTTGTCTCGTGTGAGTTCCCACTGTACTTTGATTACTACCCTACCACGGCTCAAAGGAGTCGTGCAAACAGGTTTTAGTTGGGTACAGTCCCGAGCCACATGGAGGCAGTGAGAGGATCTTCAGGGGTTCGTCTCTCCCGGTATTGGGGGTGAGGTCGCGCTGTGTCTAGGAGAGCTATTACGCAAAGCCCTCGGCCGAGGCAGGAGATTTACTGGTAGGTATTCCAGTAGTATCTCAGGGCGTTCTGGGCTACACTCCGACACGACTTGTACCGCTTTTGGCGGTCTGACTTTTACTAACCCCCTAGGCCCGACATGCGATACTCATAGACGAACGGACCGGACTGTACGGATATTGTCACTGACAGGCTCAGTAGGGTGTCAGGATGAGTTCGCTCATCGACGTCCCATTTGGTCAATAGCTGGTGGCCCGTCCCGTATGGAGATATGGCAGGGTCCGATCAGATACGTGCGGTATTGCACGGATCAGGATTGGACGGTTTGTACTGGTGGCCGTATGGATATATGGCAGGGTTCGATCAGATACGTGAGGTATTGCACGGATCAGGATCGAACGGATATTACTAGCCGGTTTTGGTTTAAGCCGGATCCTAGTTTAGTACAGTGTAGATTTTGTCTCATTGCATTTGTATCCGGTCGGAATACAGATGCGGGTGTGTATGCACAGTATCGGGGTTTTCCTGTAATTTATTACGGGACCAGTTTTCTGGAGTTGCCAATTTGCATTCCGTTCCGGCCGGTTTTCCTTTGTTCTTTCCCGGCCGGACTTTTCTAATGGAGGGGGTTATTTGCAAGTTTGCAAATAACTTTTTGTGGAGGGGTTTATTGCATTATGAGGCATTATGATTGATAAAGCATCTTTGCTTTTCTTGTTCTCATGATGGTGCAATAAATGTGATTAGAAGAGATTAGAATGTGATTTGAGTGCTTGATGTGAGATTTGCTTTTGGGGTGTGGTCACCCATTCTCTTTTCCTACCATCACCTCCCTTCTTTCCTTGTTGATTCCATCACCATATTTCAAGGGGTGGGGGGGCCGGCCATTTTTGAGAGAGAGGAAAAATGAGAGGTTCATTTTGTGAGAAGAAGAATTCCTATCTCATTTTTCTTGCTACAAAACATTCTAGCTCCACTTGATAAGTTGATTTCCATTCTATCCCTCTATCACCATGGCAACTAAAACCCAAGTGAGACATAGCCTATACACATTCTACAGAAAACCTTGGGCACGTCGACTAGCCAGCTTCGTGCCCGAGTTGCCTCGGTATTGAGGTGAGAGCCCGTAAAAGATGCAGACGATGTGGTGCCCTTCCGGCAAGGAGGCGACGACCGGAGTTTCCGCGGGAGATCGGGATGATGACGAGAAGACCGGAGGACTCGGATCACTCGGTATATCTCTCACCCTTTCTCTTGATTGCTAGTATCGGTTAATGGTTTCGATCCGGGTTTATTGTCCGCGGTAGCGCCAGTTTAAAAGTTAAGAAAATTTTGATTCCGCATTTTGGCCTCGGATAGACGGCCGGGGCGCTGCCGTGGCGCAACACATCCTTATGTAACTTAGCTAGCCGTGTCGCATTGATATGACCAAGTCTACAATGCCACAAGAAGGATTCGTTCATTTCTGAACTCTTCCTCTTGTGTGTGTTTTGTATATTAAGGACTGTATTTTGATTGAGAATGAATATGCCATTATGTAATGAGCCTGATCCAATCAACTTTTGATCTAGGTGTTGCACCACGGCAGCGTCCCGGCCTTCTACTCGAGGCCAAAATACGGAATCAAAATTTTTCTTAACTTTAACCGGCGCTACCGCGGACAAAATACCCGGATCGTAACCATTAACCTAATCCTAGCTAACAAGAGAATGGGGTAGGAGATATACCAAGCGATCCGTGTCCTTCGGTCTTCGTCTCCACTCCGATCTCCCGCGGAAACTCCGTCCATCACCTCCTCGTCGGAAAGGCACCACGTAGCCGGGCTCGTATACGAGCTCCCACCTCTGGACCGAGGCAACTCGGGCGTGAAGTTGGTTAGCCGACGTGTCCAAGGGTACTGTAGGTTTAGTGTAGAATGGTTGTCTCTTGGGGTGAAGTTGCCATGGATGTGGAGGAATGAAGATAAGGAAAAATGGTGCTTTCATTTTTCCTAGCAAGAAGTGAGATGAAGGAAAATATGCCACATAAAAAATGAAACTCTCTCTCATTCCTTCTCCAAATGTGGCCGGCCCCTTCTTACAATGAAATGGTGGAGGGAATGAATCAATAACAAGAAGGAGGTGATGGTAGTAAAAGCAAAAGGGGTGACCATATCAAAAAGGCAATGATAACAATGTCATTTCCATTCAAATCAACTCTAATCCATTCTAATCAAAGGATAAGATGCAAATGGAATCTAATGATTAAAGAACCATCATGAAGCCACAAATTGCAAGAAACCCCTCCATAAATGTTATTTGCAAACTTGCAAATAACCCCCTCCATCGGAAAAGTCCGGCCGGGAAAGAACAAAGGAAAACGGGCCGGAACGGAATGCAAACTGGCAAGTACAGAAAACTGATCCCGTAATAAATTACAGGAAAACCCCGCTACTGCATATACATGCCCGCATTTGTATTCCTACTGAACACAAATGCAAAGAGACAAAATCTACACTGTCTAATACTAGGATCCGGCTTAAACCAAAGCCGGCTAGTAAAATCCGTCCGATCACGATCCGTGCAATACCGCACGTATCCGATCGAACCCTGCCATATCTCCATACGGCCTCTACAGCGTTTCGGCCGAAACTTAAGTAACTGAGTGTGTGGTGGACTCTAAAGACTCGTCAATACTATGGCTGTGGATTCAACCACTAGCACGTCAGAGGTATTAGCCATACGTGACGGGCTACCAGCTATTGACCAAAAGGGACGTCGATGAGCGAACTCATCCTGACACCCTACTAAGCCTGTCAGTGACAATATCCGTAAAGTCCGGTCCGTTCGTCTATGAGTATCGCATGGCGGGCCTAGGGGGTTGGTAAAAGTCAGACCCCCAAAAGCGGTACAAGTCGTGCCAGAGTGAAGCCCAGAACACCCTGAGATACTACTGGAATACCTACCAGTAAATCTCCTGCCTCGGCCGAGGGCTTTGTGTAATGGCTCTCCTAGACACAGCGCGACCTCACCCCCAATACCGGGAGAGACAAACCCCTGCAGATCCGCTCACTGCCTCCATGTGGCTCGAGACTGTACCCAACTAAAACTTGTTTGCATGACTCCTTTGAGCCGTGGTAGGGTAGTAATCAAAGCACAGTGGGAACTCACACGAGACAAATGATGATCTCAGGTCGATGAACTAACCTGTACACATGTCACCTGGGAACTGCTATCTGACGTCTGGTATAATCCCAACTAGCAGGTTCCCGGCGAGTCCTGTCCGGTGTACTCATAACCCAATGAGCACCTGTATACATCTTAGGTGAACCAACTGGCACCAGTGGCTTGTGAGACCGGCCACCGCCCCTCGTCGGGGTCTCGACTGTATACACTAGTCTACTAATGGAGTATCGATGCCCTGTCTCGAAACTCCCACGACTAGGGACCTTTTAAGGAAGTGCTTATAGACTCCAGCTCTCACGTATATGATCGCCCTCATACTGCTGGCAGTCAAGCAAGAATCCTAAGGGCTCTATCAACGTGTAATAGCGACCTGTCAGGTCACCTAAAGCAGTACACGATGATAAAGATAAACCAGATAGCATACTATCATCTTGAGTAAGACTGCCCAACTGGGACAGGTCCTCCCTCAATCATTGCAATCACGTGCCTGTGATCCAATAATTGACTCTGAGGGCACTATCTCCAACAATCTCCCACTTGCACTCAAGACTAATTATTGCGATGTTGCATACTCACAGCCCGTGTGATACCGAACACCCAACTCCTCTACTAGTCAGTCTCACATAGCCCGTTTGCGAAACTATTGCGTTCGAAGAATAGCCTCAGTGAGTGGATCCGCTGTGATGTTTCTTTCTATGTCTCTCTATATCTCAAGTCCGTGGAGAAAGCCATATCCCGAAATGAGCAATACCTGTCTTGGAATGTCTGGATGTCTGATGGGACCTAGTTCATAAATGAACTCCAAATCCAAACTTCTTAGACTGTATCGTCAACTGAACTTAATCAGTATCCTGCGCCATGCCTCCCTCAGTATCCTCCTGGACCACCTGTCCAAAATACTGCCCCTCGTCAAAGGGAAAACTATAACTCTGACAGCCACTCTGCCTTCCAGGTCACCTTGGAAGCCTGGAATGATAACTGTCTCCCGAAGGAGAAAGCTGCTATCATATCCCTAGAACATCAACTTATGTTCTAAAACCGCTTCCGACTGTTTCTCCTGGATTGGATCAATATCAACTTATTGCACCTACCGCAAGAACAACATCTGGTGTGGTACTTGACATCTCATGATTGACTCAACTGCCTAAGCAAGTGATCTGTCAATCATGCGTATCCCTCTCCCATTTAGTCTGTAAGACACCTTTAGAGAGGGTGACTCCATTACCTACAGGTATACTACCGTGCCAGGAGTCGTCCATTCTAATTACTCATAGAATGCTGTTAAGGTACCCAGATTAAGAAACCACCCAAATCTAGATCTAAAACCATAGATCTAGTAACCAGAATGTCTGATATAAAATCCAAGTCCTGTGTGGAGAAACCACTGTGTGACAACCAAAGTATAACCGATCGTAGTATAGGAATATCACTTTCTACTCTGTGTATGTCATCCAAATACCAGGACATCATACTCTACTACCTCCTTAATAGATCCATCCCCTATTCTGATGAAGTTAAAACTATGACTTCACATCAGAAATAGATGATCTATCTCCACTATATCTGCTTTAGTCTATAAATAGACATAAGCCACCTGTCCACCAATGCTTCCGCTGCTCCCACTGACTACGACAACCCTCTGGCAGAGTCATATAGACGTACACTTCTAAAGCTAGTTTAGAATGACGCTATACTCATCCTCCTGTCGGGTCTCACAGTCTGGAATAACAGTAATGGCAAGTCTGGGCAAACAAGAACCTCCCTGCCACCGTCCTTGAGCATACCAAAGTTCCTCTCGGGTGTCTGAGGTTACCCACCATATCTGCGGAGTGGCTAATTAAATGTCAAACCAGGTTGAATCTTTAGGTTCCTATCAAATTTTCAGTAATCGTTTGCGGTTATGGAATCACTTCCAGTTCTACCATACTCCCACTACTGTTTTCTGAAAAAATCAATTTTTATTAAAACTGTGGCGAGTCAAGAACAATATCACTATTGATCTTCCAGATGGTAGAAAATTAACCCTCGTCATAGCCCGGGTCAACCCATAAACAGCCATTACAGAAACGTGCCTTGAGTCATCCAGAGTCTGGTTTTAAGCATAAGCTGGACGACTCCCCATATCTTAACAATGTCAAGATATGAACTGTTCTATATCCAATACAGAAACGGAGGCACTGATTTAATTGAACCAGATTCAAATCATGCAGCTGTCTCTAGTGCATGTCAACTAAATAGAAGGAGGCCGATCAGCGTTACTCAACTTAGGAGTGC